>CM046456.1:28527197-29166459 GCA_025506515.1 Flaveria trinervia
GCACAAGAGGAAACCTTTCATTAGTTTTCTCAGGTCATTTGGATGTCCTTGCACCATCTTGAATACCAAAGATCAAATTGCCAAGTTTGCTGAGAAATGAGATGATGGACACTTCATTGGATACTCTTCCCAAACTAAGGCTTATAGAGTGTACAATCTCAGAACTAGAATTATTGAGGAGTCAGCCAATGTGACTTTCAATGAACACACACCCTGTGTTGCTAGTTCTAGTCCGAATGGTTGTATGATCTTGATCTGGTTACCAACTGTTTTAACAAATCTTGTGAGAATGTTTCAGGATCTGCAGAAAATTTAAATACAGATGATCCTGATCCAAGATTTGAGCTAGGAAAATCCTCAAGTCATACATCTTCAGCTCTAGTTGGAACCACTTCTACAAATGAGGTTTCTGTCAGCACAACAATGACAAACTCATCTGATACATCTGGTATGCCTTCAAATTCCAGCTCAAAGGCTCTACAACCAAATAAAAACACCTCAATTGTGGAAGACAACAATGGTGGTGGTGACAGTGACCAAGAATTTCTTGATGCCACTAACCACACCATTGATGAGAACATCAATGATGTCACACACTGCGTGGATCAAGTTTCACTTGAAAAGTGTGATGATGTGGTGGGTGAAACATCCATGCCAGATCTAAATTTCTTTAATTTAGATCTTTCTCAACAACTTGCTGTGATCCCTCAGCTTAAGATCCACAAGGCTCACCCTACCACAAACATCATGGAGATGTTGTCTCAGGGGTAAAGACAAGAGGACAAACCCATGAAGCAAATGTTTGTCTTCACTCTTGTTTGCTATCCCAGATAGAGCCAAAGAAAGTTGATGAAGCTCTAAAGGATGGAAGTTGGGTTGAAGCTATGCAACAAGAGCTGCTTCAATTCAAAAGGCAAAAAGTTTGGAACCTTTGTCCTTTTCCTTCTGGGAAGACTACCATTGGAACCAAATGGGTGTTTAGGAACAAGAAAGATGATAGAGGCATCATCATCAAGAACAAAGCTAGACTATTTGTTCAAGGATACACACAAGAAGAAGGGATTGACTACACTGATATCTTTGCTCCAGTGGCAAGATTAG
The DNA here is from genome assembly GCA_025506515.1 of Flaveria trinervia. Lineage (NCBI taxonomy): Eukaryota > Viridiplantae > Streptophyta > Magnoliopsida > Asterales > Asteraceae > Flaveria > Flaveria trinervia. The sequence goes on from CM046456.1 coordinate 28,528,299, forward strand.
AAGCTGTTAGGATATTCCTGGCATTTGCTGCATCCAAGAATTTCAAGGTCTTTCAACTTGATGTGAAGTGTGCCTTTTTGTATGGAGTGATAGATGAAGAGGTTTATGTCAAACAGCCACCTGGTTTCGTAGATCCTGGTCATCCTGATTATGTCTGCAAGCTTGACAAAGCTCTCTATGGGCTACATCAGGCACCCAGGAAATGGTATGAGACACTATCTGAGTATCTTTGTAAACATGGATACAGGAGAGGTACTATAGATGGAACTCTCTTCATCAAAGAACAAGGAAAATACATATTGCTAGTTCAGGTATATGTGGATGACATCATCTTTGGTTCAACTAATCCAAAGCTCTGCAAAGACTTTGAGAAGCTGATGAAAGACAGATTTGAAATGAGTGCCATGGGGGAACTCAATTTCTTTCTAGGAATTCAAGTGAAGCAAGTTGAAGATGGCATCTTCATAAGTCAGTCAAAGTATGTTCAGGACATACTTAAGAGGTTCAATATGACTGACTGTAAGATTGCTAAGACACCCATAGCTAGAAACCACTATCTTGGTTCTAATCTTGAGGGGGAGTGTGTAGATGAGCACTTATACAGGGCTATGATTGGGTCTCTTTGTTAGGACCTGGTATTTGAACGAAATACCTAGAGATTAGCATGTATACCAGATCAAATAGTGCGGAATCCTATTTGATTGGCGATCCAATCAGTGAGAACACACGAAGAATCAATCAGGAATTGAAACTAATGTTAGAAATCGATTGGGAATCGATCAAATGTGTTCTGTGAACTTGGAGAACGAATTGGGAGGTTTCTGGACGGCTAGGGTACGTCTGGAATCGTAATTGATCGATAGTCCTTATTTTTCACAAATTGAGTTGTATTTATAGGTTGGTATTATTCAATCGTGCGACTGAACCATTAGTATGGTTCAGTCGTGCGATTGAACCATGCGGTTGATTCATTCGCACGACTGAGTGTTCAGTCGTGCGACTGAGCCAATCTTATGTTACAATCATATGACTGATCCAGTCTCCTAGTTCAGTCGTGCGACTGAGTCATTCGTATGAAGGTGTTCATGCTTATGGTCCATTCGCATGGGCCATTTGCATGATAACTTCATTATTTTAAGTTTGAATGTATTAATTAGTAAACATATATGTAAACATTCAACCAATCACTAACCTAATTAATTAATTTAATATCAACTTATTAATGAAATATTAATCATTACAAATCACAAACACTCAATATCATTTCATTAATCATATCAAATTACACCAGAATCAGATAAACAAGATCTATTACATTTCATATCATGATCTAGGGACATACATGTATCAACAAACTCCCCCTTGGACCTAGATCTCTCTAATCTCTTGTTTTCTGCATAACCTCCTTGTATTTCTTGTACTTATCCTCTGTTGTGACTCCCGTGTGAATCTCAAACTTGAAGCAGAGTCGTATAACGTTCTGGAACTGAAGAGCTTGTACAATATCTTGCATATCATAGAACAGTGGCCACTTGTATAGCGTATATACATCACTTTCCGACAAGTTTGTAAGCCACATCGGGTCGAATACCCTGATAGTATCCATTTGTCCCTCTTTGCTTAAGACTATGACCGCTTTAGCTGTTCTCCAATCATAGTACCACCACTTAAAATGTGGAGTGAAATCATGTGGCATTTCCCTGAGTGGGATTCTCGACATTGTGCGTGGAGGATTCCACTTCAACACTATCTTAGGCTTGCCGGTACTGGCATCAACCTCAGACCTTCTGACATACCTCGTAGGTCATTGGGGTCTGAAGTTAACCCATATAGTGTGGTACTCCTTCTTTAGGGCAGCCTCAAACCAGCCTGACATCTTCCTCGAGTCAGCATACAAAAGCTTTAGTTTGGCCAGCTGGTTGAGCTCAAAACCTGGTAGAGTCTTTAGATCATGTGGAAATCTAAAATACTCTATGCCCTTCTCCCTCTTAACTGCATAGACGTTAAGGTCATCAAAATATGCCCATGCTATAATCCTACCTGACACCTTATGATGTTTCTTGACTCTGTAGAGTTTGGTATAGGAATCCTTCTTTGGTGTAGTACGTTGGGCTCTAACTTCTCAAAACATGCAGCCCACTCAGCCTTTCGAATGTCAACATCATCATTTGAGACTTGGGTTGTGTCTTCTGCTTTCTCTGTTCTTGCTCCATATTGTTCAACACCTCAATAGTATCGCTGACAGGGATTCACCCAGATTGGGGACCACATTACCCTCATTGTCAGCGTACTGAGGGTACTCCTCGGCAGTGACATCTTCGATCTCTACATCATCAACATCGTTGAACTCTTCGTCACTAGTCGAATCGCATGTTGGAGCATCTTTTACTATTTCATCTGGATTTAGCTCGAAAAGCTCTGCGAGTTGCTCATTTGATAAGTCATGAATTATTTCCCCTTCTTCAGGGGTATAATTCACTGAACTCCTGACTATCCCTTGCAGATCAAGAATCATGGTAGCTGAGACTTGACCTGCTGAAGGGGAGCAACGTCAAACTCATCTCTTTGGTAATTTGATCTGTTTGATTTAACATTTCACACATAAATCATTAGTAATTCATCAAACAGAAAGGCATTAAAGTAATATAAACATTAAGTACATTGTGTTCAATTACATGATTCAAATAAAAAAGAAGATAAATACATAATCATCTAATCTTTCCTTTTTCTTGTATCAAGGTTCATCACTTGTAGGGGTAGAGGTAGAGGCTGATTGATCTTGTCTGTTCTTAGTCCTGTTCTCTTGACCTGTAGCAGTGGCCGATGCAGGTGCATCCCCTCCTTCTGTTCTTCATCATCGTCACTCTCTTCATCTTCATCCACATCATCATCATCACTATCATCACCATCTCCCTCTTTAATCTTCAGAGGCTCATCTTTAGATCCTTTAAGTTTGAGCATGATGGTCTTCTTAACGTTCTCCAACTCTTCAATTTTCTTAGCAGAAGCGACTCTATGCTCTTGGAGTTGGGCGATCTCGAGGCTCTGAGCAGCCATTTGCTGGGCCTGCTCCTTGATTAACCGATCCTGCTCTGAGATCTGATGTGACTGCACAGCAGTGAGATCTGCAAGCTGTCGGATCTGTGCAGTCTTCTCTTCATCAGCAGCTAACAGTCGCATCACCATATGGTTTAGCGCTGACAACAGGTCCTCTACCCCAAATTGAGGTAGATGAGATCCATATATACGTGCGGGATCAGATGAGGGTCCTGATTAGTGGCTAGTGGTGGTGGTGGTTGTGGTAAAGATAGGGTTGGGTCTGTGAGATATTGGAGGTGATGTAGGAGTGAAAGATATGGTGGTGGTTGGCATATTTACAGTGGTGGGAGGTGTGGTAGGGGTAGTGTGCTGTGGTGTGTGGGGCTGTGGTGGCTGTGGTGGTGGATGTGGTGGTTGTGGTGGCTGTGGTGGCTGTGGTGGTGGATGGTGTGGGTAGAAGTGTAGGGATGGTGGTAGATGTAGTGGCTATGGTGGGTACGAAGGTGAGTCTTCTTCTCTTCTTCTTCTGGCCGTGGGGCTGAGCCATCCGTTTCTTCCTCGATCCAGTCGAGGTGGATGCTCCCCCTAGAACACGGCTGGTAGACTCAGGAGCATAGCTGGGATCTACAGTCGTCTCCCCGAATCCCTGGGGTATTCACCAACCGCCCGGAGTCCATACTCGGTGGGAACAACCTTGCTTCCCACGGTCCTCGTCAAGGGCTCCTCATCTGACTCTTCTTCCTCCTCACCAGGTATGAAGTCCTGGTGGAAGCCTGCAGACTCAGCTATGTCGCCTGTTGGGGCAGACACTGGGGTATAACATCTGAAGCTGTGCCCCTCATTGAGCAGGCATATCATCCCAACATCCCCACTATCATCATCGTCTGAATCATGCTCTGGGAGCGACAACCTCTCATCATCTGAATCGCTGTCATCATGACGCCATTTGCGTCTACCTGGAGCCACATATCGTTCATTTGCTAGATGGCCGATCAACTTTTTTACAAAGGGCTTTACCTGCTTGCCCCGATACACTCTCATGCGACCCAAAGTCGTGTCATCCATAACCTCTAGGGCAACCGCATCATGTTTCTCCTTGGGAAGTAATGGCAGCTTCTCGTTAAAGATCAGCTGCAGAAATCTGGGATACATACAAAAACCCTCCTTCCCCTTGGCCTCCAGATTCTCCACCAGATACGAGAAGATCATGCTCGAGAAGCTGAAGGGGTGGTTCAGCACCAGTGCCACATAGGCATTCTGAATCTGGTCTGACAGGTCATCAAACCCACCCCTTCGAGAAGCAATACACTTCAGGATCACATGCGCCAAGTATTTATACTGGGGACACAGGTTGCTCTTGTTGAGCACACCGGAGTTGATGTCCCCAGCATATTTAATCCTGAGAAGCAACCTCTGACTGTAAGTGGATGTAGTCTGGTGGGTTGATCAGTATCATCCCCAAAATCAAGTACTCTCTGGATGTCAGCTGCTGTAATTTCAATGTCATGACCATGAATGGAGCTCCGTATGCTGTAAGGCTCATGTGAACAATCTACAGAGGCATTTTCCCAGAAAGCCGATGTAACAACCTGTAAGGAGTACACTGTGTGGATATGGCTTTATGTATCCGAGAGCGTCGAAGGAATGCAATAATCTCTGTAAACTCGGCTCCATTCCGAGTCGTATGGTCCAAATGAGCACATATATTATGCTTTGGATTTATGGACCATCTATCAGCCATTGACCTGAAACACAAGACACAGAACCATTTGTAAGTCATACATTCAAAGTTCAGTTCAAGGTGTATAGTTTAATTTCAATCCGATACATTCATGCGAATGAATCATGCGACTGGAGTCAGTCGTTTGTTCTTTCGTGCGACTGAGCTCGTTCGGTGAATGAGACATGCGACTGAGTTCAATTCGCTGACTGAGTCTGCGATTTGTTCAGTCGGCCGACTGAACTCATTCGCATGGTTCATTCTGCCGATTGATCCAATCGCAAGATTCAATCGTGCGATTGGAGTTCATCCGAATGACCAATCGCATGACCCACTGTTCAATCGACTGAGGTTCGAATCTTGACCTAATTCAAGTAACTTAACATGGTTTATGGTCCATTAGACTCGCCATCTTGTCACTAATGACCTATTAAACTTAATTTTAACATTTTGCTTAGTTTATGTAGGTTATTAGGGCATTTTTCAATCCGGTTAATGTTTCATTCGAATAACACAAATTTGACTCAAGATCTTCTGATTTCTATAAGATTTAACTACAATGTACCTGTATACTTGTCAATCGAATGTCAGAAGATTAATAGCAATGTGAAAACACGATCTCTAGAAATTTTTGGCAGAGTAACGGGAAAGAAAGCGATTAGGGTGCGATTGGGAGTGATGAGTGAAACGCGATCGACTGAGGCCCTTTTAATACAGAACCAAATTTCAATCGGCCGACTGGCCTCATTCGCTCAGTTCATTCGGGCGACTGAGGTTCAGTCGTGTGATTGGCCCAGTCAGTCGCTTTCAGTCGGTCGACTGACTCATTCGTGCCCTTTCATTGCTTTCTCAATTAACTGACTGAGTCTCAGTCGGTTGACTGACTCATTCGCACCCTGTCATTCGGTCGAAAGGATCATTCTTAAACGCCATTCGGGTGAATGACTAAATTTCATGTCCAGTCGTGCGAATGGGATCCATTCGCATGGTTGGTCCATATTCATGGTCCAATCGTGCGAATAGGTCACACTTAGTAGATTTTCTGCCATTTTGAACATTTTAACTTTTTGAAATAGACATTATGAGTTTTGATCATCTCAGACATGATCATTTTTAACCAATTTAGTCACCTCAGACGTGACTGCTTTAAACTTGAAAATTCATGTGGTCATCTCAGACATGACCCATTCAGTGAGTTGATCCCTTATCGATTTTCATGATGTAGTCCGGCAAACAAATTAACTAAAACGACTCGCTAAATTAGAAACTTAAACTAAAGACTAAAATTAAGACTTTGTTTTGGTGTTTGTGAGAGATAGAACCTAAGGTGGAAATCTACTGGATTTGGTTTCGGAATAGAAAGCTTCAACTTAGATTGACCACACCTGGACCAATTCAATTTTGGAATCATACAGGCACATCAAATCATTGGGACTTGTTATCAAAATCTTTTGATGCTCATCTTGGTGTTCATCCAGAGTCATTAGCAACTTTAGGAAATCATACTGGAACTCTTAGATTACCACATTGATTTGAACTTTCAAGAATTGCAGCCACAATGATTGTCAATATGTTTGTCCACTTAATCCATACACAGACTTTTGACACAAACTGGTGACTGTTTTTGGTTTAATTATTTCAACGAACATTTGTGGATCCCACACTTATATGGTAATCAACATTCCTCATGAGCTTTTGAGCGGTCTACGGGTATTTACTACAGGAGGACTATTCTTAGAGCTTTCAAAGAGAAGCCAGTCCTCAGGTCAGTGCATCGCACAGTAGAGAGGCGGCAAACAACATGAATTCTAGAATATCTAGGTTGTGCTTATCCTCAGGTCAGTGCCACGCACAGCAGAGAGGCGCACAACCTATCTCCTTGTTAGAGCAGCTTAATTTTATTTTGCACCAAATGCACAACAACATAAGTCATTAGATTGATAGCATTTTTCTTTTTTATCTGTGCTTTGCTCTATTTATGGTCATCCGCACACATTTGTGGCGTTTACATGCTCATTGCCCCTTATTGGAATATGTTGATTGTGTTAACCAGCGATAAGATGGGAGCCCACAGTCAGTTGAACCACTTAGTTTGATATTGAGATCACCAGTCAAGTCTAATCATCTATTGTGTTGAATCTACCGACATCAATTATTGGTCTAGCAACCTCTAGGTCTACTCTCATTGTGTTACCTTTAGAGTTACCAGTTTTTCTATCATCTTCCCTTGATATTGCTTAGACTACACGGACTTATACTTTGAATGTTTTTGCACCTTTTCTAAATTAAAATTTCAAAGTCCCTCTTGATTTGTTCCATTGTACTATCATATTCCAAAGGGTTTGAATCGGTATCACAGATACGATCTACCTTATATCAGCTTTCCACTACTTCTCCCTCGGTTTTTTTTAATGTTGCTTGCTGACTTATTCTCCCCCTAAAATACTAAAATCATAACTGGTTTCATTATTTTAGGATTTTAATAAACAGCAGAATAACATAAGTTTAATTTTAAACAGACTAATTTAACCAAATAAGCTCAAATAAAATGAAGAATTAACTAAGCTACATCGGACTACACATGATCATCATCAGGAATAACCTCACTACTCTTTTTAACGCCATTGACCTCTAGCAGATATTGAAAACGTGGTTTATCAAAGGCTTTAGTATAGAGGTCAGCGCGTTGAAAATCAGTATTAAATTTTACCATCAATTAAGTTCTTTTCAAAACAATCTCGTATGAAGTGATATTTAATACCAATGTTTGGTCTTAGGATGTTGGACCGGATTTTTAGTTACTGCAATTGCAGCAGAGTTATCTACAAAAATAGGAGTAGAATAAACGTTAAACCGTAATCCCGCATTTGCTGTTGAATCCAGATGATTTGTGAACAACAACTTGCAGCAGCAACATATTCAGCTTCACAGGTTGACAATGCAACCGATGTCTGCTTCTTACACTGCCACGTAATAATCTTCTCCCAAAGAATTGACATCTGCTGATGTAGACTTGTAGTTCATCTTGCAGCCTCCGTAATCCGAGTCACTATACGCCGTGAGCTCAAAATCATCATCATGAGGATACCACAACCTAAGTGTGGGTGTACCCTTTAGATAGTGAAAAATCCTTTTGACCCGATCAGATGATTGACCTTAGGTTTAGCCTGATATCTAGAACATAAACATGTCGCATACATGATATCAGGTCTAGAGGCAGTGAGATACATGAGGGATCCAATCATTCTTGGTACATCGTGGCATCTACAAGATCTCCATTTTCATCAGGTGCTATATCGTGATTCGTAGCAAGTGGAGTCCCAGCAGCAGAAGCATTCTCCATGTCAAAACGACTGAGAATGTCTCCTACGTACTTGGTCTGATGTAAGATCCCATTTGGTGTTTGATCCACCTATAGCCCGAGAAAGAACTTCATCTCCCCCATAGCACTCATCTCAAACTCTTTCTTCATAACTACTTCAAACTCTTTGCATAACTCTTCATTCTTTGAACCGAAAATTATGTCATCAACATAGATTTGTACGAGCAGTAGGTCGCCATATTTTTCTTTAATGAACAGCGTGCAGTCAATGACTCCCCTGCGAAAGCCGTGTTTCACAAGGTGAGTCGAGAGTTTTTCATACCAAGCCCTTGGAGCTTGATGAAGCCCGTATAAAGCCTTGTCGAGCTTGTAGACTCTATCCCGATGATAAGGATCTTCAAATCCCTCGGGTTGACTGACATACACTGTTTCTCTGATTTCCCCATGAAGAAATGCACTCTTCACATCTAATGATTGATAGACTTTAATTTTCATGTACGATGCATAGGCAAGGAAGATACGAATGGCTTCCATCCTTGCCACGGGTGCAAACACCTCATTGTAATCAATTCCCTCAACTTGGCGAAAACCCTGAACCACCAGTCGAGCTTTGTTCCTGATAATGACCCTTGGTCATCTTTCTTGCATTTTAAAACCCATTTGGTGCCATGACCTTAGCACCTTTAGGTCTATCAACCAGAGTCCATACATCTAACTTCTTGAACTGAAGAAGTTCTTCTTGCATGGCACTCACCCACGCCTCATCATTTAGTGCATCACTGACGTATTTTGGCACAAACTGGTAGACAAAACACCGATAAGCACCATCATGAATAATCCTTTTCCATAACTGAGGCGTAATCAACTGAGTATAGCTGATTTCGGGTTTGCACTCCCGATCTGACATCCCCAATGACATTGTTTAGGGGATGATAGACATTTAGTCGTGATCCTGGAGTAGTAGGAACAGCTACCTCAGAGCCAAGATTATGAACATTTGGATCTGCATCTGAGGTGGTCGAGTTTGAGGCTCTGAAGTCGAAGGTGTATCACTGATAGATGTTGTGGGCTTTCAGGAACTGGAACCTGTTCCTCCTGACTGTTCTGGTTATCTTTTTCAGCTTCATCTTCAGAGGAGGAGTCACTGTCATCGACTACTCCCCCTGACTGAGTAGATGATTTTCCCGGTGAGCTATATGTTGGTGGATTCAAGCTATCATACATCATTCGTGTAGCTAACTCGTCATCCGAGGGAGAAAGAGGATGTTGAACGACTTGAAGAATCCATCATAGTCGAAGAAGTAGGCGGGTCCTTTGCTAGTAGGTGGTGTGGTAAATCGCTGAACGTCAACATTACACCACACTTCTACTAGACCCGTTGAGTTGTTGTAAACTCGCTTGTTCGGTATGTTGTATCCTAGAAAGATGCCTTCATCTGCCTTCTCGCTGAATTTACTTCTTGTGTCTTCTTCAAAAGTGTGCACGGTGCCCAAATGGTTTGAGATACTCCAAGTTCAGTTTGCGTCTTTGTAGTAGCTCGTAACATGTTTTACCGTGGCTCTTGACTATCAGGACTCGATTCAGTGTAACAAGCATTCGCCACTGCCTCATTCCAGAATTGGATAGGCAGTTTCGAGTCTGCCAGCATAGTCCGTGTTGTCTCTATCAAGCTTCTGTTCTTTCTCTCAGCAACGCCATTCATCTGAGGTGTGTAGGCAGAAGTGAATGATGCACAATTCCCTTTTCCTTGCAGTATGCCTCCATCCACTGGTTCTTGAATTCCGTTCGTTGTCTGAGCGTACTTGTCTAACTTTCAGCTTGTAGAGAGATTCCAGTGTGGTACCAACTCCTTGAATGATTCAAATGTTTCTGATTTGGATTTCAGAACATTACCCAAGTGAACCTTGAGTAGTCATCGGTGACCACAAAACAGTACAAGTCGCTGCAATGCTCTTTGTACTGATTGGACCAAACAGATTCATGTGAAGAAGTTCAAGAGGAAGTTCTATGAATTAACTTTCTTTTCCATATGAGACTTCTTTGTCTGCTTGCCTTTCTTGCAAGCTACACAAAAATCAGGAAGCTGAAAGTTCTTAACATTAACTCCTCTCACCAGATCCTTCTGAATCAAGTGATTCATCTTCCTTTGACTAATGTGTCCCATTCTCCTATGCCAGGAGATGGAATCCTTTTCAGTAGCTTTAGATAGAAAACACTGAACCTCATGATCCATTGTAGAAGCTGTTGACAGATCCAAGACATAAAGATCTTTATATCTTGAAGCAGTCATCAAAACTTGGTCCTCTGGGATCACGTAGTCTTTCTTCAGTACGTAACACTTCTTGTTGTCGAAGATGACTTTAAATTCTTATCACATATTTGAGAAACAGAGAGTAAGTTGTTTTGAAGTTGTTGGACGTAGTTCACCCTATCAAACTTAACTTTCTGATTTCCAACTTCTCCCTGAGCTGTGATATAGCCTCCTGTGTTCCAGCAAACGAAACATGTCCTCCTTTTATTTGCTTGACGTTTGATAAAAGAGCTCTGTTTCCTGTCATGTGCCTGGATGCTCCGCTGTCTACTATCCACGTGTTAGTTTCAGCACTGTATTGAACAACCTGCACATACAAGGTAAAGGATTAGTTTAGGTTAGGAACCCAAGCCTTTACTGGCTTGGGTTTCCCAGAGGCATCACACATCAGAAATTCAACCCATTGACCCTTAGAAGGTGAGGGTAGCTCAGGTTCCTTCTTGTCATCATTATCAGACATAGAGATTGACTTCTCTTCCATAAGCCAGATTTGTGCAATGCCTGTTTGTGATAAACAGTCGACTGGCTAACGGGTTGAACCTTCTGTTCACTAGTTCTTCTAGGTGGAGTTAAAGAGCTCCTTTTAGAAGACCTAGGTTTTGAGTTCTGAAGTTCAATCTTCTTCTTAGGTGTCTGATAATAAGAACAATAGGAAGCAATGTGTCCACATTCTCCACAGTTGTAGCACGCCCTGCTATCAACTTTATGATTAAACTTTCTTTGTGGAGACGTGTGTGACACTTAGTAACATCACTCACTTTAGGTTTTGACTCTGGTTCTTTTGATGTTTCACTAGTTTAACAAAATTAACTGATTTAACCTGTTTGTCATCCTTTTCTTTTTGGTTAATTTGTCTTGACTTGAAGTATGTGAAAGATTATCCTTAAAAGCCCTTTTAGGTTCTGATTTGACTCTGTTTGACCCTGACTTTAAGTTAACCTTTTCAAATTCCTTTTCCAGATTAACACAAGGCAATTTACCCTTGCCTTTGAAGTGGCCTCCTTTTGTTTGTTTCCAGAGTCAATAGATGAACATAAGGAATGGATCACTAACAAGAGGAGTAGACACTACATGATCCTTGATGGGATTACTTTACTGGTCTAGTCTTAGTGTTCATTAAAGTCTCAGATGGTGGTGGAACCACTTTGTAACCCAATCCCTCCCCGTTGTTCCTGTCTCTCACTAAGTGTTGGACTATGTGTGAAGAACTAGTCCAACTATGCAGTTTCTGTTTTAATGAATTTACTTCTACTTCTAGAACTGCCTTTTGCTTCTTAGTGTCTTCTAAGGAGTTTAGATAGTACCTAGTGTCATTAGCTTGGTTAAATGCAACTACTTCGGGTTCCTAAGCTGTTTAGTCAAAAGGTCTATCTTTTCTTTATAACTATGCTCATTTTGTTTTAGTACCCTATTAGCCTCAATGCACAGTTGCAAATCTTTTACTAAGTTATCATATGATCTAATAACCTAGTAAATTTTTCATCTATGCTATTCCTAAAAGTATCACAATCAGAACAAGCATGATTATTAAACATTTGGTCAGTAGTACTTACCTGAGTTGATTCAGAAGAGTTAGCCATCAACGCAGCATCAGATGTCTCTGGTTCTGGTGATTCTGTCTTTTCTGTCTCTGACGTGGTAGTATCCTCTTTAGGCTGGTAACTGACCTCGGTTGCAGTTGCTCTTCACTATGTGACATCGCTATCTCAACTGCTAGATCTCCTTCACTAGCGGAATCACTATCAATATCTTCTACACTTGCAATGTTTGATTCCCCTGGTGAGACAAACCTAAAGCTCCAATCCTGTCCTTCATCATCATGAGCAGTCAAGGCTTTTGGATCCTTGTTTGATGAAGTAGAACTGGTAGCTTGCTTGTCTTGACGAGTTGAAGGAGAGAATGGGTTCCCATTACCCGTCTTCTTAGGCTTGACACATTCTCTTTTGAAGTGCCCCTTCTCTCCACAGTTGAAGCAGGTCACTTTGCTCTTGTCAAAGCCGAATGTGGTGTCCTTAGTCGCTACTAAGTTCTGTCCGGTTTGTTTTACAAACATCTTTGCCCTCCGGACAGCACTGGCTAAAGCCCACATTATATCCATTCTCTCAAGCTCCATTTCGTCCACCTGCTCGTAGTCCTCGTCTGCCAAATGGCAATTTCCAATCTTTCCAGCAACCAGTTCATCATAAGAATGAACCACTGCTGCCAAAAGATCCATGTGCTCTCGAGCTACTTCCACAGTCACATTACCGAGGTTCTCGGTCTTCAGTCTAGTAGCATTCGCTTCAGATCCAATGTATTGGGTACAAGAAGACCCTAACATTTCTGAACCTGAAGGAGGTGCATGTGTAGGACCCGATGAGCTAGACACAAATGCAGTTTGGAGAGGTGCTCCAGATGTCTTAGCTTGAGGCGTGGCATTGTATAAAGCTGGATTTTGATTGTACGTAGACTTCTGAGCTTTGTACTTCATTCTAAGTGATTCTTCTCGCAACTTAAGAATGAAGTCATTAATATCCAGTTTTGCCAGCATTCCATTCTGTCTAAGCTTAGACACGAATGAAACCCATTTTTCAGGCAATCCGTCTGCAAAATTAGTAACTTTCTCTTCCATGGTAGTAGCCACCCTATGTGTATGCAGTTCACTCATCAGATGGTAGAATCTATCTATAACATCGTCCAAACTCTCATTTCCCATCGATGAGAAGTTGTCGAATTCCTTCTTTAACTCCTTAGCCTTGATTGCCTTCAACGAGGCATTCCCGTCGTACCTCTTTTCTAGCTCATTCCATAGTTTCTTGGACTGCTTATTCTCTGAGTACTGGTGGAATATGTCTTTAGGGATAGACTGTGTAATCAATGCATAGACCCTCTTCTCTGCATTATATTTGACTTTCTGTGCGTCTGTCATCCCTCCTAAGGTTAACTTTACTCCATCGGCTCCCACGGCGTACTATATCCAATCTCGATGGCTTCCCACAGATTCGGATCCACTCCATTGAGGTAGATCTCAAAACGTTGTTTCCAGTGGGGGAAACTCATCTAACGTTAAAAGCTTTGGTGGTTTATTATGATTACCCACCTCACTCTCAAGTAACAGCAGGTTCTGGATCCTAGAGTCCTTCCCAGCAGTAAAGGCTGACATTTGATCTTCCATTGTGAATAACTTTAAGTCTAATAAACAATTGTCACTGGGGAGACTGAAGGGTGCGAATGGACTAGTCGTGCGTATGAACTCTACGACTGGTTCAATCGTGCGGCTGAACTAAGTGATTAGCTCAGTCGTGCGAATGAATCTGATGCGTATGAACAGTACGACCGAACGGTTCAATCGTACGAATGAAGATACGACTATGTCCAATCGTGCGTCTGAGCAATGCGAATGAGGTCCAGTCGTGCGAATGGCTCACTCGTGCGACTGAAGCTGCTGTTATGCGAAAATTTCTAGGTTAAACGTGTTTTAGCCGTAAAAATTTGAACTTTCGCAAGGTTAATTGCCTAATTTCGCAAGGTTAATTGCCTAAGTCCGTAGAAACCAAACTTTGATGAGCAGGGAACGTCCAAGATCACTTTTGACACAAAAGATTGCGTTTTTAGTGCAAAAACACAATCTTTTTATCAATCTTGATTGAATCACACATAATCAAGAGCCAAAGCTCTGATACCACTTGTTAGGACCTGGTATTTGAACGAAATACCTGGAGATTAGCGTGTATACCAGATCAAATAGTGCGGAATCCTATTTGATTGGCGATCCAATCAGTGAGAACACACGAAGAATCAATCAGGAATTGAAACTAACGTTAGAAATCGATTGGGAATCAATCTAATGTGTTAAGTGAACTTGGAGAATGAATTGGGAGGTTTCTGGACGGCTAGGGTATGTTGGAATCGTAATTGATCGAGAGTCCTTATTTTTCACGAATTGAGTTGTATTTATAGGTTGGTATTATTCAATCGTGCGACTGAACCATTAGTATGGTTCAGTCGTGCGATTAAACCGTGCGGTTGATTCATTCGCACGACTGAGTGTTCAGTCGTGCGACTGAGCCAATCTTATGTTACAATCATACGACTGATCCAGTCTCCTAGTTCAGTAGTGCGACTGAGTCATTCGTATGAAGGTGTTCATGCTTATGGTCCATTCGCATGGGCCATTCACATGATAACTTCATTATTTTAAGTTTGAATGTATTAATTAGTAAACATATATGTAAACATTCAACCAATCACTAACCTAATTAATTAATTTAATATCAACTTATAATGAAATATTAATCATTACAAATCACAAACACTCAATATCATTTCATTAATCATATCAAATTACACCAGAATCAGATAAACAAGATCTATTACATTTCATATCATGATCTAGGGACATACATGTATCAACACTCTTATGTATCTTACTGCTAGCAGGCCTGATATCATGTTTGGTACATGCATTTGTGCAAGATATCAAGCCAACCCTAAGATGTCTCACCTTGTCACTGTCAAGAGGATTCTAAGATACCTCAAAGATGCATCAACACTTGGCCTATGGTATCCCAAGAATTCTGACTTCAATTTGTATGCCTATACAGATAGTGATTATGGTGGTTGCAATATGACTGCAAAGTCTACATCTGGGGGATGCCAATTTCTTGGTCGAAGGGTTGTCTCATGACAATGCAAGAAACAATCCTGTGTCTCTGCATCAACTGCTAAAGCTGAATACATTACTGCTGCAAGCTGCTGTGCTCAAGTACTTTGGATTCAAAATCAGATGCTGGACTATGGTTTAAACTTCAAGGAGACTCCCATTCACATAGACAACAACAGTGCTATCTCAATCACAGAGAACCCTGTGCAGCACTCAAGGACAAAGCACATCAATATCAGGTATCATTTAATAAGATATAACTATGAAAAGGGATTAATTAAACTTGTCAAAGTTCACACAGATGAACAATATGCTGATCTGTTTACAAAGGCTTTTGATGAACAGAGATTTAAATATCTAATATCAGCTATTGGGATGATAAACTTTGAGTAAGCTTTTCTTAAAAAAACTAATTCTTATTATTTCTTAAAATTATGTGTGTCCTAAGTTGTCTAGTTCATCACTTTCATAAGCTCACGTTTTCTTTGGATGAAAATTTCTTTTTGAAGACTTTCCTTAGACTTTTGAAAATTTATGTTACTTCGGAAGTTATGTTTTAACTTCGGAAGTAAATCATGTCTTTAAAATAAATAACTGCCTAAGAAATTTACCTTCAGAAGAGCTTTCAAATTTATCTTCCGAAGCTTAAATGCTTGTCTCAGACATTTACTTATTTTCAAGGACCATTTACTTCCAAAGCAAAATTAACTCTCAGAAGCTTTTTTAGTTTATATACAAAGCACTTTTTAATTTTTCTTCCGAAGCAAAATTCTCAAAACTCTCAGGAATTCTTCCGAAGTCATTTTAGCTTCGGAAGCTTTTTAATTAAAACTTTCGAAGATAATTATCCTTCGGAAGCTTTTTGACTTCCAAGAAAACTACTTTTTGAGCAAAAGTAAACTACTTTTTCAGAGGTGGGACCGACATCCGGATTTCAAAGTTTATCCTCTTTCATTAAACTTTATCTGAAATCCTTCTCACATATAAACCCAACGGTTTCCCCCCTCTTTCTATCATCTTTTCTTCCTCCAAACCTAAAACCCTAAAATTCTCTCTGAAATTTCTTTCTTTCTTCTTTCTTCATCCTTAAGCTACTTCAAAATGGCCAACCTTGCTCACAGAAATGATCCAAACTTTACCATGCAGCTACACAGACAACACAATCAAGTTGCTCTGTTAAGCTCTGAGAAAGATCCTCATTTCTCAGAGGTTTTCCGTTTCCTAACTCTGTCAAACTACTTCACCTCCCTAACCATTGATCCTCTACTCTATGAGGATCAGTTGCTTGAATTCTGGAATACCTGCCAAAAGGTCATTATGGACGGGGAGAAGGCACTGTCTGCCACAGTGCAGGGAAGAACAATCTTCATCACTCTGGCCATCATCAATGGACATCTTTAGCTGGATGATGAAGAAGGTGAGGTGTTTTTCCCAAAG
Source organism: Flaveria trinervia (assembly GCA_025506515.1). Classification (NCBI taxonomy): domain Eukaryota; kingdom Viridiplantae; phylum Streptophyta; class Magnoliopsida; order Asterales; family Asteraceae; genus Flaveria; species Flaveria trinervia. Next base: position 28,544,770 of record CM046456.1, read on the forward strand.
GAAGCTATAAATCATTCCTTTGAGCAGATGAGATATGAGAGAGATTGCTCTGTAAAGACCTTTAGGAAAGGGAAGGTCTCATCCCAATGGAGATTCCTGCTTCATGTGGTTATCCACAACTTATCAAACAAGCATGGTGGATGGGACCAAATTCCTGAGGATCTCTCCTTCATAATCCATGGAATGGTTCAAGGGGTCAAATTCAGGTATTCACAGTTTGTTTATACAAATTTACTTGCTAATTTAGACTCCTTAGAGTATTACATGTTTCCTAGATATGTCCAGTATATTCTTAACCCTGAACTGGGCTCATAGTTAAGGGAAACATGTAACATTCTTAAATTGGGACAGATGAAGCCCGGCATCTTTAAAATATTGAAAAAGTCCACTGTTGGATTCTCTGGGGTAGAAATAGCCCTAGTCCTAAAAATGTTAGAGCTCATTGCTCAAGGTGACAACCTTGCAGCACAAGCTAGTGTTGAACCCACACCTGCTACTTCCCAACCACCTACACAGCTTCAAATCTCCATCACCTACCAAAGAAAATCCAAACGAACCCCTGCTCAGACTATTCAGTCTGTGGAGGCCCCCATATACTCAACCATATAGGAAGAAGTGGACACTGGAGCTCCCACTTCTCCAGAGGAGCAGACCACTCCCATCTCTTCAAGGATCAGTGCTGAGGATCTTCATGCTTAGCCTGATGAGCTCACTAGCCCAACTACCTTAAGCCATCACTCTGAGTCTCAACACTCAAGTGATCAACCTTCAAGGGACAGTTACCATCCCCAGCCTATAGATCTCAACCAACCAATTCCCAACCTTGATTTCTATACTGATGAAGATATAGGCTTCAGTGAGTATAATGAATCTCTCTTCTTTCCTTCTACTCAAAGAGAGATGAGTACTCCTGAGTCTCCTACATCTATCCCACATTAGTCACCTATAACTGAGGTGGACACTCCTGAACCTATTCAGGATGTCCATATGGAAGAGGCTCTCACTTCTGAAAGTGATTACATCATTATGACCTCAACCATGACAACTCAGCCACTGACATCTTAGCTGAGACTGCCAGTGACCAAAGGAAAACCAGCAACCAAGAACCTCAAGCTGGTGGTGAGAGAGAGGACTCTTGTCCAATCATCTCATCCCCTAATGAATCTTCTGATGAAGATGAGGGGAATTTGAGACTACTGGTGCAAAAACTGTCTAAAACATGCACTTATTTAGTCTCAAAGGTCAGTCACCTTGAATCTCAGGTGACTACCTTACACAACAGGATCAATGATCAGCAACTTGAGATTTCATATCTTAAGGAAAAACTAGTTGGGATACCCTTAAGGAAAGCTCAACCAGGAACACAAGAACCTGTGAATGTGATTGACCTATCTTCCAGCTCACCTATGCAAGTGGGTGATGCTACCAAAAAGGGGGAGAAAGTCATTACAGTCATAGAACCTGGGAGTTCTTTAGAGAGAATGGACATTGAGGACTCACCATCCTCACTTGCAACTGTGCATTCTCAGCAACCTCCTCTAGTTCACATTGATGTGGACTACACAGACTCCTTCATACAGAGTCTGTTTGAGGATGGGATACCAAGGGCTATGTCACCTTCACCATCTTCCAATCACATCATTGGGTGGAGGTATGACAACAACAGGAAGGCCCTAATCATCATAAGAGTTCAAGGACAGCAAGAAGTCTTCAATTTTCAGACATTGGACTACTATGAAGGTTTGGATCTAGTCAATATGCCACTTGTCAACCCAAGCCAATCAAGACAAGCTAACAGATTGGCTAAAAGAATCCAAGACAGGATCACTGCAGAGTTCAGCTTAAGAAGGAGACTTAGGCAATCAGGCAATTGTAACATCTCGTATTTTCGTTAACTAAAAGTTAACTTCGTTTACTCTTACAAGGGTTATTATTGTCAATTTTGGAAACTTGCGTGTTATTTGTGCTTATTCTTTATTGTAATTGGGTTCTTTTTTATGAAATGTTGAGTTTAAATAATAATAATAATGTTAAGATTAACATAAGTAAATATAATAATAAGTTGTAATAATGAATATAGTATTAGTAATAATAAGATTACTTTTAATATGGTTATTTATAATTTATAAGGGTATTAAACTTAACCATATTTAAATTATAAACTTAAATTAAGTTTGAGGGTTAATTTGTCATTTTAGAAACTTAAAATAGAAACTTTATGCATAAAATAATAGAAAACCAAGTTGAGGGACCAAAAGTGTAATTTATCAAAAGCCCAAACCACCCGCCCTTTACCCCGTATTTCCGGTGACCTCGAGGCGGGCTCCGGCCAAATCCGGCGAGGCACCAAAACCGCCAAAAATCGATGTTTTTTGATCTAAAACCGTCCCCAAACATTTTTGAATACGATTCGAACACAATCATGAACTTTAATTGCGTTTAAACGTCGGTTATGAACCCGATCGAGTGATTAACCGAGCGTTTCTAACCATATAGCCGTTCGACCAATAAAACTTAATAATAACCAAATTAAATGATTCATAATCGAACGTCTAAGTAATCTAAAGCTTCTATCAATCCCAATTGCACCTGAATCAACACAAACAACGAATCCAATTTCATTTTTCCCGCAACCTGCAACTTAGTCGAAACTACCCTTCTAAGCCTTCTTAGTTCAAACTGATTGAGGGTTCTTCATCTTCAAGATCATCCGAAGCTTCATACAAGTTTAATTGGGTTATCAACCTCGTTTGCACCTTGAAGCACATCCCCGCAGTCGCGAATCGTCCTTGAACTTGAGACCATCAATTCGAACTTAATAACGTAAGTACCACACTCTTTGTGCTCGGTTTCACATGGGCAATCAAAGCCCTATGATTGATTTCATTAACAATATCAATTCGATGTTCAATTGGAATCAAATCGATTCTAGGGTCTTATGAATTGGGGGTTTTTGTTTAAGTGTGTATTTAACAATTAAAGAGCGGATTCTAACGCGGCTGGAAGCCTTTGGTTCACTGGTAAAACACATGACCCCTAGACAGGAGGTCCCCAGTTCGAATCCGGGGAACCTCATGTATTTTTTAGGCCTTTTTGGCCTTCAAATTTAATGTTAAAAATTTCTAAAAATTATGAAAAATCAATTCATAAACTTTGTTTCTTTTAAAATTATTTAATTATTTTTTCTGTAATTTATTTACAAAAAAATATCTTTATAATATTATCCTAACGTTAATATATAATTATAATATTTTTATAAAAATGTAGACTTTAAAATTTAGTTTAATTTACACAAACTAATATTTCAAACATACCTTTAATCTATTGTTTAATTTTATGTTCTTTTTATTTAAATTACAAAATTGATCTAAACTTGATAAACATTACAAAATTATTATAAAAGTTATTATTAATCCATATGTTTATATAAAATAAATAAAATCCTTTCCCCGAGAATAAATGAGTTCTTACTTGGCAAATATAATCAACAAAACCCCAAACATCAAGTTGATCCTAGTCCTTAACTTATTGTAGAGCTTTAATCTTGTAAATATACATATTTAGGTGTCTTGTGACGATACACCTTGGAGCGACGCTTGTTATTATTCTTATTAATCGCCATTATATATTTATTGTCAAGTGAGTTTTCTTGCCCCTTTTCATTTTTTACACTAAATTGGGGTGAAACATGATAGCTTATACATGATACACTTATACACGTTTGAGACTTGTAAATCACGTGCAATTCAACTTATTATTTTGTCATGGTTATTTGTATTGTAAGTGTTATATGAGATACATAGTTTGTTTACAATCATTAACTATTGCTAGCCTGGCAACGTCTTAGATCTTTGGGCCTGACAAGCCTATTTGGTGCTAAAGTCGATGTATTGCCGACTCCTAGGAGCCGTATGCTTGTGCACTAGGGAACCAAATACACTTAGCCAATCTTTTATACTTGTAATCAAGTCGAGGTGTGGTTGTAACGATATGTGTTCTATAACCTTACTAGCTTATAACCTATGACATGAATTGCTACTTGTAACTTTCTTTTTCATATTATGTATGAAAACCTTGGAAACTCACCAACTATTTTTAGTTGACTCTTATTTTTATCATGTTTCAGGTCAACCTCAAGTTTAAAGTGATCCTTGTGAAGCATGCTATATCTAGGACTTGGACCTAGATAATGAAATAAAAAGATACATTATGTTATGTTATGTTGAACTTATTTCTTGTATAAGACTTATGATTGTAATTTCCATTTCAAGACTTATGATAATAATATTTACAATTTAATATAGCATTATGTGGCTGTGAACAATCTTAACCTCATATCTCGACGTTTCGCCGTCAAGGTTGGGGGTGACGATTGGTATCAGAGCCCATAACTAGAGGGATTTAAGGTTAGTTATTAGTAATGGTGACCGACTATAGCTTATGCATGAACCTCATAGGATATATTTATATTCTTGGAAATTATATATTGGTACATGCTACATAATGCTATACTTTACTTTGTGCAACTTGATGCCTTAGCAAGGTTGCCTAGTAATTGTCTAAACTTTGTTACTTGTCTCCCTAAACTAACTTTGACTCATTGGGCTCTCCCCGACAAATGAAAACATCTTAATCTTATTCCGTCAACACGTGGAATCGTATACTTATGCTCAAGAATTGGATCTTTAGACTTATGTCTAATCTATGTAAATCTCATCATGGTTTTGATTTCATAACCTAAGAAAGTTGTGTGAACATGGACACCTGTATTCTGGATTTCCTGGCAAAAGGCCCTTGGGCTAAGGCAAGCCATATCGCATAAATCCTACGGACTAGTTATGCTTACCTGGGGATTTCTGGGATAAGTGATAAACCATGGTCAACATACACAAATTTCTAAGGTGAGTGGGTCAACTTACCTTGACGATGTGTCACGTTTCCAAAAGGTAATGCGTTACCAAATGGAACCATCCCATGTGCCTTACAACTTTTTGCTTTATCCTTGTTTGAACATTAATCCTTGTTATTCCAATTCTTATATCTAACTCACTTGTATATTTCCAGCATGTCTCGTCATCATGGAAAGCATGGGAAGTTCTGATCGTAAGTTAGCCTGCCATGATTGCTCGACAAATGGCTGCTGTCATCCGACCATGGTTGCTGAACTTAATAGCACCTTAATGACAACGCTAGCAACAATGGAAATGGTCATGGAGAGAATAGCAACAATCAAAACGGGAATAATCAACACGGGAATAATCAAACTTGCACCTTCAAACACTTCAGCTCTTGCAAGCCCACTAGTTTTAGTGGCAAGGAAGGAGCCACTGGTCTTCTTGAGTGGTTCGAAAGCATTGAGAATACCTTTATCAATTGTGAGTGTCCCGATGCACTCAAGGTTCGTTATGCCACTAGTATGTTCCAACAAAGGGCTCTTACCTGGTGGAATAGCGGAGAAGAGAACCGTGTCCTGAAGTTGTGCTAGCACTCACCTAGGAGGAGTTCAAGAACATCGCCATCACGAAGTTCTGCCCAAGAAGTGAACTGCAAAGTTGGAAGAAGAAGTTTGGAATTTGAAACAAAATGATGGGTGATCATTTGGCCAACTCACTATGCATCATGAGTTGAGTATACTGCTGCCCCCCATATGGTCGACACACTGTTCCCGCCGCAACATCGAGAAGTTCATTAGGGTGTACCACCCCAAAATTCAAGATGTGTGGTGGGTAGCCGACCACAACCTTGGAAGAAGCCATTACTATCACCGCATAAACTCACCGAGAACCATATACGAGCGGGCACCATGTCTGTGAAGAGGTGCAAAGAAGGTAGAGAAGACGGCGACTACCGAGGCGGTTAAGGAGACTAAAGCTGAACCGTCTAACAACAACAACAACAACAAGAAGCGCAAATTCACACGGCGCGTAACTATGTCGCCTGGCTGCACCCAAACAACCCAAGACAACTGTACCTGCGGCCTACACCTGTGGCACAAGTGCCTGGGCTAGGGGCTTATGCTGGTCCTCAGCCGATGTGCAACACTTGTAGGTATCCATCATCCGGGGAATCAACCATGCCGCATTTGCACCTTATCGGATAAATATGGTCATTTGGTGGCGACTTGACACCGTGCACCTAACAATGCCCCTGTGGTCACGAACCGTGTTTGCTACAACTATGGGGAACCTGGCCATTTTCGCCCACAATGCCCTCTTCTTGTGGGTAATGTTCCACAAGCCCGAGGACGTGCTTTCAACATCAACGCCTAACCAAGCACAAGCGAACAACGATGTGGTGAATGGTACGTCAACTCACACTTTAACTTTTGTGATCCGATTCATTTCATACTTTACCTGTATTGTTAAATACCTTAAAAATTGAACAGGTATGTTCCTTATTAACAAAACTTATGCCTATGTTCTATTTGATTCTGGAGCGATAAAAGTTTTGTTCATTAGAGTTTGAACCCATACTTGCTAAGCCACATACGAAACTAGAGGACCTCTTACTGTTGAAGTTGCCGATGGAGAACCGATCACCGTTGACGTTATCATTCGTGATTGCATCTTCAGTCTTGACACGCATGATTTTCTTATCGATCTTATCCCTTGAAACTTGGAAGCTTCGACGTCATCATGGGATGGATTGGTTAGCAAAACAGCATGCCGAGATCATTTGCTTCGAGAAGTGTATCGCTTGTATACCGTTACCCTCTGTGATCCTTTGAAGTATTTGGTGAAAAACCTTCCAAAGGGCTTAAACTCATGTCTTTCACTCAAGCCCGAAGTGCTTAAGCAAGAAGTATATGGCCTTCTTGGCTTACATTGGTCAACACGAAAGTCAAAGGAAAAAGAACTTAAGGATGTCCTATCGTACGAGACTTTCCTGAAGTATTTCCCGATGACCTTAATGGTTTTACCTCCCGTGCGTGAGGTTGAGTTTAAAAATCGACTTGATACCGGAGCAAACCCTGTGGCCAAGTCACCATATCGGCTGCGCACATCGGAAATGCAAGAACTCTATAGTCAACTTCAAGAGCTGTCCGAGAAAGGCTTCATACGTCCTAGTTTCTTCGCCTTGGGGTGCACCTGTTCTTTTCGTGAAGAAGAAAGATGGATCGTTTCGTATGTGCATCGACTATCTTGAGCTTAACAAGCTTACCATCAAGAATCAATTATCCTCTTCCTCGTATTGATGATTTGTTTGACCAACTTCAAGGAGCTGCTATTTTCCGAAGATTGATTTACGTTCTGGATATCATCAATTGCGAGTCATGATGGTGATATCCCAAAGACCGCTTTCCGTACTCGTTATGGACACTATATGAGTTTTATGGTGATGCCTTTGGGTTAACCAATGCTCCTACTGTCTTCATGGATCTCATGAATCGAGTATGCAAGCCTTATCTAGACAATTTTGTGATCGTCTTATTGATGACATACTTATCTATCCAAGTCCAATACCGATCATGAACGCATTTGAGATTGGTTCTTGAGTTGTTAAAGAAGAGCACGATGTACGCAAAGTTCTCGAAGTGGGATTTCTGGCGCGATCGAGGAAGTTCAATTTCTAGGACACGTGGTGAATAGCCAAGGAATTCACGTTGATCCTGCAAAGGTGGAGCTGTGAAGAATTGGTGTGTTTCTTACAATCCTCCGAAGTTCGTTCTTTTCTTGGTCTTGCTGTTATTATCGGCGATTCATTGCCAATTTCTCGAGGATCGCGAAACCGCTCACTCACTTTGACACAAAACGAATAACCCATTCGAGTGGGGTTCCGAGCAAGAGAAGCTTTTGAAACGGTAAAGCAATAAGTTGTGCAATGCTCCTATCTTGACTCTACCCGATGGAAACGACGATTTCACCGCGTGTATTGTGATGCATCTAAACAAGGCCTTGGTTGTGTTCTCATGCAACGAGGGAAGGTCATAGCTTATGCATCGAGACAATTGAAGGTTCACGAGGTGAATTATACAACACACGATCTCGAGCTTGGTGCTGTTGTATTTACTTTGAAGATTTGGAGGCACTACCTGTATGGTACGCAATGTATAGTCTACACCGATCACAAAAGCCTTCAACACGTTTTCAATCAAAAAGATCTCAACATGAGACAACGTCGTTAGGTGGAGTTGATTAGTGACTATGATTGTGACATTCGTTACCATCTGGGTAAAGAAAACGTTGTAGCCGATGCACTAAGCCGAAAGATTCACAACAAGATGATCTCATTCCAAGAAATTCGCGATCGACGTCAATGGTTTGACACTTTGAGTGAGTACGATACTGAGATACGACTAGATGTCAACGAGACCACCGTACTACTACAAAACCTGAGAATAGATAGTGACATCGAGTCTAGCATCCTGGAGGCTCAACAAATGGTACAACGAGAAGGAAGAATGAAGGATGAGTTGGAGCATAATCTTCTAACTCAATTGGAAACAAAACCCAATGGGTTGATGTACTTCGCCAATCGTATTTGGGTTCCAAATCGCGATACATTCGTACCTTTATTATGAACGAAGCTCATCAAACTCGTTATTCTATCCATCCTGGTTCCGATAAGATGTACATGGACCTACGTGGTCAATATTGGTGGCCTGGAATGAAGAAAGACATAGCGACTTATGTAGCTAAGTGCCTCACATGTACGAAGGTTAAAGCCGAACATCAACGTCCAAGTGGATTACTTGAGCAACCCGAGATTCCTATGTGGAAATGGGAACACATATCCATGGACTTCATAACAAAGCTACCCCGAACCTCCCGAGGACATGATAGCATATGGGTGATTGTTGACCGATTGACCAAGTTGGCACATTTTATACCCATACGTGACACTTACAAGACATCAAGTTAGCTCGTATATACGTTGATGAGATTGTAAGTCGTCATGGGGTACCTCTGCACATCATATCCGACCGAGATGCTCGTTTCACTTCACATTTTTGGTCGTCTATGCAAGAACTTTTGGGTACACAATTGGATCTAAGCACGGCTTACCATCCTCAAACTGATGGTCAAACCGAGTGAACGATCCAAACTTTGGAGGATTGCTATGTCTCTGTGTTCTTGACTTTGGTGGCGATTGGGATACGCATCTACCGCTCTCGGAATTTTCGTATAACAATAGTTACCACTCGAGTATCAAGATGGCACTGTTTGAAGCACTTTATGATCGAAAATATCGTTCACCGATCTGTTGGACCGACATTGGTGAAAACTTCATCACTGGTCCTGAACTTATACAAGAGACGACCGATAAAGTTTCTATCATTCGCAAGAACCTCGAGTGGCGAGAAGTCGTCAAAAGAGCTATGCTGACAAGCGACGTAAGCCATTGGAATTCCAAGTTGGGGAGATGGTTCTTCTTAAGGTTTCACCGTGGAAAGGTGTGGTTCGCTTTGGAAAGAAGGGCAAACTGGCTCCAAGATTTGTAGGACCTTTCAAAATCCTGAAAAGGATTGGGAAAGTGGCTTATAAACTAGAGCTACCTTCTGACCTTAGTGGAGTTCATCCCGTATTTCACGTCTCAATTTGAGAAAGTGCTTGGCTGACGAAAGTCTGCATGTCCCGTTGGAAGGCATCCAGATTGACGAGTCATTGCATTTTGTCGAGAAGCCTATTGAGATCATGGATCGCATTATGAAGAAGACTAGAACCACAACAACCCCAATCGTCAAGGTTCGTTGGGAAAATAAACGTGGCGCTGAATTTACTTGGGAACGTGAGGAGCACATGAAGGAGAGATACCCGTTCTTATTTGTATAGTTTCATTTCTTTTAATTTCGGGACGAAATTGTTTTAAGTTGGGGAGACTGTAACATCTCGTATTTTCGTTAACTAAAAGTTAACTTCGTTTACTCTTACAAGGGTTATTATTGTCAATTTTGGAAACTTGCGTGTTGTTTGTGCTTATTCTTTATTGTAATTGGGTTCTTTTTTTATGAAATGTTGAGTTTAAATAATAATAATAATGTTAAGATTAACATAAGTAAATATAATAATAAGTTGTAATAATGAATAATAGTATTAGTAATAATAAGATTACTTTTAATATGGTTATTTATAATTTATAAGGGTTATTAAACTTAACCATATTTAAATTATAAACTTAAATTAAGTTTGAGGGTTAATTTGTCATTTTAGAAACTTAAAATAGAAACTTTATGCATAAAATAATAGAAAACCAAAGTTGAGGGACCAAAAGTGTAATTTATCAAAAGCCCAAACCACCCGCCCTTTACCCCGTTTTTCCGGTGACCTCGCCGGCCGGGCTCCGGCCAAGTCCGGTGAGGCACCAAAACCGCCAAAAATCGATGTTTTTCGATCTAAAACCGTCCCCAAACCGTTCTTGAATACGATTCGAACACAATCATGAACTTTAATTGCGTTTAAACGTCGGTTATGAACCGATCGAGTGATTAACCGAGCGTTTCTAACCATATAGCCGTTCGACCATTAAAACTTAATAATAACCAAATTAAATGATTCATAATCGAACGTCTAAGTAATCTAAAGCTTCTATCAATCCCAATTGCACCTGAATCAACACAAACAACGAATCCAATTTCATTTTTCCCGCAACCTGCAACTTAGTCGAAACTACCCTTCTAAGCCTTCTTAGTTCAAATTGATTGAGGGTTCTTCATCTTCAAGATCATCCGAAGCTTCATACAAGTTTAATTGGGTTATCAACCTCGTTTGCACCTTGAAGCACATCCCCGCAGTCACGAATCGTCCTTGAACTTGAGACCATCAATTCGAACTTAATAACGTAAGTACCACACATATTTGTGCTCGGTTTCACATGGGCAATCAAAGCCCTATGATTGATTTCATTAACAATATCAATTCGATGTTCAATTGGAATCAAATCGATTCTAGGGTTCTTATGAAATTGGGGGTTTTTATTTAAGTGTGTATTTAACAATTAAAGAGCGGATTCTAACGCGGCTGGAAGCCTTTGGTTCACTGGTAAAACACATGACCCCTAGACAGGAGGTCCCCGGTTCGAATCCGGGGAACCTCATGTATTTTTTTAGGCCTTTTTGGCCTTCAAATTTAATGTTAAAAATTTCTAAAAATTATGAAAAATCAATTCATAAACTTTGTTTCTTTTAAAATTATTAATTATTTTTTATGTAATTTATTTACAAAAAAAATATCTTTATAATATTATCCTAACGTTAATAATATAATACAATATTTTTATAAAAATGTAGACTTTAAAATTTAGTTTAATTTACACAAACTAATATTTCAAACATACCTTTATCTATTGTTTAATTTTATGTTCTTTTTATGTAAATTACAAAATTGATCTAAACTTGATAAACATTACAAAATTATTATAAAAGTTATTATTAATCCATATGTTTATATAAAATATAAATAAAATCCTTTCCCCGAGAATATAAATGAGTTCTTACTTGGCAAATATAATCAACAAAACCCCAAACATCAAGTTGATTCCTAGTCCTTAACCTTATTGTAGAGCTTTAATCTTGTAAATATACATATTTAGGTGTCTTGTGACGATACACCTTGGAGCGACGCTTGTTATTATTCTTATTAATCGCCATTATATATTTATTGTCAAGTGAGTTTTCTTGCCCCTTTTTCATATTTTTACACTAAATTGGGGTGAAACATGATAGCTTATACATGATACACTTATACACGTTTGAGACTTGTAAATCACGTGCAATTCAACTTATTATTTTGTCATGGTTATTTGTTTATTGTAAGTGTTTATATGAGATACATAGTTTGTTTACAATCATTAACTATTGCTAGCCTGGAAACGTCTTAGATCTTTGGGCCTGACAAGCCTATTTGGTGCTAAAGTCGATGTATTGCCGACTCCTAGGAGCCGTATGCTTGTGCACTAGGGAACCAAATACACTTAGCCAATCTTTTATACTTGTAATCAAGTCGAGGTTTGGTTGTAACGATATGTGTTCTATAACCTTACTAGCTTATAACCTATGACATGAATTGCTACTTGTAACTTTCTTTTTCATATTATGTATGAAAACCTTGGAAACTCACCAACTATTTTTAGTTGACTCTTATTTTTATCATGTTTCAGTCAACGTCAAGTTTAAAGTGATCCTTTTGAAGCATGCTATAATCTAGGACTTGGACCTAGATAATGAAATAAAAAGATACATTATGTTATGTTATGTTGAACTTATTTCTTGTATAAGACTTATGATTGTAACTTCCATTTCAAGACTTATGATAATAATATTTACAATTTAATATAGCGTTATGTGGCTGTGAACAATCTTAACCCTCACATCTCGATGTTTCCGCCGTCAAGGTTGGGGTGTGACAACATGTCATCGGTCAACTGAATGTTGAGGCAGACCCTAAGATTAGCTTCATAGGGGAAACCTTGACTAAAGGCCTAGTGACAGAACCTGAGAGCCCTGTCTTATCATCTCCAACTGCTGCAGAGATCCATATTCCTTCTGAGACACCTGCTGGTGAAGGTGCTTCTCAACCTCTCTCTGCCCTGAGCTTAGATGCTGCAACAAGCAATGAAGGCCAAAGCTCTCTCCACCCTGAGTCACAAAGGTCTGTGAGTGACAAAGGGAAAATAAGATGACATCTGAGGAGATTGAGGAGGAGGAGGAGAGAGAGAGGAAAAGGAGGCTAAGGGGAGAAAGTTCCTCTACTGAGTCTCCAAGACTCATGGAGTTTGCAATCAGGGCTGCCCCCAGACCAGATACTCAGAATGATGAGTTAAGGGCAGTGAGGATTAACTATCTACAGACTAGAACTATGACATAGATAGTGTCATTTCTCTTCCCTTGGATGAGTTGAATGAACTGGTTGACCTAGAAAGGTCAAGAGAGAAGAAGGAGGCAAAAGATGTAGAACTCCTAGTACAAGTCAAAGAAGAGAAAAGAAGAAAAAGACTGTACAAAGGTATGCCTACCCTCTCCCCAGTTTAAGAAAGTCCTGAACAAGAGGATGTGGTTCAACAAGAACCTCAAGTAGATAAAGAAGAAAACAGAATCAAGATGATTAACTACCTGAGTGCCACAGGCCTCTATCAGGCAGATGCACTTCTTCCCTTGCCTTATGACTATATTTAGTTTGAGTACTTAAAACAACTTGACCTTGAGTTAGTCAAGGAAAGAAAGACAACAAAGAAGAAGCTAAGGGAAGACACTGCAAAATCAAGAGCCATCATCCAAAAGAGCATGAAGAAGTCTGCTGATAGGCAGAGGATGATGAGTTTCTTGAAGCTGTATGGATTCTCCGGAAGGAGACTTGGACCCATGTCTCTATCCACTATGGATGAGCATATCAAGGTAATCAAGCAGAAGATTAAGAGTGGAGAGCTCACTGACTTACACTCCACTCCAAATCAGGCTCCACCTGAAGTGGAGGTTGAGGTTGAACAATCAGAGACAACACAACCCGGACCTCCTGCTAATGCTCAGCAAGCTTCATTTTCTGATTCACAGCAGGGTCAACCTCCCTCTCCATCTGAACTTGAGAGAGAGGAAGTCCCAACTGAGAAAGACAGTGAAGATCAATCTGGTGTTGCAGGCCAGTCTTCTCAGTTAAAATTTGGTAAGAGAAAGAAGAGGATGGCTTCTAAACTAAAGCCAAAGAAGAAGAAGACAACACCCTCTTCTATACCTCAGGATGAATCAGAACAGCCTGAGGATGTGCAGCCAGAGGATGCTACATCAACTCCAATTCAAATAGCTCCTCTAGCATTAGGAAGACCATCTTGTCTTGGACATACATCACAAATCCAGAAAGATGGTATGTTATTAGAGATCAAAGCATTGAAGACATTTATACATGGCAAGATATGTTTCAGTTGCCTCTACATGACCTCTTTGACATGAGAAGACACTTTGACAGCCTGAAGGAACCTGATCATCTTATGAAGAAAGGAATGGTGATCATCCTAATGAGGACTGTTAATATCTGAAGTTTTCTAAGTGTTTTGGTAGCATCAGCCTAGGGGGAGTTTGTAGAGATTATGAAGAGGCTGATGCAACCTAAACATCTTAAGTCTTTCCTGCATGCTGCACAAGTGCATTAAAGAAGAAGCTTAGGAAGTTTCACACAAGAAACAGAAAATACTCTAAGTGTCAAATCTTCCGAATCCAAGACCAATAACTTCTGAAGCCAAACATGAAGTCTTCCGAAGCCTCAGAGTCAAAGTCTTCCGAAGCTTCAACTCATGAAGATAGATTTCTTCCAAAGACTTTTAGTAACATGCTTTATCTGATGTACTGTTCCATAAATCTGGACACCTTTCCGATACACCTCTGCAAGTCACCAACTTACATGGGTTGCTGAAGAGGTCCATGCTTTTGGTAACTATACATTGAGGTCTTGAGTCTGTAACTTTCTACTTTATGTACTTTATCCTTTTTGTAATAGATAAGGATGTGAGCTATGGCATGTCATAGTCACAAGTCAAAAGGCAATCTGTCTTTTGATTCTATAATTGATTTTGTTTGTGTCTAGTCAATTGTATCCAGCTGGCTTTCAAAGTATAGCCGGCTGTAGGATGTAGTATAAGTATCTCATGTTCTTGTATCTTTCGAATATGCTTTTGTAACACTTGTAATAGAACATAGAGAAGGCAATATATTGCATTCTTGAAACCAAATACTTGTGTTCTTTGTGTTTTGTCTCTTGCATTACTTGTGTACTTAGTATCTTATCTTGGTTAATCCAGTTTACTGTTTGATTAAAGTTTAGTTAATCTTCTCTTTGTATTGTTGTGTTGTAACTATAACCCTTCAACGATCCTGCATATACATATCTATATATTATATATATGTATATGTATATATATATATACACGTATATATATCTATATAGGTATATATATACGTGTATATATATACGTATATAAATCTATTATGTGTATATATATATATATGTATATATATCTGTATAGGTATATATATACATAGATATATATATAATATATATATATATATATATAATATATATATATATGTGTGTGTGTGTGTGTGTGTGTGTGTGTGTGTATTGAGTGTTCCTGATTTGAACGAGAACCGATGAGCTTGGATCTTAGGATTCAAATTGATTAGATCAAACTTGATGATTATAATAGGTGATAAAATGAATATGATGCTAATGAGTTCTGATAATTTTCTTTTTTTGATTGATAGTGAAGAAGATTTGAATACATGTTGTCATATGATTGATCATCCTTCCATGGAAGGATGATAATCTATGCTCTTATCCTCATCACCTCTCAACAAAGCATTCAAAAGCATGCTTACAAATGATGTAGACTATTCTATTTATACTAATCTAAGGCAATTACAATGTAAAACCCTAGACTAATAATCTTGACTCTTGTTGACTTATTGACTCTAAGATTCAATTCTTCATCTTCTTGTTGACTTGAATGTTGACTTGGAAATGGTCAATTTATTCTTGTTGGCCAAAACCCAACAATACTCCCCCTAAATTGTAGATTTCAGATGATAAAAACTGAAATTTGATATTGATGTACCTTGTTGATGCCATTTTGTTGAATAGTTGATCCATGTTGTTGTTTTTGTTGTTGTTGATGAAGTTTGGAATCAAACGAATGATGTTCAAGAGGATTCGTGGCTACCCATTTTGTGCAACCCACAAGGGGTGCACCAAACAAAGTAAAGGGGGTGCATCAAATGACAACATCAAGGGGGAGCATCATGAACAGTTCCTATCAGCTCTTCTGAGTTTTCATCCCCTAAATCACTTCATTTTGTGTCTAATTTGTTGTTTTTAATGATGGATTCATGTTTAATTGATGTAGTAAATTTTTGTTCATCAATTAAACACGAATTTTGAGCCTATCCACATCCAAATCCATGAATTAATGAAAAACACTAAGAACTTGCAAAAACCCACTTACTTGAATTTTTGATTTGATCCAAAAACTGATATTTATGATGCATTGATTGTTAAATTGTTGTTGTAACATCATGATAATGAATCCAAATCAATCCAAACTCCATTTCCATGTTTCAGATCTGGGAATTTCTGAAAACACCAAGAACATACACACACTAGTGTGTGTAAATAGCAAACTTTTGCCCTTCTTTCTAATCTTCATGGAATCTGATCCAAACATCAATCTTCGGCTTCTAATTGATGGTTTGATCATGGTTGATGATCAAACAACATCAAGTTCGTGCTAGATCCATCAGATTCACCTTCAAATCCTTGGATCTCATGAAGAACACCCATGACTTTTTCTTTAAGTTTTCTTCAAATCTTCTTTCATTTTAGCATTTCAACAATGAAAGTCAACCTGAATCAATGTGAATCCACAACTCCGGCTCTGATGCCAATTGTGTGTTTCTTATTTGAACGAGAACCGATGAGCTTGGATCATAGGATTCAAATTGATTAGTTCAAACTTGATGATTATAATAGGTGATAAAATGAATATGATGCTAATGAGTTTTGATAATTTTCTTTTTTTGATTAATAGTGAAGAAGATTTGAATACATGTTGTCATATGATTGATCATCCTTCCATGGAAGGATGATAATCTATGCTCTCATCCTCACCACCTCTCAACAAAGCATTCAAAAGCATGCTTACAAATGACGTAAACTATTCTATTTATACTAATCTAAGGCAATTACAATGTAAAACCCTAGACTAATAATCTTGACTCTTGTTGACTTATTGACTTTAAGATTCAATTCTTCATCTTCTTGTTGACTTAAATGTTAACTTGGAAATCTTCAATTTATTCTTGTTGGCCAAAACCCAACATATATATACGTATATATATCTATATAGGTATATATATGCGTGTGTGTGTGTGTATATATATACATATATATATTCTAGCATTATATATCTTTATTGTCATATGATAGACTATTTATATCAATGGTCACAACCACAAGTATCACAAAATAAGAGGTTGGTCGTGAGAGATTTGTCATTGAGTGACTCCTTCATTAAACATTCTAAATTACATTTCATTGTACAAATATCATAATAAATCATGTTAAAGCTATCTTATCATTGTAATGTCGTCCTTATTTAGAAAATCATAGATTTAGCATAAGTTTAACATTTAAGTATGCATATCATTCCCAAATAATAATAAAGCAAGTAAATAAAAGGAGCCAAAACTAACCTTTTTGAACCCTTTAAATGAAAACCCTAGAACCAAAAACTAAACTTCAAATTTACACACATGCACATGTAAAGTTTTAAAATTTACACATAGAAACACATTGATATCACCATTAGAACTTAGATCTAGAAATCCATATAAAAAAGCATGATAAAAATCATACGTTTATCAATTTATTTAGCTCTCTCTTTCTCCCCCTTAAACCATGGAGTTTTCTCTCACTAGCATTGAGAATAATCTGGGTGCATGAAAGTAAAAGAAGGGGGCGGCCTTTTACTTTTATACCCACACATGAGCACATTTTTCATCTATCTTCTTTTTCTTCGTCAATTCAATTAAAACCGCCCCCTTTATTTCTTTTCTTTTATTTTCCAAAGTTTCTTGTGTTACAACGAGAGTTCTTGATAATTAACCGTTAAATATCAAAGGATGTTAACGTGTAAAATCATTTTCGATTTTAAAAACTAATTTAAAATTTGAAACATTGATGGTAATGTCACGGTTTTACTATTTAAAAACAATACATGATACTCAGAATTCCGTGACTAAATGTCCTGTTGAAACCGGTAGGTGATATGCCCCTACACTAGAACTCTAGAAGTTCTGAATTGATCAAAAACCGACTAATTGTTAATCTCGTGGCTTGTTGCTCTGTTTTCAATTAACTTCTCGCAAGAGTCAAAAACCCACATAAATTTCTAACGATCCATCATCCTTCGAAACCCCAATTCAACCCCTTCTCATCTCGATGATAATCTCAAGATTTTGTTTCAATCTCAACCCTTTTTTGCTGACCAAAAATTGTCCAAACCCTCGTCTCCTCTTCAACACATTCAATCTACAAGCACCCAATTTCCCAATTCAAAAACCCTTTTCATCAACACCCAAAATGGGGGAGCCCCGAAGACCCGCATCCACTTCAATTCCATCGGTTGAGTCCGCTGACCGAGCCGAATTGTACCGAGCCCTTGAGTCATCTCTGGGTTCAAGGTTCAGTTCTGAGCCATTGGTCCCCACCCCAAGGCCTTTGGTCATAGTCATCAGTGGCCCAAGTGGTGTGGGCAAAGACTGTTTGATAAAATGCCTCAGAGAAGCTAGGCAAAACATTCACTTTGTTGTGACTGCAACAAGTAGACCAATGAGGGCTGGTGAAGTTGATGGTAAAGACTACTTCTTTGTGAGTAAAGAAGAGTTTTTACAAATGGTTGAAAATGATGAGCTTTTGGAGTATGCATTGGTGTATGGGGATTACAAAGGGATACCCAAACAGCAGATTAGGGATTATATGGCAAAAGGGTATGATATAGTGTTGAGAGTGGACATACAGGGTGCCGCTACTTTGAGGAAGATTCTTGGGGATTCTGCAGTGTTTGTGTTTCTTGTGGCGGAGAGTGAGAGTGAGCTGGTGATGCGGTTGATCAATCGGAAAACGGAGAGTAAAGAGTCGTTGATGGTGAGGGTTGCTACGGCTAAAGAGGAGTTGAGACAGATGAAGAATTTTGATTATGTGGTTGTGAATGCTGAAGGGAAGTTAGATAGCTGTGTTAAGATGGTCGAGTCGATTATAGATGCTGAGAAAGCTAAAGTGTTGCAAAGGAGAGCTATGGTTTAGGCAAGAATGACAATGGCAATGGTAATGTATGCTGTCTTTACATTTTCATTTGGTTTGTCACATGTTAATCATATGTTTTTTTGGGTATGAAGTTACAGTTGGTAGACTTGCTATGTAGATTACATCTTTTTAGAATTCTCCTACAAAATTTGAGACTATTAACATGACTTCATTGCACCTAGATTGTTGAAAAACCGTACACATTCAAGAAATATATACAACTTAGAACTAAGCCTTAGAAAATCAGCTAAATTAGGTTTCTGCTTTTGTGAATGTATCACAAAGGTCACCATAAATCTCATGTCAAAATGAGAACAAACTCACCATTTGGCTTATTGAAAACATTTAAAATATGGGTATCTTGCTCAGGATAAACAATTATGGACTGGGTTTACCTAGATGTGGCAAGAGCAGTCCTATCTACTATGGTAGTGTAAATGTTGTCCTTACCCTTAGTAGGCCCTGCTATCGAGTGAGATTATACTTGCTAGATGTGGGTAGTGGGTAATGGGTCAAATAGAGTTTGTTATAACATTCCGGGTCAGGATGTTTTGACTTGTAAAAACTTTTTTGTAAATTTTTGTGACTCATTACAATATTGATCTAAATCCCTTATAAAAATGTTTTTACAGATCATATCCATTAATTGGAGAGTTTAGATGACTTTCAACTCCCTCTGATCACTTTTCTTATTAGCTATATTTCTTAATAGTTTATCATATTTAAGATGAAACAGAACCCAAATCTACAAAACCATTAGTTTTACGGGCCACACCATAACTTCTCCATCTGCAAAATGTTTATGACATTTGTGATCATATTATGAGGAACGCATAGTTTTAATCGTTTTTTTAAAGCTGGTTGAAAAAACTCCTTTTAGAAATTGGCCCGACTGGCATTTAAAGTGTGGCTGTTTCATATTTTGATAAGGGATTTCATCTTCGTATCTTTTTCTGTTCGGTTTAAGAGACGGACTATGTTTCATGCTTCATTTTCTTCTAAGAATCATCATTTAATAATGAACTGATTTTGTTGTTATGACTTAGGAAAGACTTGCACTGACCCCTGCACGAACCACAAGCTTATATGAAACATTGCTGAAACAGACTCGTAATGCTTATTTGAAACTTATTAAAGGTTGATAAAAGCTTACAACTTTACACTCGGGTTTCTTCTAGTTCTTCTCCACCATGAATATCTCTCTCATAATAGCTTGCTGGCCATTGCGACTTCCATTGGTGGCCGCTGCCTACAACCAACGCCACTGGCAACAAGAGGTTTTCAAATATTTAGAAAACATATTGTCAACTTAGTAAGTTGTTTTGATACATCATATGTAAGTCATTGTATTTCGATAAAACTGAACTGTCTAGCTTTAAGTTACTTGAATAACTGTTGAAGTGTGACATTAGAATAGTCTATGAACCAAATAGATTATATCTGGCGTGCAGATGGAGCAAGATGAGACTGATAGGCTTGAGGCTGTACGCTTATTTCAAGGCGGTGTGGGGGCATCATCTCAATCATCTCTTTCATATGCACCTGTAGAATTTCCCAAATTCTTGTACAGCTCATGCCAATAGCAGTTAGGGTTTTATGATTACTAACATCCGTAGTATGGTTTTATGTTGTAACAGTCTGAAACAGTCGAATAACAAGAGACGTCTGAGAAGAGATGTCCGAGTCCGGCCCTGTGAACATGGGGTGATCATACTGACCGACTAAAACACGCTAAATCTTATATGCATATGACTGTTGGTTGCTATCTTATCATCACATAGCAAGTGGTATAAGATGTGGGAGCTTTTGAATCAAATATTGTTGCAGGCTAGTCAGTAGAAGAATAGTCACTAATGGCTGTATCATAAGAAACATTTGTGTATCCTTCTAATGTATAAGAGTATGCACATGCAACATCATCTGGATAACTTCAGTTCGATCTTCATAGATCTATAATGTGTTACGGTTAAAGTAGATATTATATTTTACTATAATAAAAAAGTAACTAAAATAAATATATAGTATCATAACATTTATTCTTATCAAAATTTTATCGTTTCTCTATTTTATTAAATAGTTGTATTAATTAATACTAAATATTACTTAAGTTTTCTTAGATTACAAATAGATTTTAATAAATTAAGAAAAATATATCTTTATATAAATGTTATTTCTAAGAAATCAAGTTTTTATGAAACAAGAAATTTTTTTAAAACATCCAACTTGTATAGATATATAAATATTTTAAACATATTGTTTTTTAAATATTAGAACTTTTATTAACCAAAAATAATTAAAGCTGTGAGTTATAATACGAAAAGTTTTAAATATAAAACGGTTTGTTTTGAAACTAAATGTTTATTATTATTTTTTTGGCAAAAGAAAAGTATAAAAGGTAATATCATTGTTTTATTATTTAAAATTTTTAATCATATATAATTTCAATTATACCTTATTTTAAATTATCGTTTTATAAGTAATAAAATTTTATTATATTTAATATTTTATTAATTTAACCTACATAATACACGGTTACTAAAACTAGTATATTTATATTTAACAACACATTAATTTTCTTTATCCGGTAAATATTGAAATCATTTTCACAATAAAATACATAGTTAAAGTTGCTTTAGCTAGGAACATATTTTTTTAATGGTAGTTTTAACATTGACATCTAATGCACAAATACGAATGCTTTTGCGAACTAGTTCACAATCGTTCTTCCGAAGGCTTGTAAACCTTGATCCCCAATTATCCTTTGAGAACGGAAGTGAACCTTAGTTGTTAAATACGCTCGAAAGGTTGTAATTATGTTTAAAGTCTATGCTCTTAGAAATTAACTCTTGTCCTTTAAACACGTATAGAATGTAATTTTAAGTTAACGCAGAAAAACATTGAATAATCTATTAATCTTGCATGTAGCTTTCAAATAACAAAAGTGATAAACTTCAACAAGAAAATACATTTTATAACATGACCTTAACCTTGCATGTAGAGGTGAACAAACCACTTCAGGGGTCTTATTTGCCAAACAAAGTCAAAAACTAGTGGACTGGGGAACCGAACCTTATACAAACTTGTTCAGAGAGGATCCAAACCAGATCTATACCCCAAACTAGTTTTTTTAATAAAAAAAATGTTTTTTTATAAAATAAAATACAAATAAAATAAACTAATTTTCAATTTTTATTAAGTTTTTTATTTTTTACTAAAGCAAAACATACATAAAGTGCAAATAAAACAAACTAGATTCATCATCCTTGTCCAATTTTTCTAAAGTTATTGTTGTAACCTAAGTTACATAGATATTCATTCTAAGCAACTTCATCATCGGTAAGTTGGACGATAAATCCTTTGTTTACGTTGTCCTTATATATTACATTTTCTACGATATTTTCATTTTAAGTAATAGTATTTTTTTTATATTTATTATGTCGTGTCCAAGTGAAAATCAGATTTTTTTTATATTTATTCTACGATATTTTTTGTAGAGAAATAACACCGTCAATAATAGAAAAACAGATTTTCAAACTATTGTAAATGTTTAGTCAGTTAGTAAATCACATGTCATAAAAGAAAGAATTAGAAATTCGTCAACATTTCCTATCAACTTTTTCTATGTTTTCAGCAAATATAATGGATAAAAAAACGTTCTACTATCTCTCTCCTATTCCCTACTTGGGGGTGGTAACCCGTTGACGTTTGTTTGATGATTCCAAAATTCTCATTAAACTCATATATGGTTCATGTTATACCACATTTTGAGAGATAAACGTCAAACATACTTTTTAAAGTTTGATATAAAAAAATAGATCATCTTAATGGGAATTAAAATCATACGTGATTTTATAGTAAAGTTTCTGCCTCGGTTGCATTTACGCAAATGTTTAAAAGTGATGGCACGAGTAATAACTCTAGATAGTGTTGCCTAATCTCTTCTAATTCTCGTGTTGGTTCTGGTTGATGTTTGGTTGACTTTACACATTTCATTTGACTTGTATATTTGTGTCACCGTACATTGGGTTGAACCCAATTCGTGATAAATGATGAAAGATATGATTGTATTTGAATTGTTTGATTATCCTCACCCTGATAAAATATTTATCTTATTGACAAAGTTATTAAAACGAATAAATTGGAAAAACAATTTTTTTCTTTATCTTTTAATAATGCGTCAAATAATACCCTTGCGATAAAAATCTAAAATTAAAATATAAACTAATTTGTGACGGTGTTTTTCATATTCGATGTGTTTTGCACATCATAAATTTAGCCGTTCAAGACGGTTTAAGAACAATTGAACAAACAAAAGTTGTTTTTAAAATAATGTTACGTGACATTTTTAATAGTAACCAAAGATATAGCAAGTACCACAAGTTTTGTAAAGACTCAAATTCCAAATGTTTAGATCTAAATTGAAACGTATCTTAAAGATGGAATTCAACTTATAATATGTTTGAAAATAATATTGATTAAAAAAAAGTTTAATAGTCTTTGGTAATATTTTGATGAGTAGTGGGAAGATTTTGACTTACTATTCTTTGGGTTGGGATACTATTGAAGAAATAAACAAAATGTTTCATGTTTTTAAAATCGCAACTATTTGTCTTTCTGAAGTGTATTATCCAATGAGTCTATAAGTACTTCACAAACTTTACTTAATGTCGTCAAAATTAAATTAGTTGTCATTTAGGGGTATATCTTATTCGGATATAATACCCTCAATGAAAGAAAAGCTTTAAAAGTATTTTAAACAAATGTCTCCGGTTATATGTGTCGTTGCCATAAACCATTACTCAAGTTGAAACTTTACTTGATAAAATTATCTTTGATTTGGGTTTAGATAAAAAGACAACTATTATGATCAAAGTTTAAAATCTAATTATAACAAATATTTATCAAACATTTTTTTTATGTTTATTTAGCAAAATATGATGAATCATCAAGCATTCATGTGTTAATGATGCATACGCCACATGCCGAAAGTTCAAGTGATCTAATGTCTGGTTTGTATTATACTCTAAGGGATGAACGTAATAAGCGTCAACGTAGTAACACTTTTAGTAGTGAACTCGAGAGGTATGGTGGGACGAATTTTTTATCCACCATGACTTCACAATATTTTAAATTTTTGTGAAGTTGGCTTGATGAAAAGATAAAGAAGATCAATTTCCTATCTTATCCATCATGACCCGAGATTTGCTAACCGTCTAAGATTCCATGGTAGGTTTGGAATCTGTTCTTTCTATTAGTGGTAGGATTATATCAATAAGACGAACTCGACTCACCCCCCAAGCGGTTGAAATGTCAATTTTCTTGAAGAATTTTAGTTGGATATTGCGGAAAGTATACAAGACAAATGTTTACTTAAAAATTGGAATATGAAGCTTAATTATACGAGGATGCAGTAGAGTGAATTGACACCCGCAATGACCGATGATTAAGCGGCATATAATGACTACATTCCTAATAGCTCGAGTTCGGGGGGCGAAGTATAAAAACGTAAAAATACTTAATGAATGGACGAATACCTTAGATGTTTACTTTTTAAAACCAAAAATGGAATTTTAGTCGTTTGTAATGTTTCTATGTTTTATATTTTATGTATTTCACTTTGATTTTTAAGAGTTAAAATTCTAAATGTCTATTTTAGTTCATTTGTAATGATTTTAAAAAAATTAAAATCGAACCGGTTTGGGCCCGAACAAATTCCCAAACCGATCCAAATCGCTTTGCATAGAGTTGGGATTCTCAAACGTAAAACCGGTTTGAGGCTAAACCGAATTTGACCAATGTTGATCAAACCGGTTTAGGTTTGAAACTAAATTGGTTTCTAAAAAATACTGATGCATACACCACCATCGAGTATCATTTTTTTTTAAATTGATCTCAACCATTGATTGTTGAAATAAATGGCTAAGATTTTTTCTTATGAATTTTAGGGAACATAAATGTTTTATGGGAACCAATCTCTATATATTATTATATGTTACAAATAATTTATTATATATTTTGATATAACAGTACTAATTTATTAGAAAACATCAAATCCTTATTTTTAAACCACTTGATTATTTGATATCTGCCATTCCTGTTCTTAATTCTAGATGGACAAGACCAATGATTACAAAGCCATGATTTAGCGGAGTTATTTTATTTGTACCCATCATGTGTTGTACGGTACTCGTATGTCCTAAAGTTTATTGAATATTTTAATAGTGTTGAAGTTGAACTTTTTTATTACTATGGAGGTGTGTCGTGTGGATCTAAGAAATTTGTAGCTGTGAAGGTTGGTTAATTATCATTATGATTCTTATTTTAAACTTATATCACATAACTTATTTTAATGTAAATATTTGGCATTTAAGTGCACTTATTCTTTTGTTTTGATTTTTGAAAATTGGATATTTTAAGTTGATATGTATTTTGAAAATTATATTATTTAATTTACTGTTTTACTAAATCCAAATTGAATAAATTCGAATTTCATTCGATTTCATTTTTTTTAATTCAAATCATATTTGAAAATTTTAAAATTCAACTTATTCGATTTCAACAACTCGAACTCGAACGATTCAATAAATACCATTGCTTATAGAATTATATTGTGATAATAATGTTGCTATGTAAATATTAGCATATAAAAGTTCAAATACAAAGTATTATAAAACTAAAATATGTAATAAGGATTATGATGTTTATATGTGTTCTTTTGATCAAAATTACGTTAGGGGGCCAAATTGGTAATATTTGCCCTTCTCAAATTCCATTTTTTTAACATTCATAACTTTTACATACGACGTTATTTTGTAATAAAAAATTATACCATAAGACGATTATTTTTTAATCTTTAAAACGCGTATAATGTTGTTATAAAACTACAAAATCTTTTCACATTTTTAAACTCATTATTTAATATCTTAGGTTTATATGTTATTTTCTTAATTGATAAGGAATACATAATGAACTTAAGATATAAAAAGTTTACATTTCTCATTGCTATGTTATTCGAAAATCATCATTTTAAAAAACACAATGCATGACACAATGATCAATATTAGACACAATAAATAACACAATGACTAGTACTAGACTTAATAATTAGCATTAAACACAATAAGTTGCTTGATGATGGTTACAAAATGAGCTAATTAGGATTACACAATAAATTGAAAATAGCATAAAAATTTAAATTTTCAACATTGTGTTATTTGAAATCATCATTTTAAAAAACACAATGCATAATACAATAGTTAACATTAGACACAATAGGCTAACACAATGACCAACCCTAGACATAATGATAGCAATAGACACAATAAGCTGCTTAACGAAGATTACGAGATGACCCGATTAAAATTACATAATAAACTGGATAAAATATAAATAAAAATTACATTGTTAGCATTGTGTTATTTAAAAAACACAATCATAACACAATAGTTAACATTACACAATAGGTACAACAATAACTGGCACTAGACTCGATTATTAGCAATACACACAATGTGTTGTTTGATGAATATTACAAAATGATCAGCTCAGTATTACACAATTAACTAGAAAAACATAAAAAATACATTTTTAGCATTGGGTTATTGAAAATCACCATTATAAAAATATAATGGTTAACATTAGTCATAATGGGTAATACGATAACTAGCACTAGACTCGATAATTAACAATATACAAAATGAGTTGTTTGATGAGAATTACACAGTGACTTGATCAGGATTATAAATAAACTAAAATTAGTAACAAAATTACATTTTAGCATTGTATTACTTGAAAATTATCATTTTTAAAAACATAATACATAACAATATAGTCAACATTAGGCACAATGATCAACAGAATATTGCACAATGAATTGATATTACACAATGAGCTTATGAATATTACACAATAAGCTGACAAATATTACATAATAAGCAGAATAACGTGAAGAGAAAAACTTTGTTTTTTATGTATCAAAATTATATGTTAAGTTTAAAAAAAACACTTGTTTCTGTGGTGTGATTCTTTAAGTAAATAATATTGTATGTAAAAATTACGAATGTTTAAAAAAATAAAACTTCAAAATGTGCTTAAGAGCAAAATACCTTTGTTCTATCCTTTAAAGTTTTAATATTTTATCATTATATCATCGAACCCCACCCATATTAGGAAATTTAGTTTTATAGTGAAAGCAACAAACATTTTCAAATAAACTTATTTTCCATCAAGACAATTTCTAAGGCTTTATCAAAACCGTTTCAACCGAGTAGGAAAAGAGTTGGCTGATAACTTCACCAAAATTCTCTAGTGCACCATGTTTTCACAAGGAAATTAAAAATACTTGATGCGTTCGGTTATCAAATTAAGGTTATGGGGTTATTGAAATATGGCAATTTTATATAAAATCAAAGTTTATTAGTTGTAACTAGTGTTAACTAGTACTACGCCCCCGCGTTGTGACGGGGGCGTTAAACCATGGCAAGTAGCATCAATATTCACATCACCGTTAGCGGTCAACAACACTGAAAAAAACTCATATTAAAAAAGAAATAAAAAACGAAAAAAATAAAACCGAACAGAAGAATAAATGTAAAAATATTAAACCATACATGTGAAACGTAAAACGTTAAAGATAAAATACTGAGTCGAAATAGGACCACCCATACATTACGACAAGACCACTGTAACACCCAGATATTTTTAAAAGATAAGAAATAAAGAATAAAAGAAAGAAAGACAATTCAGTCCAAGTGGAGGGACTAAAACTGTAAAAAGAACAAAAATCTTTGAAACCCACCCTCACCTCACATCACCACTTTCTTTCGGATTTAGAGAGAGAGAGAGCAGAAGAACTCTCGACTGAAGAAAAAGAAGAAGAAGTGAACGAATTTAAGGTAAGAATTCGTGGTTTTTATGTGTTTATGACGGGTTTTATCCCGGTTACATGCTTATGTGATTATGTGTTTGTGTTTATGCTCGGGTCTGCGTGTGTGGTGTTGTTTTTAGGTGTTTGAACTCATTTGCAAGCGGGTTAGAAAGGAAGAAGCACCCAAGTTGCATCAGGTGAGTTCTAGACCCCGGTTTTTACTTGTCTTCAAATATCTTTGGGGCTGAAAATGTATGTAAAAGATTTTCAAATGTTTGAGTATGTATGCCCGTATGTTTTGTGCATGAATGAATGTGATTCTTGAATGCTTATAGGTTATTCGTGTTTAGAATAACCACATTAAGCTTAGAACAGATGGATTTGATGATTGGGTTGAAAACATACCGGAAACATGTTGAGCAGAAGGTCCATGCGTCTAGATAAGGCTCATGCGCCTGAAAAATGCCTTAGAAATAATTAAGTGTAATCCATGCGCCCAAACAGTAGCCCATGCGCCTAAGATTACCTTAGAAACGATAAAGTACAGCCCATGCGCCTGAACAGTGGCCCATGCATCTAGAAATGTTAGCTGGACGACTAAGTGTAGGGCCATGCGCCCCAAATAGTGCCTATGCGCCCAAGTGGCCCATGCGCCTAAGTGTCCATGCACCTGAATTACTCATGCGTCTAAGTGTTCATACACACAAATAGTGCCCATGCACCTGAATAGTTCATGCGTCTAGAGTGAAAATGTTTAAGTGTTGGCTGATGCGCCTACATAGTGGTGAAACGCCCGAACAGGGCTCAAGCGCCGAAATAGTTCCTATGCCCCTAAGACTTAGAAATTTTTACAGAATTTTTCTGGGAGTCGGTGCCTTAGGGTTTTGACCGAGGTTGACTAAGGGCTTATTAATGATGATGTTTCATGCATGATATGGTTGCTTATGATTGTTCCTTATTATTGTTATTGTTATTATTATTATTACTTATAGTATGTGACTTTACGTGGTATGTTATTATCGTAACGTAAAGTATATCGTAATAATAAAATGAAAGAGCAATAAAGAAAAGAAGAGGAACATTAATGAAAATGTTAACAAGTCTTGCAAGCTTACAGGAGGTACACGACCATGTTGTCGTTAGCTCAACTGTGATGCGGGTTAGCTACCCTATTATGCACACAGGGTCAATCAATTAAGATTGGCAGGACCTTTGCAGCGTGCCCTAGGTGATTGGGTTGGCATTGTACATAGTACACAGAATCCTTTCGAGGGATACAGTTGACCCTTTCGAGGGATACATTTGACCCTTTCAGGGATATAGTTGACCCTTTCGAGGAATATAGATGGCCCATCACCTGTTTTCCATCGCGCATATAGTTGGGGTATTGCTCACTGATCCATACAGAAAGTGAAACATAAAGATAAAAGTTTATAGAACAGACAAGGCCTACAGTAAAGAGAACGAATAGTACTTGTTCATATAGTTGATGCGTGCTCGCATATACAGTATAGAGTTGTATTTTACAGAAAAGAGTATTTTCTTATACAACATATAGAAAGTATTTTATTACTTATAAAACTAGAGCTCACTCAACAACGCTGACTCTTAGGGACTTACTATACTATACTAGGAGATGCTTGAGGTATGAAAAGTAAAGTAAGTGGCTAATCACAACTGGCCACTGTAAATAGGAACTTACTATACTTGACATAAACTGAGTATTACCTTGAATGACCGTTTTAGTGTTTAAATCTTATAGTGTGCTTATAGAGAATGGCTGGCGGTAGATCTTCAAAGGCCTCTCGTGGTGGAGGTCACGGTACTGCTCCGCGACCCAAGAGAGGGATATCCAGAGTAGAGAAAGTGGTTCATGAAGAACCAGAGACTCCTCATCCAGAGGGTGGCGACCAGAGCGCCAACCTGAGGGCCTCAATAAAGGAGGCTGTGGTGGAAGAGGTTCACCAGGTCATGCAGACGATTCTACCATCTGTGGTGACCGAAGTGATCAAGGCAGTTAGAGAGGGAGAAAGAAAGGAAAGGGGTGGGCCTACGGGCGAAAGAAGACAGCCCGAGACTGAGATGGTTCCGTCCGATGATGAGGATGAGGAAGAAGAGCCTGCGCCAGAGGCGACCCGGGGCTGCAACTATAGGGTGTTTATGAGATGCAAGCCCCCTACTTTCGATGGAAACGGCACTGCGGTAGCTGCTCACCGGTGGGTACGGGAGATGGAGGTTGTCCTCGATATCAGTGAGTGTCGTGAGGATCAGAAGGTGAAATTCGCTTCCCACTCCTTTGTGGACTCGACTTTGTGCTAGTGGGACAACATCATCCAAGCCGAGGGTAGCAGGGCCGTTGGAAAAATGAGATGGCCTGAACTGAAGAAGCTAGTGATCGAGGAATTTTGTCATCACAGAGAGATGGACAAGGTGGAAAGAGATTTCCTGCAGCTGGAAGCGGGAACGATGAAACACCAGCAGTACACTACCAAATTCAATGAAATGGCACGGTTGGTGCCCGATCAAGTGACACAATTGTCACGAAAAATTAAAAGATACATCCAGGGGCTGCCGGTGGATATCCGTAGGCATATGATTGCCGCCCGGCCGAGCACTTTCAGGTCGGCAGTTGACTTGGCTGGCAGATTATACGATGAGCGCGAGTTGGTGGTGGCTGAGGTGGATAAGAAGGATGGTGGTAGTCGGAACTGGAATGGGAAACGGTTTGGACGTGGTAGAACTGCTCCAAACAAGAAGGTGGCAAAGGTGGGTGATCGACGTGTGGTCACATCTGGATCAGGGCTGAGGAGGTGTGACAAATGCGGGAGGGAGCATACTGGTGAGTGCAGAACGGGGATGAACGTATGCTTCAGGTGTGGTCAGCCTGGCCACATCGCTAGAGACTGTAAGAAGCCGAGGGCAGAGAGCTCTAGGGCAGAGAAGAAGAAGCCGGAGGAAGGAGGGCAGAGGGCAGGTGCTAGAGCTTATACCATGACCCGGGAGAAGCCAAAGCTGATCCCGATGTTGTGTCAGGTATGTATCTGGTAAACCAAACTTGTGCCTCTATATTGTTTGATTCTGGTGCTAGTAGGAGTTTTATTTCTACTACTTTCTGTGCTAAGTTGCCTGTTATTAGTAGAAAGGTCAGTGCACCATTTGATGTAAAAACTGCTATTGGTAAGTCCACTAGGATTACTGATGTAATAGAGGACTG
This sequence comes from Flaveria trinervia, assembly GCA_025506515.1. Taxonomy (NCBI): domain Eukaryota; kingdom Viridiplantae; phylum Streptophyta; class Magnoliopsida; order Asterales; family Asteraceae; genus Flaveria; species Flaveria trinervia. The sequence goes on from CM046456.1 coordinate 28,575,632, forward strand.
TGCTCTAGAACTAGAAGGTCATAGGTTTGCTGCTAGGTTACACGTGATACCCCTAGGTGGATTTGATGTAGTACTAGGGATGGACTGGTTAGCAAACTATGAAGCAAACATCGTGTGTCGCAAGAAGATGATTCGATTAATTGCATCCGGTGGGAGTTTGGTTACGATTTATGGAGATCACGTCGCGACGATCCCGAAAGTGATTTCGATGGCGGTAGCGGGAAAGTGCATGAGGCGCGGATTTAGTGCCTACTTGGCCTACGTGAAGGATGTGGACGCGCCAAAACCTCAACTATTTGATGTACTAGTTGTGCGTGACTTTCCGGACGTATTCCCGGAAGACTTACCCGGCATGCCACCGGATCGTGAGATTGAGTTCCAAATTGACTTGATACCGGTGCTCAACCCGTTACCAAAGCACCGTATCGATTAGCTCCCACAGAAATGAAAAAACTCATGGAACAGTTGCAAGAGCTACTCGATAAGGGGTTCATTAGACCGAGTATCTCTCCCTGGGGTGCTCCGGTCCTATTTGTGAAGAAGAAAGACGGTAGTATGAGGATGTGTATTGACTATCGAGAGCTGAACAAGTTAACGGTGAAGAACCGATACCCCCTACCAAGAATAGATTATCTGTTTGATCAGCTCCAAGGTGCTAGTTGGTTTTCAAGAATAGAATTTCGATCTGGTTACCATCAGCTGAAGGTGAAGGAGCAGGACATTCCTAAAACAGCTTTCTGCACGCGCTACGGTCACTATGAGTTCCTTGTTATGTCGTTCAGATTGACCAATGCGCCAGCTGCTTTTATGGACTTGATGAATCGAGTGTGTCGGGCATGTTAGATAAATTAGTGATTGTGTTAATTGATGATATCCTGATTTATTCAAGGAGCAAGGAGGAGCATGCCGATCACATTCAGGAGGTGTTAGAGACCTTGAGAAGGGAAAAGTAGTATGCCAAATTCTCCAAATGCGCGTTCTGGTTACGCGAAGTCCAATTCTTAGGTCACGTGATAAATCCGGAGGAGATTATGGTAGACCCTACTAAGGTTGAGGCTGTGATGCAATGGAAGTCTCCGAGGACACCATCTGAGATTCGTAGTTTCTTGGGGTTGGCGGGTTATTATCGAAGGTTCATTCAGGACTTTTCCAAGATCACTTCTCCCCTGACCAAGTTAAACCGGAAGGATGTAAAGTTTGTATGGGGTCAAGCCCAAGAACAAACGTTCAGGGAGTTAAAGGTGAGGTTGACTCAAGCTCCTGTCTTGTCGTTACCCGAAGGGAGCGAGGATTTGGTGGTATATTCTGATACTTCTTACTTGGGGTTGGGGTGTGTATTAATGCAGAGAAGGAAGGTTATAGCCTATGCATCCCGACAGTTGAAAGTTCATGAGGTCAACTACCTTACTGATGACTTGGAGCTAGCGGCCGTGGTCTTTGCACTAAAGATTTGAAGGCACTATCTGTGCGAAACGAAGTGCACCATTTTCACGGACCACAAGAGCTTGAAGTACTTCTTCGAGTAAAAAGATCTGAACATGAGGCAGAGGCGATGGTTGGAGCTTATAAAGGATTATGATTGCGAGATCCATTACCATCCGGGCAAAGCCAACGTGGTGGCTGATGCTCTTAGCTGGAAGGAGAGGCCCGAGCCGATTCGGGTGAAAGCATACCAACTAATCATGACCTCTGATGTAATGAAGCAGGTCAAGGAGTTTCAGGATGAGGCATTAAAAGAAGATCATCTAAACTCTGAAAGAATGAGAGGTCTGGTTGGGGAATTGAGTGAAAACACACTTGGTGTTAAAACTCAATTTAGACGGGTGTGGATTCCTCGTTTCGGGGATCTACGTGTGAGGGTTATGGATGAAGCTCACAAGACTTGATACTCCATTCATCCTGGTGCCACAAAGATGTATCAAGACATGAAGAAAGATTATTGGTGGCCGGGTATGAAACGTGACGTGGCGGAGTATGTGAGTAAGTGCCTTACTTGCTTGCAAGTGAAGGCGGAATATCAGAAGCCGTATGGGAAGATCCAACCTTTGGATATACCGGAATGGAAGTGGGAGCACATCACCATGGATTTCATCACAAAGCTACCACGCACTCTAAAAGGATACGATGCCATATGGGCAATTATTGACCACTTGACGAAGAGTGCTCACTTCCTACCGATCCGCGAGACATATTCATCCGAGAGGTTGGCTGACCTGTTCATCAAGGAAATTGTAACTCGTCATGGTGTACCGGTGTCCATTGTGTCTGATCGTGACACCCGGTTTACGTCTAAATTCTGGAATAAATTCCACGACGCCATGGGGACGAGGTTACATATTAGCACGGCTTATCATCCCCAAACCGATGGTCAGTCAGAAAGGACCATCCAGACACTGGAGGACATGCTTCGGGCATGTGTGATCGATTTTGGGGGAAGTTGGGATGACCACTTACCGTTAGCTGAGTTCTCGTACAACAATAGTTATCATGCCAGCATTGGCATGCCACCATACGAGATGCTATACAGTAGGAGATGCAGAACACCCGTTTGTTGGGGTGACATTGGTCAGAAAGAGTTAGGAAGCGTCGAGGTAATCGAGGCTATGACTGGGAAGCTTGAAAAGATTAAAGCCTTCATGAAGGCAGCCAAAGATAGACAGAAGTCGTATGCTGATAAACGACGTAGACCAATTGAATTCCAGGTGGGTGACCGGGTTATGTTAAAGGTCTCACCTTGGAAGGGTATTATCAGATTCAGGAAGCGGGGCAAGTTGAGCCCAAGGTATATAGGCCCTTTCCGGATCATTGCTCGTGTAGGAGAGGTGGCCGATAGATTGGAGTTGCCAGATGAGTTAAGTGGAATTCACCCAACATTCCATGTATCTCATTTGAGAAAGTGCTTAGCCGATGAAGACATGATTGTTCCATTGGAGGACATTGAAGTTGATGAAAGGCTCAATTATGTGGAGCAACCAGTGGCAATCATCGATCGTAAAGAGAAGAGGCTGAGAATAAAGTGGTTCGTCTTGTGCGTGTACAGTGGAAGCACAGGAAGGGATCCGAGTCTACATGGGAGACTAAGGAGGAGATGAGGCAACATTATCCTCGTCTGTTTGAGGAATAACAGTTTAGGGACGAAACCTATATAAGGGGGGTGGACTTGTAACACCCGGTATATTTTTAAAAGACAAGAAATAAAGAATAAAAGAAAGAAAGGCAATTCAGTCCAAGTGGAGTGACTAATACTGTAAAAAGGACAAAAATCTTTGAAAAGTTGGTGTAAAGGTGGGCATGGCCGCCCACCCTCACTTCACATCACCACTTTCTTTCGGATTTAGAGAGAGAGCAGAAGAACTCTCGGCTGAAGAAAAAGAAGAAGAAGTGAACTAATTCAAGGTAAGAATTCGTGGTTTTTATGTGTTTATGACGGGTTTTATCCCGGTTACATGCTTATGTGCTTATGTGTTTGTGTTTGTGCTCGGGTGTGCGTGTGTGGTGTTGTTTTTAGGTGTTTGAACTCATTTGAAAGCGGATTAGAATGGAAGAAGCACCCAAGTTGCATCAGGTGAGTTCTAGACCCCGGTTTTTACTTGTCTTCAAATATCTTTAGGGCTGAAAATGTATGTAAAAGATTTTCAAATGTTTGAGTATGTATGCCCGTATGTTTTGTGCATGAATGAATGTGATTCTTGAATGCTTATAGGTTATTCATGTTTAGAATAGCCACATTAATCTTAGAACAGATGGATTTGATGATTGGGTTGAAAACATACTAGAAACATGTTGACAGAAGGTCCATGCGCCTAGATAAGGCTCATGCGCCTGAAAAATGCCTAGAAAGAATTAAGTGTAATCCATGCGCTCAAACAGTAGCCCATGCGCCTAAGATTACCTTAGAAATGATAAAGTACAAACCATGCGCCTGAACAGTGACCCATGCATCTAGAAATGTTAGCTGGACGACTAAGTGTAGGGCCATGCGCCCCAAATAGTGCCCATGCGCCCAAGTGGCCCATGCGCCTAAGTGTCCATGCGCCTGAATTACTCATGCGTCTAAGTGTTCATACACAAATAGTACCCATGCGCCTGAATAGTTCATGCGCCTAGAGTGAAAATGTTTAAGTGTTGGCTGATTCGCCTACATAGTGGTGAAATGCTCGAACAGGGCTCATGCGCCCAAATAGTTCCCATGCGCCTAAGACTTCAAAATTTTTACAGAATTTTTCTGGGAGTCGGTGCCTTAGGGTTTTGATCGAGGTTGACTAAGGGCTTATTAATGATGATGTTTCATGCATGATATGGTTGCTTATGATTGTTCCTTATTATTGTTATTGCTATTATTATTATTACTTATAGTATGTGACTTTACGTGGTATGTTATTATCGTAACGTAAAGTATATCGTAATAATAAAGTGAAAGAGCAATAAAGAAAGAAGAGGAACATTAATGAAAATGTTAACAAGTCTTGCAAGCTTACAGGAGGTACACGACCATGTTCTCGTTAGCTCAACTGTGTTGCGGGTTAGCTACCCTATTATGCACACAGGTTCAATCAATTGAGATTGGTAGGACCTTGTAGCATGTCCTGGGTGATTGCGTTGGCCTTGTACATAGTACACAGAACCCGTTCGAGGGATACAGTTGACCCTTTCGAGGGATACAGTTGACCCTTTCGGAGATATAGTTGACCCTTTCGAGTGATATAGATGGCCCATCACCCGTTTTCCATCGCGCATATAGTTGGGGTATTGCTCACTGGTCCATACAAAAAGTGAAACATAAAGATAAAAGTTTATAGAACAGACAAGGCCTACAGTAAAGAGAACGAACAGTACTTGTTCATATAGTTGATGCGTGCTCGCATATACAGTACAGAGTTGTATTTTACAGAAAAGAGTATTTTCTTATACAACATATAGAAAATATTTTCTTATTTATAAAACTAGAGCTCACTCAGCAACGCTGACTTTTATACATTTTTAGTTGACAGGTAATTATTGCTGAGGATGGCACGAGGGTGAAGCTACTCGGTAGGGAAAGTCTGACATCCATTCGTACTCTGTGTTGCTGTTGTTTTGTAATGCATATAAACAAGTCTTTTGTAAACAGTCAATGATGATGTATTGCTTAACAACAGTGTTTTAAATGAAGTGAATAGCTTTTGATAAATTATTTCCGCTGCTTAAGCTTGTTTAATTGTAATGTTTAATGTTTTAATTGCTATGATTGACCAACTGTGAGGTTTCCGGGAACGGGACCTTACAGCCACTAAACGGGAAGAAAAAGACGTAACAACATTAACACATGTACATGTTACAAAGTGTAACTCTCAACATTTAGAACGAGACATTAATAAATTTTTTTGTTAGAGATGAAAAATATAGGGTAACAAAGTTAAAAGTAGAATTTTGTAAGGTCAAATTGTAAAAATATGTAAAAATATTGGGTATAAAATAGAAAAACTATATAGTTGTACCATATGCATAAAAATGTATACATTCAAGTTAGTAATTAGAATATATATAATTTATTTGCTTTTATATTTTATTTGTGATATGGCTTTGGAGCTGCTAGTCTTTGGAGATGAGACCCATGTCTGCGCTTGTTTTCTCTATAAGGGACACGAGGGATGTAGTTTGGAACTTTGGATTAATATCTTTAGAACAATGCGTTTTGAATTAGGATTTAGGTTTCAGTTCTTAAATGTTAGATTTAACTCTAATATCAAGTAAATCGAATAGGAATATGGCTGACTGACTTATAGTGTAGGGCGAACCTTTTATATATACCAGTGAGAAACCTTTTATATATACAAGTAAATAGAAGCTCAAATCAGGCTTTTCGGTCATCAATTAATACGTAGACTAATATGATATGCATTACTAACAAGTATATAAATATCACAAATTAATAAAGTTTACTCTTTCCAAACTATAGTGCACATACTATAGGTTAAATTTAATCACAGCCCGTCAATAAATCTAATTATAACCCGTAACTTCATCGGTCTTCTTCAATTTCATTTGAAAAAGTTTTACTAAAAGTTTGCCAGTATATTTGACTGATTGTTCAATCATTGACCTAAGATTCCCAAAATAATTTACTGTACAGATAAGATTTAACTCCAATAACATGGCCAGACTAACAAAACTACTTGTATACAATGATAACTTGTTTCTTTCTTTCTTTTGGCTTTTTAATCCATTCGTGACTGATCCGCTATGGTAAAAAGAAACTACATATTTGACTAATTTCCAGGTCAAACTTAACACAAATAGCATCAACAATACTAACTACAAAACTTGAATCGTCTCATCCAAATTCCAATAAAGAATTAAAAGTGAACAAAAGTGGGAATCTTACAGTTTTCGTATTTTAGCATGAAATTAAATAATAATTAGGAAAGTTATCATAGATTCTGTTGATGAATTTGATATAACAATTTAATTAACGTTTTGCTCTTGTATTATGTAATATTGAGTCAGTAAGTATTGCCTGGAGGATATTAATTGAAGTCACTTCGATCGAAGAAAGAGGAAGAAGAGGACTGCGTCGATAATAGATACCTAAATACATCAACATCCTCCTTAACTAATTTACATGGTTATTCAATTTGGATATGAACAATGACAGGATTTTTATTAAATTTGTGTTAGTTTTCATCATCTATGCTTCCTCGCAACTTGCACAAAAGGACAGTAAGTGAGCCTGTATTGGGAAAAAGATTAATAATAGGCTTTTAAATACTACACTTAGGTACGTGTATGTATGATCAAAACAAATGAACCGTCATCGATTCTTTTGTTTTTATATTTTTGATGTTGTATTCGTATTAACTATAATAATATCTTTTAGAGTAAATTACCAATTATGTTCTTAAACTATAATGTAATTTGGGTATTATTTTTTTACTTCAGTAATTATAATATGTTTCTATTTATTTATAACTTATGCATGTTTTCTATCATCTCTTCTGACATGTGCTAATTTTTTATTTACTTAAAGATAAAATGATTATTTCGTCCGGACGGAAAAATTATAATGTTGGGTAAAGTTTTTAACTAGTTTTGGTCTATCGTTAATGACTGATAGCCGATTAATAGTTCAACAATGGTCTTCAAGAAGGGTTGTAATTAAAATCATGTATTGTGTCGGTACTAGTTTCCCCGAATTAGATAGTCCTAGCTAGTAGTCCTCAGTGTTTCACGAAAATGGTCTGATAAAAACGAAGTTCGTACATTAGGAAAAATAAATTATAACATTGTTTTAGAGGATGCTTTTATATCATACAAATGAAAATAAATAAATTATATTAAGATTATTACTATATTTAATATTTTATAAATTAAATAAGTTTGTTAATTAACTAATAGAACTTTTATTGAATATATAAAATAAAAAATTACTAAAGTAATAGAAGAAAAAGAAAGAAAAAAAATAAAAGAAAGAAGAAAAACTTTGAGTAAATTACGGATCATTTCATGTAACTAATCTTACATGTTTTATTCTTTACACAAAGTAGTCATTATATATTCAAATTAACAAAAAAAATTAACATCAATTAGGTGAAATGACAGAAAAAAAAAAACAAAAAAATAAAAGTGATTTACTATAATTATTAAATTAAAAAAAACATCTGCAATTTATTATATAGTTTTTTTGAAAGACAAAAGATTCATTAATAATAAAAGCATTGTAGCAAGAAACTAGAGGATACAACCATATAACACCAAAACAACTTACAACAAGAACCCAACACACTGACACATCCTACAGATAGAAGCAAACTTAGATATCTAATTTGCACCAATCCGACCACTAGAGCACCCATGAATTGGATATGTTCTTCACCCATAATTAGCTAGAGCACTTGAGAGTTGAGATCATTCATAAGCATATTTACAGATGGTTTCTGCCGGCCCCAAAAACCACACCATTCCTCAACTTCCATAAGCTCTATAATACGGTAAAGATTATTGCTTAGACCGTTGATTGTATACTTGAGGAATCTGAGAAGGATCTAAACAGCTTCAAAAGATCTGGTAAGAAACATATGTTTACATTCCTACTCAAGAGCGCCTGGAGCGTGGGAATTCGTTCAAGCTCGACATGCCACGCGAAATGTTGATATTTTGTGGAACCCGATTACTCCATGCTCAAACAAAGGTACTTAAATGTGTAGGAGAAAAAGGAATGTTCCTCACAGAATGAACCGCGAAACAGCGCCATCTGGTTAACAATTTTTTTTTTATAGTTAAAGGACACATTGACAATTTACTATATATAATATGTTTATAATCACATATATAAATTCTCATGAATGCTTTGAACCCATGATACAAGTTTAAGAAACATTATTTGCATCAGTTTAATAAAATTTATAAAATATTTATATGTTCAAATTTAAATTGTGTTCAACGTACTACGATTGACTATAAAGAATTATTATTAATAAAAAATTACAATATGTTACTTTTAGAATGCAATGAACACGCTATTAGACGAGCATGTAATACACTAGGCAACCACCGCCTCTTCCATCGACTCCTTATCTCAGAAATTAACCTTAGATATTGTTGCTGCTTAACGGACTTATTTAGGTCGTCAGCAGTCTCCAAAATCAGTGATGTTGACTGCGCGGCAGAAAAAAATTCAAGGTTATTCCCTTGTGGTTAGTTTTTAGATTATCTTTATTATGATTCAAAAGAATATTTATTCATAAACATCAACTTGAATTGTTAAAAATATTATATGTGTTTTATACAACTTGATCTTCGTGATGCATTTATAAAACTTGACTTAGTTTTGAACATTTCTCTTTATAGATTACCCAAATCTTTTAATTATACAAAATGAAAGAATTCCAATAAAAAGATGTTTAAATATAAAAAATATAATATGCAATCTCAATAATTAATATTCTTAATCATTGGTAGGGATGATCATTGCAGGAAAAATGCTTGTTAGATGAGTGTTTTAGGCATGATCATTTTGTTGATTGTTTTCAACTTTTTCATATTTTTAAACGTTCACAACTTTTATAAACATCATTATTAAAACAACACAATAAAAATTGAAGGACCGTTTAAGGGATGGTTACTTACAACATAACACATAATGAACAGAGTGAGTTAGAACATTTAACAGATCAAAGGGGAAACTAGCAACCAGTCACACTTTGATACTAATAAACACAAGTAATAAAGAGACATAATAAGAACAATAACAATAACACAAATGCTTAGTTTTCAAGAATATTGTATATTGCTCTCAAGTTTCTTACACATGTCTTCAAACTATATAAGCATAAAAGATACAAAGGGACCTGAGATATTTTATACTATATCCTACAACCGGCCATACTTTGAAAGTGAGCTGGATACATGATCTAGACAACAACAAAATCAATGTAGAGTCAAAAGGCAGATTGCCTTTTGTCTAGTAACTATGACATGCCATAACTCACATCCTAATATATTACAAAAAGGATAAAAGTACATAAAGTAAAAAGTAATAGACTCAAGACCTCAATGTACAATTTACCAAAAACATAGACCTTTCACCAACTTGTGAAAGTTGGTGAGTCAAATAGAGTTGCAGCGAAAAGGTGGACTAGCTTTATGGTAAAAGATACATCAGATAAAGCATTAACTTAAAAGTCTTCCGAACAAATCTGTCTTTATGAATTGGTTTCGGAAGACTTTGTCTTTCAAGCTTCAAAAAACTTCATATTTGCCTTCGGAAGATATTGTTGGAAGATTTCACACTTATAATATTTTCTAAGGTATAATGTGAAACTTCTGAAGCATTCTACTTAGTACTTCTGTGTATTCATGCAGAAGAGACTTTGGATGTTTTAGGTTGCATCAGCTTTATATGAATTCTTACAAACTACCCCTAGACTGATACTATCAAAACACTTGAATACTTCAGATATTGACAGTCTTCATCATCATAATGACCAATCCTTTCTTCATTAGATGGTTAGAACCAGTCAGACTCTTATAGTGTCTTCTCATCTCAAAGAGATCATGAAGGGGTAGATTAAACATGTCTTTCCATGTGTAGACATCTTCAATACCTTGATCTCTGATAATATGTCATCTTTCTAGATTAGTAGTGTAAGTTCAGGATAAGATGGGCTTTCCTGATGCTAGAGGAGGAGCTACTTGGATTGGAGTTGGTGGAGCTTCCTCTTGTTGCACATCCTCAGGATGTTCTGACTCATCCTGAGGTTTGGAGATGGATGTTCCTTTCCTTTTCTTCTTAGAATTGGTCTAGAAGCCATCATTTTTCTCCTCTTTACACCTTTTAACTAAGAAGACGGCCCTGTAACACCTTGTTGATCATCTTTGTCTTTTTCAGTTGGGTTTTCCTCTCTCACAAGTTCAGATTGAGAAGGGACAAAACCCTGCTGTGGATCAGAAGACAAAGCTTGCTGAGATTTAGCAGGAGGTCCAGGTTGTGTTATCTTAAAATTTTCAACCTTTACCTCCACTTCTTGAGGGACCTAACTTGGTAGGGAGACTAAGTTAACAAGTTCTCCTCTTTTGATCTTTTGCTTGATCACTCTATTATGCTCATCTATGGTGGATAGAGACATAGGGCCAAGTCTCCCTTTCGGAAAACCCATATAGCTTCAAAAAGCTCATCATCCTCTGCCTATCAACAGACTTCTTTTGACTCTTCTAGATGATGACTATTGTCTTGGTAGCTTCTTCCCTCATCTTTCTTGTTGATACATATATGTACCTAGATCCTGATCTAAATGTAATATGTCTTACACTTTATGTAACTATTGGGTACTTAATGAAATACAAAATGTTTGGTTGTGTTTATAATGTTTAATATTTCATTAATGAGTTGATTAACGCATATTGACGTAATTATATAGGTTTGTGATTGTTTGAAGTGTTATGCGTAATGTTATAATATTGAATACACTCAAACTTGGTGAAGTGAAGTTCTCATGCGTCCGACTGGACCATGCGCCCCAACAGTGGTCATGCGTCCGAATGGCCATGCGACTGAGTGTCCATGCGCCTAAATAGTCCATACGCCTGAACAACTTCATGCGAATAACTCAGTCGCACGATTGAAAGCTCAGTCATGCGAATGGATCAAACGCATGGCTCAATCGCACGAATGAACCATGCTAATGGTTCAGTCGCCCGAATGAGCTACCCTAACCTATAAATACCACCTAATTCGTGGAAAAACGTAAGCATTGAATCCACTTCGACTCCAGACGTACCCTAGCCGTCCAGAAGCCTCCAAGTTCGTACTCCAAGTTCATAAAACGCTATAGATCAATTCTCAATTGATTCTTAACGTTAGTTTCAATACGTTATTGTTTCTACGTGTGTTCTCACTGATTGGATCTCCAATCAAATAGGATTTTGTACTATTTGGTCTAGTTTAACACGTTAATCAGTTGGTGTTTGATCAAATACCAGATCCTAACAAGTGGTATCAGAGCGACAAGCTCTTGATTACGTGTTGATACAAAATTGTGTTTTTGCATAAAAAACGCAATCTTTTTGTGTCTAACGAAGTCTTAGACGGTTCCTAATCGAAAAGTGTAGTTTTTCCGGCATACGGCTATTAGGGTTTGATAAAATTTGAGTTTTTCCAGCCAAAACAAATTTAACCTACGAATTATCAAACTTCAGCAAGTTCAGTCGCACGATTGTCTCAATCGCACGACTGAGTTCATTCGCATTTTCCACAGCACGATTGGATTCATTCGTATCTTCATTCATACGACTGAGAACTTCATTCGGTCTGTTCAACCGCATTAGTTCATTCAGACGATTGACTCATCCGCATCTGTTCAATCGCACGATTGAACCATCCGCATTTGTTCAATCGCCCGAATAAGCCCATTCGCATACCTACCTTCATTTGCATACATCAGAAGTGTGTTAAACCGTAAAGTTAAGTGAAATGGAGGTTCAGTTTTCGGCATACACAGCTAGTAGAGATACTCGTATCCAGAATCTACTGCTGTTGGAGAATGAAGTGGGAATTCACAATAACCTCCGAAGCTCATCACGTTAGATGACTACCCATAATGGAAGCAACGTTTCGAAATCTACTTGAATAGAGTAGATACAAATCTGTGGGAGGCAGTAGAGCCGGGGTACAACATGCCAGTAGGAGCTGACGGAGTAAAACTTACTCTAAGTGGCATGTCAGATGCTCAGAAGGTGAAACACAACGCGGAGAAGAAAGTCTACGCTTTGCTTACTCAGTCTATTCCAAAGGATATTTTTCATCAGTATTCGGAGAATACTCAGGCAAAGAAACTCTAGGATGCGTTAGAGAAGAGGTATGACGGGAATGCCTCTCTGAAGGCTATCAAAGCAAAAGCATTGAAAAAGGAGTTTGACAACTTCTCTTCAATGGGAAAAGAAGGCCTTGATGATGTGATTGATAGATTCTACCACTTAATGATTGAAATGCACACTCATGGAGTGGTTACTTCGATGGAGGATAAGGTATCCAACTTTGCTGATGGATTACCAGAAAAATGGGCCTCGTTTGTTTCAAATCTCAGACAGAATGGAATGCTCACGAAGTTGGATATAAATGACTTCATTCTGAAACTGAGAGAAGAGGAGCTTAGGATGAAGTATCGAGCACAAAAGGCTAACTACGATCAGAATCCTGCACTTTATAGTGCTACTCCATCAGTCAATACTTCTGGTGCACCACTGCAAACCACCTTCGTCTCAAGCGCAGCAGTTCCAGCACAACCTTCAAGCTCTGGATCCGAAATGTCAGGGTCTTCTAGCACCCAATATACGATACCTGAAGCCAATGCTGCAAAGATTAAAACAGACAACCTTGGAATGTAACTGTAGAGGTAGCCAGAGAACATATGGATCTGTTAGCTGCGGTGGTTCAATCCTACGATGGATTAATTGCTGGAAAGATAGGTAATTGCCACCTGGTAGATGAAGATTATGAACAGGTGGATGAGATGGAGTTGGAACGTATGGATATCATGTGGGATTTGGCAAGTGCTATCCGTCGAGCTAAAAAGTTTGTAAAAAAAACCGGACAGACCTTGGTTGCTACCAAAGACACAACCTTTGGCTTAGACAAATTAAAAGTTACCTGTTTCAACTGCGGTGAGAAGTGACACTTCAAGAGGGAGTGTGTGAAGCAAAAGAAGACTGGGAATGGTAATCCTTTCTCTTTATTTAATCGTAAGGACAAGGCCACATCTAGCAGTTCTACTTCATCAAACAAGGACCCCAAAGCCTTGACTGCAAATGAGGATGAGGACAGGACAGGAGCTTCCAGTTTGTCTCACCGGGAGAGTCCAATATAGCTAGTGTGGAAGACATTGATGACGATTCTGCAAGTGAAGGAGATATAGCAGTCGAGATCGCAATGTCAAATTCTGAAGATACTGCAAATGTGGTCAACTACCTACCTGAAGAAGAAAAATCTGCAAATGCATCATCATCTGAACCATTAGAACCAGAGAAAAGCGAGCGAGTACTCATGGCTGATTCTTCTCCTACATCTCAGGTAAGTACTTCTGACCAACTTTTTAATAATCATGCTTGCTTAGAATGTAATAAATTTAGAGAAAATATAGATTCAAAATTTGCTAGGTTATTAGATCATAATGATAGCCTAGTAAAGGACCTAGAACTGTGCACATATGCTAATAGAGTATTGAAACAAAACGAGCACAGTTACAAGGAAAATATAGACCTATTAAATAAACAGCTTAAGAAAACTGAGGTAGTTTCCTTTAACCAAGCAAATGACATTAGGTACTATCTGAACTCTCTTGAGGACACTAAGAAGCAAAAAGCAGTTTTAGAAGTAGAAGTCAATTTATTAAAACAAAAACTGCATAGTTGGACAAGCTCATCACATATTATCCAACACTTAGTAAGAGAGAGAAATAATAGGGAGGGACTGGGATACAAAGTGGTTCCACCACCACATGAGACCTTGATGAACACCAAATGTAAACCAATTAACAATAACCCCATCAAGGATCACATGGTGTCCACTCCTCTAGTGAGTGATCCAGATTCATTAAGTAAATCAATTGGATCAGACACTAAATAGAAGGAGGCCACTTCAAAGGCAATAGGAAAAATGCCTTGTGTTAATTTGGAACAAGAATTTGAAAAGATTAGTTTTAAGTTAGGGTCAAACAAGGTCAAACAAGAACCTAAAAAGACTATAAAACCTAATCAATCACGTGCATCATGTCACAGTCCAGGTAAAGCAATTAAGTTTGTAAAACCAACTCATACATCAAACAACAAAGTGTCTCAATCCAAACATAATAAGGTCAACTGTGTGACATCTGCATCTCCACCAAAAAATAGAAACCATCAAGTTAAAAGTAGATCCTGCTATAATTATGGAGAGTATGGTCACATAGCATCTTACTGTCCTTATTATCAGACACCGAGGAAGAAAGTTGAACTTTCTACATCTACATCAAGATCTTTTAAGAGGAACTTAGCGACGTCTCCTAAAAGAGATTGTGAACCCAAAGTTCAATCCATCAGCCAGTCGTCTATTTATCACAAACAGGCCTTACACAAATCTGGTTTATGGAAAGAAAAAACCTCCTTAGTGCCTGAAAATAAGAACACACAGAATTTTGATCAATCCTTAACCTCAAAGGGTCAGTGGGTTGAGTTTGTGATATGTGATGCCTCAGGGAAACCCAAGCCGGTTAAGGCTTGGGTTCCTGACATGAACTAATGTTTTCATTGACTGTGCAGGGTGTTCGCTACAGTTCTGAAACTAACACGTGGATAGTTGATAGCAGAGCATCCGGGCACATGACAGGGAACAGAGCTCTCTTATCAAATGTCAGACAAATTAAAGGAGGGCATGTTTCATTTGCTGGAAACAAAGGCGGGTACATCACAGCCCAAGGAGAAGTGGGAATGAGAAAGTTTAGTTTGATAAGGTAAACTATGTCCAACAATTACAAAATAATTTACTTTCTGTTTCTCAATTTGTGATAAAGGATTCAAGGTAGTATTTGACAACAAGAAGTGTTACGTTCTAAAGAAGGACTACGTGATTCCGGAGGATCAGATCCTTATGTCAGCTTCTAGATATAATGATCTTTATGTTTTGGATCTCTTAAAGGCATCCACAATAGATAGTGAAGTCCAATGTTTCTTGTCCAAAGCTACTGAGAAGGAATCCATCTCCTGGCATAGGAGAATGGGACACATAAATCCGAGGAAAATGAATCACTTGATCCAGAATGATCTTATGATGGGAGTAAATGTCAAAAACTTCAAACTCCCGGATTTTTTGTGTTGCTTGCAAAAAGGGCAAACAGACGAAGAAATCTCATAAGGAAAAGAAATTCATTCTATAGAACTTCCATTTGAGCTTCTTCACATGGATTTGTTTGGTCCAGTCAGCACAAGAAGCATCGCAGGCGACTTGTACTGCTATGTAGTTACTGATGACTACTCAAGGTTCTCTTGGGTAATGTTTCTGAAATCCAAATCAGAAACATTTGAATCGTTCAAGGAATTGGTAACTACACTGGAATCCTTATACAAGCTGAAGGTAAGAAAGGTACGCTCAGACAACGGAACCGAGTTCAAGAATCAGAGGATGAGGACTATTGCAAGTAAAGGGAATTGTGCATCAATTTACCTCGGCTTATACTCCTCAGATGAACGGCGTTGCTGAACGGAAAAACCGCAGTTTGATCGAGACAGCACGGACAATGCTGGCAGACTCGAAACTACCTATCCAGTTTTGGAATGAGGCAGTGGCAAATGCATGTTATACCCTTAATTGAGTTCTGGTAGTCAAACGCCATGGAAAAACGTGCTACGAGTTATTACAACAACGTAAACCTAACTTGGAATATCTCGAGCCGTTTGGCGCTCCGTGCACCCTGCTGAAGAAAACTCAGGAGGGAAAATTCAGTGAGAAGGTTGATGAAGGAATCTTTCTAGGATACAACATACCGAACAAGAGAGTTTACAATAACTCAATGGGTCAAGTAGAGGTGTGGTGTAATGTTGACGTTCAGAGATATATCACACCGCCTGCTGGAAAAGGACCTGCTTACTTCTTCGACTATGATGGATTCTTCAAGTCCTTCAACATTCCTCTTCCTTCTTCAGAAGACGAGTTGCAAACAAGATGATGTACAATGTCTTGAACACACCGTCTCAAGACTCAACAAGTCATGATCCTACCAACTCAGGGGGAGCAGTTAATGAGAGTGACTCTTCCTCTGATGAAGAAAATGAAGAAATGATCAGATCAACCAGGATGTACAGGTTCCGACTCCAACAAGTTCACACGCATCGGCTAGTGATGCTTCTGAACCTTCAGAACCTTAGACTCCTATTGCCTTAGATCCAGAACCAAATGGTCATAATCTTGACTCTAAGGTGGTTGTTCCGACAACTCCTGGCTCACGTCTAAACGTCTATCATCCTTTGGATAATATTATAGGAGATGTGAGATCAGGGGTTCAGACTAGAAATCAGCTGTATTCAGCTGATTATGCCTCTGTAATGGAAAAGGATACCTTCACGACGGTGCCTACCGCTGCTTTGTGTCTCAGTTTGAGCCAAAGTATGTTAGTGAAACGCTAAATGATGAGGCTTGGGTTAGTGCCATGCAGGAAGAACTTCTTCATTTAAGAAGATAGATGTATGGACACTAGTGGATAGACCTAAAGTGCTAAAGTCATTGGTACCAAATGGGTTTTGAAATGTAAGAAAGATGATCAAGGAGTGATCATCAGAAACAAGGCACGACTTGTTGTTCAGGGTTTTCGACAAGTTGAGGATATCGACTACAACGAAGTGTTTTCCCCAATGGCAAGGATGGAAGCCATCTGCATCTTCCTTGCCTATGCATCTTATATGAAAATCAAAGTCTATCAGCTAGATGTTAAGAGTGCATTCCTTCACGGTAAATCAGAGAAACAATGTTTATTAGTCAACCCGAGGGATTTGAAGATCCATACCATCGGGATAGAGTTTACAAACTCGACAAGGCTCTATACGGGCTTCATCAAGCTCCACGGGCTTGGTATGAGAAACTCTCGACTCATCTTGTGAAACACGGTTTTCGCAGGGGAGTCATTGACTGCATACTGTTTATCAAAGAAAAAGATGGAGACTTACTGCTAGTGCAGATCTATGTAAATGACATAATCTTCGTTCAAAGAACGAAGAATTATGCAAAGAATTCGAAGCAGTAATAAAGGCTGAGTTTGAGATGAGTGCCATGGGGGAGATGAAGTTCTTTCTCGGTTACAAGTAGATCAGACACCAAATGGAATCTTCTTACATCAGACCAAGTATGTAGGAGATATTCTCAGTCGGTTTGACATGGAGAATGCTTCCATAGCTGGCACTCCACTGGCTACAAACCATGATGTAGCACCCGATGAGAACGGTGATCTTGTAGATGCCACTATGTACCGCGGGATGATTGGATCTCTCATGTATCTCACTGCCTCCAGACCAGATATCATGTATGCGACATGTTTATGCTCATGATATCAGGCAAAGCCTAAGGTGAATAATCTAATAGGGGTCAAAAGGATATTTCGTTATCTGAAGGGCACACCCACACTAGGGTTGTGGTATCCTCATGATGATGACTTTGAACTTACAGCGTATAGTGACTCGGACTATGGCGGTTGCAAATGAACTACAAGTCTACTTCAGCAGGGTGTCAGTTCTTTGGGAGAAGATTAGTAACCTGGCAGTGTAAGAAGCAGACCTCAGTTGCATTGTCAACCTATGAAGCTGAATACGTTGCTGCTGCAAGCTGCTGTTCTCAAATCATATGGATTCAACAGCAAATGCGGGACTACGGTTTGAACTTCTCTTCTACTCCTATTTTTGTTGATAACTCTGCTGCGATTACAATCACTAAAAATCCGGTCCAACATCCTAAGACCAAACACATCGAAATCAAATATCACTTCATACGTGACTATTTTGAAAAGAACTTAATCGATGTGATAAAAATAAACACTGATTTTCAACGTGCAAACCTCTATACAAAGGCTTTTGATAAACTACATTTTCTATATCTGTTAGAGGTCAATGGTGTTAAAAAGAAAAGTGAGGTCATTCCTGAAGATGACCATGTATAGTCCGATGCGTCGTGTCTAGTGACTTTTACAATTTCTTAAATTATAGTTTTTTTGTTTAATTCTCTTGTTTTGTTTAATGTTTTGTTCGGTCATTACACTTAGTGTCGGTTCTTGCTCATTAAAATTCTAAAACGCAAATCCTTAGAGGTTTTAGTATTTTTGGGGGAGAATAGGTATAAATAAAAAAATGAGGGAAAAGGAGAGGCAAGCCGAAAATAAATAAGATCATACGTGTGATACCGATTTAATGTTTGGAATATGATAGTACACAGGTACAAACCATTTGGGACTTTAAAAATTAAAATTGAAAAGGATGCAAAACTCAAGTATTAGTCTGTGTAGTCTGAGCATATAAAAGGAAATATGATAGATAAAGCTAGCTACTACTAAGGTAGCACAAAGAAAGTAGACCTAGAGGTTGTTAGACCATAGATGATATGTCGGTAGATTCAACACAATAGATGACTAGACCTTTTGGTGATCTCAAGATTAAACTAAATGTTTGACTAGCTGTGGGTACACCGTATCCCTGGTTAACACAATCAACAAAATTCCAATAAGGGGTGACGAGCTAAATAAACGCCACAAAAGTATGCGTAAGACCAAAACATGAGCAAAAGCACAGAAAAATGAAAATACAATCAAACTGATAACCTATGTTGTTGGTGAGATCTGTGCAAAAAGAAAAAAAATTGCTCAAACAAGAAGATAGGTTATGTGCCTCTCTACTGTGCGGTGGCACTGACCTGAGGATAAGCATAACCTATATATTCTAGAACTCATTTTTGTTTGCCGCCTTTCTGCTATGCGATGGCACCGACCTGAGGATTGGCTTCTCTTTGAAAGTTCTAAGAATAGTCTCTTCTTGAATTCTACCCTTAGACTGCTCAAAAATCTCCTGAGGAATGTTGATTATCATATAAGTGTGGGATCCACAAATGCTTGTTGAAATAAACAAACCTTAAAACGATCACCAAGTTGTGTTGAAAGTCTGTGTATGGATTTAAGAGGACAAGTATACTGACAATCACTGTGGCTACAATTCTTGAAAGTTCAAATCAGTGTGGGGACCTAATAGTACTAGTATGATTTCCTAAATTTTGTAAATGACTCTAGATGGAAAACAATGAAAGAGCATCAAAGGTTTTAGCTAACTTGTCCCAAATGATTTGAATATCCTGTATGATTCCAGCTTGAATTGGTCCATGTATGGTTTAAAAGATTGAGGCTGCCCTCTCAGAAGAATTATTCCTTAGAGTTACATCTTAGGAATTTATTCTCACAAAAACAAATACAAAAAAAACATGTCTTATTTTTAAGTTTTCAGTATTATTTCTTTTATGTCTGTACATAGTTAGTCTATTTTAGTTTTGTGTAGTATCGGACTATGTCATGGAAGTTGATAAGGAACCTTATCATCTAAAAGGTTACGTATGAGGTGACCACACATGCTTTCAAGTAAATGGGTCACGTCTGAGGTGACAAAAGGTTTTAAAAGGATCACGTCTGAGGTGATCAAAGTTTTTTCAAGTTAAAATGATAATGTCTGAGATGATCAAATGTTCATAATGGTAAATTAACAGTTTAAAAGGGTTTAAAAGTCAAATGTCAAATGTATGACCCATGCGAAGGAGTGGACCTTGAGTATGGACCAATCATGCGAATGGACCATACTTATGCATTAAACATCCGAATGGACATGAGTATGACCCATTCACCCGAATGGATTATCAGAATGGGTCATTTGTCCGATTGGGAGCGTGCGACTAAGTTAGTTGACCGACTGAGCCTCAGTCGGGCGACTGAATGTGATCGACTGAGTCAATCGCCCGACTGAGCTTCATTCGCCCGAATGAACTGAGCGAATGAGTCCACTCGGCCGATTGAACGCAGAGTCAGTATATAAAGGGCTACAGTCGATCGCATTCTTCTTATCACTCCTAATCGTCCTTATTTCGCATAGCCAACCGTTACTCTGCCAAATTTTCATCAGACCAAGATTTCATACTTCCATTGACTTTCTGACGATTGTGTGTGATTATACAGGTATAATACGTTGAAATCTCATAGAAATCAGGAGAAATGGTGACCGATTTTGGGATGTTCGAATGAAACAAGAACCGAACCACTAAATGGCTTAATAACCCACTAAAACCTTGTAAAATGTTAAAAATTAGGTTATTAGTTATGGGATTGCGAGTCTAACGAACCGTTTCATAATGTTTAATTTCATGATTTTGTCAAGACTCGAACCTAAGTCAACCTAACAGTAAGTCATGCGACTGGTCAGATGGATGAACTCTAATAGCACGATTGAGCCGGAAGAATAGCTCAATCGGCCGAATTGGACATGCGAATGAGCTCAGTCGGCCGACTGAATCAATCGCAGGATCAGCCAACCGATTGAACATAGTCGCATGTTTATTTACCCGAATGAGTCCAGTCGCAGGATAGGATAACCGACTGACCACAGTCGCATGATTCATTCGTATAAATGAATCAGAATGAAATCAAACAAGATACTTAGAACTGATTTTTGTTATGTGAGTATCTGATGATTATGTGTCTTGTGTTTCAGATTGATGGCTGCTAGATGGTCAATCAACCCTAAGCACAACATATGTGCACATCTAGATCATACTACTCGGAATGGCGCCGAGTTTACAAAGATCATCACATTTCTTAGGCGATCAAGGATCTACAAGGCCATTTCTACTCCTTGCACGCCCTACAGGTCTCTACATCAGGCATTTTGGGAAAATGCTTTTGTTGATCGATCCCAAGAGCCGTATAGCATAGGAAGCTCTATCTGTGGGATGGCTATTGACATCACTGCTGCCGATATCCAGAGAGTACTTGAGCTGGGGAATGATACTGATCATCCCACCAAGCTACATCCACTGACCGTAAGGGGATGCTTTATGAGGATTAAGTATGCTGGGGACATCAACTTAGGTGTGCTAAATAAAAGCAACCTGTGTCCTCAGTACAAGTACTTAGCACATGTTATATTAAAGTGCATCGCCTCCAGAAGAGGTGGATTTGATGATCTGTCAGACCAGATCCAGAATGTCTATGTGGCACTGGTGCTGAACTATCCTTTCAGCTTCTCGAGCATGATCTTCTCTTACCTTGTGGAGAATCTGGAAGCTAAGGATAAGGAGGGCTTTTGCATGTATCCCAGATTCTTACAGCTGATATTCAATGAGAAGCTTCCATCCCTTCCCAAGGAAAGCCACGATGCTGTGGTTCTAGAGATCATGGATGATACGACACTAGGTCGTATGAGAGTGTACCGGGGTAAGCAAGTAAAGCCCCAAGTGAAGAGACTGATAGGCCATCTGGCCAATGAGAGTTATGTAGTGCCAGGGAGACGTAAGTGGTGTCACACAGATAGTGACTCCGACGATGAGCAGCTACTACTCCCAGAGCATGACTCAGATGACAATGATAGCGGGAAGGAAGGAAATGTAGGACCCACTGCTGATATTCCATCTCCTGCATTTGCCCCCACTGGGGAAAGAGCGGAGACTGCTGGGTTCCACCAGGATTTCATGCCTGGTGAGGAAGAAGATGAGTCAAATGAGGAGCCGCTGACTCAGATTGTGGGAAGTAAAGTCGTTCCCACAGACTGGTGTTGAACTCATAGCATTCGGGTTTGAAGTAAGTCATACTTGAGTTGCATGAGGTGAGCTCTAGTATCCCCCTTTTTACTTGTTTTAACTAATTTTGGTGCTAGAAATGCATGTTTAAACGTTTTTATAAATGGTGGGTGTTATACCCGTATGTATATGTGTGTGTATTTGGGTGGGGTTTTGATTGTGGGTGATTTATGATGTATGATTGTGTTATGTTCGTATTTTGTTTCTTGGAATGTAAGATTTAAGCTTAAAATATGTTGGTGAGATAATTAGGATTGATTGCCCATGCGCCTGAAAATGGCCCATGTGCCCAACGGTTAGAAACTGCCTAAGTGTTCCCATGCGCCCAAAACCCCATGTGCCCAAATAGTAGACATGGGCCTAAGAATAGGCTGAATTTGACTAAGTGGCCAGACGCCCAGAAAGCCCATGCGCCTAGGCACTCATGTGCCTGCATAGTGCCCATGCGCCTAGGCACTCATGTGCCTGCATAGTGCCCATGCGCCTAGTTAGTTGCCCAGAATGACTAAGAATTGGCCATGTGCCCCAATAGTGCCCATGACCTAGAAGTTTCCCATTTGCTTAAGTGTTCCCCATGTGTTTGAAAGGTCATGCGCCTGCATAGTGCCCATGCGCTTGAGACTTTTGAATTTATTTTCTAATTATTGGGGAAAATGTTAAGTGTAGGATTTGACTTGGGAGGTTCTCGGGAGTGATGGAGTTGACATTATGAGGTCTTGTATGATGATGATTATGTGATGTGGCATGCATGATGATGTGATGTGTATGATGATGTTATGGTTATGATTATGTTATGTTTATGTTCCTTACTATGTATGTTTATTTTCCATGGCTTTACGTGATATAGTTATGAATGTAAATGGAAAGTATTATGTAACGTAAAGCAGAATATAATGAAAAGTGGAACGTAATGAAAGAATGCATGCATTAATAAAAGTGAAAGTAAAGAAAGTCTTGCAAGCATATGTGTAGAGGTGCACGACTCTAAAATGTCGTTAGCTCAACTGTGTGTGGTTTAGCTAACCCATAAGGATACACACAGGGGTCTAGTCTTTGTGATTGGCTAGTTGTATAGTACACGGATGATAGTGGATACTCATCCTAGTGCTGGTGCCAGGCTATGTGTGTTAGGGAAGTCATTTATGATCTTCGGCCCAGAATCCACTTTGTGCATACGTTTGGGGTGTAGTATACAGATGGAATCTTTGTCGCTTGCCTCGGTACTGGTGTCAGGATATGTGTGTTATGGAAGTCATTTATGATCTTCGGCCTAATACTTGCTTTGTGCATATGTTTGGGGTATAGCTGATGACATTGATCCAGAAAGAAGTAAAGAATGAAAGTTAATGAACACTAAAGGAAGATAATAATGATATTATCTGTGTTTATGTATGATGTGTGATCATGTATGAAAGTAAAGAATGGTTTTGAAAGAAATTAGAGTGTATTTTATTTTAAAACTAGAACTCACTCAGCAACGCTGGCTTTTATGTGTTTTACTGAGGATGGCACGAGGCAGCTACTTGGCTTGTTTTGGATGACATCCATTTTGTATAACAATAATGTTTTTGCATTATAATGCAAACAAATGATTTTTTGTAATGGTTAACAATGTTGTATTATTTTGCAAAAGCGATTATAAATATATGAGATGGTTTAAGTTAATTGCGCTGTAATGATTTTAATAATGTTAAAATTGTATGTACGTTTTTTGCGATGATTGACAAGCTATGAGCGTCCCGGGAATGAGGCCTTACAAGTTGGTATCAGAGCCAAAGTTTAATTGAAATGGTTAAATTTTTAAAAGATACCTAAACTTAAACTGAAATGGGACAAAGGGAAGGGATGCCAGTCCGAGTAGCTGCATGCTATCATGTATTTTCTTAAATGATAACCGACATCATGTGTGCATGTTATATGCTCTATGTGCTTTTAGTAGATTTAAATACTGATGTAGTCAGGATAGGAAATGCTTAGGGTATGAAGAGTAAAGTAAGTGGCTAATCACAACTAGCTACTGTAATTAGGGACTTACTATACTTGACATAGATTGAGCTATCCCCGGAATGACCATGATAGTGTTTGAATCATATAGTGTGTTTAGAGGATGGCTGGTGGTAGATCGTCAAAGGCTTCACATGGTGGAGGTCGTGGTGGACATGGTGCTGGACCATGGGCCACAAGAGGAAGACCTCGAGCTGAAGAGGTGGTTCATGAAGAACCTGAGACCCCTCATCCGGAGGCTGGTGATGAGAGTGCTAACTTGAGAGCCTTAGTGAAGGAGGCTATTATGGAGGATGTGCACCAGGTCATGCAGACGATCTTACCGTCTTTGGTGATTGAAGTGATCAAGGTTGTGAGGGAATGAGAAAGGAAGGAAATGAGTAGGCCAACGGGAGAAGGGGGACAGTTTGAGACTGGGTCGGTTGTCTCTACTGATGAAGAGGAAGAGGAAGAGGAAGAGCCTGTGCCTGAAGCTACACAACGCTGTAACTACAGGGCATTTCAAAGGTTCAAGCCCCCTACCTTTGATGGTAATGGCACTGCTGCTACTGCTTACCAGTGGGTGAGAGAGATGGAAGCTTTTCTCAATATCAACAAGTGCTGGGAAGATCAGAAAGCGAAGTTTTCCACCCACTCATTCGTGGACTCGGCTTTTTGTTGGTGGGACAATATGTCCAAGCTGAGGGTAGCCACACTATTGGGAGAATGAGGTGGGCGGAGATGAAGAAGTTGGTGATTGATGAGTTTTGTCCTCACCGAGAGATGGGCAAGGTTGAGAGGGAGTTCCTGCAGCTGGAGGCAGGAACAATGACCCATTAACAGTACACCACCAAGTTTAATAAGATGGCACGATAGGTGTCGGATGAGGTGACGCCTCAATCACGCAAGATCACGAGGTATATTCGAGGCTTGCTGGCATGTAACACCCAGTTATTTCTAAAGACAAAGAAACAAAATAAAGCGAAGTAAAATGAAGGAAAAGAAATAAAACCCAAGTCTAGGGGTTAAAAGTGACAAATGGACAAAAAGTTTAAAAGTTGGTGATAAAGGTGGTATGGTCGCCTAAATGGTCACACTACACCTTTTTCATTTGGATTTTGGTAGAGAGAGAGAGAGAAGGAGCTGAAACTCTTGGTTTTGAAGGAAGAACAAGAAAAAATTCAAATTCAAGGTAAGAATCCATGTGCTCATGATGTTCTTGACTGGTTTTATCCTCAGGTTTATGCTTATGTGTGTTTGTATGTGTTCGGGTATGTTTTTAGTGGGTTTCTAGGCGGTTGAACTCAATTGCAAACGAGTTTGGAAGAAGCTACACTCAAGAGCTACAAAGGTGAGTTCCAGAACCCCTCTTTTACTGGTTTTTAATTGATTTTGGGGATGGAAGTGCATGAATGTATGTTTTCATTTAGCTGGGTTTCAAACCCGTATGTTTGACTGTGTGTATATTGATGTTATGATGTAATGATTGGCTATGTTCATGCTTGTTGGTGTATGATTGTGTTTCTAAGGCTTAGAAGGTAAGACTTAAGCTTAGAACATGATGGATGGTGATTGGGAATTGAAATATGATTTTTGAGGCTCTTAAGTTAAGTTTCAGAATCTGCCTAAGTATGCAGAAGAAATGCGAATGAGTAATGGAATTCAATGCGGATGAGCAGTTAATGCGGATGAGCAGTTAATGCGGATGAGTATTAACTATTAAGTCAATGTGAATGAGTAATGGAAAGTCAATGCGGATGAACAGTTAATGCGGATGAGCATTAACCACTAAGTAAGTCAATGCAGATGAGTATTGGATGAAATGCGGATGAACATTGACTAAGTATGGGAAATGCGGATGAGTAAAGTCAATGCGGATGAACAAATGCAGATAAACAGGAACAAGTGCGGATGAAGTAAAATAAATGCGGATGAAGGAAGACAAATGCAGATGAACTATGGCAAATGCAGATGAACAAAAGACAAATGCGGATGAACACTTAGAATGTTTTCTGACTTTCTGCGAACAAGGGATGAATGTTGGCATTGACTAGGGAGGTTCCTGGGGGCTATATAAGCTGACTTTTCAGGTCATAGATGTTATGATGGGCATGTTATGATGTATGTATGATGCTTATGCATGATGGTATGTATGATGCCCTGTATGATGATGTTGTCTGTTTATGTTTCTTATATTGTATGATTATTTTCCCTTGGCTTTACGTGGAAAGTTAATGAATGAAATGAAAGTATTATGTAACATAAAGTGAAGATAATGAAAACAGGAACATGATGAATGAATGCATGCATTAATGAACGAGGGAAAGTAAAGAAAGTCTTGCAAGCCTTGTATGTCGGGACACGCCCCATTGTAGGGTGTTAGCCTAACGGTGTGTGGGTTAGCTACCCTAGAAGGATGCATATCGGGGTCTTTCTTTGTGATTGACCATAGGACCTTTGCTGCTTACCCTAGATACTGTGGCCAAGCTGCTGTGCGCCATGACGGGGGGTCAATGATGGACCCCGACCCAGTATCAGCTTTATTCATAACGGTAGGGTATAGCACATGACAATGGTAGACCTGAACTTGCCCTAGGTACTGTGGCCAGGCTGCTGTGCGCCATGACAGGGGGTCTATGATGGACCCCGGCCCAGTACCAGCTTTATGCATGACGGTAGGGTAAGGTTCATGGTTTAGATTGAATGAAATGAAGTAATGATGAACGAATGAATGAAAGTAATGAATGTGAATTGTAATGACGTACGATGGATGAAAGAAAATTAATGAACGAATAATGAAGATAATAATGATATTATCTATTTCTACGTATGATTTGTGTTCACATGCAAAAGTAACGAACGGTTTTAATGAAAGTAAAGTATGTTTTATTATAAAACTTGAACTCACTCAGCAACACCACATGCAAAAGTAACGAACGGTTTTAATGAAAGTAAAGTATGTTTTATTATAAAACTTGAACTCACTCAGCAACACTAACTTTTTATGTATTTTTCAGTTGGCTGGTAAGCATTGATGAGGATGGCACGGGGTAGCTACTTAGCATTTTGGATGGCATTCTTTTGTTACTGTTTTTGCATTGTAATGCGAACAAATGAAAATGTGTAATGGATGATTGTATTAACTTGCAAAGCAGTTATTATGAAACGAAAATTTTTTTAAATGTTCCGCTGTGATGTTTTTATGAAAGTTAAATGTAATTATATGTTTTGTGAGCAATGATTGGCCAGCTGTAAGTGTCCCGAGAATGGGGCCTTACAAGTTGGTATCAGAGCCAAAGTTTAAGTGAAACGGGTAAATTTTCAAAATAAACCTAAACTTAAACTGAAAATGGGACGGAAAGGGAAGGGATACCAGTCCGAGTAGCTGCGTGCCATCAGGTATTTTATTTAATGATTAATCGGTATTATGTGCGCATGTTATGTGGTTATGTGTTGCTAGTAGATCTAGATACTGATGTAGTCAGGACAAGTAATGCTTGGGGTATGAAGAGTAAAGTAAGTCGTTAATCACAACTGCCACTTTAATTAGGGACTTACTATACTTGACATAAACTAAGCTGTTCCTTTGAATGACCGTGTTGGTGTTTTAATCTTTCAGTGTGTGTGTGAGGATGGCTGGTGGTAGATCATCTAAAGCTTCATGTGGTGGAGGTCGTGGCGCTGAACCACGGGTTACGAGAGGAAGGCCTAGAGTCGAAAAGAGGGTTCACGAAGAACCAAAGACCCCTCATCTGGAGGGTGGTGATGAGAGTGCTAATTTGAGAGCCTCAGTGAAGGAGGTGGTTGTAGAGGAAATGCATTAGGTCATGCAGACGATCCTACTGTCGGTGGTGACCGAAGTGATAAAGGCTGTTAGAGTTGGAGAAAGAAGGGAAAGGAGTAGACCTACGGGCGAAAGGAGACAACCCAAGACTGAGACGATTTTGTCAGACGGCGAAGAAGAGGAGGAAGAAGAGCCTGCGCCGGAGGCGGCACGAGGCTGTAACTACGAGACGTTTCAACGATGCAAGCCCCTTACTTTTGATGGTAACGGCACTGCTGCTGCTCCTCACCGGTGGGTGAGAAAAATGGAAGCTGTTCTAAATATCAACGAGTGCCGGAAGAACGAGAAAGTGAAGTTTGATGCACACTCTTTCGTGGACTCGACTTTATGTTGGTGGGACAATATTGTCCAAGCTGAGGGTAGTCGGGCTATTAGGAGAATAAGGTGTTCCGAACTAAAAACGTTGGTGATTGAGGAGTTCTGTCCTCACAGGAAATGGATAAAATGGAAAGAGAGTTCCTGCAGCTGGAGGCGGGAACTATGACACATCAGCAGTACACTACCAAGTTCAACGAGATGGCAATTCTAGTGCCGAACCAAGTGACGCCTTTGTCATGAAAGATTAAGAGATATATTCAGGGCCTGCCAACGGATTTCCGCATGCACATGATCGCTGTCCAGCCAAGCACGTTTAGGTCATCGATTGATCTGGCAGGGAGGTTGTACGATGACAGAACCGTGGTGGTGGCCGAGGGTAGCAAGAAAGGTGGTGGTGACCGGAAATGGAGTGGGAAAAGGTTTGGTCAAGGTGGCACCCCGAAGAGTAACAAGAAGGCACAAGTGGATGACTGCTGTGTGGTCACATCTGGTGCGGGGTCGAAGAAGTGTGGGAGATGTGGAAAAGAGCATACTGGATAATGTAGGCTAGGATCGAACTTATGCTTCAAATATTAAGGCCCCATTTGCGGGACTCTCACAGCTAGTCAATCATCGCACAAAAGCATACATAAAATTTCAATATTAGTAAAACATTGTAGTGGAATTTACTTAAACCATTTGATATATATATATATATATATATATATATATATTCATTTTTGCAGAATAATAAAACAATGTTAACAATTACAAAACATAATTGTTCGAATTACAATGCAAAAACACAATCGTTATACAAAATGGATGCCATCCAAAACAAGCCAAGTAGCTGCCCGTGCCATCCTCAACAACCATCACCTGCCAACTGGAAAATACATAAAAGTCAGTATTGCAGAGTGAATTCTAGTTTTATAAAATAAAATACTTTTACTTCCATTTAAAACCTTTCTTTACATTCTTATGCGATCAAGCATCATACTTACACATAGATAATAACATTATTATCTTTGATCATCATTTGTTAACTTTCATTCATTTTTCATCTTTCACGTCATCATGAACGAGATTGCACAAAGCAAGAGCTCCATGTTGATCGACAACAAATGTCGATCCCTGTCGGTACACATCTTCATAGTAGCTAACCCCAACAGTTGATCCACACTGTAAGGCACATAGCCCACTCATGAATATGGATCAATCTTCATACATCAGACTCACGTAAATGAAGTCTATCATAGTGCTTGCAAGACTTTTCATCATCAAAAGGGCCTGGCGGTAACATTTATTAAGATTCACTTTTCATCATCTTAAATCTTTCACTTCGTTAAAATAATACTTTACATTCATTATCACAATCACACCACGTAAAGTCACATCATAATACAAGGTAAGGAACAGATCATACCTGACATACCTAATCATCATCAATCACACATCATCATCATGCATAGGCATCAATCATACATCCTCATCATAAAAATCATGCATATCAAGCATAAATCATCATAAAACATGACTTATCCACCGCGGGACAGCGGGGGTTCGGGGGCGGTAGCCCTGACAGCGGGGTCCTAGGGGCAGTAGCCCCTAGTGGGGTCCAAAGGGTAACGCCCCTGGCTGGGGCCATGCTGCCATGTCAGCATGAAAAATTTTTATTTTAACATTTTTGTATAGCATATTTCGTCATAGAAAAATTGATCTTTCTCTTAAGACCTCTTAAAATCTTGGTCATTTAAACCGTATATTTAGTATGCACTTCCAGCCCCAAACTAGTTTAGAACCTTTAAAATAGGGGATCTAGAACTCACCTGTACTTGATGAGTAGCTTCTCAATTAAGCTTTCAAAGCAAGGATTGCACTACACATCCTGTAGATAAGTTAACACTCAAAGGAGTTAATTTTTTGCCTAATTTCGCTGCTAATTTCGCTGCCAGATCAGCAATTTCGCTGCTAGTTTCGCCAGCAGTTTCGCTGCTAGTTTCGCTGGCACCTTCGCTGGCAGTTTAGCTGGTATCTTAGCTGCCAGTTTCAGTGCCAGTTTTGCCCAACTTCATTGGAAAACCATCTCTGCGAAACTACCTGCGAAACTATAGTTTCGCAAGAAGATCCACAATTTTGTTGGACGAATACCTAATTTCACTGGATGAACACCCAGTTTTGCAGAACGGGCTGAAAATTACGAACCACCCCATTTTTGACACAAAACTTCAATCTTTTGTACCCAAAACCTTGGTTTATCACCCAATAATCTTTATGTAAGCTTCTTACATGTTTTCTTACACAAAAACGTGAGTTTTGGGCGAGTCTTTGCCAATTTTAAAAACCCAAACCCTAGAATCTGGGTTACATCAAAAGCAACGATTAACTGATGTTTCTTACCTAGATTCTTTTTGTTTTCTTGTTGTTTGGATGCCCATGAACACCGATGTTCAATCCTGAGATCAACCGAGCCTTGAATCTTCAATTCTTTCTACTTTATCTCTCTACTCTCTCTCTCTAGAACTAGAGTGTTGAGTTGCAAATGAGAGCTGCTCAAGCTGATCCGTTTATATATATCGGGCGTTCCTGGGACCTTAACTCGCCAAACACATATCCCGAAGTTTTAACTCGGTCTATAACCCATATCCATCTTATTTCCATTAAATAATCTCGTCTGAGCCCATTATTATTATTTGGCTCGCTTAGACATTATTCGGGGCGCTACACAAATGTCGGAAGACAGCGCATATAGCAAAGGACTGTTGTGCGGTCTGATGTTCAAGTTATGGCATGGAGGGCCACATGAGTAGAGACCGTAAGAAGTCGAGGGCTGAGGGTTCTGGGGTGAAAAAGACTGGAGGTGAAGGACCGAGGGCGAGTTCCAGAGCGTTTATGATGATGCAGGAGGAGGCTAGGATGGACCCTTATGTTGTGTCAGGTACGTTTCTAGTAAACCAAACATTAGCCTTAGTGTCATTCGATTCTGGTGCTAGTAAAAGTTTTATTTTTGCTACTTTCTATGCTAAACTGCCTTTCAGTAGTAGGAGTGTTGATGCGCCCTTTGATGTAGAAACTACCATTGGTAAGTCTACTAGGATTTCTGAGATGATAGAAGGCTCTGATGTGGAATTAGAAGGTCATAAATTTCCTATTAGACCATTCATGATGGCCTTAGGTGGTTTTGATATGGTTCTTGGGATGGATTGGTGGCGGACTACGAGGAGAACATTATGTGTCGCAAGAAGATGATTCGATTGACAGCGCCTGACAGGAGCTCGATAACGGTTTATGGTGATCGGGTCACAACGATTCTGAAAGTAATCTAAATGGTGATGGCGGGAAAGTGCATGAGGCATGGATGTAGCGCCTACTTGGCCTATGTAAAGGATGTGGATACGCCAACACCACAACTGTCTAATGTACCGGTCGTGTGTGACTTTCCAGACGTGTTCCCAGAATACTTACCAAAAGTGCCACCTGATCGAGAGATTGAGTTCCAGATTGATTTGATACCGGGTGCCCAACCTATAGCCAAGGCACCATATCGCTTGGCTCCTACTGAGATGAAAGATACGATGGAGCAATTGCCAGAGCTGCTTGATAAGGGGTTCATTAGACCGAGTTGTTCGTGAAGAAGAAAGATGGTAGTATGAGGATGTGTATTGACTACCGTGAGCTGAATAAGTTGATAATAAAGAACCAATACCCCTTACCGAGAATTAATGATTTCTTTGATTAGCTACAAGGTACCAGTTGGTTCTCAAGGATAGATCTTCGATCGGGCTACCATCAGTTAAAGGTGAAAGAGCAGGATGTCCCTAAAACAGCTTTTCGCACGCGTTATGGTCATTACGGGTTTCTTGTCATGTCATTTGGTTTGACCAATGCGCCAGCTGCTTTTATGGATCTGATGAATCGAGTATGTCGGCTGATGTTGGATAAATTAGTCATTGTGTTTATTGATGATATCCTGATTTATTCAAAGAGTGAGTTAGAGCATGTCGGTCATATTTGGGAGGTTCTAGATCCGTTGAGAAAGGAGAAGTTGTATGATAAGTTCTCCAAGTGCACGTTCTGGTTGCACGAGGTTCAATTCTAGGGTCACGTGGTGAATACTGATGGGATCATGGTGGACCCGCAAAGGTGGAGGCATGGATACAATGGAAGTCTCTAAAGACGCCATTCGAGATTCGTAGCTTCTTGTTTTTGGCGGGCTACTACAGAAAATTCATTCAAGACTTCTCCAAGATCACTTTTCCACTAACCAAGTTGACCCATAAGGATGTAAAGTTCGTATGGGGTCAAGCTCTAGAGAAGGCTTTTGAGGTGTTAAAGAGGAGGTTGACTCAAGCTCCTGTTTTGTCATTACCCGATAGAAGTGAAGATCTGGTGGTTTATTATGATGCTTCTTACTCGGGGTTGGGGTGTGTGCTAATGCAGAGGGGAAGGGTTACAGCCTGTGCGTCCGACAGTTGAAGGTTCATGAGGTCAATTATCCTACTCATGACTTAGAGCTAGTGGCCGTGGTCTTTGCATTAAAGATTTGGAGGCACTACTTTACGGGATGAAGTGTACCATATTCACTTACCACAAGAGCTTGAAGTATTTTTTCGAGCAGAAGGACCTGAACATGAGGCAGAGACGATTGTTGGAGCTTATAAAATATTATGATTGCGAGATCCATTACCATCCGGGCAAAGCCAACGTGGTGGCGGACGTCCTTAGTAGAAAAGAGAGACCCGAACCGATTCGAGTGAAAGCTTATCAATTGATCATGACCTCTGATGTGATGAAGCAAGTCAAGAAGTTTCAATATGAGGAATTGAAAGAAGATCATCTTAACTCTGAAAGAATGAGAGGTCTGGTCGCAGAATTGGGTGAAAACACACTCGGTGTTAGAATCCGATTTGGACGAATGTGGATTCCTCATTTTGGGGATCTACGTGGGAGGATTATGGATGAAGCTCACAAGACTCGATACTCTATTCATCTCGGTGCTACAAAGATGTACCAAGACATGATGAAAGACTATTGGTGGCTGGGTATGAAGCATGATGTGGTGGAGTATGTGAGTAAATGACTTACTTGTTTACAAGTGAAGGCCTAGCACCAAAAGCCGTATGGGAAGATCCAACGTTTGGATATACCAAAATGGAGGTGGGAGCACATCACCATGGATTTCATTACAAAGCTGCCGCGTACCCTGAAAGGGTATGATGCTATATGGGTCATTGTTGACGTTTAACGAAAAGTGCTCACTTCCTACCGATTCGTGAGACGTATTCATCCGAGAGGTTGGTGGATCTGTTCATCAAGGAGATAGTAACTCTTCATGGTGTGCCGGTGTGTATTGTGTCTGATCGTGACACCCGGTTACATCTAAATTCTGGAAGAAATTCCACGACGCGATGGGGACGAGGTTACATATTAGCACGGCTTATAATCCTCAAATGGATGGTCAGTCGGAACGGACGGTTCAGATGCTAGAAGATATGATTTGGGCATGCATCATTGATTTTGGAGGGAGTTGGGTTGACCACTTACCGTTAGCTGAGTTCTCATATAACAACAGTTATCATGCTAGCACTGGTATGCCACCTTATGAGATGCTATATGGTAGGAGATGCAGGACACCCATGTGTTAGGGTGACATTAGTAAGAAAGAATCAGGAAGCATCGAGGTAATTGAGACTACGACTGAGAAGCTTGAAAGGATCAAGGCCTTCATGAAAGTAGCCAAAGATAGACAGAAGTCGTGTGCTGATAAACGACGTTGACCGATTGAGTTCCAAGTGGGTGACAGGGTTATGTTGAAGGTCTCACCTTGGAAGGGCATCATTCAGTTTAGAAAGCGGAGCAAGTTGAGCCCAAGGCACATAGGGCCTTTTCGAATCATTGCTCGAGTAGGAGAGGTGGCCTATAGACTGGAGTTACCAGATTAGCTAAGTGAAATTCACCCGACATTCCATGTATCTCATCTAAGAAAGTGACTAGCACATGAGGATATGACTGTACCACTAGAGGATATCGAGGAAGATGAACGGCTCAATTATGTGGTGCAACCAGTGGCGATCATTGATCGAAAAGAGAAGTGGCTGAGGAATAAAATGGCTCCTTTTGTGCGTGTATAGTGGAAGCATAGGAAGGGATCCGAGTCTACGTGCGAGACTGAAGAAGAGATGAGACGACATTACCCACGATTGTTTGAGGAATAATAGGTTTCGGGGACGAAACCTAAATAAGGGGGTGGACTTGTAACACCCGATTATTTCTAAAGACAAAGAAAGAAAGAATAAAGTGAAGTAAAAAGAAGGAAAAGAAATAAAACCCAAGTCCAGATGTTAAAAGTGACAAAAGGACAAAAAAGTTTAAAAGTTGGTGATAAAGGCGGTATGGTCGCCTAAATGGTCACACCACACCTTTTTCATTCGGATTTTGGCAGAGAGAGAGAGAGAAGGAGCTAAAACTCTCGGTTTTGAAGGAAGAACAAGAAAGAATTCGAATACAAGGTAAGAATTCATTTGTTCATGATGTTCTTGACTGGTTTTATCCTCAGGTTTATGCTTATGTGTGTTTGTATATGTTCGGGTATGTTTTTAGTGGGTTTCTAGGCGGTTGAACTCAATTGCAAACGTGTGTGGAAAAAGCCACACTCAAGAGCTGCAAAGGTGAGTTCTAGAACCCCTCTTTTACTGGTTTTTAACTGATTTTGGGGTTGGAAGTGCATGAACGTATGTTTTCATTTAACTAGGTTTCGAACCCGTATGTTTGACTGTGTGTATATTGATGTTATGATGTAATGATTGGCTATGTTCATGCTTGTTGGTGTATGATTGTGTTTCTAAGGCTTAGAAGGTAAGACTTAAGCTTAAAACATGATGGATGGTGATTAGGAACTGAAATTTGATGTTTAAGGCTCATAAGTTCAGTTTTGGAATCTGCCTAAGTATGTTGAAGAAATGCGGATAAGTAATTGAAGTCAATGTGGATGAGCAGCTAATACCGATGAGCAATAATTATTAAGTCAATACGGATGTGGATGAACAGTTAACACAGATAAGCATTAACCACTAAGGAAGTTAATGCAGATGAGTATTGGATGAAATGCAAATGAACATTGACTAAGTATGGGAAATGCGGATGAGTAAAGTCAATACAGATGAACAAATGTGGATAAACAGGAACAAATACGGATGAAGTAAAATAAATGTGGATGAAGTAAGACAAATATGGATGAACAAAAGAAAAATGAGGATAAACAGGAATAAATGCGGATGAACTATGGCAAATGCAGATGAACAAAAGACAAATATGGATGAACACTTAGAATGTTTTCTGACTTTCTGGGAAAAAGGGTTGAATGTAGGCATTGACTAGGGAGGTTTCTAGGGGCTATACAAGCTGACTTTTGAGGTCTTAGATGTTATGATGGGCATGTTATCATGTATGCATGATGCTTATGCACGATGGTATGTATGATGTATGTGATGTATGTATGATACCTTGTATGATGATGTTGACTGTTTATGTTCCTTATATTGCATGATTATTTTCCCTTGGATTTACGTGGAATGTTAATGAATGAAATGAAAGTATTATGTAACGTAAAGTGGAAGATAATGAAAAGAGAAACATGATGAATGAACACATGCATTAATGAACAATGGAAAGTAAAGAAAGTCTTGCAAGCCATGTATGTCGGGACAACCCCCATTGTAGGGTGTTAGCCCAACGGTGTGCAGGTTAGCTACCATAGAAGGATGCACATCGGGGTCTTTCTTTGTGATTGACCATATGTATAGAACCTTTGTCACTTACCGGCTCAATGATGGACCTCGGCCCAGTATTAGTTTTATGCATGATGGTAGGGTATAGCACATGACAATGGTACACCTAAACTTACCTTAGGTACTGTGGCCAGGCTGTTGTGCGCCATGACGGGGGGTCTGTGATGGACCCCGGCCCAGTACCAGCTTTATGAATGATGGTAGGGTAACGTTCGTGGTTTTGATGGAATGAAATGAAGTAATGATGAATGAATGGATGAAAGTAATGAATGTGTATGGTAATGACGTACGATGAAGGAAAGAAAATTAATGAACGAATGATGAAGATAATAATGATATAATCTATTTCAACGTATGATGCGTGTTCACATGCAAAAGTAAAGAACAGTTTTAATGAAAGCAAAGAATGTTTTATTATAAAACTTGAACTCACTCAGCAACGCCGACTTTTTAGGTATATTCCAGTTGGGAGGTAAGCATTGCTAAGGATGGCACGGGGCAGCTACTTGGCATTTTGGATGGCATTATTTCATTACTGTTTTTGCATTGTAATGCGAACAAATGAAAATGTGTAATGGATGATTGTATTAACTTGCAAAAGCAGTTATTATGAAACGAAAAGTTATTTAAATGTCCTGCTGCGATATTTTTATGAAAGTTAAATGTAATTGTATGTTTTGTGAGCAATGATTGGCCAGCTGTAAGCATCCCGGGAACGGGGCCTTATATGGCATGCATGATGATGTGATGTGTATGGTGATGTTATGGTTTTGATTATGTTTATGTTCCTTATTATTTATGTTTATTTTCCATGTCTTTACTGATTTAATTGTGAATGGAAATGGAAAATATTATGTAGCGTAAAGCGGAAGATAATGAAAAGAGAAATGTAATGAAAGAATGCATGCATTAATAAAAGTGAAAGTAAAGAAGTCTTGAAAGCATATGTATAGAGGTGTGATCATGTACGAAAGTAAAGAATGAAAGTTAATGTATAGTAATGGAAGATAATAATGATTATCTATGTGTACGTATGATGTGTGATCATGTACGAAAGTAAATAATGGTTTTGAAAGAAAGTAAAGTATATTTTATTTTAAATCTACAACTCACTCAGCAACGCTGACTTAATGTGTTTTCAGTTGGCAGGTAATGGTTGCTGAGGATGGCACGTGGTGACTACTTGGCTTGTTTTGGATGGCATCCATTTTGTATACGATAATGTTTTTGCATTGTAAAACAAACAAATGATGTTTTGTAATTGTTAACAATGTTTTATTATTTTGCAAAAGCGATTATATATATATAATATATATATATATAATATATATATATATGAAATGGTTTAAGTTAATTCCGCTGCAATGATTTTAATAATGTTAAAATATTATGTACGTTTTGTGTGATGATTGACTAGCTGTGAGCATCCTAGGAACGGGGCTTACAACTTCACCGCTCAAATTGCTTCACAAGGATCTTTTTGGTCCAACCAATGTGATGAGCATTGGAAAAAGGCGATACTGTTTAGTGATAGTGGATGATTTCACTAGATTACAGGGGGTGTTTTTCTTAAGACAAAAGAGTGAAACATCAAAAACATTAATGGACTTTGTCATGAAGATTGAGAATCAACTTGATTTAAAATTTAAAATTTTTAGGAGTGACAATGGGACTGAATTTGTTACTGTTGACTTAGATTCTTTTTGCAAGAATAAAGGCATTGCTAGGCATTCAATGCACCAAGAACTCCACAACAAAATAGAGTTGTTGAAAGAAGAAACAAAACTCTCATTGAAGCAGTAAGGACAATACTAGCTAATTCACAATTGCCAATCACCTTTTGGGCTGAAGTAGTGAACACAACGTGCAATGTTCAAAACATGACATTAATTGTTAAAGAACACAATAAAACACCTTACGAGCTTTTGTTTAAAAGAAAACCTTACATAGGATATCTTAGAGCTTTTGGGTGTCATGTATCTGTTTTAAACACAAAAGAACAATTAGGAAAATTTTCAGAGAAAGAATATGATGGTTTCTTTGTTTGATACTCTTCAACATCTAGATCATATAGGATTTAAATTCCACAACAAAACATTGTGGAAGAAACTCCTAATGTGTCGTTCGATGAATCCTTATTTCCTAAATTTGTTAAAGGATCATCATGGTTGTTTGATATGATGCACTAACAAACTCATTTAAGTTTGGTTATTTGAATAATGTAGGATCTGATGATACATGTTATCCATTTGTTTCTCCAAATCTAAATGAAGTATCTTTATCAGCTGATCCTCCAAAACACAAACATAAACTCTCATAAATCAAGGAACAACCAATAATGAAAATAATGTTGCACAAGTTCAACAAAATGGATCTACATCCACAGATGGTAATACTTCATTAGCAGCTAATGACTTTACATCCGCAGATGAGCATCCTACATCCGGTGATATGGATAATGCCTTAGCAAATGTTCAACAAATACCATCCGTAGATGTTCTTGTAACTCCTAAGAAAGCACAAAATACTTCGGTAGAAGTTCATGCGAAAGATACATACTCACAATGCAGTTGATATACATATTCATGAAGAAAATCATTCTACTTCCAATGATGAACATGAAGAACTCCTTGATTACTTTATAAATTGATCATCTCAGCTAGATCCATCTACATCAATAAATATGACCAACTTGGAATCATGTATTCCAGTTGAATCTGTTCCGACAACCAGAATTCATAAGTCTCATCCAATAAACAACATAATTGGAGATCTTAATGAAAGAACAACAAGAAGCCAAGGGGGAGCTGCAAACATCTGTCTTTTCACTTGTTTTCTTTCACAATTTTTTCTTCCAGACATCACAACTACTCTAAAAGATAATAGCTAGATTGAGGCTATCCAGGTAGAGCTTCAACAATTCTGGAAGCAGAAATTTTGGAATCTAGTTGATCTACATGAAGATCAACATCTAATTAGGACAAGGTGGTTCTTCAAAAACAAACTAGATGATAGAGGTATCATTGTAAGAAACAAAGCTAGGCTGATTGCATAAGGATATACTCAAGGGGAAGGGATAGATTATGATGAAGTTTTTGCACCCGTTGTAAGAATTGAAGAAATAAAAGTATTCCTACCCTATGCCTCATATAAGAAGTTCACAGTCTATCAAATGGATGTCAAGTGTGCTTTCCTATATTAGAAAATTGATGAAGAGGTATATGTAGCTCAACCTCCTAGTTTTAAAGATCCTATCAACATAGGGTATACAAGCTGGACAAAGCTTTTTATGGTCTTCATCAAGCACCAAGAAAATGGTATGAAACATTATCATCTTTCTTGCTCAAGCATGGATATAAGAGGGGGACCAGACACTCTTTATCAAACAAGAACATCAAGATCTCTTAGTAGTTCAAATTTATGTAGATGACATTATTTTTGGATCAACCAACGAGAGATTGCGTGTTAGCTTTGAAGAGTTGATGAAATCTGAATTTCAAATGAGTTAATGGGAGAATTAACTTTCTTCCTTGGTCTTCAAGTTCATCAGAAAATAGATGGCATATTTATTAATCAAGAAAAGTATGTTCATCAAATATTGATGAAATACAATCTTGCTGATACATCTTCATGCAAAATTCCTTCTTCAACAATTAACAAGATTATGCTTGATTCCACTGGAAAATCTGTTGATCAAAGACTATATAGATCAATGATAAGATCACTTATGTATCTAACTAGCAGCAGACCTGATATAATGTTTGCTGTGTGTGTTTGTGCTAACGTACCAATCTAATCCAAAAGAGTCTCGTTTGAATGTTGTCAAGATAATCTTTAGATATCTGAAAGGAAAACCTGCCCTTGGCTTGTGATATCTAAATGATGGTGATTTCACTCTCTACTCATTTTCAGATAGTGACTTTGGAGGATGCAACAATAACAAAAAATCCACAACTGGTGGATGTCAATTCATAAAACCAAGACTTGTTTCATGGCATTGTATGAATCAAACAAATGTATATGTATCCACAGCTGATGCTGAGTACATAGCTACTTTAGATGGTTTCTCATAAGTACTTTGGTTACAAAACCAATTGCTTGATTATGGTTACAATTTCTTTCAAACCTGAATTTATATTGATAATTCAGCTGCTATGTTATCATTGCTAATCCAGTTGAAGATAGCAAAACAAAGCATATTGAAATAAGATACCATTTTCCGAGAGATTGCTCAGAAAAGGGTTTAATCAAGTTAATCAAAGTGGGTACAACATACCAGCTTGCTGATTTATTCACTAAAGCCTTTGATTTAGTTAGATTTAATTTTCTAATTGAGTCTTTGGGCATGATTACCTTAGATTAATCATCATCAA
Organism: Flaveria trinervia; assembly: GCA_025506515.1. NCBI lineage: Eukaryota > Viridiplantae > Streptophyta > Magnoliopsida > Asterales > Asteraceae > Flaveria > Flaveria trinervia. The sequence continues at coordinate 28,615,727 of CM046456.1, forward strand.
CAAAGAAAAGCATGTGACTGTCCTTGTGAATTGTAATCTATAAAACCCAAAAACATTTAGTAAAACATACAAAAATACAAAACTATAGTCTTTCTTTTTTTTAGCATGACATATGTTTGGGAAATGATAGTACACTATGCCTTTGCTTACTTCCTCAGTAATTAACTTGATTTAAATCTAAACAAAAGTAATTTGATATGCAAGTAGGTTCATCTTGAGTGGAAACTACCCTTAGTGCATGCCTTACATAATGAAAAGGTGACTGTCTGTGGGAAACTTCATTTTGAGGATCAAGCAAGCAAGTCTTATTCTGATGTGATCAACTCACTCACTCAAGCACGCTATGTAAAACACTTTATAACTTATAACTTTGCAAATCATATTCCCTTTGTTTTGTGTAAACAAAGACCTAGGATTGTGACCACCTTAATGTACCTCTATACCTAACTAGTGTACAAACTATGATCCTCATCATCCCTTTGTTTTGTGTAAACAAAGACCTGAGTTAAAGGGACCTCTTTTTTACAAAAGTAAAGACCTGGTGATCTGATGATGATCATATCTAAGTTCTCAAAAGAATCCATTGTGATCAATTGTACATTATCTAAAGAGCTTTAACAACAAAGCATTAACGAGACATCAAACTTGTCTCAAGATAAAATTTATAACTTAATGTACATAGTTTCTAAGTGTGGAAAAGTGATGAGTTGACCCACAAAAGGAGGACAAACTCTAATGTGAATTGAATGTGGAGCCTAAAACAATTATCTCTAATAAAAACTAAAACATGATAAATAGCATGCCTAGTTGATACAATATTTTGTTTGAATTTAAGTGGTCAAACATACTTGAAATCAGGACTAGAATCAGATCACATATCATCAACCAAATCTAACAGGAAGAAGTTTAGTGTCATAGTATGATGCCTTATATGTGTTCATATGCTTGTTAATAATATTTCTTTTATTTCTTTTATTTCTTTTTAGCTTAGGAAGTTTATAACTTTTGGACTGTCATGTGCCTTTAATGCTAATTACTTCATAAATTTATGATGAATGCAACATCTTATCATTAATCATAAATTTAGGGGGAGTAGTTAATGCATACAAACAATAAAATCTGAATTTGGATCAAAATTTAAATGTGGAAATTGGAACTCGAGCACTAACTTGGCTGTAGGGTACATGAAGTTTTTCAAAATATAAACCTTCTTGTGCACAATTGTCATGAAAACAAAGTCAACAAGGTCCAATAGCAATAAGTGATTCTATCCGTTGATTTGGACCATACAATCAAAGAAGTTTCAATCTTGGCATTTTCAGCATTAGTAGAAGCTACAGTACATTTTCAATATCAACAGAACCTACAGTGCATTTTCAGCATAAGCAGAAGCTACAACGCGAAACTTAATAAAATGTGACTATCCATAGATTGGTAAACTACGGATCAGTTAACAAGGTCCAATAGCAATAAATGGTTCTATTAGTTGATTAGGACCATACAATCAAAGAAGTTTCAATCTTGGCATTTTCAGCATCAACAGAAGCTATAGTGAATTTTCAGCATCAACAGAAACTACAATGCATTTTCAGCATCAACAGAAGCTACAATACATTTTCACCATTAGCCAAAGCTATAGTGCATTTTTAGCATCAGCAGAAGCTACTGTGCATTTTCGGCATTAGTAGAAGCTATAAGGTATTTTGAGCGTCAACAGAAGCTACAGTGCGAACTTAATAAAATGTGACTATCCGTAGATTGGTAAACTATGGATGAGTTAATGTTTCAGAAGCATAATCTAATTTCATAGATTGGTAACCTATGAAAATTTAAATTATACTTCATCAAAAGTTAGTTTTAAATTCTAAGTCATCCATAGTTGATCTTCGAAATCCGTAGAAGATCTACGAAAGCGTAGACGATCTATGGAATCCGTAGAATATCTACGGAAGAACTAAGAACTAAGCAAACATTTATAAGGATAGAGGGTCCCACATCATTAAATAAATGAATTTAATGTGTCCTAGTGAGTATAAATGATGTTTTTGACTTAAACATTCATTATTACTTTTTCTGAGCACTTTTCGGACCTAGAAAAGCGCACTCAACCAACCTTTTCCCCCTTTCACAAACAATTAAAGTTACCAAATTAAAACCTCAAACAAACACGTAATCTTGAACTCAGATCACTAGTTTGAAGGTAAAACACATCATAACCATTAATAATGATCTGTTTGATTCTTGGTTATCATTATAACTATTCATATTCTTATGTCTGTAGTGTTGATTCTAATATATTCTTCTTAACTCTCCTGAACAGATGACTAATTGATTTGTGAAAGAGCATAATATGTGTGCATTTTTTAATGCTGTTGACCCTGTATCAGAAGGGTGTCGACACATCATCAAATATATGTGACGATCCAGGCTGTTGTATGCTTTAACAGCACAACCTGTTATTCATCAAGCACACATAATCAATTTTTGGAATTCTACACGAATGAGGAGGATGGAGAATCAAATGTCATTATGGCTGATGTAAGGAATGAGCACTTAAGAATTGATGAACAGACAATCATAAGGGTACTATAGTTGGGAGATCAAGAAATAGGTCATCTAGACGTCTTTGTACATGAGTACATTGTGAAGATATTTCTTTTGATGGGTTATGAAAATAGGAGATATAAAAAATGCGAGATTATGCAAGCCCTACCAGTTCCTATGTCACACTTATCTTAAGTGTATCTCAAACAGGAAGTCCGGGTTGGATAGATTTTCAAGGCACATCTCTTCTGGAATCATAGTGATCTTTGAAGGAAGAACATATAACTACTCAAAGTACATTTTCAATGTCTATACGACCAAATAAGAGTAGAGAGGATGACATAATGTTCATGTTTCAAGGTTCCTCCAACTGATCATTAATGCTAAGCTGCCTGGGATAGAAAGATTAGTGGTTTTTCTAATTTCACCCTAGTCTAGTTTCTATTTACAGCCTAGCCTATTTTATTAATTTTATTCACTAATTTTATTGTTCTTTAAGACCAATCAAATTATAGTCTATCAACTTCAAAGTTTGAGTAAAATTTATAAATCTTCTTGAAATTTGTATAATAATTAATAAATCTTTATCACCTTTACACTAATTTAATTGAAATTTGTATAATAGTTAATAATTCTATATAACTATTATAAGACGCAAACTTATAATTTTGTATGAATACTTGAAAATTATAGAGAACAAATTATAATAAAATATTATACAATAAAATTATAATGAAATTTTCGTACGTCAAAGGTTTTATTAATTATTAATTTTATTCACATATAAATATGAACATTCAAATACTATTGCACACTTACAAGTATGCATTCATTTACATTTGTAATATTATTATATTTAAAACATATTGATTTTTATTAATGTGTACAAAAAATATTATTAAGTTGAAAACACAATATAAGGTGTAAAGTTAACTGTAGATTATTACTTATATTATTATTTATTATTATTAATTTTTAAAAGTATTCTTCATAGCTCTCGATAGTTTGTTGTAAAAAAATTATACTGCTGTTATATAAAATTAAAATTTATAGTTGTATATTAAATAGTTGCATTAATTGAGGTTTTCATCATTAGATGACAATTAAAGTAATACCGCATTTAATAAGAGTGTTTAATGCTTTTATTATAATAGGGTGTTATAGACTAGGGTATAATTAGCAACACCCAAATATTAGGTGATGTCTTTGTACAAGTGCATCTGGGAAGATATGTACAGAATAAGATCAGTGGGAAGTATGAAGGAGAAGACCTGCCCATGTTTGCTCATATGATTGATGCTAATGCTAACATCCCAGTAGAGCTGCTGTAGGAAGAACATCAAGAATATACATCTGATTATGATGAAGAAGCACCACCTTCTCCTCCCCAATGACCCTTACATCAGTAATCTCCACATCCTCAAACACCACCACAACATCAATCACCCATTCACCACAACATCAACCACCCAAACACCAACATCATCAATCACCACACCATCTATCACCCATTCATCAACAACCTCCGACTCCTGAACATCATTCACATGAGAGCATTTACACTAGATTGAGTTAGTCTCACAAAATAGCATGTACACTAGTGATACAGAGCCAATATCTCCATTCATTGAACAGCAACAACAACCTCACCAGGAGCAAGTAGATCAAACTGATAAGTCTAGCTTAAGCACAGCTAGTGCAACCCCTACTAATGTCAATAATGATGATGTAGCTACTAAACATGAAGAATGGGAAGAAGAATGAAAGTATGTTGATGTAACTGCTTATCATGAAGATGACCTGAGTGAAGATGACATTCCTGTTAAGAAGAGTCATCTGGTTGCTGAATATAACAAACTAGTCATCAAATCAAACATCAGAAAGCAAACAATTCAAGAGTTGAAAGTGTGATAAAACAAAAGGATGATGAGCTGATAAAACAAGAATCAAGAATAAAAAGATTAAGAGAAGATGCATAATGCAACAATGAAGTGATTGATGCACTACTTCAACAAGAAAAAGAACTCAAAGAGTCAGTGAAGAATGAGAAAACTGAAAAGGAGAAGCTAATTTTGGAAATTGATCAAGCAACCAACTCTCTTCCTACTCAATCTACACTGTTAAGAAGGAAAGAGTAAGAGATTAATGAGCAAAAGATGAAAATCTAATGTAACACCTGGAAATTTTCTTTGAAGCGGACGGAAGAAGAAAAAGAAATAAAGTCCAAAGTCGAGGGACCAAACATGCCAAAACGGGAAGAAACTTGGATGAGTGGGGGTATAAAAGGGAAGGATAGCCCACACCCTCCCCATTCTTGCCAAAAACTCAGCCAAGGGAGAAGAAAAGGAGAAAAGAGGAGAAAAAGCTTGGTTCGTGTGGATTCGAGCGTGGAAATCGAAGTATAGCGGGTGGAATCAAAGCTCTACTCGAAGAGGTCGTCAAGGTGAGTTTTAGGACCCCTCTTTTACACATTTTGACTAATTTTGGGGCTGGAACACATCTAAAACCCGCTTTTGAAAAGTTGGGTGTTGAACCCGAAGGTATGCTTATATGTATGTGATTGATGCAGGTGGGACTTGATTTCGGGCTTGGTTGTGCTTGAATGGTGTCGTGGTATGCGTCCCTAAGGTTTAGAATGGTTGGTTTGAGCTTAAAAGAGGTTTGGAAGAGTTTGGAGGTCGAACATGGTAACTGTAGTTCGAGATGAACTGCATTCTGCACCGAGCTAGGGTTATGCGACTGGAGGTCCATGCATCCGAATGGCATGCGACTGGGTACATACGCACAAAAGAAGTGCGACTGAGGTTCATTCATACGTTAGTAGTGCAACTGAGGGTCATATGCATGAGGGCTATGCGACTGAAGGAAATGCGGATGAAGGTCATGCGATTGAAGGAAATGCGGATGAAGGTTATGCGACTAAAGGTCATGCGATTGGAGCCCATACACCTATGAGTCGTGCGATTGAGTTTCATACACATGAAAGGTGTGCGACTGAGGGCCATCCGCATGAAGGTCATGCGACTGAGGTCCATATACCCAGATGTCATGTGACTGAGGTTCATTCGCATAGGAATCATGCGATTGGAGGCTATGCGATTGGATGCCCATTCTTCTAAGTGTTCTCATAACGTATGGAGGACCATGCGACTGAATAGGGTCCATACGCCCAAATGACCATAGTTTGTTGTCAGACTTTCGGGAAAGGGCAGATGTGGGCTTGAACCGTTGGGGTTGTTGATGTTGTGATGAGCATGGATGGCGAGATGTATGATGATGATGGGTGATGGCGTATGGTTATATGACGTGATGCGCATGATTGATGTGATGTTTGATGTTGTATGATTATGCATGATGTATATTATGTATGTATGATGTTGCCTTGTATGATGATGATGACTGTGTATGTTGATATTCCTTATTATGATGTATATTTATCTTGTCGTGGCTTTACGATGAATGTTAATGAATGAAATGAACGTATTATGTAATGTAAAATGAATGATAATGAAAGAGGAACATGATAAATGCATGCATTAATAAAGGAACGAAAGTAAAGAAAGTCTTGCAAGCCTTGTATGTCGGGACATACCATTAAAAGGTGTTAGCCCAACGGTGTGTGGGTTCGCTACCCTGGGAGGATGCACATCGGGGTCTTTCTTTGTGATTGACCATTTGTATAGAACCATTGCTGCATACCCTAGGTACTATGACCAAAGGTGCGGTGCACCGTTAGAATAGCTCTATGATAGGCCTAGGTCCAGTACCAAGAACAGAAGGGTATTGCACATGCCAATGGTACACCTAAACAGAAGGTCATGCGACTGAGGGCCATCTGCATCAAGGTCATGCGACTGGGAACCATCCGCATGAAGGTCATGCGACTGAGGTCCATACGCACGGATGTCATGCGACTGAGGTTCATTCGCATGGGAAGCATGCGATTGGATGCCCATCCTCCTAAGTGTTCTCATAACGTATGGAGGACCATGCGGCCGAATAGGGTCCATACACCCGAATGACCATAGTTTGTTGTCTGACTTTCGGGAAAGTGCAGACGTGGGATCAGACCGTTAGGGTTGATGATGTTATGATGAGCATGGATGGCGTGATGTTTGATGATGACAGATGCTGTCGTATGGTTATATGATGCGATGCGCATAATTGGTGTGATGTGTGATGTTGTATGATTATGCATGTTGTATGTTATTTATGTATGATGTTGCCCTATATGATGATGATAACTGTGTATGTTGATGTTACTTATTATGATGTATGTTTATCTTCCTGTGGCTTTACGATGAATGTTAATGAATGAAATGAAAGTATTATGTAACAAAAGTGAAAGATAATGAAAGAGGAACATGATAAATGCATGCATTAATAAATGAATGAAAGTAAAGAAAATCTTGCAAGCCTTGTATGTCGGGACACACCATTAAAAGGTGTTAGCCCAACGGTGTGTGGGTTCGCTACCCCGGGAGGATGCACATCGAGGTCTTTCTTTGTGATTGACCATTTGTATAGAACCATTGCTACATACCCTAGGTACTGTGACCAGAGGTGCGGTGCACCGTTAGAATAGCTCTATGATAGGCCTAGGTCCAGTACCAGGAACAGAAGGGTATTGCACATGCCAATGGTACACCTAAACTCTACCCTAGTTGCTGTGACAGAGGTGCGGAGCACCATTATAGCAGGTCTATCATTGGCCTAGGTCCAGTACCAGGAACATATGGTAAAGTTTATGGTTGGAAGGAAAGAAAAGAAGTAATGACGAAAGAATGTGAAAGTTAATGACGTACGATGAATGAACAAAAGTTAACGAATGAATGATGAAGATAATACTGATATTATCTATGTGTACATATGATGTATGATTGCATGAAAGTAAAGAACGGTTTTAATGAAAAAATAGTATGTTTTATTATAAAACTAGAACTCACTCAGCAACGCTGACTTTTATATGTTTCCAGTTGGCATGTAATGATTGTTGAGGATGGCACGGGTCGGCTACTCAGCTCTTTTGGATGGCATTCTTTTGATTACTGTTTTTGCATTGTAATGCAAACAAACACTATTTTGAATGGATGCTTGTATTAACTTGCATAAGCAATTGTAATGATATGAAAAGTTATTTTTATGTTTCCGCTGCAATGTTTTAGGTATGATAAATGTAAAGTATATGTTTTATGTGCAATGATTTACCAGCTGTAAGCGTCCCAGGAACGGGGCCTTACATCTAAGCCCTTGAATAAAATGCTGCTCCATCAACAAAACCATCAAAAGAAACTTCTTAGACTTCAAAGCCGCTTATTCAATACACTTGGAAGAGAAAGTACCTATGTTCTACACATAAAGAGGTGATTAATGTTGAAGATTCACCTAAAAGATCAAGGCCTACATCTTTTGAGCACACTCCTTCAACGGATATTTCAACTTCTTAGCCTATGTCTCATGATGAAACTGACAGTGATGAAGAATAGAAAGAGCTCACTAAAGAAGAAACTCACAAAGAACAAGAAGAATCAAAGGCTAATGATCTTCTAACTACAAGACATATTTGAAGAGAGGCCTGAGTCAAAGATGTTTATGATCCTTATCAACCATGGGTTTCCATATGACATGGTTGAGAGGATGAATGTGACTGAAATGAAGGATCTACTAAAAGAATTTGAGCTTGCTATATTCATGATCCCTATCTGTGACTATAAATCTTTCACAACATTTCAATCTATTCAGAAAATCAAGAAAGATTTGGGTAACTGTGATACAACAAAGGTCAAGAAAGACAATATGACCTATTGGCTATAGGGTCACAACTACAAATTGCATGAGCTTAATGGAAGAAAAGTGGGTGAGCTAAGGAGAATGATGGAACATGTTATGAAGTTGGATTTAGAAATTGGAGTAAGATTCAGGATTGAAGCCCCTAATCCCATTCATGAACATCAAATGAAGACCCGTGCTGAGCTAGTAATAGCTGAAAGCCAAGATCAACACAAAGGAAAAGAAAAAATCATTAGAGAACCCAGAGAGGTAGTACCAGGGAAAGTATGGCCTCTGGGCACAACCATGAGAGAGATCACTAATGAAAAATCTTCTTTAATCCAGTTGTTTGATCGTATCACACCTCCCACTATTGCTGAAGAAAACATGATTATGGCCTGCAAATTTGATTCAGAGTGGGACCGTGCACTTATCAAATGAGTATTCGGGAGAGTTGAATACTTCCTCCTACTTGAATCAATCTTGTTGTTGCCTGATGCTGACATTAAAGTCCTTCAAAGCCTGATCATCTCCAACTATCCAATAAGCCTAAGAGGAAGAGATTTCTTTGTGTTGGTTGGAAAGTTGAAAACTAAATTCAAGGATGATGTTCTCAAAGAAGCAAGAAGGGAAGATGAAGAACACAAGCAAAGACTCCAAAGGTAAGAAGATCAAACACCAACTTATCTACACATGTTTATGATGAATTCTTAAGGAGGGTTGGTTACACTAACAGAAAAAAAACTACCATAAAAGTCATTAAAGGAAATCAATACACTATTCGTATAACTGAGTGGGGATATGTGGAGAAGACTAAAGGACTGGCGTTGATGAGAAATGAATACAAGAAGAAAGCTAAGAGTATAAGGCCGTTTGATCCTATTGAAATTAAACTTCTACATCCAAGCTATACTTCTTATCTACATGATAAGTTCTTCCCAAAACTCAATGATGATCAAGCTCAAAATGACCTATTCCTGTACTAGCACATCATTCAAGTAATTGACAAACTACAAGCAAAAGCCTATAAAAGAAGAAGATATGAGGCTGGGCAGTTTAAAGGAATGGCTATCAAGGAAGTATCTGAACTGAGAATGTTAGAACAAGATGAGCCAGAATTAGTTAACAATCAAAATGTTATGGAAACTCAAACAACAGAAGATGATATTCTGGGATTGAGCTTTGAGACACTACAAAATATATGCAGAATGGAGATCAAGTATAAATATTATGATCAAAAGGATGCAATATCTTATTTCAACAAAAAGATAGTGTCAATTATGAAGGAGCTTTCAGTTTTGAAGAGTTGATTACAAGTGTCTAAGCCAAAAGGGGAGTATTGTTAGATCTAGGAACAATAGATCTAGATCATTTTGTATAGGCTTAGAACTTTAAACAATACTACTAATGAATGGTTGTAATTCACTATTTTGATATAAGCATTATGTATATAGGTTAACCCATATGTGGGTTGATTTATGTATGATTGCAGGTAAAATATTATCTTTGGTCAATTTGTGAAATTGACTAAGTGTAAGAAACATCTACAAATGAACATTTTTGTTCTTCCGTAGATATGTTTCTTACAAAAATAATCATCTGAAAATCTTATGCAGATGAACAACTAGATCTGAAGTTCAAGTGAAGATACCTTCGGAAGAACAAAGTATTTTCGGAAGAACAAGATAACTTCGGAAAAACGAAGTACCTTCGGAAGGACAAGATTCCTACAGATTAGGAATCACCTACGGAACACTATGTAGGTGCGGAGTCCAAACACATGTTTTAAATAATACAACTGTTACCGGTCAACAAGTTAACAAGTCAACAAGACAATTTTGAATCCCATGAGATCTGGTGTTTTCTTAAAAGAAACATAAATGTCTATAAATATGATTCCTAGGTTTTACATCAATTTGAGAGAGATAGACGAACAATATGACGGCAAACAAAAAACATCAGATCGACTCACACAATCAATCCATCACAAACCCTAGCAGCCATCACATCAATACATCATCAACCTTAACACGATCAAAACAATTATTGTTTATTGCATTCATTCTTTATTCATCTGTAATCATCAATCAGTTTTAGTGAAATACTTTTGAATCATGTTTGTTGCTTATTTCTTATGTTCATTTCATTGTGTTCGTCATAATAAACATTTTCTCAATTTGAATCAAAATAGTTATCGTTTATTACATTCATTCTTTATTCATCTATAATCATTAATTAGTTTTAGTGAAATACTTTTGAATCAAATGTGTTTTGCTTATTTCTTATGTTCATATCATTGTGTTCGTCATAATAAACATTTTCTCAATTTGATATTTATTCATAAAACCATTAAACAACATTTAATGATCATTCCGCAATCATTAACTTGATTCCATTCTAATATCGATAATTCCTGATTGCGATCCTTGGATTCAGAAATACACCCAAGAGGAAGGAATCGATTATATTGATGTCTTTGCAACTATTGCAAGACTTGAGGTAGGTAGGGTTTTTCTTGCTTATGCTACATCCAAGAATTTTACTGTCTATCAACTTGATGTCAAGTGTGCCTTTCTATATGGAAATATAGATAGGGAGGTCTATATGTGCCAACCTTCAGGATTTGAAGACCCATAACACCCTAACTATGTGTGCAAGCTGGATAAAGCTCTTTATGGGCTGCACCAGGCACCTAGGCTGTGCTATGAGACATTGTCTCACTTTCTCCTGAAGACTGGTTACACTAGAGGTACCATTGGTAAGACTCTTTTCATAAGGAAGTCTGGGAAAGACATATTGCTCGTTCAAGTCTACGTTGATGATATCATATTTGGTTCTTCAAATGACCAAATGTACAAAGACTTTGAGTGCATTATGAAGAAGACGTTTGAAATGAGTTCCATGGGAAAAAGAGACTTTTTCCTTGGAATTCAGGTGAAGTACATGAAGGAAGGGTTCTTTATCAGTCAATCTATGTATGTCTCTGATATCTTAGAAATATTTGATATGAAAGATTTTAAGCCAGCCAAGACACCCATACCAAGAAACCATGATCTTTGTCGTGATTCCAAGGGGGAGGACACTGATCAGCATCAGTATAGGGCAATCATTAGGTCTTTGATGTATCTCACAGTAAGTAGACCTGATATCATGTTTGCTACATGCATTTGTGCAAGATATCAGGCTGCTCCAAAGGTGTCTAACCTAGTTGCTGCGAAAAGAATCCTTAGATACCTCAAAGGAGCATCTAAATTAGGTCTTCGGTATCCTAGGAATAGCAACTTCAATCTCTATGGCTATTTTGACAGTGCCTATGGTGGCTACAACATCAACAAGAAATCCATATCAGGAGGATGTAAATTTCTTGATGGCATGATCATCTCATGGCAATGCAAGAAGTAATTCTATGTCTCTACATCTACTGCTAAAGTTGAATACATTGTTGCTACAAGTTGCTTTGCTTAGCTGCAGTGGATTCAGAACTAGATGCTAGACTATGGATTTAACTTTATGAGTACTCCTATTAACATTCACAACAATAGTGCTATTTCAATTACTGAAAATCCTGTGAAGCACTCTGTTGGATCAAGAAGAAGGCTGGTGTAACCAAAACCAAATCACTTATACTATTTTGGTGTATCTAATAAAAGGCTTTCGAAGCAAATTGTGGAACTTCCAAAGGAAATAGAGTTCTTTCGAAGACAAAGTGCAAGATCAACTTTCGAAGACAAACTCTACTTCCGAAGTCAAAGTGTTCACTTCCGAAGATCAAGTCTAAGAAGAAAAGATCAGAAGACAACTTCCGAAGTATGAATTAAAGAAGAAGTCCTCAAGCCTCGAAAGAAGTAGCCTCTTCCGAAGCCAACTACCCTTCAGAAGACACTACTATGAACCAGTGGACATACGTATGGTGTCTCTAACACTCCGCTGCAGACCTCTGATATACTGCATGGCATTTTCTCAAAATCCATGTAGTTGACCATACTTTATTCCACTGTTTACCTTTATTAGTTAGCACAGTTGCCAACTTTAGTTGGCGATAAAAGGTAAGTCATGGACATGTCATAACTACCACATCTTAGATAAGACATTATCTAAGATACCTTAAACTATAGCTTTGTGGTATTTTCTTTAGTTAGAGGATTCTAGTTGGTATCAAAGAATATCTGGCTGTAGGTAGTATTATATATAGTTTCTCATTGTAACTCATGTCATATGCTTGTAAGATTCTTGTAATACTTTGATTTGAGAAGCAATATATGCAAGTCCCTTGAAAATTATCTTTCTATGTTCATTGTTACTTATTATATTACTATCAACTCTCAGAGAGACTCTTCTTCATCCGAGTGTAGTTTAAGTGAGTTTGAGAGAAAAACCAAGTGTTTAGTGACATAAACCAATCCTACACACTCCAACACAAAGCACATTGATATTAGGTACCATTCATTAGAGATATTCATGAGAAAAACCTAAGCAAACTAATCAAAGTTGATTCAAATGAACAATATGATAGTTTGTTCACTAAAGCTTTTGATGAACAAAGATTTAAATATCTCATTACAACTCTTGGGATGATAAACATTGATTAGTCTATCTCCCTTGAAAAACCTTTTTGAAATGTGTAATGTCTTTTGTCATAACAATCTAAGCCCTGTTACAATAGGTTAAACTTTTGAAGTATGGGTTTTCTGAAGAGAAATTAACCTTCAAAAGATTCATTTCATATCTTCCGAACCTAAATTCCTCTAAAGGAAATCTTCTTCTCAGAAGAGTTTTTAGTCTCAGAAGAAGTGATAAATTATAATTCAGATCTACTTCCGAACCATAAAAAACTCTCCATTCGGAAAGCATGTTTTACTCTTAGAAGTAAGAAATTTACCTTTAGAAGTAAAATTGGTATCAGAAGAAGATTACCTTCGGAAATCCCTTATGCTTAAAAAGGACCTTACAGTGTAACGGAAACCTTTAGGCCCCACATAGTAAAAAGCAAAGATTTTACTAATGATGTAAGAATATTTTAAATGGTTTTTAATTTTACCACCACTATCACTTCTTAACCTAAACCATCTTTTCATCTTACTCACTCCCAAAACCGCCATTTCACCCATTTAAATAATCCCAACTCTTCATATTAATATTTTTGCCAAAATTTACTGTCCAAAGGTTCCTTCACCCTAAACTCAACTTGTTTGATTTTGTTTCATCTGCTCTTTCCTTACAATGGTGCTCAACCCTCAACATAACTAGGTCACATTCCTTGACTCGTCCAAGGATGTTGACTTCTCAGAAATCATCTCCTTTCTTACATAATCTACTTACTTCACAGCTCTAACTGTGAACCCCACAATGAAGAATTTTGGGGTAACTGTCAGATCGTAATCCTAAACGGAGTTACAGTTATTAGGTCAAGCATTTCAAGCTAGGAGTTGATCATCACAGAACAACTCATCAAGGAGCATCTAGAGCTCCATGATGAAGGTGCTCATACGAGTTCCCCAAATCTGGCCTAGATGACACATATCTCCAAACGGGATATGGTGGAGATGTGAGAAGGTCTATAGTTTACAAGTTTAACTTCTTTTACAACTGGAAGTTCCTGCTCCATGTTTTTCTCCATTGCTTGTAAAATAAGTCCGGGGGATGGGATCAAATCCCATATGAACTAGGCTGCCTAGTTCATGGATTGGTAAAAAGCCTCCGTTTCAACTATTCGAGGTTTGTGCTGACTAACCTTATGGGGAACCTCCAGACGGACACATTCTTCATGTATCCCAGGTTTATTCAACACATTATTAACTATGATTTAGACGAGAGTCAACTTGTCTGTGCAACTACTCTGCATGTCCCTCAAATGAGGCCGATCATCTTCAAAATCTTGAAGAGAGTGTCCACCAATTTCACTGGAAGACACACTGAGCTTCTTATAGGTATGATTGAGCCAATGACTCCTGGTGACATCCCTATTAACCCTATTGGTGATGAACCCACACCAAAAACTACCCTTACTTTACCTAATCTTCCTGCTCACCCCATCAAACAAACATAGACGCACCAAAAAAACATATTAGAGACGCACCAAACAAACCCTTGTTCAGTCTACTCTAATTGAACAAGCTCTTCTTATTCAAAGCAAAAAGAGTAGAGTGGAAACATGGCATCCCACTCAGTCAGAGGTTTCACCATCCTTCTCATCTGACCTCAATATAGGATTTGAATTTCCTCAGTCTCCAATCCTTGAGCCCGAAATCCAAACTAAAAGCCTTTAGGATGAGTCATAACACTCTCATGAGAAACCAAAAAGGCACAACCCCATCAAAAGGCTCAATGCCAATAGACATTGACCAACATCCCAAGTATTTAGGAATAACTTGCTTATCCTTGACTAACCTTTTAATCAGGATTGATGAGAAGATTATGTCTCTTCATGTCAATGAAGTTGATCCACACCATCCTCTAACGGATCAACAGAGCCTAGAGCGAACTCTTGTCTCTAGCACACATCAGTTAAACCCAACTAAGGTGACTCCCATAGATATGGAGGGGACTCATGTGGATTCAGCTACCACTACTGAAAAAGCCTCATTGGATCCTCAGGCTAGTGTACCATCTCTGAGAAGGAATCTACTGCAACCGTGCCTTTTGATGACCCTAAAAGAACATCCTCAGGAAAGGGAAACCAGGGTGCCAAGAAACCACATCTGGTGGTGAGGGTAAACATACTAGGTATGTTACCTCATCTCCCTGTGATTCTTCAAATAAAGATGTGGGAAACATGCAACTCACCATTCAAGACCTACGTTTTAAGTATCAAAACTTGAAACAAAGGTTAAGACTTTAGATGATAGGTCCGCCACTCAGCAACTTAAGATTGAAAATTGTTGGACCAAAAGAACCAATGAGCCGGATCAGAAAAACCTTTAAGTCCCACAGACATCACAACAACTACTGAAGACCACAACAGCTGAAGACAACAGTGATTACAAAGTCTGAAAACACAAAGTCTGAAGACACAAGTGCTGAAGACAAAGTCTGAAGACACAAGTGCTGAAGACAAAGTCTGAAGACACAAGTGCTGAAGACAAAGTCTGAAGACACAAGTGCTGAAGACAAAGTCTGAAGACACAAGTGTTGAAGACAAAGACTGAAGACACAAGTGCTAAAGACAAAGTCTGAAGACACAAGTGCTGAAGACAAAGTTTGAAGACACAAGTGCTGAAGACAAAGTCTGAAGACACAAGTGCTGAAGACAAAGTCTGAAGACACAAGTGCTGAAGACAAAGTCTGAAGACACAAGTGCTGAAGACAAAGTCTGAAGACACAAGTGCTGAAGACCAAAGTATCAGATGTTATCACAACAGCTGAAGAGGTCTTCTTTAGTAGTTATGATGGTTTACCTTTCAGTAGTTTCTTGTTTCAATATTTGTAAAACAACTGAAGAGTATGTTCTTTAGTTGTTATTGTTTCAGTAGTTTCTTTTCAGTAGTGGTAATAATAGTTAACACTTAGCATTTTTGTAAGAAGATGTTAGCTGTTTGACATCTTCAGTAGTTGTGTTAACTATCAGTAGTTTGTGATAAATTCTGTTAGATGTCACTATCAAGTGACATCAGCAGACGTCACATCTCTTATATAAGAGGTGTCGACCTAATTGTAATTGTGACATTCCGTTACCACGAAAGCGAATATTGAATGAAATATATATGCAGAATTCTCTCTATCTATAACCGTTTTGTTCTTACATTGAATATCTTTTTTCTTGTGATTTGGCTAATTCATTGTTAGAATTCCGCTGCTATACTCTCTAATCAATCAAACGTAGATCACTGATCCTAACAAGTGGTATCAGAGCAGGTTAATCATTGATTGATCTGACAATTGATCATTGAAACTGCTAATTGATATCTATGTTTGATTGAATTAGCATTTTGCAAGAACTGGTTATAGATTATTGAATTTCTGACGCTTTCGTTCATTTATTCTGAGATCTCTCTTGGTTCAATTGGTTGTTGTGTTTTGTTCTAAATCTGTTATAGCTTAATTGAATTTGATTGAATCTAAGATGACTACTCTTCTAATGATCCTCACAATACTGGTTCCTCAACCAAGCCCCCGATGCTGGTTAGGACCGAGTATAACATATGGCAGCGAAGAATGCTTCATCACCTGTCTGTTAACAGTTCAGGTTGTTGGACATCTATGGTACATGGACCACATAAGCCTATGGTGAAAAATCCGGAAACTAATCAAATGGTTCCGAAGAAGAAGGAACAATACTCTGATGAAGATCGGAAACTGTTTGAGATTGATGCTAAAGCCCATGGAATTCTGGCCATGGCACTGCCTAATGAAATCTATTCAGGGCTTATGCATCATGAAACTACTCATGATCTCTGGAATGCCCTGAAGGAACAATTCGATGGCACAGATGAGGTCTTAGCAAACAACAGAGAAATCCTTGCCCAACAATATGAGACATTCTCTGATAGAAAGGGTGAGACACTGACTCAACAGTTTGAGCATTTTTCCTGCTTGATCTCTGAGCTGAAAATGGTGAAACAGGAATACACCAATAGCCAGATGAATAACAGGTTTCTCAGATCACTGCCTAAGAGATGGGACACATACACTATTGTCCTACGCTCCAGTACAAATCTGGATAGCCTATCTCTCACCCAACTTCATGGAAAACTGCTTACATTCGAAAGAGAGATAGAGCAGAAGAGGAAACTGTCCTTATCAGGAAATCTCACTGATGACTTTGTACCAGGGAATACTACCTTGGTTGGTCATGAGTCAGAATATGCTGCATCTGAAAGTAATTATGATGAGCATATTGATTTCTCTTCAAATAGTTCTGATCATGCATTTGTTGGTATTGAGAGTCATTCTGGCAGTAATAGTGACAATCTATGCTTCATCATGGATTATTTGAAAGGAATAGCTGATGATGATCTAGAAGAGATGGATATTCTAAGCCAAATGGCATTGATTAATATCAGATCTCAGAAGTTCTATAAGAGAACTGGTAGGAAATTTCCTGGACTCTCTGGCAAAACCAAAGTTGGTTTTGACAAGAGTAAGTTGAGGTGTCACAAATGCCAAAGGCTGGGACACTTTGCAAGAGAGTGTAGATCAACTGGATCTAACTCTTCTGCACCCTTTGTGACTTTTCCTAGTACTAGTCCACAAAACAGAGGGCAACATCCTGCTGGTTCTGGTCATCACTCACATCCTAGGTCTCCTGCATACTTTGTTCCCCAGGGTCAAATGTCATATCCTTATCCCTGCTATTATATGCCTCAACCAAATCCTGTTCAAGCTCCAATTTCATAACAACCACAAGCATTGCCTGAACCACAACCTTCCCAACCTCATCAACAAACTCAACCTCAACAACACAGCTTCTTCACCCCAGGAGTTGTTGACTAGAGCAGTTTACCAGATGATTTGTCTGGTCATGAACAACTGTTCACTGGTGCTGGTCAACATGGTGGTGACAGTCCCTTTGGAAATCTAGCTCTTATGGCTTTGGATTCTGCTGATACTTCATCCACTAATGCCTCTACACCAAAGGTATCACAGGTATCCTCTGAGGCAAAAGCCAAATTATGTTCTGAAACATGCATAGCAGCATTTGCATCTATTAGAGAAGCAAATGTAGCTTTGATTAACAAGAACATTGAGCTAGAACAAACAATTTCCAAAAGAAAAGCTGAATTTGAGTCTGTGCTTAATGAAAAGAATGATGAGATTTACAAACTTAAATGCCAAATCACAGATTATAAGGCTAGGGAAGAGGTACTTCTAGAGAAGTACAAAGATCTCAAAGAAACCCTTGCAGTCACTCAAGTAGAGTGTGATCGATGGGTACAATCATGCAAAGGTTTTGAAATGCTTCTTAGTAAGCAATCTGCTTCCAATGTAAAGTTTGGCATTGGTTACAATCACACTGCTCCACCTACAGATTTTACTCCCAGAGCAGAGGTAGAATCTGATGGTGAGACCAATAACCAATCCATTTCATCATGTGATCTACTTTCTGATACCGCACCATCAGAAGTAGAAGTCAGCACTAAGCCCTCTCAGAACCTATCAGCTGATGTTGATGGTTCCACTGCTGACACTCACATGATCAAAGAGTTGATCCACTCAGGAGTTAATTCTGAAAGTCCTGAAAGGACTGGAGAGCAAGATTTAACACCTGAAGTTCAAATTCCAACTACTATCAGTACTGAAAAGAAGAAAACTGTCAGTCTAAAGAGTTTGAAGACTACTAAAGAGGAAGTCAAGAAAGCAAACAATGCTTTCAAAGAACTGAAGAGCAAGTCTTCAGTAGTTTCATCCTCTTTAGTTGATGATCAACATAAGATGAAGAAGAAACCATATGAAGTATGTGGTTTGTTCAATCATCTTACAGATGATTGCTGGTACAAAAGAGGATCCAAACTCAAACATAAAGAGGAAATTAAAGAGAAAATGGTTAAAATGAAAACTGAGTTTGAGACCACATTTGTATCAGCAACATCAAATCCTGTAACCCTTAAGTCCATAAAGAAATACAAAAAGGAAGGGGTTAAACAGGTAACAGCTGAGATTGCTTAGAAGAAGAAGGTGCAACATAAGAACTTATCAAACTCCAATGGTAATGTGTCTGATGAGCTGAAAGCTTTATCATAAAATCAGACACAGTTGGTTATGATGGTTCAACATCTATTGGGAAGAGTTAACCAATTAGATGTTCCTATGTTGAAACCACAGAAAAGGAGGTCCAAGCCAAAGGATTCCTCTTCTTCACCATCTTCTTCCTCTCAGGCTGTTGTTTCCATCAAACCTGTTAGTTTACCATCTGTTGATGAGACCAGGCCCAAAACCAAAAAGGTTTGGGTCTGCAAAACTAACTGATTGTTTATAATTGCAGGGTTCTTCAACATGCCAAAGTAGCATCTGGTATGTAGACAGTGGGGGATCTATGCACATGACTGGGAACAGCTCTCTTCTTCATGACTACTCTCAAGGAAAGAAGAGGTTTGTTTCTTTTGGCAATGATGCTAGGGGTTACATCATTGGCAACGGCTTTGTCTCCAATGGAGAAATAAAGTTTGATGATGTTAATCATGTGGAAAATCTCAAGTACAATCTCTTGAGTGTCAGTCAAATGTGTGATAAAGGCCATGTTGCTCTTTTCACTAGTCAGAACTGTAGGATTCTGTCATCCAAAGTTCTGCATTTGATTGATAAGGTGTTGGATGATCACACTCTCCTGAGAGCCAACAGGATAGGAAGAGTGTATGCCTTAGATCTTTCCAAGAAAATAGATCTCAGAGGCAATCCTTGCCTATTTTCCAAAGCCTCTTCTCAAGAATCTAAACTGTGGCACAGAAGGCTGGGTCATGTAAATTTCAAAAACACGAATCAGGTAATCCACAATAGTTTAGTTAGAGGCTTACCAATAAAGGAGTTCCACTGTGATGAAACCTGCACTGCTTGTTTAAAAGGAAAACAACACAAAGTCTCATTCCCTCCTATTGAAGAGCCTAAGTCCACTGCCTGCTTGCAATGACTGCATATGGATCTATTTGGTCCTGTGAGAGTAATGAGCATGGCAAAGAAGAAATACTGTCTGGTAATTGTGGATGATTACTCCAGATTTGTATGGACTTTCTTTCTACATTCAAAGGATGAGGTTGCTCAGAAGATTATTCACTTTGTGTTGTATATTGAGAAGCAGTATTCCCTTCCAGTCAAGTGTATTAGGATTGACAATGGAACTGAATTCAGAAACCATACACTTGATGACTTCTATCTTTCAAAGGGAATCAAAAGGCAGTTTAGCATACCACGGACTCTAGAACAAAATGGAGTAGTGGAGAGGAAGAACAGGACCCTAATTGAAGCTGCAAGGTCCATGCTGGCTGACTCTGGTTTGCCACTGACCTTTTGGGCTGAAGCTGTTAACACAGCTTGCTATGTGCAGAATAGAGTCTTAATAAATCAGAGGTTGATGAAGACTCCATATGAAGTTCTCCATCACTTGGCTCCTCTAATTTCATTTTTCAAAGCATTTGGGTGTCCCTGTTTTATTCTCAACACAAAGGATTAACTCCAAAAATTTGATCCTAAGGTGGATGCAGGGTATTTTGTTGGTTATTCATCTACTTGCAAGGCATACAGAGTCTTCAACTGCAGAACAAAGATAGTTGAAGAGACTTTGCATGTGAAGTTTAATGAATCTCCTATGGACAAGATTCCACAAAACCTTGTGGAGTTGTTTGATTTGGACATACTGCAATATGTTCCTTATCAACCTCCAGCTGTTGCAGATCATGTGGATAAATAATCTTCTGCAGCATGTCTTCCACCTGGTGGTATTGATGATGATGATGATAATATCAATACTCACCTATTCAAGTTTAGTGACCAACTGCCTGTGTCTGCTAAATTTGATGTTCCTGTAGCTTCAGCAGTTCCATCCACAACAAATGCTGATGAGATCTCTCATTCCTCTACATCTTTTGAGTTACCATCTAATTCTTGGTTTCAAGAGTCTGCATCAACATCTGCTGCTGCTGAAGGTCCTACAAACACTTGCACAGATCTCATTGTTTATCAAGAACTGAAGAATCACCCAATGTCTCAGATTATTGGTGATATCAATGCTGGTGTTTCAACAAGAAGTCATTGTCTAACTTCTGCTTCTAGGCTCTCTTCATCAGTCCGCTAGAGCCAAAGAACTACCATGTTGCTTTGAGAGACAATGGATGGGTTGAAGCCATGCAGCTTGAGCTACTTTAGTTCAAGAAACAGCAAGTATGGGAACTGGTTCCTCTTCCCCCAGGTAAGTGTGCAATAGGCACTAAATGGGTGTTTAGGAATAAAACTGATGAAAATGGGCTTATTGTTAAGAACAAGGCTAGATTGGTTGTACAGGGGTTTTCACAAGAAGAAGGTATTGACTATGATGAAACCTTTGCCCCTGTAGCCAGACTAGAGGCAATTAGATTGTTTTTAGCCTATGCTGCATTCCACAATCTTAAAATTTTTCAAATGGATGTCAAAAGTGCATTTCTATATGGTAAAATAAAAGAAGAGTTTATGTGTGTCAACCACCAGGTTTTGAGGATAATAAACATCCTGAATGGGTGTATAAACTTGATAAGGCTCTTTATGGGTTGAAACAGCTCCTAAAGCCTGGTATGAGACACTTTCCACTTTTCTTCTTAAGAATAATTTCACTAGAGGCTCCATTGATAAAACTTTGTTTATTAAGAAGGTGGATCAGTATAAGCTACTTGTTCAGATTTATGTTGATGATATCATTTTTGCATCCTCTGATCCCCAGTTGTGTGATGATTTTACAACATTAATGAAAAAGAGGTTTGAAATGAGTGCAATGGGAGAATTACAGTTCTTTCTAGGCTTGCAAATTAAACAAAAGGCTGATGGAACCTTTATTCATCAGTCAAAATATACAAAAGATCTTTTGAATAAGTTTGATTTACAAAACTGTAAGCCCTGTTCTACTCCCATGTGCAACACCACACAACTGGATGCTGATCAGAAAGATAAAGCTGTTGATGAAACACTTTACAGATGTATGATTGGGTCCTTGATGTATTTAACAGCTTCTAGACCAGATATTATGTTTGCTACATGTGTTTGTGCTAGATTTCAGGCTGCTCCTAAAGAGTCTCATTTGATTGCAGTCAAGAGAATCTTTAGATATTTGCAAGGTACACAATCTCTGGGTTTATGGTATTCCACTGGACACTCTTGCAAATTAGTTGCTTTTTCAGATAGTGACTATGCAGGGTGCAAGTTAACTAGAAAGTCAACTTCTGGTGGTTGTCAATTCCTAGGCAACTGTTTGATTTCTTGGCAGAGTAAGAAACAAACATCTGTTGCTACATCAACTGCTGAAGCCGAGTACATTGCTGCTACAAGTTGCACTTCTCAGGTACTCTGGCTTCAGAACCAACTTCTGGATTATGACATTACAGAGACTAAGACTCCATTATTAATGGATAGTGCTTCACCTCTATGTATTGTCAAAAATCCAGTCCAGCACTCTAGGACCAAACATATAGAGATCAAACATCACTTTATTCGGGATTGTTTTGAAAAAGGTCTGATTGATCCTAAGTTTGTGCCTAGTGCTGATGAGCTTGCAGATATTTTTACTAAGCCTTTGGATAGTTCTACTTTCCAAAAGCTTGTGTTAAGGCTTGGTATGCAGCAGCTCGAATAAGTGACAACTACTGATGATTTTAGTAAACAGTACTGGTGATTATTGGTAACCATGTCACATATAAGTACTGATGAGTTCTTTCACCTTCAGTAGTTTTTATAACTACTGACGGCTAAATGCGTCACAAGTACTGAAGTACTTTATCTGTTCTAAACCACTGATGTAGTTACAACTACTGATGTAGTTACAACTACTGAAATCAGTACTAATAGATAAGTACTGACGTCCTATGAAACACCTGAAAAGCAGATGCAAAGTCTGATGAGTAAGTGTTGAGGACAGTATGAAACAGCGGAAAGGCTATGACTTGACGAAAACTACTGAAGAGAACTTTCTCTTCAGTTGTTTCTACAACTGCTGTTTCATCCTAAACAACTGATGACAAAACCATGTCTTGAGTAGTTTCACAACTACTGAAGACTAATACCAAGTCTTCAGTTGTTTCATCATCTGAAGTCAAAACCACGGTCTTCAGTAGTTTTCTAACTGCTGATGCCTAAAACCACGACTTCAGCTGTTTCAACGTCTGAAAGGGTAATACCATGTCAACAGTCGGTTTAAAACTACTGATGACTAACACTAAACCCTTCAGTCATTTTCTAACCCCTACCCTATAAATACCTGTCCTCTTCTCGAATGTTTCATTAGCCGTTATTTTCTGAGCTTCTCTCTCTCAAACATGGCGACCATGAGTCTGAAACCACGACATAACTGCGTTGCATACCTTACCAAGTCGGCTTTTTGGAAAAATATGATAATGCCATTGACTTAATGGTGGATTCCCCATATCGCACAGCCTTTCTCTTGAATCCGACCATCTACCCTGAATCCCCAGTCAATTCTGGTCAAATGCTTTTGTTCATACTGATGAGTCTACTGGCCAAATCTCTGTTCGGTCCCTTGTCAACCAGAACCAGTGGTCGTTACAGCCGACATCATTCGTCAGGCATTACACTTACACGACTCCACCGCTGTGACTGAATACCCAAGGGCACAACAGATATGTCCTTTATCAATCATGGGTATGAAGGTGATCTTCGGGCTACAACCATTCTGAAGAAACATTTCCATGATGCTGAGAAATTTATTTTTCACATGGTAAATTCTGCTTAGCCTCCAAGACATCCTCTTGGGATCAAATGTCATCCCAATGGCAACAGGTATTGTATTCTATTCTAGAACACCAACCGCTAAATTTTTCTGAAATCGTGTTTCTAGAAATAAAGAACTTGGCTCAGAAACATGCGACAAACCGATGGCCATTATATCCCAGGTTTCTGATGGCCATTATTTTAGATGAATTAAAATCTGATGGCCTTGTTGGCCTTGGAGTCCCTGCACAAGCTGTTTTGGCTGAGGTATACTCCAGGCACAACTAGACCTTACTCTCAAAGAAGCTGCCCGAATGCTAAAGCCCAAGCACAGGGAACCCACAGCTTCCACCACCAGAACCAAAGTCTCCACTAAACCAAAACCAAAACACCCCAAAACAGCTATTCAGGGAGATGAGTCCCCTGAAGATGCTCCTGTATCACCCAGGCAGGATATACTTGCTGATTTAAACCCCCCAGCAGTATCAGAGACTCTACCAGCCACAGCCGCTCAGGATTCCTCTCAAAAGGAGCATGCAGCCACCACAGAAGGGGTACCCACACATCTAGGATCTTCCTCACTTGAGGAGATTGCCATTGAAGAGCACCATCCTCCCCAGGTGCACACTGCTTTTACCCCATCTCCCCTTGCAACCGCCCCCCAAAGTCCAACCATAATCATTGCAAACATGCTGACTCAGCTGCATGCCTCTCCTCCTCCCCAACAACCACCAACAAAGGGGAACCACAGATATTGAGGAAGAGGATCACCATGCTTTTGACAACCCACAGCACCGGGGTTTACAAGTTCTATCTCCTGGTGTGGATAGGGAGATTAGAACATCTAGTGAGGCTGCCACCTCTTCTGAATCAGCACATGATCAGAATGAGGCTGGTAACATTGCTAAGACCTCACTAGAGGTAACAGCTGATGAAGGACACAGTCCTGAGGCTGGAAGTCCCCAGTTCCAAGACAAAGGGGCACATGCTAAAACTTGTCTACACCCAGTGCATGTACATCTTGCTACAAGCAAGGTCAGGTGATTCAGCATCTGCTGATAATGACCTGGGCTTTTTCTATGACGTTCTAGCCCACAACACCATCCTGGAGGCTGAGGTAAGCAGATTACAAGAACAGCTTGCCAAGAAGTCTCAGGATGTAAGTCCATCTGCCCCCACCAACCCACAGATGGCACCTTCATTTGAAGGTCCCCCAAACACTTTACCCTCTCACTTCACTGAGCCTCCAGCCTCTGCTTTTGGCACTATCTCTCCGGACAGAACCCCCCTGAGCAGATGGTTGCTGTATTCCAACAATCCCTACCTCTCATCACTCCCATCATCAATGACATTGTTTATAAGCCATTGATGAGAGGATCTCCTCAAGTCTACAACCACTCATTGATGATGTTGTGCACAAGAAACTTTCTGCGGTACAACCCCTGCCACCAATACATCCAAAAAGGGGGAGAGTACAGCAGTGAAAGAAAAGAAAAGAAAAAGAACTGAGGATGAGAAGGCACAAGAGAAAACCAGGAGTTGGAAAAGGAAAAAGGAACAACAACTGATCACTTACAAAAGAAAGAAAAGTGCTGGTGATCAAACGAATGCTGA
Source organism: Flaveria trinervia (assembly GCA_025506515.1). NCBI lineage: Eukaryota > Viridiplantae > Streptophyta > Magnoliopsida > Asterales > Asteraceae > Flaveria > Flaveria trinervia. The sequence goes on from CM046456.1 coordinate 28,640,990, forward strand.
AGAAAAATCCTTGGAAGAGCTGGTAAAAGATGCAGATGAAACACACAGCCAATCCATGGACAAAATCATTGAGCAACTCTTCAAGCAAGACTTTGATACAGCCACCTAGACAGTGAGATCAGGAGGTTGGAAGTAGAGGAAATTCAAAACAGATGGGCTGGGTACAATGTGCTGGAGAAAGAGAGATTGGAGATCATGATTCGATTCATAGCCAAATACTTAGGAAGATCACTGATGGAGATTCGTTCATGGACCAGAGACAGCATTCTGGCTATAGCCACCAGAATCTGTTTGTCTGAGCAATTTCATAAGGGGATAATCATTGAAGCACTTGATGAGGCTGGGGCTGGAAAAAGGTTTGAAATGGCAAGACTCACAAAAGCCAAACTCACAACCAAAATGCTTGAACAACCTTCCCAATCACCCACTCAAAAACAGCCTACCCCTCAAATCTCCAAACCAATCTCAAAACCCAAATCCAAACATCCTCAACCTTCAAAACCAACTCCCTTACCATCTAAACCAACAGCCGATGATGCACCTAAGAAGAAGAAGAGAAGGGTGTTGAGGCTAGAAGAAGAAGAAGAGGATGATGTGGAAGAAGATAGGCTGCCTCTGTCTGCAGTTCTAACATTGGCGAAAGCCAAACCCATGCCCATCACTCCCACCTCACACATGGAAGTTGTGAGAGTAAAGATTGAAGAAGAACAGCAGCAAAAGCTTCATGATGATGAAATGCTGAAAAGCATTGACAAAACTTATGCTGCTTCGTCATCAATTATTAGTATGAAGAAAGAAGCTCTGAGGTTGTACACTCTTGCCAACACATTTCAATATCAGAAGGAAAAGGTGAGAGTATGGCCTGATCCTAGGGTAGCTCACAGGATTGTAAAGAAAGACATTCCTTCGAGATACAAGGGCCAAGTCAAAAGGATTGTAGATGAAGAGATCACAGTGGTCCTTGTAGTATCACCCTGGGAGATTGTAGAAGACTTCAAGAAGGCCTATGAGACTAAACAACCACCCCAAAAGATGTTAGAGAATAGAATTATTAAAAACGGGTTAGTCTACAAGAGGATTGAGAACTTCAAACAAAATGAGCTCAGTCTGTTACTTGAAGGGACTCATCCTGATGAGTTTGCATACCGACAGATTACAACAGTTGAGCTCAAAAATGGTAAACAGGCCAAGTACATCTCAGAGCTGTATGGGCGAGAAGGATTGTTTGATGGTGAAGCCGAGAACCTGACCATGGAAGAACAAATCATGTTTCTCAAAGCATACACCAGAGTACAGGCTTATACATGGGAAGTGAGTCTCATGGATGGGGGAACAGCTCAGTGTCCAATTCCCCAATACAGAGCTCCCATCCATACATTGCCAACCAAATCTTCAGAGACTCATTTCCAGGCCAGTGCTTATATGGGTCATCTTCTCAACTGATCAAGAAGGAAAAAGACCAACCATTCTGCAAACAATAAGTGGGACCTAAATAAAGTTAAAGGTTTTGGCTGCATTGGTTCAGGGGGAGTTTGTTGGACCAAATGAACCAATGAGACGGATCAGAAAAACCTTTAAGTCCCACAAACATCACAACAACTACTGAAGACCACAACAGCTGAAGACAACAGCTGATTACAATGTCTGAAAACACAAAGTCTGAAGACAGTCTGAAGACACAAGTGCTGAAGACAAAGACTGAAGACACAAGTGCTGAAGACAAAGTCTGAAGACACAAGTGCTGAAGACAAAGTCTGAAGACACAAGTGCTGAAGACAAAGTCTGAAGACACAAGTGCTGAAGACAAAGTCTGAAGACACAAGTGCTGAAGACAAAGTCTGAAGACACAAGTGCTGAAGACCAAAGTATCAGATGTTATCACAACAGCTGAAGAGGTCTTCTTTAGTAGTTATGATGGTTTACCTTTCAGTAGTTTCTTGTTTCAATATTTGTAAAACAACTGAAGAGTATGTTCTTCAGTTGTTATTGTTTCAGTAGTTTCTTTTCAGTAGTGGTAATAATAGTTAACACTTAGCATTTTTGTAAGAAGATGTTAGCTGTTTGACATCTTCAGTAGTTGTGTTAACTATCAGTAGTTTGTGATAAATTCTGTTAGATGTCACTATCAAGTGACATCAGCAGACGTCACATCTCTTATATAAGAGGTGTCGACCTAATTGTAATTGTGACATTCCGTTACCACGAAAGCGAATATTGAATGAAATATATCTGCAGAATTCTCTCTATCTATAACCGTTTTGTTCTTACATGAATATCTTTTGTTCTTGTGATTTGGCTAATTCATTGTTAGAATTCCGCTGCTATACTCTCTAATCAATCAAACGTAGATCACTGATCCTAACAAAAATCTCAAGGCTCAACTAGCTGAGAAACAGATTGAGAGATTTGTCAGGCATGTACCTATTCAGGTCTCATTGACCTCTTCCTCTTACTCATCTAGCTCTCAAGTTGATGCTACCATAAAAGGGGAGAGTGTTCAAAGAAACAATTATGGAACCACAGAGCCAAGCTTTAATTTCCTTATCTACTAGATACATGGCTCCTAACACAACAGTCTTTCCTGAGACTCCTCAAATTGTCCTACAAATGGATCCAGGAAGCTCAGAGATCTCAACAAGATTTTCTCCAAGTTCCTAATAAGATCTTCTTTAGATCAGCCTAGCCCTGATGCGACTATGATATACTTTGGAGGTGAAGAGCTTCCACGGCTCTGTGCACCTTCTACCGCTGTGAAAGAAGTTGGTCAACCTAAGGCCCACATGGAACCTGAGATTGATTTGGAAGGGGAAATGAGGACCGATGGCCCAACAACTGAAACAGTTGAGACAGATAGTGTATTCCTCAGACTTCTGAAGTTAAAGTCAAAGCCTCAAAAGAACATGTTCAATCTTCCGAAGCTAAGATAGAAGCTACAAAAAGTCTGTTCTCCTTGTCCGAGGATCTAATTATCACTAATGTAATTCTACAGCTGACATCTGAGGTGAATAGTGAGGACTTTCTCAAGTGACACTATCTCATACAACTTCATCATTTCCATCTATCATCTCTCAATGTGAACCCTCCATCCAAGAACCACCAAAGTCTAGCACTTTCGAGGATGTGAAAGGCAAGAAGAAGATGACTGTGGAAGAGCTTCAGGAAGAGGAGATGATTGAGAAACTTAAAAGGAAAGGTAGACTTCCAATTGGGAAGCTGCTAGCTGCTAGTAGCAAAGCAGCTGCAGCCAACCAGGAGGCGGTCAACAACAAGAGAAGGGTGGAGATCATTGACAAGCTCATCAAGCTTGGAGATGTCAGTGAAGATGTGCTCCTGCTACCACTAGAGGAGTTAATTGAGCTAGAAAAGGTAACCATGTTCCCGATAGAACAAAGAGAATAAGCAACAAGGATGGCCTTAGAAGAGGAAATAGAAAGGAAGAAAAAGTAAGCTGATCTGCAGCTTAGGAGGGAAATGATAACTTTTCTAACTTCTGAGGGTTTCTCTCTTGAAGAACTATCTCCACATGACAATGACATGATCTTATGGCTCTTTAACAAAGAGCAAGAACATTGGAGAAATAGAGGAAAAAAGCTGCAAGAGAAAAGCTGAGGGAGAAAAAGAGAAAAGAAGAAGAAGCAGGGGTCATTGCTGCCAAGAAGATAGGTGAGAAGCCTGGATGAAGGATTATCTCCGGACTCACGGCTTCTTTGGTAGGCAACTGGGTCCCATGTCTGAAAAGACACTACAGCGACATGTCAGTGACATCAAGGCTGACATTCACTTGGGAAAAAGAAAGGAGATGTACAAAAGGGGATAGGGGATGACCATAAAACCAATACCTCAACTCTAACTTACAACCCAAACTCAACCTCAACCTGAGCCTTTCCTGTTTCCTTTTCCTATCAAAACTAAACCCACTTCTGAACCTTACACCCCTAAACCATTAACAACCATCTACCTACCTCATCACCTCAACCACCTCAATTAATCATCCTCCCACCTAAAACACTACCCAGAACCCAAACACCACTACCTACCCAACAACCATCCAAACCATCCCCTCAGCCTTCTAAAGATCTCTCCTTAGAAGAGTTTAAGGAGATTAAGATGAAACTCATCAAACGCACAACCTTGAGTGATATCTCTTTTGAGGAGGATTTTGTCAAGATGACTTATGTTGATGGATCCTCATGTTCCCTAACAAGAGATCAGTTCCTTGATCTATCAAGAGGAACACTGGACCGGGCTATAAAACTCCTTGGCCTTAACTCATATTCACTAAATGATGAAGAGAAGAAGCTAAGAAGAAGCTGGTGACTCACTGGATACTAAAAAAAGGGAAAAGTACCAAGCAAACCCTTGTTCCAAGAAAGAAGATTGTCCAGTGGAGGTTTGAAGACGCTTATCATAACTTTGTTGTTGAGAGAGAGAATGGCGAGCTGAACAAGCTTAATGCCTCATCTCTAATAAACTTAAGCATATTTGACATTGCTGAGTTAGTAGAGAAGCCATTTTCCAACCCCACAAACTTCGAGATTGTTGCTCATATTAGAAATCACTTGAGTAGCCTTCATCTTGCCAAGCTGACTACTAGGACAAAGATTGAAGAGGAGTTAAAACTGAAAGAGGAGGAGGAGAGAAAAGGATCAGCAACCAAAGTCAAATACTTTCTCCAAATGGTTGTAGATCCTGAACTTAAACCTATTGTTAGATGGGAGTATGACTATAACTCCTGTCAACTAACTCTCTTCAGGGGGCATAACAAAGGGTGTGCCATTAGGAGTGATTGACTAGATCTCCTACCCACTGATGACTTGCACAAACTTCTCAGCACAACTTCAGGACAGAACAAAGAAACAAGCCAATATCTTCTATCCCTGGTGCACAAAGTTTTGAGAAGCACAAGTAAGTGAGGTTTTGGTAGCATTAGCGTATGGGGAGTTTGTTAGATCTAGAAAGGCTGGTGCAACCAAAACCAAACACTTAGATTATTTTGGTGCAACTTATAAAGGACTTCCAAAGATGAGTATGGAACTTCTGAAGGAAATAGAGGTCTTCCGAAGATAAAGTGCAACATCAACTTCCGATGGAGATCTCGAACATCCGAAGACAAAGTCTTTTCTTCCAAAGTTCAACACTTAAAAGAATTCAAAGACAAAGACTTTTGAAGTAGAAGTCCTCAAGCTACGGAAGAAGAAACCTCTTCCGAAGGATAAAAGGCTTTGGAAGAACTTGTTATTCTAAAGCGAATTAACCTTTGGAAGATGCTACCATGGACCAGTGAACATAAGTATGGTTCATCTAACACTCCATTGTAGACCTCTGAGATACTACATGGCATTTTCTCAAAAGGCCATGCAGTTGACCCTACTTTATTCCACTGTCCACCTTTATTGTTAGTACAGTTGCGAACTTTAGTTGGTGACAAAAGGTAAGTCATGGACATGTCATGACTACCATATATTAGATAAGACATTATCTAAGATACCTTAACTATAGTCGTGTAGTATCTGCTTTAGTTATTGGATTCTAACCAATATCAAAGTATTACCGCTATAAATGATAATATATATAGTTTCTCATTGTAACTCTTATATCATGCTTGTAGGATTTCTGTAAACTTTGAGTTAAGAAGTAATATATACAAGTACCTTGAAAATTATTTCCTTGTGTTTTTAAGTTACTTAGTATATTATAATCAACTCTTTGAGAGCTTCTACTTGATCATAACCATGTGAGTGTACGTGAGTTTGAGAGAAAACAAGTGTTAGTGACATATATCAATCCTGCATTTAGCAATACATTCAGGTGTACAGAGATGTTCACATACATTTGCTTCATCATGGTCAGCCATAAGTGCTTGGTTTGGCTTCTCATTCTGGGTGGCTTTCTTACTGTAGTTTGGTCTGGTTTGTGCTTGGCCACCATTTGTTCTTGGTGCCTTGCACTCCCTTGCAAAGTGGCCCATTTGGTTATAGTTGTAACACTTGACTTAGGTTTTTTCAGTCCAAGCTTCCCACTGGCTATATTGCATGGAAACTTCCATCTTGTCCTCTTGTAGAACTTCTTGGCTCTATGAATGAGAAGAGCCATCTGCTGGACTATTTCCGTGTACTCCAGATCATCTGGATAGATACAGTCTAGATCTTCAAGGGTGAATAGAAAGTTGCCTGAGCTTTCATTAGATAACACAAAGGCATGTGAATAACTTGTCTCTTAGAATAGGCTTCCTTGGGTGTAGCTTTCTCTTGGTTTCTCTAGGAAGGTGATGAAAAGACACTTTTGTAAGTTGTTAGGGTAGCATATAAGATAATGTTGAGGTTTTATGCTATTCGTTTCAGTCACATGCAGGGCTTTACTCATTTGATTACTAGAGTTACCAGATCAACCTTGCATGTTCATCTCCATCTGGTATGCATTGAGAATACCATACAGCTCAGGCAAAGTGAGAGTCTTAAGCTATTAGTTCTCTTGATAACAACACAGTAATGTGTCCATTGCCTAGGAAGAGAGGACATAAACTTCCTTATAATATCCTTGTTTTGAAGAGTCACTCTAACATCTATTAGAGTGTCCACAATCTCAATATACCTGAAGTATTGTTTAGTGATGGTTTCACCTATTTTAAAGGTAAAGTTTTCAAACTGGTGCTTCAGGAGATCTTTCTTGTTCTCCTTTGCTTCAGTAAAACCATCATACATTAGTTTCAATGCATCCCATATTTACTTAGCTGTTTTGCACTTCTTGAAACCTCTGTATATAGAGTTTGGAAGAGCAGTCTGAAGGGCTGTCATGGCTTTTTAATCAATCTCTACTCTCTTTCTGTCTTCATCAGAGTAATCAGCCATAACCTTTGGAATCATACCACCTCCAGCAGCTGAGGAGGTGCTTCGTTTGTATGGTCTTGAGACAATAGATTCCCACATCCTGGAATCTTGTGACTTAATGAAACCTTCCTTTCTTTGGCACTAAGTGTCAAAGTCTTCAGGAGTGATAAGTGGGGACTTTGTCATGGTTACAGTTTCCTTATAAGTTTTTCCATATCACCAAGTGACAACAGTTTCCAGTCTTCAGGAGATGTTAAGAACTATGTGTGTGTGAGGGATATTAAGATGGTAAGATCATACAATTATGAGCCTGGAAAGCTCTGATACCAATTGCAGGACCATTTAAGGGATGGTCACTTACAACACAACACACAATGAGGAGAGTAAGTTAGAGCACCTAACAGATCAAATGGGAAACTACCAACTAGTCATACTTTGATACTAAGAAACACAAGTAATAATGAGACAGAACAAGAAAAATAACAATAACATAAGTGTTTAGTTTTCAAGAATGCTATATATTGCTCTCAAGTTCCATACAAGTGTTTTCAAAGTATATAAGCATAAAAGATACAAAGGGACCTGAGATACTTTATACTACATAGCTCACATCCTAATATGTTGCAAAAAAGATAAAAGTACAGAGTAGAAAGTAATACATAGAGTAGAAAGTAACAGACTCAAGACCTCAATGTACATTTTACCAAAAGCATGGATCTTTCAGCAACTTGTGAAAGTTGATGATTCAAATAGGGTTGCAGTGGAAAGATGGTCTAGCTTTATGGTAAAAGGTACATAAGATAAAGCATGTACTAAAAAGTCTTCGGAAGAAATCTGTCTTTATAAATCGACTTCGAAGACTTTGTCTTTGAAGCTTCGGAATACTTCATATTTGGCTTCAGATGATATTGGTCTTAGCTTAAGAAGATTCTACACTTCAAATATTTTTTAAGGTATAGTGTGAAACTTCTGAAGCGTTCTACTTAGTACTTCTATGCATGCATATAGGATAGACTTTGGTTGTTTTGGGTTGCATCATCCTTATATAAATCTTTATAAAAACGAGTGTTTTTGTTACTAAAACAAGTACAATATCTAACTATAAAATTAAATAATTTATATTTTAACTCATATGAAATTTATATGTCATTGTATTTTTAGTGAAGTTGATTGTGATTTTTATGTTTGTTATTATGTTTTACTAGACACTATTATGTTATTCTGAAATGATAAATTAAAAAAACATAATGATAAAATAACATTGCTAAGTACTTCTAATATTATAAAAGAATAATAACAAAAACAATATGAAATAATCTAAAACGTAAAACAAAATGATGAAAATATATAATATTTGACACAATGACATCATCCATGACACAATAATCTGATATATTAAACATAATAACTTGATATATTTGATACCATTACCAAATATTATCCACTTTAATACACAAAAAAACACATATCAAGTTTAAAATCTTTTTAAAACATTTAAGATTAAATAAAAATTTAAATATAATCATACCCTCGTACCAATAATTGATTTTTAAGTAATATTTCTGGATATACTTGCGCAATATAAATCTATAAGTATATATTAAACTCATGACTATTAACAATTAATTATAAAGTAATATTTCAGAATATAGTTATATATTAAACTCATAAATATAATTGTAAAACACAATGATAGATATAAAGTTTATATAATATATAGAAACAATAACAAAAATAACATTAAATGATTTAAAACGTAAAAAACAATGATAAAGGCTGCCAACCATTCATACATGTGCTCGCGAAACAAACAGTCTTAACCATTAAGTGTTAAATTATTCAGACACCGGAACCATTAAAAGGCTGCCAAAGAACCCTTTAATGCATTTCTTCGTTCTAACTTTTTTAGCATGACCTTTGAACAGAAAACAAAAGTTTTATGTATCCATGATGCTAAGCTTGGACTGTGTTTCTAGAATAATGGTTTAATACGTAAGCCGTTTTACAGTAAGTTATATTGATAATAATATTTGTGCATATTTGTATCATATATCATATGATATATGTATCAATATTTTCTTATTGCACATGCTTCTATGGCTTATATAAAAAGTATTGCTGGAACCACTATGCATAATGTTAAGTACTATTGGTGCTTGCACTATGACTCGTATAAGTAACATTACTAGATGCACTATGATTTATTTTAGGAATATCTATTAAGTGGAGGATGATTTGCTTAATAGAATATGGATCGACGCATTACAAATTGTCTACAAGATTGGTGGCTATAAGTGGTGAATAAGAATATAGTATTGAGTAATATACACAAGGAGATATGTCACATCACATATGATTCGTTAAAAAATCTCTAATGTTTGAAAGAGTAATGCAATGGATTAGAACTTCGAATCTTGATGAACAATCTGGGTTAGACAATGAATCCTTATAGCAAAGTTCAGAGTCGCCTCACGCTTTTTGAACACCCAAAATGGGATACCAAAAGTCGGGCTAAGTAGGGATTGAACCTATAGGCTCAGGAAATTAAATCAAGTTAAATAAAGTCAAGTCTCGTGAGAAGCGAGAAATACATCTCGCGCGAGAACTAGTTTTTGTTTAGTATAAATAGTTGGTTTTAATGTAATTAAGTAGCTTTTTTTCATTTATGATTTTCACACTTATCTCTAGTCACTCAAAATCAGAGAGCAATAGTATTGAGAAGTTATTTACACTCGTTTTTATCTTCTACTTCTCAATACTGTGATAATAATATTCCGTGTTATTATTGCAAGATCGATCTTATGTTATTGTTGATCCTTATAATTGGTATTGGAGCTTAGTATGCTCTAGATTGATTGATTTTGAAGATTGAAGTGTGTGTATTGAAGTATTCTTAAGCTTTGAATTGTTCGTCTTTGAAGGTATACTTGTTTTCTGTTAATTTTGATCATTTTTGAAGATGTTGAAAGCTATTACATTATTGATTGAAGATATGATGATGAGCATGTGATTAAACAAGCTAAATTGAATCAATTAGAGACACTTAGGATCTGAATTTAACCTAAATCACTAATTGAAAGCTTAATTGATCAATTTTGAACTGTTGGAGCATATATAGTCATATATAGTGTGTCCGTCGCTTGTCGAATAGTCTAGGCTTAATGTTATACACCTGATATGTTGTAAACACAAGAAACTGGGTCATTCGCTGGAGCATATGCGAATGAGACTCAGTCGTACGACTGAGCCATGCTAATGGACCAGCCATGCGACTGAGAGATGCTAAAGTACCTGGCTGAGTAGCAATTAGGTGCCTGCGAATGTCAACCGACAGTCCCTGGCTGAGTAGCCTTGCCATCTCGTTGGGTGTACTGCTGGTGGGTCATGGTTCCCGCTTCAAGTTGCAAGAACTTCCTCTCGATTTTTTCGAGTTCCCTGTGAGGACAGAATTCCTCGATCACCAACTACTTAAACTCCTTCCATTGCATTTTCCCGATGGCTCTAGCACCCTCATTTTGGACAATATTGTCCTACCAACACAGTGCCGAATCAACGAAAGAGTGAGTTGCGAACTTCACCTTCTAGTCCTCGCGGCACTCACTGATCTCCAAGACTGTCTCCATCTCCTTCACCTAGTGGTGAGCGGCAGCAGCATTGCCATTACCATAGAAAGTCGGCGGCTTACACCTTTGGAACGCCCCATAACTGCACCCTCCGGTCGCTACGCCCACTACATCATCCTCCTCCTCATCGGACAACATAGTCTCAGGCTCCGGTTGTTCCTCCTCCCCTTTGCTTTCCTTGCTCGTTGATCGCTTTCTAGTCACCTTCTCCTTCCTCTCCTCGCTTCTCACAGCCCTGATGACTTCAGTCACCACATAAGGTAAGACTGTCTGCATCACCTGGTATACTTCATCAGCCATCACCTCCCTAGCGGAGGCATTCAAGCTAGCACTCTCATTCTCTTCGCTCTGGACATGAACCTCAAGGTTCTCATGGGTCGTCTCAGGAGCCTTAGCACTATTCCTAGTCACACGTGGACGGCCTCTGCCTCTAGGAGTCTTGGAAGATTTCTGTCCAGCCATCCTCTAACACACTATAAGATTCAAACACCAACACGGTCATTTAAGGGAATAACTCAGTTTTTGTCAAGTATAGTAAGTCCCTTATTACAGTGTCCAGTTGTGATTAGCCACTTACTTTACTCTTCATACCCCAAGCATTTCCTAACCTGCCTTAATCAGTATCTAAATCTACTAAGAGCACATAAATCAAATAGCATGCGCACATAACACCGTTAATCATCAAGAAAAACATACCTGATGGCACGTAGCTACTCGGGCTGACATCCCTCTAGTTGTCCCATTTTTAGTTTAAGTTTAGGTTTTTTAAAAAATATTTAACCCGATTCTCTTAAACTTTGGCTCTGATACCAACTTGTAAGGCCCCGTTCTCAGAGACCTCACAGTTGATCATTCACAGCATTATATACATTAAACATTATAAATTTACAAGCTTAAGCGGCAGAATTATTTTAACAAAAGCCATTCATTTCATTAAAAATACTGTTGTTGAGCAATACACTATTGTTTAACCGAATACAAAAGAATTGTTTAATTGCATTACAAACAACATCAATAACAAGTATAAATGGATGTTAGTCTTTCCCTGCCGAGTAGCTTCACCCTTGTGCCATCTTCAGCAATGTTTACTTGCCAACTGAAAATGTATAAAAGTCAGCATTGTTGAGCAAGTTTTAGTTTTAAAAGTAATAAAATGCTTTCTGTAAGGTATACATATGAAAATACTCTTTTTTTGTGAAATTTCATCTCTTTATACATGAGCACGCATTAACTATACAACCAAATAATGCTTCTTCTCTTTACTGTATGCCTTGTTTATTCTGTACTCTTTTATCTTTATGTTTCACTATCTACATGGACCAATGAGCAATACCCTAAACTATATGTGCGGGGGAAACTGGTGATGGGCCCTCTGGTACCCCAATGGGCACTGATTACTGTATACAAGGCCGGCCCAGTAACCTAGGGTACGTTGCAAGGGTCCACCAATCTCAATTAACTAGCCCCGTGTGCATATTAGGGTAGCTAACCCGCGTCACAGTTGAGCTAACGACAACATGGTCGTGCACCTCCTACAAGCTTGCAAGACTTGTTAACATTTAATTTAAGTTCCACTTCTCGTCTTCATTGCTCTTTCGCTTTATTATTATTAGTAATACTTTACGTTACGATAATAAACACACCACGTAAAGTGATACACTAATAGTAATAATAATAATACAGAACAATCATAAAAAATCATAATCATGCATAAAACTAAGCATTAATAAGCCCTAGTCAAACATTGGTCAAAACCCTAATAGCACAGACTCTCAAAAATTTCGTAATAAATTCTAAGTGTTTAGGCGCACCAATACTATTTGGGCGCATGAACCCTGTTTGGGCGCTTCATCACTATGCAGGCGCATCAGCCAATACTTAACCCCTTTAACACTTAGGCGCATGAACCATCCAGGCGCATGAACTAGCATGGTCATTTGGACGCATGAACACTATCGGGGTGCATGGCCCGACACTTAGTCGTCCGATTACAAATTCTAGGCGCATGATCCACAGTTCAGGCGCATGAGTTACACTTCAAACATTTCTAAGGCATTTCTAGGCACATGAGCCTTATTTAGGCAATGAACCTTCTGCTCAACATGTTTCTAGGATATTTTCAAACCCAAACATCAAGCCTATTTGTTCTAAGCTCACCAAGGTCATTCTAAGCATGAACAACCTAATAACACCTATGGAACATCATCAAACATGCATAATACATACGGTTTGCATACATAAATATTGTAAAATCATTTAAATACATTTTCAGCCCCAAAGAGTTTAAAACAAGTAGAAACCAGGGTCTAGAACTCACCTGGTGCACCTTTGGGTGTATCTTCCTTCTAACCCGTATGCGAATGAGCTCTAACACCTAGAAGCCCACCAAACACACACACGAACACACACACACAAATACATAAGCATATAACCGAGACAAAACCCATCATAAACACTTAAAAACTTTGAATTCTTACCTTGAATTCAACCTTCTTCTTCTTCTCTTCAACCCGAAAGTTTTCCGCTCTCACTCTCTCTAGAACCAAATGAAAAGGTGATGTGAAAAGAGGGTAGGTGGCCATGCCCACCTTTACACTGACTTTTTGTACTTTTGTCCCCTTTTACATTTTTAACCCCTTAACTTGGGTTAATTGATGTTTCCTTCTTTTATTTAATTTAATAGAATAACCGGGTGTTACATGTCGATGATCTACCATACAACATATCCAAAGCTATGTTTTCAGAGATGCCAAAGAATGTCATTGCTGCCATGGGGAAGAAGTTTGTCATGTAGCCCATATTTATTCAAATGATAAGGAATGCTGCTCACTCTGAGCTAGTAGTATCTGATTCATCCACCTAGTTCGTTATGGTGATGAAGAAAGATATATTCACTTACTTTATGGGAGCAAGCGATATGCTTGGGATGAAACACATTTTGCTAAGCTTGGAAGATTTGTCAAAGGATTTCAAGCAAAGGTTCAACAACAATATATTATATTGAGGCTCATCAAGCTGATGCAACTCATTCATCTTCTAATACTACCCAAGAAACTCTAGAATCTTCTATGGGAGTTAGTGTATCTAATATGACTAAGGTGAACACTTGGTACACTGATAATGGGAGTGAGACTGACAGTGATAAGTTAGGGAATGTTCCTAATGTATTCCAAGAACGTCCGAGAGTGCAAGAAACTCCAACCAAACACATTATTGAGGAAAAAGATATAGATTTTCTTCCTAAGGATTCCCCATCAAATCAGAGGAGAAAGAAAAGAATGCCAATGAATAGGGCTTAATGTGATAGGATATATGGGAGGGGTAGAGGACGAGGTGTGTTGCGTAAGCGTCGGACCACGTTGACCATTATGTCAACTAGTACTAACATTTGTTTATTGGATACTCCTGTTACAGTGATTGTTACTATAGACATTATATGAAGAGGCTGATGCAACCTAAAGACCCAAAGTCTCTCTTGCATGCATGCACATGGGTACTGAAGAAGAATGCTTCAGAAGTTTTACACAAGCAACAAAAATATTCAAAGTGTGAAATCTTCCGAAGGCAAGACCAATATCTTCTGAAGCCAAAGATGAAGTCTTTCGAAGCTTCAGAGAAAAAGTCTTTCGAAGCCAACACTTGATGACATATTTCTACTTGAGGTCTTGAGTCTGTAAACTTTCTACTTCATGTACTTTATCCTTTTTGTAATAGATTAGGATGTGAGCTATGGCATGTCATAGTCACTAGTCAAAAGGCAATCTGCCTTTTGACTCTACAATTGATTTTGTTTTGTGTCTAGTCAATTGTATCCAGCTGGCCTTTAAAGTATGGACGGTTGTAGGATGTAGTATATGTATCTCAAGTACCTGTAACTTTCTTCTATGCTTTGTAACACTTGTAATTGTTAGGATCAGTAATTTAAGTTTGATCAACCAGAGTAGATCGCAGCGGAATCGAACAAAGAATTAAACAATTTAGCAAGAATTCAATTGATATTCAATGGAATGGTACACGGTTATAGAGAGAGAGAGAATTCTGCAAAGAAATATTTCATTCAAGTGCTTTCGGGGTGGCTGAAAGTCACACAATTACAATTAGATCAACATACCTTATATATGGAATGTGACGTCTGTTGATGTCACTTGATAGTGACATCTAACTGAATTATACAAACAACTGAAATTATGCAAACTACTAAGAATGTTCTCAACAACTGATCACATCTCAGATAATGCTAAGTACAAGAACATAAAACTACTAAAACTATAAACTACTGAAAGGTAAAATTACAAGTACTAAAAAGGAAAACCATCACAACTACTGAAGTTAATGTCTTCAGCTGTTGTGACAAATACTGATCACTCTGGTCTTCAGTCTTTGTCTTCAGTCTTTGTTCTTTAGACTTCTATTTCAGACGTTGTCTTCAGCTGATAGCTTCAGACTTTGTCTTCAGTACTTTACTTTCAGACTTTGTCTTCAATTCTTTACTTTCAGACTTTGTCTTCAGTTCTTTACTTTCAGATTTTGTCTTCAGTAGAAATCTTTAGATCTTGTCTTCAGACTTTGTCTTCAGACCTTATAATCAGGTAATGTCTTCAGCTGTTGTGATCTTCTTCAGTAGTTGTAACGTCTATGGGACTTAGAGGTTTTTCTGATCAGGCCCATTGGTTCTTTTGGTCCAACAGTAATAGACTTGAGAAGGCAATATACTAAAATCTTGAAATCCATCTCCATGTGTATCTTGTTATCTTGTTCTGTCTTATATTTACTTGTGTTCTTAGTGTCATTACTTGAGGTTACCAAGCTCTTGATATAAGATCTCACCATTTTAAGATTCCTCACACATACATAAATACTTAAACTATCAAATGGCATCCATTTCCAAATCTAATATGGAAACTGGAACCAAGACAAAGTCTCCACTAATCACTCTTGATGACTTTGACACCTGGTGCCAAAGAACGGAAGGTTTCATCAGGTCTCTACACTTAAGAATGTGGGAGTCTGTTGAAAATAGACCTTACATACCAAGCACCTTTTCTACTATTGGTGGTGGTATGATCCCCAAGGCTGTGTATGACTACTCAATGAAGATAAAAAAGAGTAGAGATTGACAAGAAGGCCATGACAGCCCTTCAGACTGCTTTTCCAAACTCTATGTACAAAGGTTTCAAGAAATGCAAAACCGCTAAGCAGCTGTGGGATGTATTGAAACTGATGTATGAGGGTTCCTCTGAAGCTAAGGAGAACAAGAAGGATCTCCTGAAGTAGCAGTTTGAAAATTTCACCTTCAAAGATGGTGAAACCATGACTCAACAATACTTCAGGTATATTGAGATTATGGATACCCTAATGGATGGAGGAGCTGCTCTTTAAAACAGAGACATTGTAAGGAGGTTCATGTCCTCACTTCCTAGGCAATGGAAACACTACTGTGTGTTTATCAAGAGAACTAAGAATCTGAAGACTCTCACTCTAATAGAGTTGTATGGGATTCTCAGTGTCTCTCAGATGGAGATGAACATGCAAGGTTCATCTGGCAACTCCAACAATCAAATGTGTTCAGCCTTTCATGTGGCTGAAAGGGATAGCATAGAACCCTAACATCATCTCATATGCTACCCTGACAACTCACCAAAGGGTCCTTTCATCACCTTCCTTGAGACACTAAGGGAGAACTACACTCATGGAAGCCCATTCCAAGAGACAAGTTCTTCTTAAGCCTTTGTGTCCTCTGATGAAAGTTGTGGCAGCTTTCTTTTCACCCTTGAAAACATGGACTGTATCCATCGAGATGATCTGGGTTACATGGAGATAGTCAGAAGATGGCTCTTCTCACTCATAGAGTCAAGAAGTTCTACAAGTGGACAGGAAGAAAGTTTCCCAGCAATGTAGCTAGTGGAAGGTTTGGACTGCACAAAAGCAAAGTCAAGTGTTACAACTATAACTTGATTGGCCACTTTGCAAGGGAGTGTAAGGCACCAAGAACAAATGGTGGTCAAGCACAATCCAGACCAAACTACACTGACAAAGCTACCCATAATGACAAGCCGAAGCAGTAAGCTGTAGTTGCTATTGAAGAAGGAGGCTTGACTGGAGCTTTCACATGGAAGATGCTTCTCCAAACCAAGCACTGATGGCAGATCATTATGAAGCCAAGGTATTGGAACATCTTTGTATCCCTGAATGCTTTGCTAAAGTTATATGATACTGGTCCTACAACTTAGATATGAGATCTGATCTTGAGTCCTTAAACATTTTAAAAACTGATTTTAGAAAGTCTGAAAGTGATTATAAACTAAAGATAAAGGACTTACACAAAACCATTTCAGTTCTAAAACATGAGCATACAATTATAAGACTCAGATCAAGGATCTCATAATTAAGCTGACTGAGTGCCTAGCTGAGCTTGTGATCAGCAAAGCCAGGACAGAAAAGTGTGTTCTTGAAAAAGAGACCTTCAAGAACATGATATCCTTATCTCTGCATAACAAGGTGGGTTATCAAAACAAGTAGGGACTGGGATCTAATAAGATAGCTCCAACACACACAATCTTGTCTGTAAGATCACCCAGGTGTGGAACTTGTGAAGATGAACTCCCTCTCATAGATCCTTTGAGTGAAGAGGATGAAGAAGTGATAGTGAAGAATCTCTTGAGAAGAGTGAAGAAGAGGATTCTAGGAAGGGTCACTATCTCTTGAGGAGAAGAAGAAGACTACGATGACGAAGTCTATAAGGAAAAACTTGATTAGAAAAAGCAAAAGAAAAAGCTAGGAAGGCTCAAGAGATCAAGGCCACTTTTTATCCTAAGCAGAAACAAGTGTTTATCTATGCAGGATTTGAAGTGGTGAAGACTGAAGACATCAAACTCTTCTGCTAAGAGTTCTGGTTCATATTCAAATCATCTTAGCACAAGAAGAAGGCTAATCTACTATGTACCACTACTACAAAAGGGCTATCTTAGCATCTGCAAAGGTGAAGGTGGAGAAGGGATATATCAAAATCAGTCTTGTTCTCGGGAGAAAGCTCTTGGGAAGAAGAAAATGGAATGTGTCATGTGTGAACATACCTCTCATCTTGCTAAGGATTGTCCATACAATCGAAAAGGTACTCTTCATATGACCAGGAAAATTTGTTTCCTTCGGAAGCCCCAAAATGAAGAAGAAGGCAAGTGGAAAATTGCCTTCGGAAGAAAATTTGGTCTTGGAAGAAAAGAATACTTCCAAAGCACAGAAGTCTACTACAGTGTCTGCAGAATCTTCTGAAGGTTCAGTCATCAGAACTTCCAAAGTCTCAAAAGCTTCCAAAGTGTTGAAGGTCAAGTCCGAACTTCCAAAGGTGGTGTGGAAGTCTAAGAAAAACAAAGTGACTAAAATTTCTCCATTAATAATAACTCAAGATCCTCAAAGCACAACTATAGGATCTATTATTATTAATGTTGGACCAAAAAAACCAATGAGCCAAGATCAGAAAACCTCTAAGTCCCACATGGTATCACAACAACTGCTGAAAGCCTTATCAGCAGTTTGACAAGTGCTGAAGACTTCAACAGCTGAAGATCAAGTGCTGAAGACCTCAACAGCTGAAAGACCAAAGTACTGAAGTACAACAGCTGAAGAGTTTACAAGTACTGAAGATCAACAACTGATGTACAAAGTCTGAAGACAAAGACTGAAGACATCAGCTGATGATATCTACTGAAGTCATCAGCTGATGAAACACCTGAAGGTCAAAGTCTGAAGATCAAGTACTGAAGCCTCAGTAGTTTGTCACAACTGCTGAAGAGTACTTCTTCAGTAGTTGTGATATCAGTAGTTTTATATTTCTAGTTTGAATAGTTTTATGTTTCAGTAGTTTTGTAAAACGACTGAAGAGCTTGTTCTTCGGTCGTTGTAGTTTCAGTAGTTTTATATTTTGTACTAACACTCTGATATGTTCTCAGTAGTTGTGAACATTTCAGTAGTTTGTTAAGAGTTAGTTATTTTTGTATTAGATCTGCCAGTTGTCACTTCCGTGATAACAACAGTGATTGTTGCACTCTATATAAGGAGTGACAACCTATTGTAACAAAGAGATGAATGAATGGAATGAATGATTGATTTGATTAGAAATATTCTACATCTATAAACATTCCTTGAAATCAGAAATATATATTCTCTCCCTATAACCGTATGCGCTCTTAATGCATACAAGTATCGATTGCTTGCTACAATTTGTCTAATTCCTGTTTGTATTCCGCTGCTTTGAATCCTAATACATCAAACTTGTGATCGCTGATCCTGTCAAATGGTATCAGAGCAGGTTAATCATTGATCGATCTAATAATTGATCATTGAAACTGCTATTCAAGATCTAAGTTTGATTGAATTAGCTTTTGTTTTTGCAAGAAATGGTTATAGAGATTGAATTTTCTGTATTTCTGCTCATTCATCCTGAAATCTTCTCTTGGTTTTCATTGAGTTTGTTGTGGTCTGGTTAAAACTTTTAAAAGCTTGAACTAAATTGTTTTTGAACTGAAAATGACTACTCCCTCCAATGATCCTCACAATACTGGTTCCTCAACCAAGCCACCAATGCTGGTTAGGAATGAGTATAACATATGGCAAAGACGTATGCTCCATCACCTGTCTGTTAATAGCGCAGGGTGTTGGACATCAGTGGTACATGGCACACAAGCCTATGGTGAATAACCCGGAAACCAATCAAATGGTTCCGAAGAGGAGGAGCAATACTCAGATGAGGATAAGAAGTTGCTTGAAATTGATGCAAAAGCCCATGGAATTCTGGCGATGGCACAGCCAAATGAAATCTATTCTGGGCTAATTCATCATGAAACTGCCCATGACCTCTGGAATGCCTTGAAAGAACAATTTGGAGGAACAGATGAGGTCTTGGCAAATAATAGAGAAATTCTTGCCCAACAATATGAGACATTCTCTCATAGAAAGGGTGAGACACTGACTCAACAATATGAGCGGTTCTCTTGTTTGATCTCTGAACTAAAAATGGTCAAACTTGAGTACACAAATATTCAGATGAATAACAGATTTCTCAGATCACTGCCTGAGAGATGGGACACATATACTATTGTCCTACGCTCCAGTGCAAGTTTGGACAAACTATCTCTCACCCAACTCCATGGGAAACTGCTCACTTTTGAGAGAGAGATAGAACAGAAGAGAAAGCTGTCTTCATCTGGAAAGCTCACTAAAGACTTTGTACCAGGAAACACTGCCTTGGTGGGTCATGAGTCAGAATATGCTTCATCTGAATGCCAGTATGATGAGTATATTAATTTCTCTTCAAGCACTTCTGATTCTGCATTTTTGAGTGTTGATGGTCTGTTTACTGGGTGTAATAATGACAATCTATGCTTTATTATGGATGATCTCAAGGGGATTGCTGATGATGATTTAGAGGAGATGGATATTTTGAGCCAAATGGCCCTGATAAATATCAGATCTCAGAAGTTCTATAAAAGAACTGGAAGAAAATTCCCAGGACTCTCTGGCAAAACCAAAGTTGGTTTTGACAAGAGCAAGTTGAGGTGTCACAAATGCCAAAGGCTTGGACACTTTGCAAGAGAGTGTAGATCACCTGGATCTAACTCCACTGCACCCTTTGTGACTTTTCCTGGCAATAGTCAACAACACAGAGGGCAACATCCTGTCACTTCTAGTCATCATCCTCAACAACAATCTCCAGCATATTGTGTTCCTCAGGGTCAAATGCCATATCCCTACCCTTGTTATTACATGCCACAGTCAAATCAAGTTCAAGTTCCTATGGCACCACAACCTCATGCACTACCAGAACCTCAACTTCCCAATCTCATCAACAAACTCAACCTCAACAACACAGCTTCTTCACCCCAGGAGTTGTTGACTAGAGCAGTTTACCAGATGACATGTCTGGTCATGACCAACTGTTCTCGGGTGCTGGTCAACATGGTGGTGACAGTCCTTTTGGGAATCTAGCTCTTATGGCTTTGGAGTCTGTTGATACTTCATTTTCTAATGCCTCTACACCTCAGGTATCACAGGTATCCTCTGAGGCAAAAGCCAAATTATGTTCTGAACATGCATAGCAGCATTTGCTTCCATTAGAGAAGCAAATGTAGCTCTAATTAATAAGAACATTGAGCTAGAACAAACAATTTCCAAAAATAAAGCTGAGTTTGAGTCTGTGCTTAAAGATAAAATGATGAGATTTATAAACTGAATTGCCAAATAATTGATGATAAGGCTAGAGAAGAAGTACTTCTAGAGAAGTACAAGATCTCAAAGAAACCCTTGCAGTTACCCAGGTCGAGTGTGATAGATGGGTACAATCATGCAAAGGTTTTGAAATGCTTCTTAGTAAGCAATCTGCTTCAAATGTGAAGTTTGGAATTGGTTACAATCACACTGCTCCACCTACAGATTTTACCCCAAGAGCAGAGGTAGAATCTGATGGTGAGAGTGATAACCAATCCATCAATCATGTGATCTACCTTCTGATACAGCACAATCAGAAGTAGCAGTCAGCATCAAGCCCTCTTTGAACCTATCAGCTGATGTTGATGGTTCAAATGCTGACATTCACATGATTAATGAGTTGATCAACTCAGGAGTTAATTCTGAAGGTCCTGAAAGGACTAGAGAGCAGGATTTAACACCTGAAGTTCAAACTTCAACTGCTGTCAGTACTGAAGAGAAGAAAACTGGCAGTAGAAGAGTTTGAAGACTACTAAAGAGGCTGTCAAGAAAGCAAACAATGGTTCCAAAGCATTGAAGAACAAGTCTCCAGTTGCTTCACCCTCTTTAGTTGATGATCAACCTAAGATGAAGAAGAAACCATGTGAAGTATGTGGTTTGTTCAATCATCTTACAGATGATTGTTGGTACAAAAGAGGTTCCAAACTCAAACTAAAAGAAGAAATTAATGAGAAAATGGTAAAAATGAAAACTGAGTTTGAGACCACATTTGTATCAGCAACATCAAATCCTGTAACCCTTAAGTCCTCAAAGAAATCCAAAAAGGAAGGGGTTAAACAGGTGACAGCTGAGGGTGCTCAGAAGAAGAAGGTGCAACATAGGAACTTATCAAACTCCACTAGCAATGTGTCTGATGAGCTGAAAACTTTATCACAAAATCAGACACAGGTGGTTATGATGGTTCAACATCTGTTGGGTAGAGTTAACCAACTAGATGCTCCTATGTTGAAACCACAGAAAAGGAGGTCCAAGCCAAAGGACTCCTCTTCTACACCATCTTATTCCTCTCAGGCTGTTGTTTCAAATAAACCTGTTAGTTTACCATCTATTGATGAGACCAGGCCCAAAACCAAAAAGGTTTGGGTCTCTAAAACTAACTGATTGTTTATTATTGCAGGGTTCTTCAACATGCCAAAGTAGCATCTGGTATGTAGACAGTGGGGGATCTATGCACATGACTGGGAACAGCTCTCTTCTTCATGACTACTCTCAAGGAAAGAAGGGATTTGTCTCTTTTGGCAATGATGCTAGGGTTACATCATCGGTAAGGGCTTTGTCTCCAATGGAGAAATCAAATTTGATGATGTTAATCATGTGGAAAATCTCAAGTACAATCTCTTGAGTGTCAGTCAAATGTGTGATAAAGGCCATGTTGCCCTTTTCACCAGTCAAAACTGTAGGATTCTGTCATCCAAAGTTTTGCACTTGATTGACAAGGTGTTGGATGATCACACTCTCCTGAAAGCCAACAGGACAGGAAGAGTGTATGCCTTAGATCTTTCTAAGAAGATAGATCTCAAAGGCAATCCTTGCCTATTTTCCAAAGCCTCTTCTCAAGAATCTAAACTGTGGCACAGGAGGCTTGGTCATGTAATCTCAAAAACATGAATCAGCTTACCCACAATAGTTTAGTCAGAGGCTTACCAATAAAGGAGTTCCACTGTGATGAAACCTGCACTGCGTGTTTAAAAGGAAAACAACACAAAGTCTCATTCCCTCCTATTGAAGTGCCTAAGTCCACTGCCTGCTTGCAATTACTGCATATGGATCTATTTGGTCCTGTGAGAGTAATGAGCATGGCAAAGAAGAAATACTGTCTGGTAATTGTGGATGATTACTCCAGATTTGTATGGACTTTCTTTCTACATTCAAAGGATGAGGCTGCTCAGAAGATTATTCACTTTGTGCTGTGTATTGAGAAGCAGTATTCCCTTCCAGTCAAGTGTATTAGGAGTGACAATGGAACTGAGTTCAGAAATCATAACTTGATGACTTCTATCTGTCAAAGGGAATCAAAAGGCAGTTCAGCATTCCAAGGACTCCAGAACAAAATGGAGTAGTGGAGAGAAAGAACAGGACCCTCATTGAAGCTGCAAGGTCCATGCTGGCTGACTCAGGTTTGCCACTGACCTTTTGGGCTGAACCTGTCAACACAGCTTGCTATGTGCAAAATAGAGTTTTAGTAAATCAGAGGTTGATGAAGACTCCATATGAAGTTCTCCATCATTTGGCTCCTCTGATTTCATTTTTCAAAGCATTTGGGTGTCCCTATTTTATTCTCAACACAAAGGATCAACTCCATAAATTTGATCCTAAGGTGGATGCAGGGTACTTTGTTGGTTATTCATCTACTTGCAAGGCATACAGAGTCTTCAACTGCAGAACAAAGATGGTTGAAGAACTCTACATGTTAAGTTCAATGAATCTCCAAGGACAAGATTCCACAAAGCCCTGTGGAGCTATTTGATTTGGACATACTGCAATATGTTCCTTATCAACTCCTGCTGTTCTCCTGTCAACAGTTCACCACCTGGTGGTACTCTGATGATGATGATGATTGCAGTACTCACCTCTTCCGGTTTAGTGATCAGCTGCCTGACTCAGCTAGACCTGATGTTCCTGTAGCTCCAGTAGCCCATCCACAACAAATGCTGATGAGATCTCTTCGAATTCAACTTCCTTTGAATTACCATCCACTGATTGTTTCAAGGAAATGATTCACCATCACCATCTGTTGCTGCTGAGCCTGCTACAAACACTTGCACAGATCTCATTGTGTATCAAGATCAAGAATCACCCTATGTCTTAAATTATTGGTGATATCACTGCTGGAGTATCAACAAGAAGTCAATTGTCAATTTCTGCTTCTATGCTCTCTTCATTAGTCAGCAAGAGCCAAGAATTATCACATTGCTTTAAAGGACAATGGATGGGTTGATGCCATGCAGCTTGAGCTTCTTCAGTTCAAGAAACAGCAAGTGTGGGACTGGTTCCTCTACCTCCAGGTAAGGTGCAATAGGCACTAAATGGGTGTTTAGGAACAAAACTGATGAAAATGGGTTATTGTTAAGAACAAGGCCAGACTAGTTGTTCAGGGGTTTGCACAAGAAGAAGGTATTGATTATGATGAAACCTTTGCCCCTGTAGCCAGACTGGAAGCAATTCGATTGTTTTTAGCTTATGCTGCTTATCAAAACCTTAAAGTTTTTCAAATGGATGTCAAAAGTGCATTTTTGTATGGAAAAATTAAAGAAGAGGTTTATGTATGTCAACCTCCAAGCTTTGAGGACAATAAACATCCTAATTGGGTGTATAAGCTTGATAAGGCTCTTTATGGGTTAAAACAAGCTCCCAGAGCCTGGTATGAGACATTATCTAACTTTCTTCTGGAAAACAATTTCACTAGAGGCTCCATATATAAGACTTTATTCATTAGCAAGCTGGGCAGCATAATCTACTTGTTCAAATTTATGTAGATGATATCATTTTTGCATCCTCTGATCCAAAGTTGTGTGATGCCTTTACAAAGTTGATGCAACAGAAGTTTGAAATGAGTGCCATGGGAGAATTACAGTTCTTTTGGGGTTGCAAATCAAACAAAGGCTGATGGAATTTTCATTCATCAGTTCCAATATACAAAAGATCTTTTGCAAAAGTTTGATTTACAAAACTGTAAGTCCTGTTCTACCCCCATGTGCAGCACCACACAACTGGGATACAGATCAGAAAGGTAAAGTGGTTGATGAAACACTTTACAGATGTATGATTGGGTCCTTGATGTATTTAACAGCTTTAGACCAGATATTATGTTTGCTACATGTGTTTGTGCTAGATTTCAGGCTGCACCTAAAGAGTCTCATCTGATTGCAGTCAAGAGGATCTTTAGATATCTGCAAGGCACTCCATCTATAGGTTTATGGTATTCTACCGGACATTCTGGTAAATTAGTTGCTTTTTCTGACAGTGACTATGCAGGGTGTAAGTTGACCAGGAAATCAACGTCTGGTGGATGCCAATTCTAGGCAACTGCTTGATTTCTTGGCAGAGCAAGAAACAGACCTCAGTTGCACATCAACTGCTGAAGCAGAGTACATTGCGGCTTGCAGTTGTACATCTCAGGTACTCTGGCTTCAAAACCAACTTTTGGATTATGGCATTTTCAGAGACGAAGACTCCATTGTTAATGGATAGTGCTTCAGTCTTTGCATTGTCAAAAATCCAGTCCAGCACTCTAGGACCAAACATATAGATGTTGGACCAAAAGAACCAATGAGCCTGATCAGAGAAACCTCGAAGTCCCACAAGACATCACAACAGCTGAAGAAGACCTGATCAGCTGTTCTACAAAGTCTGAAGAATACAACTGCTGAAGTACGTCTGAAGTACTGAAGACAAAGACAGACAACAGCTGAAGATCTAAAGTCTGAAGACTTCAACAAGTACTGATGACAAAGACTGAAGATCGACAGCTGAAAGACAAAGTCTGATGTTCAAGTACTGAAGACATCAGCTGATGTTAACAGCGATGACAACAGCTGAAGAGGGCTTCTTCAGTCGTTGTGATGGTTTTTCTTCTTCAGTAGTTTTCTTTTCTTTTCAGTAGTTTGTTTACTTTTCTTTTCAGTAATGTAAAAACTGAAGAGGTTGTTCTTCAGTTGTTGTAGTGTCAGTAGATTTATGCTTTTCAGTAGTTGTAATAAGATGTTTAACACTTAGGAACATTTGTAAGAAGATGTCAGTTGTTGACATCTTCAGTAGTTGCTAAACATCAGTAGTTATCAAACGGTTACATGTCACTTTCAAGTGACATCAGCCTACGTCACTCTTTCCTTATAGGAAGGATGACTCACCTGTAATCGTGCCTTTGAGGCCGACAATCTTAATGCAATATTCCTTTTGTCGGATATTTCTCTCTATAACAAAATTCACTTATCGTTTTATATCAAATGTTCTTGTTTGATTTGTCTAATCTGAGCTATTCCGCTGCTATATCTGTTCAATCGATTAAACCAAGGGCTGAGATTTTAACAAATGGTATCAGAGCTTTTGTTAATCTTGATCGATCACAATTGATCATTGAAACTGTTCAATCGCTCTAAGTTTAATTGAATTAGCAAATTCGCAAGGATCTGTTATAGAGATTGAGAGTGTATCGCTTCTGGCTGCTTTATTTGAGGTTCTGTGGGTTTTGAGCTAAATTTATTGTGATTTTACTTCTCGAATGATCCTTTCAATGACTACTTCTTCGAATGATCCTTTCAATACTGGATCCTCTACCAAGCCTCCATCTTGGTGAGGATGAGTATAACATTTGGCAGAGAAGTTGCTCCATCACCTGTCTGTCAATAGCTCAGGTTGTTGGACATCTGTGGTACATGGACCTCATAGGCAATGGTGAATGATCCGGAAACAAACCAGTTGGTTCCAAAGAAGAAGGAGCAATACTCCGATGAGGACAAGAAGTTGTTTGAAATCGATGCAAAAGCCCATGGAATTTTGGCTATGGCTATTCCAAATGAGATTTACTTGGGCTTCTGCATTGTGAATCTGCTCATGACCTTTGAATGCCATCAAAGAACAATTGGTGGTACTGATGAGGTTTTAGCAAACAACAGGGAATCCTCGCCCAACAATATGAGACTTTCTCTCATAGAAAGGGTGAGACTCTGACTCAACAATTTGAGCGGTTTTCATGTTTAATTTATGAATTGAAAATGGTTAAACATGATATACCAGGAGTCAGATGAACCATAGATTCTTAAGATCACTGCCTGAGAGATGGAACACATATACCATTGTTCTACGCTCAAATGCTGATGTTGATCGCCTATCTCTCACCCAACTTCATGGGAAACTGCTTACATTTAGAGAGAGATAGAGCAGAAAAGGAAATTGGTTTCATCTGGCAAGCTCACTGAGGATTTGTCCAAGGGAACACTGCCCTGATTGGACATCAAGAGTCAGAATATGCGTCATCTGAAAGCCAGTATGATGAGCATATTGATTTCTCTACAAAACACTTCTGAGCCTGCCTTTATGAGTGTTGATAGTCATTCTGTTGGTAGTAATAGTGACAATCTATGTTTCATCATGGATGATCTCAAGGGGATTGCTGATGATGACTTAGAAGAGATGGATATTTTTAGCCAAATGGCCTTGATAAATATCAGATCTCAGAAGTTCTACAAAAGAACTGGAAGGAAATTCCCAGGACTCTCTGGCAAAACCAAAGTTGGTTTTGACAAGAGTAAGTTGAAGTGCCATAAATGCCACAGGCTTGGGCACTTTGCAAGAGAATGTAGATCATCTGGATCTAACTCTCCTGCACCTTTTGTGACTTTCCCTGGCAATAGTCAACAAAATAGAGGGCAACAACCTGTCAATTCTGGTTATCATCATCAACCACAATCTCCTGCATATTTTGTTCCACAAGGGCCCATGCCATATCCATACCCTGCTATTACATGCCACAACCAGGCCAGGTTCAAGCACCCACTGCTCAGCAACCACATGCACTCCCTGAGCCTCAACCATCCCATCTCTCAACCTAATCAACTTCAACAACACAGCTTCTTCACACCAGGAGTTGTTGACTGGAGCAGTTTACCAGATGATGTGTCTGGTAATGAACAACTGTTCTCAGGTGCTGGTCAACATGGTGGTGAGCATCCTTTTGGAAATCTAGCTCTCATGGCTTTGGAATCCTCTGATGGATCATCTTCAAGTACCTCTTCAACAAAGGTATCACAGGTATCCTCTGAGGCTAAGGCCAAATTATGTTCTGAAACTTGCATAGCAGCATTTGCCTCTATTAGAGAAGCAAATGTGGCTTTAATCAATAAAAATGTAGAGCTAGAACAAATAATTTCCAAAAATAAAGCTGAGTTTGAGTCTGTGCTAAAAGAGAAAACTGATGAGATTTACAAATTAAAATGCCAAATTTCTGATGATAAGGCTAGGGAGGATGTACTCTTAGAGAAGTACAAAGACCTCAAAGATACTCTTGCTGTCACCCAGGTAGAGTGTGATCGATGGGTACAATCTTGCAAGGGCTTTGAAATGCTTCTTAGTAAGCAAACCGCTTCCAATGTGAAGTTTGGAATTGGTTATAATCACACTGCTCCTCCTACAGTTTTGCTTCAAGAGCAGGAGCAGAATCTGATGGAGAAAGTAATGACCAATCCACCTCATCATGTGATTTACTACTTGATAAAGCACCATCAGTAGTTGAAGTCAGTAGTAGTATCCCTCTGTGAACCTATCAGCTGATATTGATGGTTCAACTGCTGACACTCACATGATCAATGAGTTGATCAACCCAAGTGTTATCCCTAGAAGTAATGAGGGTACTGGAGAGCAGGGGATAACATCTGGAGTTCAAATCCTAATGACTGACAGCACTGAAAGAAGAAAACTGTCAGTAGGAAGGATTTGAAGCCTACTAGGAAGTTGACAAGAAGGCAAAAAGTGCTTCTAAACTGCTGAAGAGCAAGTCTTCAGTAGTTTCATCTTCTTTAGTTGATGATCAACAGAAGATGAAGAAGAAACCATGTGAAATATGTGGTCTATTCAATCATCTCACAGATGATTGTTGGTACAAAAAGGATCCAAACTCAAACAAAAGGAGAAAATTAAAGAAAACTTGGCTAAAATGAAAACTGAGTTTGAGTCCAAGTTTGTACCAGCAGCATAATCCTGTTACTCCTATGTCCAAAAAGAAATCTAAAAAGGAAGGAGTGCAACAGGCAATAGCTGAGGTTGCTCAAAAGAAGATGGTGCAACACAAGAACTCATCATCAAACACCAATACCAATGTGTCTAAAGAGCTGAAAGCTCTCCCAGAATCAGACACACTGGTAATGATGGTTCAACATCTGTTGGGAGAGTTAACCAACTTGATGGCCCTGTGTTGAAACCCCAGAAAAGGAGATCCAAGCCAAGGATTCCTCTTCTACACCATCTCCTTCACCTCAAGCTATTGTGTCCAATAAACCTGTTAGTTCACCATCTGTTGATGAGACCAGGCCCAAACCAAAAAGGTTTGGGTCTCCAAAACTAACTGATTGTTTATTTATGCAGGTTTCTTCAACATGCCAAAGTAGCATCTGGTATGTAGACAGTGGGGGATCTATGCATATGACTGGGAACAACTCACTTCTTAATGACTACTCTTCAGGAAGGAAGGGATTTGTTTTTTGGCAATGATGCAAGAGGTTACATCATCGGAAGGGCTTTGTTTCCAATGGGGAAATAAAGTTTGATGATGTCAACCATGTGGAAAATCTCAAGTATAACCTCTTGAGTGTCAGTCAATTGTGTGACAAAGGCCATGTTGCCCTTTTCACAAGCCAGAACTGCAGGATTCTGTCATCCAAAGTTCTGAGTTTGATTGACAAGGTATTGGATGCTCACACTCTCCTGAAGGCCAACAGGACAGGAAGAGTGTATGCCTTAGATCTTTCCAAGAAAATTGATCTCAAAGGCCATCCTTGCCTATTTTCCAAGGCCTCTCCTCAAGAATCTAATCTATGGCATAGAAGGCTGGGACATGTTAACTTCAAAACATGAATCACTGATACACCATAGTTTAGTAAGGGGAATGCCTATGAAGGAGTTCAAGTGTGAAAACAACTGCACTGCTTGTTTGAAAGGAAAACAGCACAAGGTTTCATTTCCACCTATTGAAGAACCAAAGTCCACTGCCTGCTTACAACTTCTTCACATGGATCTCTTGGTCCTGTGAGAGTGATGAGCATGGCACAAAGAAATACTGTCTGGTAATTGTGGATGATTACTCCAGATTTGTATGGACTTTCTTTCTACATTCAAAGGATGAAGCTGCACAGAAGATCATAAACTTTGTGTTGTATGCTGAGAAGCAGTATTCCCTCTCAGTCAAGTGTATTAGAAGTGACAATGGAACAGAATTCAGGAACAATACACTTGATGAGTTCTACCTTTCCAAGGGAATAAAGAGACAGTTTAGTATTCCAAGAACTCCTGAACAGAATGGAGTTGTGGAAGAAAGAACAGGACCCTCATTGAAGCTGCAAGGTCTATGTTGGCTGATTCTGGACTGCCATTGACCTTTTGGGCTGAAGCTGTCAACACAGCATGCTATGTGCAGAATAGAGTGCTAATAAATCAGAGGTTGATGAAGACTCCATATGAAGTTCTACATCATTTGGCTCCTCTCATTTCATTCTTTAGAGCATTTGGGTGTCCCTGTTTCATCTCTCAACACAAAGGATCAACTCCAGAAATTTGATCCTAAGGTGGATGCAGGGTACTTTGTTGGTTATTCATCAACTTGCAAGGCATACAGAGTCTTCAACTGCAGAACAAAGATGGTTGAAGAGACTCTACATGTCAAGTTCAATGAATCTCAAAGGACAAGATTCCACAAAGCCCTGTGGAGCTCTTTGATTTGGACATACTGCAATATGTTCCTTATCAATCTCCTGCTGTTGCTCCTGTCAACAGTTCACACCTGGTGTTACTACTGAAGATGATGATGATAGTAGTAATCACCTCTTCAGGTTTAGTGATCAACTGCCTGAGTCCTCTAAACCTGATGCTCCTGTAGCTCCAGCCGCACCATCCACAACAAATGCTGATGAGATTTCTGCATCCTCAACTTCATTTGAGTTGCCACCATCTTCATGGTTTCAAGAATCTGCATCAACATCTGCTGCTGCTGAAGATTCTACAAACACTTGCACAGATTTGATTGTTTACCAAGAGCTGAAAAATCACCCAATATCTCAAATCCTTGGTGATATCAATGCTGGTGTCTCAACCAGAAGCCAGTTGTCCAATTCTGCTTCTATGCTCTCTTCATCAGTCAGCTAGAGCCGAAGAACTATCATGTGCTTTGAGAGACAATGGATGGGTTGAAGCCATGCAGCTTGAGCTTCTTCAGTTCAAGAAACAGCAAGTGTGGGAGCTTGTTCCTCTACCCCCAGGTAAGTGTGCAATAGGCACTAAATGGGTGTTTAGGAATAAAACTGATGAAAAGGGCTAATTGTTAAGAACAAGGCCAGACTGGTTGTGCAGGGGTTTGCACAAGAAGAAGGTATTGATTATGATGAACCTTTGCCCCTGTAGCCAGACTGGAGGCAATTAGATTGTTTTTAGCCTATGCTGCACTCCACAATCTTAAAGTTTTTCAAATGGATGTCAAAAGTGCTTTTCTATATGGTACAATAAAAGAAGAAGTTTATGTGTGTCAACCACCAGGCTTTGAGGATAATAAGCACCCAGAATGGGTATATAAGCTTGATAAAGCTCTTTATGGGTTGAAACAAGCACCTAGAGCCTGGTATGAGACCTTATCAAACTTTCTTCTACAGAATAATTTCACTAGAGGCTCCATAGATAAAACTTTATTTATTAAGAAGGTGGATCAGCATAAGCTACTTGTTCAAATTTATGTTGATGATATTTATTTGCATCCTCTGATCCCCAATTGTGTGAGATTTCCAAACCTTAATGCAACAGAAGTTTGAAATGAGTGCAATGGGAGAATTACAGTTCTTTCTAGGTTTGCAAATCAAACAAAAAGCTGATGGAATTTTCATTCATCAGTCTAATACACAAAAGATCTTTTGAATAAGTTTGATTTACAAAACTGTAAACCTGTTCTACTCCCATGTGCAACACCACACAATTGGATGTTGATCAGAAAGGTAAAGGTGTTGATGAAACCCTTTACAGATGTATGATTGGTTCCTTGATGTATTTAACAGCTTCTAGACCAGATATTATGTTTGCTACATGTGTTTGTGCTAGATTTCAGGCTGCACCTAAGGAGTCCCATCTGATTGCAGTCAAGAGGATCTTTAGATATCTGCAAGGTACACAATCTCTAGGCTTATGGTATTCCACTGGACATTCTTGCAAATTAGTTGCTTTCTCTGATAGTGACTATGCAGGGTGTAAGTTGACCAGGAAATCAACTTCTGGTGGATGCCAATTCCTAGGCAACTGTTTGATTTCTTGGCAGAGTAAGAAACAAACATCTGTTGCTACATCCACTGCTGAAGCCGAGTACATTGCTGCTGCAAGTTGTACATCCCAAATACTCTGGCTTCAGAATCAACTTTTGGATTATGGCATTACAGAGACTAAGACTCCATTATTATGGATAGTGCTTCAGCTCTTTGCATTGTCAAAAAATGTCAGCACTCTAGGACCAAACATATAGAAATTAGACATCATTTTATAAGAGATTGTTTTGAAAAGGGTCTAATTAATCCTATGTTTGTGCCTAGTGCTGATGAGCTTGCAGACATTTTTACTAAGCCTTTGGATAGTTCAACTTTCCACAACCTGGTGTTAAGGCTTGGTATGCTGCAGCTAGAATAAGTGACAACTACTGATGATCTCAGTAATTACTGATGATCATTGGTAACCATGTCACATATAAGTACTGATGAGTTATTTTACCCTCAGTAGTTTTTATAACTACTGAAGGCTAAATGCTTTAAGTACTGTACTTTATCTGTTCTAAACTACTGATGTAGTTACAACTACTGAAATCAGTAGAAACAGATAAGTACTGATGTCCTATGAAACAACTAAAAACAGCAAAAAGGCTGATGAGTAAGTGTTGAGGACAGTATGAAACAGCTGAAAGGCTATGAATTGACGACAACTACTGATGAGTACTCTCTCTTCAGTAGTTCACAAACTGCTGTTTCTTTATAAACAACTGAAGCAATACCATGTCTTCAGTAGTTTCACAACTACTGATGACTAACACCAAGTCTTCAGTTGTTTACAACAACTGATGGCAAAACACGGTCTTCAGTAGTTTCACAACTACTGATGACTAATACCAAGTCCTCAGTTGTTTCAACATCTGAAGTCCAACTTGTCTTCAGTAGTTTTTAAAACTACTGATGCCTAAATCAGAGACTTCAGTTGTTTCAACGTCTGATTGTAAACACCATGTCTTCAGTTGTTTTATAACTGCTGACCACACCAATACCATCAGTCGTTTCAAACTTCTGAAAGTTAATACCACGTCATCAGTAGTTTCAAATACTGATGACTAACACCAAAACCTTCAGTCGTTTCATAACCCGTACCCTATATATACCTGATCCCTCTTTCAGAGTTTTTCATTCTTTCACGACCTAAAATTTCAAAAGCTCTGAAAACTTTCACCTTCATTAATGGCGACCATGCAACTCAAGCCTCGACACAACTGTGTCGCGTACCTCACAAAATCGCCCTTCTGGACCAAATTTGATAATGCTATAGATCTTATGGTCCAATCCCACACTGAAACGGCTTTCCTCTTAAATCCAATCATTTATGCCGATTCGCTACGTCAGTTCTGGATGAATGCGACCGTTAATGGAGAATCTATCCATTCATCTATCAACTCGCATAAGGTGGTCATCTCTACTGCTACCATCCGCCAGATATTACTGTTAGATGATGCTGCCTACCCTGTTGGATATCCTAAGCGCCAACTTGATCTTTCATTTGGACAACATGGATATCAGGGTGATCTTAGTGCTTCAAAATCCTGAAGAAACATTTTCCAGATGCTGAACGATTAATATTTCATATGGTAAATGTTTGCCTGGCCCCGAAGACTTCCTCTTGGGATCAACTGTCTTCCAGATGGCAACAGGTATTGTTCTCTATCCTTGAACAAGAACCACTAAACTTTTCTGAAATAATTTTTCTTGAACTCAAGGATATGGCCACAAAACCACTTTCTAACCGTTGGATACTATATCCTCGGTTATAATGGCCATAATAGAGAATCAGCTTTCTGCTGAGGGACTAGTTGGTCTGGGAGTCCCTGCTTTGGCTGTATTGCCGGAGGTATACTCCCGACACAACACTGACCAAACTCTCAAACAGGCTGCCAAGCTGCGCAAACCCACGCAGCTGGAACCCACAGCCTCCACTCACATCCAAGTCCCCTCCAAACCCACAAAGAAGAAGCCTAAGAAAGCTACTCAGGGAATTGAGTCCCCTGTGGATGCTCCTGCTGCACCAACGCAGGTTATCTCTGCTGGAAATAACCCCCAGTAGAGACTATGACTCCACCACTGAAGCCGCTCAGGTTTCCTCTCAAAAGGAACCTGAAGCAACCACTCAAAGGGAAGCCACACTGCTGGGATCCTCCTCACTTGAGGGGATTACCATTGAAGAGCACCACCTGTCCCGGGTGCACACTTCTTCCCACCCTCTCCTGATGCAACCGCCCCTCAAAGCCCTACTATAATTGTTGCAAAGGTGCTGACGCAGTTGCATTCCTCACCCCCCACCCAACACCAATCACTACTGGGATAACCTCAACACCTGAGGGGGAGGATCACAATGCTTCTGTCAACCCACAGCACAGGGGTTATCATGTTTCATTCTAGTGTAGATAAGGAGGTGCAACTTCTGGTGAGGCTGCCACTGTCTCTGCCTCAGCAAATGACCAGGTGCAGTTGGTAACATCTCTAAGACCTCACCAGTGGCAACAGCTGATGAAGGACATAGTCCTGAGGCTGGAAGTCCCCAGAACCAAGAACAAGGGGCACATGCTATCATTGATCTACACTCAAGGCATGTTCATCCTGACTCTGTCAGGAGGTCAGGTGATTCAGTATCAATGATGACCTGAGCTTCTTCTATGATGTAGTGCTCAAAACACCATTCTAGAGGATGAGGTTAGCAGACTCAAGAGCTGCTGGCCAAGATGTCTCAGGATGCAAGTCCATCTGCCACCACAATACACCCACAGATGGCACCTTCTTCTGAAGGTCCCCTACACACTGAGCCAGTATATACTTCCAAGCCACCAGCCTCTGCTTTCGGCACTGATTCTCAGGAACAGAACCATCCTGATCAATCAGTTGCTACCCTTCAAAAATCCCTACCTCTCATCACTCCCATGATCACAGATATCGTGATCAAAGCCCTGATGAGAGGCTTCCTACCATAATAACCCTTGGTGGAGGAGTTGGTGACTAAATCCCTTTCTACTGCTCAAACCCTTGCATCCAATGCAACCAAAAAGGGGAGAGTCAGTTAGTTAAAGGAAAAAGGAAAAGGATGATAGATGGGGAGAAGGCGAAAGAATCTGAGTTGTAAATGAGAATGAGAAGGAGAGTGTGAAGGGAGCTGAAGTGAATGAAAGTCAAAAAGACTTTCATGTCACATATCAAAAGAGAAAAGGAGAGTCTGAGAAGGAGAAGGAGCTGAAGGATATGGTGAAAGAAGCTGACGCCAACCATAACCGTTCAATGGATAAAATCATTGAGCAGTTGTATAGGCAGGGTTTTGACATCAAACAACTAGACTCCGAGATCAGAAGGATGGAAACAGAGGAGATCAATTCAAGATGGGCTAGCTATGATGCCTTAGAAAGAGAAAGGCTGGAGATAATGATCAGATTTATAGCTAAATACTTGGGAAGATCTCTAATGGAAATAAGGGCCTGGACCAGGGACAACATCTTGGCAATAACCACCAAGATTTGTTCGTCTGAAGAATACTCCAAAGGTTTAGTGATTGAGGTATTGAATGAAGCTGGGGTTGGGAATCGAAAAGAACTGACAAAATTACCAAAGCCTCCTTACAGCCAAAATGCTAAAACAGTCTGAAAAGCCTCAATCCTCAAAATCACTATCTCCACAACCCACTAAAACAACCCTTTACCCTCTAAACCAACCATCCAACCCACAAAACCAAATCCTTTACCCCCAAAACCCACTGCCAGTGATGTACCTAGCCAAAGAAAAGAAAGGTACTGAGGCCTGATGAAGATGAAGAGGAGGATGAAGACAGACTGCCACTCTCTGCAGTCATTACTTTGCCTAAGGCTAAACCAATGTCCATCACTCCTGCTTCTCAAATGCATGATGTAATGATAAAGATTGAAGAGGAACAGATGCAAAAACATGATGAGGAAATGCTGAAAAGCATTGACAAAGCATATGCCACATCCTCTTCATGATCGCATGAAGAAAGAAGTATTAAGATTGTACACCCTTGCTAATACCTTTCAATACCAAAGGGAAAGAGTAAGGATATGGCCTGATCCAGGGTGGCACATCGAATTGTCAAGAAAGAAATTCCTTCAAGATACAAGGGCCAAGTGAAGAGAGTTGTCGACGAAGACATCACTGTGGTTCTTGTAGTGTCCCCTTGGGAAAATTGTTGAAGAGTTCAAGAAAGCCTATGAAGCCAAACAACCACCTCAAAAGATGTTAGAGAACAAAATCATAAAGAAGGGATTGGTTTACAAAAGACTTGAAAACTTCAAACAAGAAGAGCTCAACCTGCTCTTAGAAGGGACTCATCCAGATGAGTTTGCTTATAACAAATAACCACGGTTGAGCTCAAGAATGGAAAACAGGCCAAGTACATATCTGAAGTGTATGGCCGAGAAGGATTATTTGATGGTGTGCCCGAGGTGCTGACAATGGATGAGCAAATCATGTTTTAAGGGCTTACACCAGGGAATCATATAGGCTGATACACGGGAAGTAGATCTCATGGTTGGGGCAACAGCTCGGTGTCCAAGTCCCCAATACAGAGCTCCCAACCATATCATGCCAACAGATCATCAGAGACTTCTTCCCAGGCCGGTGCTGAAAAAGGGTCACTTCTCATCTGATCAAGAGGATAAAGAGACCAATCTATCTGCCAAAATAAGTGGGACTCGTCAATAACTTAGAGGTTTTGGCTGCATTGGTTCAGGGGGAGTTTGTTGGACCAAAAGAACCAATGAGCCTGATCAGAGAAACCTCTAAGTCCCACAAGACATCACAACAGCTGAAGAAGACCTGATCAGCTGTTCTACAAAGTCTGAAGAATACAACTGCTGAAGTACGTCTGAAGTACTGAAGACAAAGAAGACAACAGCTGAAGATCTAAAGTCTGAAGACTTCAACAAGTACTGAAGACAAAGACTGAAGATCAACAGCTGAAAGACAAAGTCTGATGTTCAAGTACTGAAGACATCAGCTGATGTTAACAGCTGATGACAACAGCTGAGAGGGCTTCTTCAGTTGTTGTGATGGTTTCTTCTTCAGTAGTTTTCTTTTCTTTTCAGTAGTTTGTTTACTTTTTTTTCAGTACTTGTAAACAACTGAAGAGGTTGTTCTTCAGTTGTTGTAGTGTCAGTAGTTTATGTTTTTCAGTAGTTGTAAATAAGATGTTTAACACTTAGGAACATTTGTAAGAAGATGTCAGTTTTTGACATCTTCAGTAGTTGTTAAACATCAGTAGTTATCAAACGGTTACATGTCACTTTCAAGTGACATCAGCCTACGTCACTCTTTCCTTTATAAGGAAGGATGACTCACTGTAATCGTGCCTTTGAGGCCGACAATCTTAATGCAATATTCCTTTTGTCGGATATTTCTCTCTCTATAACAAAATTCTCTTATCGTTTTATATCAATGTTCTTGTTTGAATTTGTCTAATTCTGAGCTATTCCGCTGCTATATCTGTTCAATCGATTAAACCAAGGGCTGAGATTCTAACATAGAGATCAGGACATCATTTTATAGGGATTGTTTTGAAAAAGGTCTGATGATCCTAGTTTGTTGCTGTGCTGATGACCTTGCAGACATTTGTCTAAGCCTTGGATAGTTCAACTTTCCAAAACCTGGTGTTAAGGCTGGTATGCTGCAGCTAGAATATGTGGCCAACTAGATGATCTTAGTAATAAGTACTGATGATATTAGTAACTATTTCACATATAAGTACTGATGAGTCCTTTTCTTCAGTAGTTTTTATAATAGTGATGGCTAAAATGCTCACAAGTACTGAAGTATTCATTGTTCTAACTATGATGTAG
The DNA here is from genome assembly GCA_025506515.1 of Flaveria trinervia. Taxonomy (NCBI): domain Eukaryota; kingdom Viridiplantae; phylum Streptophyta; class Magnoliopsida; order Asterales; family Asteraceae; genus Flaveria; species Flaveria trinervia. The sequence goes on from CM046456.1 coordinate 28,678,522, forward strand.
TTACACTACTGAGGCAGTTACAACTACTGCAATCGTAAAAACGGAAAGTACTGATGTCCTATGATACAACGAAATGAGCTAAAAAGACTGATGAATGTGTTAGGACAGTTGAAACAGCTGAAAAGCTAAGAATTGACTAAAACAGTGAAGAGAACTTTCTCTTCAGTCGTTTGTACAACTGCTGTTTCATTCTAAACAACTGAAGCAAAACCAAGTCTGTAGTAGTTTTATAATAGATGACTAATACCAAGTCTTCAGTTGTTTAAACAGCTGATGACAAAACACTGTCTTCAGTAGTTTCATAACTACTGATGACAAACACAACAGTCCTCAGTTGTTTCAATCATTTGAAGTCAAAACCACGGTCTTCAGTATTTTTCTAAACTACGGATGCCTAACACCACGACTTCAGCTGTTTCAACGTCTGAAAGGAAATACCATGTCAACGGTCGTTTAAAACTACTGATGACTAACACCCACATCCTTAGTCGTTTCTTACCAGTACCCTATAATAACCTAACCTAAGCTCTCAATGCTTCATCTTTTCAAACCTAACGTTCCTCTCCAAAACTTCCCTCTTCTCCATGGCGTCCATGCAAATTAAACCGCGACACAACTGTGTTGCCTACCTCACTAAATCGCCCATCTGGACTAAGTTCAATAATGCTATCGATCTTATGGTTCAGTCCAATACAACCGGCATTCCTTCTGAATCCCTACTACATGCCGAATCCTTGCACCAATTTGGGATGAACGTTACTGTTACCACTGGGGAGAAAACACACCTCCCTCCAGTCGGTCGTAAACAACAAAGAAGTAGTCATCACTTTGCAATAATCCGCCAAATTCTTCAACTGAATGATGCTAGTTCTCCTGCTGGATATCCGAAGGGCACCATGATCTATCCTTTGCTCAACATGGATATCAAGGCGATCTCAGTGCCTCCACTATCATGAAGAAACACTTTAATGACGCTGAGCGCCTGATCTTTCACATGGTGAATGTATGTTTGGCCCCGAAGACGTCGTCTTGGGATCAAATGTCGACAAAATGGCAGTAGGTAATGTACTCTATTCTTGAGCAACAACCACTAAATTTTCAGAAATAATATTTTTAGAGCTCAAGGATATGGCTCAAAAACTAACTGCCAACCGTTGGATACTATATCCACGGTTCATAATGGCCATCATTACAAACCAGCTTAAAGCTGAGGGACTTGTTAGCTTGGGATTCCCTGCTACGGCTGTTCTGCCGGAAGTATACTCCCGGCACAACTCTGACCAGACACTCAAAATGGCTGCCAAGCTGCAAAAACCCACGCAGCTGGAACCCACAGCCACCACCTCCAAATCCAAAGTCCCCACCAACCCACCAAAAAGAAACCCAAAATGGCTACTCAGGGAATGAGTCCCCTGAGGATGCCCCTGCAACACAAACGCAGGATATATCCACTAGTCCAAACCCCCTAGTGGATACAATGACTCTTCCAGCCATAGCCGCTCAGGCTTCCTCTCAACAGGAGCCTGCAGCAACCACACAAGGGGTACCTACATATCTGGGATCTTCCTCACTTGAGGAGATTGCCATTGAAGAGCACCAACCTCCCCAGGTGCACACTGCTTCTATCCCTTCACCCCAACAACCGCCCCTCACAGCCCAACTTAATAGTTGCACAAGTGCTGACTCAACTGCACTCCTCACCCCCTCCCCAGAAACCACTTACTACTGGGAATACCTCTACAATTGAGGGGGAGGAACACAGTGCACTGAGAACCCACAGCACAAGGGTTTACCACCTCTATCTCCTGGTGTAGACAAGGAGCTTAGAATATCTAGTGAGGCTGCCACCTCCTCTGACTCAGCACATGATCAGAATGAGGCTGGTAACATTGCTAAGACCTCACTAGAGGCAACAGCTGATGATGGACACTGTCCTGAGGCTGGAAGTCCCCAGTACCAAGCACAAGGGGCACATGCACCAACTGGTCTACACCAGTGCATGTAAATCCTGCTCTAAGCAGGAGGTCAGATGATTCAGTTTCGGCCGATGATGACCTGGCTTTTTCTATAATGTTCTTGCCCAGAACACAATCCTTGAAGAGAAAGTCAGTAGGCTGCAAAACCTACTTGACCAACTCTCACAAGGAGAAAGACCATCTGCCTCTACCCACCACAGATGGCACCTTCACTTGAAGGTTCCCCACACTGAGCCACTCCAAACTCAACCACCTGCCTCTGCTTCAGGCCCTACTTCTCAGGAACAGAACCCTCCTGAGCAAATAGGTGCTGTACTTCAAAATTCCCTCCCTCTCATCACACCCATAATCACTGATATTGTGACTAAAGCCATTGATGAGAGGCTTTCCTCAACTTTACAGCCCTTGGTTGATGCTGCTGTCCAAAAGACTCTTTCTGCGGTACAAACCCCTTCCTCCAATGCAACCAAAAAGGGGGAGAGTACTGCAGTGAAAGAAAAGAAGAGGAAAAGAACAGAGGAGAAGAAGGAAGAGAAGCAAGCCCAAGAGGAGGAGAAAGAAAAGCAACCTCTGCTCACTTACAAGCGAAAGAGAAGTGCTGATGATCACACTGCTGAAGACAAATCCTTGGAGGAGCTGGTCAAAGAAGTTGACACTACACACAGCCGATCCATGGATAAAATAATTGAACAACTCTTCAGGCAGGGGTTTGACACAGCCACACTGGATAGTAAGATCAGAAGGTTGGAAGTGCAAGAGATACAAACCCGATGGGCAGGGTATGATGCTCTGGAAAAACAGAGGTTGGAAATAATGATCCGCTTTATTGCAAAATACTTGGGAAGATCATTAATGGAGATCCGCGCATGGACCAGGGACAGCATTCTGGCTATAGCCACCAGAATCTGTCTGTCTGAGCAATTCAACAAAGGGATTATTATGGAAGCCCTTGATGAGGCTGGGGCTGGTAAAAGGTTAGAGATGGCTAAACTCACAAAGGCGAAACTAACTACAAAGATGTTGGATCAACTTCCCTTCCACCCACTCAAACAGATCCTATCCCTCAAATCTCCCAACCAATCTCTAAGCCAAAATCCAAACATCCTCATTCTTCAAAACCAATTCCTTCACCAACACAACCATCATCCAGTGATGTACCCAGAAGGAGGAGAAGGGTGCTGAGGATGGAAGAAGAAGAAGAAGAGGAGGATGAAGACGATAGTCTGCCAGTCTCTGCTGTTCTGAAGCTACCAAAACCCCGAAGTCAACCATGATCACACCTGACACTCAAAGGGAAATGGTCAGAGTCAAGATAGAAGAAGAAGAACAATAGAAACAGCACGATGAGCAACTGTTGAAGATGGTTGACAAGGAATTTCCTCAGTCATCATCTATTCAAGCCATGAAAGGGCATGCTCAAAGGCTGTACACTCTCAGGCACACCTTTCAGTATCAGAAGGAGAGAGTGAGAGTATAGCCAGACCCCAGGGTGAGTTCTAGAATCCATAAAAGAACTATTCCACACAGATACAATGGCCAGGTACGAAAAACAATAGAGTCTACATCATGTTGGCTGTTGTAGTCTCACCTTGGGAAATCATTGATGAATTCAAGAAAGCTCACCAAGCAAAAAGACCCCTCAAGCTTTACTAGAAAACAAGATGATAAGAAGGGGTTGCTATATAAGAAGCTTGAAGACATCCAGAAGAATGAGCTCCAGTTACTCCTTGAAGGCAACCATCCTGATGAATTTGTATATAGGGAGGTAACTACGGTGGAGCTGAAAAATGGCAGGACCATGAAGTACTTATCAGAGTACTATGGTCCAGAGTTCTTCTTCGAAGGAGGAGTAGAAGAACTCTCTCAGGAGGAACAAGTTGTTCTCCTTGAGGCCTATGTTCGTGAGTCATACAGACTCATTATGGGGAAGTAAATCTCATGAATGGGATAACAACTATGTGTCCAGTTCCCCAAAACAGAGTTCCCATTCATATTCTGCCAAACAAATATTTGAGATTTCTTCCCAGGCCGGAGCTTACATGGGTCATCTTCTCTACTGATCAAGAAGGAAAAAGACCAACATTTTGCCAACAATAAGTGGGATAATAAATAAGTTATAGGTTTTGGCTGCATTGGTTCAGGGGGAGTTTGTTGGACCAAAAGAACCAATGAGCCAAGATCAGAAAACCTCTAAGTCCCACATGGTATCACAACAACTGCTGAAAGCCTCAACAGCAGTTTGACAAGTGCTGAAGACTTCAACAGCTGAAGATCAAGTGCTGAAGACCTCAACAGCTGAAAGACCAAAGTACTAAAGTACAACAGCTGAAGAGTTTACAAGTACTGAAGATCAGCAACTGATGTACAAAGTCTGAAGACAAAGACTGAAGACATCAGCTGATGATATCTACTGAAGTCATCAGCTGATGAAACACCTGAAGGTCAAAGTCTGAAGATCAAGTACTGAAGCCTCAGTAGTTTGTCACAACTGCTGAAGAGTACTTCTTCAGTAGTTGTGATATCAGTAGTTTTATATTTCTAGTTTCAGTAGTTTTATGTTTCAGTAGTTTTGTAAAACGACTGAAGAGCTTGTTCTTCAGTCATTGTAGTTTCAGTAGTTTTATATTTTGTACTTAACACTCTGATATGTTCTCAGTAGTTGTGAACATTTCAGTAGTTTGTTAAGAGTTAGTTATTTTTGTATTAGATCTGCCAGTTGTCACTTTCCGTGATAACAGCAGTGATTGTTGCACTCTATATAAGGAGTGACAACCTATTGTAACAAAGAGATGAATGAATGGAATGAATGATTGATTTGATTAGAAATATTCTACATCTATAAACATTCCTTGAAATCAGAAATATATATTCTCTCCCTATAACCGTATGCGCTCTTAATGCATACAAGTATCGATTGCTTGCTACAATTTGTCTAATTCCTGTTTGTATTCCGCTGCTTTGAATCCTAATACATCAAACTTGTGATCGCTGATCCTGTCAATTAAATTATCTTCTCCTTTTTTTAACTGAGCCCAAGACAAGTAAGGCATGGGTTTCCAAATGGAACTAATCATTTTCCTTGTGCAGGAACAGCTCAAGACAAACAAAAATATCCGGATCATTGATAGTGGCTGTTCCAGGCACATTATAGGCAATAGGTCACTACTCCAGAACTTCGAAAGGATTGATGGAGGGCCAGTTCCTTTTGGAGGAGATGAAGGTGGTTACATTTCTGGAAGGGTCAAGCTAAAAAATGGTAAGCTCAATATTGAAAATGTAAACTTTGTCAAGGAGCTTGGGTACAATCTTCTGAGTGTATCTCAATTTTGTGATCAGAGACATAACATGCTCTTCACTGAGCATGAGTGCATTGTTCTCAGGCCCGAGGTGGTCATTCCTCATGAGCATATCCTGCTTAGAGCCCCCAGGAAAGGGAACATGTACAAGATGGACCTGCAGGAAACATCTCCCTCTAAAGAAGTTTCATGCTTTCTGTCTAAAGCCAATAGTTATGAAGCTTTACTATGGCATAAAAAATGTGCCATGTAAACTTTAATAACATGAATAAACTTATTAAGAACGATTTGGTAATTGGAATGCCAAAGAAAGAGTTTAAAAGTGATGATCATTGTGTTGCATGCCTGAAGGGAAGCAACACAAGGTATCTCATAAGCCTAAGGAAAGAAACTCTATCACTACACCCATACACTTGTTACATATGGATCTCTTTGACCCCACCAGTGTAATGAGTTTAGGAAGGACCTCTTATTGTTTGGTGATTAAAGATGACTTTACAAGATTCACTTGGGTTTTTTCCTTATAACTAAGGATGAGACCCTTTAGATTTTGAAGAATTTCATCGTAAAGATTAAGAATCAATTTGATCACAAGGTCAAAACCATAAGACGTGATCAAGGAACTAAATTCAAGAACCAAATCATCGATACATTTTGTGATGAAAAAGGTATTACAAGACAATACAGTGCTCCTAGGACTCCTTAGCAAAATGGTGTTGCTGAGAGGAGAAACAGGACACTGATTGAAGCTGCAAGAACTATGCTGTCTGACTCTAAGCTGCACATCACCTTCTGGGCAGAGGCAGTCAACACTGCCTGCTATGTGCATAACAAAGTTTTAGTGGTTAAGACTCCTGGAAAAACTCCTTATGAACTTTGGCATAAGAGGAAACCTTTCATTGGTTTTTTCTTGTAATTTGGATGTTCTTGCACCATCTTGAATACCAAAGATCAATTGCCAAATTTGTTGGGAAAGTAGATGATGGAAACTTCATTAGATACTCTTCTCAAGCTAAGGCTTACATAGTATACAATCTCAGAACTAGAACTGTTGAGGAGTCAGCCAATATGACATTCAATGAACACACACCCTGTGTGGCTAGTTCTGGTCCTGATTGGCTGTTTGATCTTGATTTAGTTACCAACTGTTTTAACAAATCTTGTGAAAATGTTTCAGGACCTATAGATATCTTACCTACATGTGATCCTAACCCAAGATTTGAGCTTAGAAGACCTTCAAGCCATACATCTTCAGCTCCAATTGTAACTACTTCTACAAATTAGGTTTTTATCAGCACCACAATGACAAATTCAGCTGATACATCTGAGATGCCCACAAATTGCAGCTCAGAGGCTCTAAAACCAGGTAAAGATACTTCAAATGTAGAAGAAAACAATGGTGGTGGTCATAGTGATTAGGAATTTCTTGATGCTGATATCCACTCCATAGATGACAACATCAATGATGTCACACACTCATTGGATCAAGTCTCTCTTGATAAGTGTGCTAATGTAGTGGGCGATGCATCAATGCCATATCTAAATTTCTCTAATTTAGATCTCTCAGAGATTTGTTGTGATCCCTCAACTAAGGATCCACAAGTCTCATCCCACTACAATCATCAAAGGAGATATTGACACGGGGGTAAGAACAAAAGGACAAACCCATGAAGCAAATGTTTGTGTTAACTCTTTTTTCCTATCTCAGATAGAGCCAAAGAAAGTTGATAAGGCTCTAAAGGATGGAAGTTGGGTTGATGCAATGCAAGAGGAGCTACTTCAATTCAAAAGACAAGATATTTGGAACCTTTGTCCTCTTCCTCATCGGAAGACTACTATTGGAACCAAATGGGTGTTTAGGAACAAGAAGAATGAGAGAGGCACTGTCATAAAAACAAGCTAGACTAGTTGTTCAAGGATACACAGAGGAAGAAGGAATTGACTACACTGATGTCTTTGCTCATGTAGCAAGACTAGAAGCTGTCAGTTCGTAGTCTAATTTTTCTCACCCAATATTCTCTAATTATGTATATAAGTCTTATAACAATAAGCAATACTTTTTCTTAGTTATAATAAAATACATATAAATATATTTACCAAAATATATACTAGAAACCCAAAGGAATACACTGATACAAACTTAAGGAGGTGGGGGCACTATCTCCACAGCGTCATGGCGGGGGGTGGCACCATGTGGCAACACTGCCGCCAGCCCCCTTGTTAGATCTAGTTCAAATAGATCTAGATTCTTTTGTATAGGCTTATCACTTTAACAAATCTTTTATAATAAATCCTTGTTAATTATTATCTTAATGTTTGTATTATATGTATAGGTTAACCCGTAACTATGTTAATTTATATGTGTGAATACAGGTTTAACATCATACTTAATCAATTTCACAAAATTGACTAAGTGTAAGAAGCATCTACGGATGATCATTTTTGTTCTTCCTTAGATAATCTATGAAAACAAAGTAACATGCATCCGGGGATCTTCTGCGGAAGAATAGTTTGTTGCGGATGAGGTCAAGGGACTCCTAGGAAAGACCAAAGATCAGCACAAGAACAAATGTTCTACTGAAGAGCAAAAGTTCTATGGAAGACCAAGTCCTACGAAAAATCAACATTTGCATGTACTTCACCAAGTACATCAATTCAACAAGTCAAACACTGAGTGATGTTATAAAGTCAACTCCTACGGATAACTTTAACTCAGTTAGAGAATGTGCCATATTATAACATTCTTTGAGTAACTTTCTTACCACGATAAGAAAGTTACTCTTTCTAAGAAATTCATTGTTACCCTAATAGTAAATACCTAAGCCGATAAATACAAGGCATACATTCACACTTTTAGACACGTCTGAATACCTAACAATAAGTCGATCAATACATCAATCAATCACAAAACCCTAGTTGCTAGTGTTCCTAAACTGACGATCAAACCCTAGCAGCTGCAACATCAAATTCACTAAAACGTCGATAGAATCATATCAACCATCTTCATCTGCAATTATTATTTGTTCTTTTGTAATCATTAATCTATTTTAGTGAAATACTTTTGAATCAAATCATATTTGTTCATTTATTGCAATTAATGTTATGTTTTTCATTATTACTTCATATTGAAACTGTTATTTCGTATTCATTCATTTAAACAACGAATAGTGATAATTCCGCGATCATTATTCGAACTAAATCAAACTTGATAATTCCTGATTGCAATCTTTGGATTCATAGGTGGTATGAGAGCCAAATGCTCAATGATTTAGATTGATTGATCTATCAGTGTTAGTTTTGTTTGATTAATTGTTTATATCATCAGATTTATCAGTTTTCTCATCAGATCTATTGATATTGAGTAAAATTTCTTTTAAGTGTTCATAATGTCTTGAGAGTTCATAACTCAAATTCAAGGGTATTATAGAATAAACTGATCAGCATATAAGTTGAGTTAGGCTTATTGATAGTTAACAAAGGCATTGTACTCAACAATTTTGTGTAAATCAATTTAAAACAATCAAACGTGAGTTATCGTTCAACGAGTACTATTACATTGCTCGGCTAACATTAATCTACATTCTTATCAATTGATACGTAGATTTGTGTTATTGACTAATAATAATATTTTTCAATTAAATTGAACAAAAACATATCAACAAACATTCTTGATTTAATATTAGTTTTAATATTTATTAAGAGGATTGACTGATTTGTGACTACAACAACATAATTATTTGATAACTAAGAGTTGTGATTAATTAATTCATTGCAAAAGGAATTCTGTTTTAGTTGAAAACTAATACATTTACGGAAATGAATAATTCTGTTGATGGATCATCATTCCAACCCCCAAAGTTAAACGCTAAAGCAAATTTTAAATCCTGGAAAATCAAATTCGAGAATCATGTAAACTACACTGATTCGTATTTGTGGGTATCAATAATTGAACATCCTTATCTTCCACTAGCTATTGGACCACATTATAAAGACGGTAATCAACCCATAAATATAAAAGATCCATCACCTAAGGATGTTAAAAAGGTTAAAGTCGATAAAATGACTCATATGTGGCATTTGGTGGGGATAAGAAGCGAGGTAAAATTGTTGGTGAAGTAAAATTAACTAATGTTGTGCTTAAATTTAAGAAAGTAAATTATTGTGGAAATTTACAATGCAATTTATTGAGTTTGTCTCAAATTTGTGATCAAAATTATACTACTTTATTTGATTACACTAACTATTAAAATCTTAAGCTAGTTTTCACATTCCAGCAGATTGGATCCTTTTTAAAGCATCAAGAAAAGGGAACACATATGTTTTGGATATGAATAATACTACACTCACAAGCAATGAAACATGCCTATTGTCTAAGTCATCAGAAGATGAATCTTAGTTGTGGCATAGAAGGCTTGTTTATTCCAACATGAAGAACATGAATAAATTGGTGAAAAATGACCAAGTCATTGGACTACCAAAGACATAATTTTACTGTTCCAATCATTGTTCATCATGTTATAAAGAAAAAACAACATAGGATGTCACATAAATCCAAAACAATCAACACAAACTCAAAACCACTTAAATTGCTTCACATGGTTCTATTAGGTCCAACCAATGTGATGAGCATTGACACAAGTCAATATTATTTGGTGATTGTTGATGATTTCACTAGATTCATATGGGTCTTTGTCTTAAAACAAAAGGGTGAAACATCAAAAAATTAATGGATTTTGTCACTAAGATTGAAAATTAACTTGATCTAAAAGTTAAAATTTTTAGGATGATAATGGATGTGAATTTGTTAACAATGTTTTACATTTCTTTTGAAGGAATAAAGGCATAGAAAGGCAATTCAGTGCTACTAGGTCACCATAACAAAATCGAATTGCTGAAAGAAGAAACATAACTCTCATTGAAGCAACAAGAACAATGGTAGCTGATTCATAATGGCGAATCACCTTTTGGGCTAAAGCAGTGAACACAATATGCACTATTCAAAACATGACTTTAATTGTCAAAAAACATAACAAAACACCATATGAGCTCTTATTTTAAAGAAAACATTTAATAGGATATCTTAGAGCTTTTGGGTGTCATGTGTCTATTTTAAACACAAAAGAACAATCAGGCAAGTTTTTTGAAAAAACCTATGATGGTTTCTTTGTTAGGTACTCCTCAACATATAATCATATAAAATTTATATTCCACAACAAAACATTTTGGAAGAAGCACCTAATGTATCATTTGATGAATCCTTGCTTCTAAAATATGTTAAAGGATCATCATGGTTGTTTGTTATAGATGCATTAACAAACTCGTTTAACTCTAGTTATTTGGATATTACAGGCTCTATGGATATATGTTATCCATATGTTCCTCTAAATATGAATGAAGTGTCATTATCTGCTGATCCTCCAAGACCATCATCACACTCTTCTAGTGTTCCTGATCCTTAGACTTCATATCATTCATGAAATGCAGAACATGACCAAACTAACAAATTAGTGACAGCTAACTCTACATCCGCAAATGTTTTCCTACATCTAGAGAAATGACCACTACATCCTAGATGTTCCATCTACACTTGTAGATATCACATTCTCTAGAGATCCTACAATACATTCTAAGAAAACTAGGTCAACAAAATTAGTAGATGTTCCTGTAACTCATGTGAAAGATCAAAACATATCCGTAGAGGTTCCAACGGAAGTTGTTCACATGCTGCTGATGCACAAACTCATGAGGGGGGATATCATTCAACTTCAGAACATCAAAATGATAAAGATCTTGACTACTTTGTTGATTCTTCATCTGAGCGGGATCCCTCTCTATCAATCAATATGACTAACTTGGAATCACCATTCCAGTTGCATCTATTCCAACAACAAGAATTCATAAGAATCATCCAATAGATAATATTATTGGTGATCTTAATGAAAGAACCACCAGAAACCAAGGGGGAGCAACCAATATTTGTGTGTTCACTTGTTTTCTTTCACAAGTGGTTCCTCCAAACATAACTGCTCCATTGAAGGATAATAACTGGTTTGAAGCTATGCAAGAAGAGCTTCAACAATTTAGAAAACAGAAAGTCTAGAATCTAGTTGATCTTTTTGAAGGTCTATATCCAATTGGCATAAGGTGGCTTTTAAAAAATAAACTAGATGACAGAGGTATTATTGTGAGAAATAAAGAAAGGCCAATAGCATAAGGATACACCTAAGAAGAAGGAATGTATTATGATGAAGTTTGTGCATCAAGTGCAAGGATTGAAGCCATAACAATATTTCTAGCCTATGCTTCATATAAGAAGTTCATAGTTTACCAAATGGATGTAAAATGTTTTTTGTTATATAGGAAAATTGATGAAGAGGTCTATGTTGCTCAACCTCTATGCTTTGATGATCCTGATTACCCACATAAGGTATACACGCTTGGAAAAGCGTTGTATGGTCTTTATCAGACTCCAAGAAAGTGGTATGGAACATTTTCATCATTCTTACTCAAGCATGGATATAAAATCAGAACAATAGATCAAACTCTCTTTCTCAAACAAAAGCATCAAGACCTCTTGCTTGTCCAAGTTTATGTAGATGACATTATCTTTGCCTCAATGAACCAGAAGATGTGTGAAAGCTTTGAAGGTTCAACGAAATCTGAATTTCAAATGAGTTTAATGGAGAACTACTTCATCCTTGGTTTACAAGTTCATCAAAAACTAGATGGCATCTTTATTTATCAAGAAAAGTATATTCATCAAATCTTGAAGAAGTACAATCCTACTGATACTTCTTCATGCAAAACACCAGCGTCAACAATTGACAAGAGTGGTCCTGATCCTACGGGGAAATCAATTGATCAAAGATTGTATAGATCAATGATAGGATGTGTAATATATTTAACTACCATTAGACCTGATATAATGTTTGTTGCGTGTATTTCTGATAGGTACCAATCAGATCCCAAAGAGTTACATCTGAATGTTGTTAAGAGGATCTTTAGATATCTCAAAGGGAAGCCGACTCTTAGATGTTGGCATCCCAAAGATGGAGATTTTCAACCTCTACTTATACTCTGATAGTGACTTTGGAGGATGCAACAACAATAAAAAAACCACAACTAGTGGATATCAATTCATAGGACCAAGACTTGTTTCTTGGCAGTGCAAAAGCAAACAAATGTACCAGTATCCACAGCTGAGGCTGAGTTCCTATCTGAGCTAGTTTCACTTAGATTGTTTGGTTGCAAAAGCAACTACTATATTATGGTATGATTTCCTTCAAATACAATTCACATTGATAATGCAGCTGCTATGTTCATCACTGCTAATCCAGTGCAACATAGTAAAACAAAACACATAGAAACCATATACAATTTTTGAGAGATTGCTTAGAAAGAGGTTTAATCAAGTTAGTCAAAGTGGATACAACAAATCAGCTTGCTGATTTATTCACTAAAGCCTTTGATTCAGTTAGATTTAATTTTCTGATTGAATCATTGGGCATGATTAACTTAGATTTATCATCTGTCAACAAAAAGCATGAGTTTGTGTTGGTACATGTATGTCCCTAGATCATGATATGAATGTAATAGATCTTATTTGTCTGATTCTGGTGTAATGTTTGAAATGATTAATGAAATGATATTGGTTGTCTGTTATTTATAATATTTAATATTTCATTAATGAGTTGATGTTGAATTGGTTAATTAGGTTTGGGACTGTTTGAAGTGTTATGCATAATTTTATAATATTGAATACACTCAAACTTGGTGAAGTGAAGTTCTCATGCGTCCAACTGGCCATGTGACTGAGTGTCCATGTGCCTAAATAGTCCATACGCCTGAACAACTTCATGCGACTGACTCAAGCACACGACTGAACACTCAGCCGTGCGGATGAATCAACCGCATGGTTCAATCGCACGACTGAACCATACAAATGGTTCAGTCGCACGAATGAACAATACTAACCTATAAATACAACCAAATTCGTGGAAAAAAAAAAACATTTTTTTTCTATTTCGACTCCAGACGTACCCTAGCCGCCCAGAAACCTCCAAGTTGATACTCCAAGTTCATAGAAGGCAATAGATCGATTCCTAATCGATTCTTAACATTGATTCAATACTTTATTGATTCTACGTGCGTTCTCACTGAATGGATCGCCAATCAAATAGGATTCCGCACTATTTGGTTTGGTTTACATGTTAATCATTCGGTATTTCGTTAAAATACAAGGTCCTAACAAGTGGTATAAGAGCTTTGGCTCTTGATTACGTGTGATTCAATCAAGATTGATAAAAATTTTGTGTTTTTACATTAAAAAAGGCAATCTTTTGTGTCAAAAGTTGTCTTGGACGTACCCTGCTCATCAAGTTTCGGTTTCTATGGCCTTAGGCAATTAGGGTTTGCAAAATTTTGAATTTTTACGGCTAAAGCACGTTTAACCTAGAAATTTTCGCAAAACAGCAGCTTCAGTCGCACGAGTGAGCCATTCGCATGACTGGACTCATTCGCATACTCCAGACACACGATTGGACTGAGTCGCCTCTCCATTAGTACGACTGAACCATCCGTTCGCAGTGTTCATACGCATCAGCTTCATTCGCTCGACTGAACCAATCGCTTAGTTTAGCCGCACGATTGAACCAATCGCATAGGTCATTCGCACGGATAGCCCATTCGCATCACCCAGTCGCACCAGTTTGAAAGTTTGGTTAGTACACTTAAAGGTTAATCGAGATGGAAGATCAGATGTCAGCGTTTACTGCCGGCAAGGACTCAAGGATCAAGAACCTACTGTTGCTTGAGAGTGAGGTGGGGAATAATAATAAACCACCAAAACTCTTAACGTTAGATGAGTTTCCCCACTGGAAACAACGTTTTGAGATCTACCTCAATGGAGTGGATCCAAATTTGTGGGAAGCTATTGAGATTGGGTATAGTATGCCGGTGGGAGCAGATGGGGTAAAACTTACTTTGGGAGGGATGACCGATGCTCAGAAAGTCAAGTATAATGCAGAGAAGAGAGTTTATGCATTGATTACACAGTCTATTCCTAAAGATATTTTCCACCAGTACTCGGAGAATAAGCAGGCCAAGAAATTGTGGGATGAGCTGGAAAAGAGATACGACGAAAATGCTTCATTGAAGGTAGTTAAAGCTAAGGAACTGAAGAAGGAATTTGACAACTTCTCATCAATGGGAAACGAGAGTTTGGATGATGTTATTGATAGATTCTACCATCTGATGAGTGCAGTGCATACACATGGCGTTGCTACTACCATGGAAGAAAAGGTGTCAATTTTGCAGACGGATTGCCGGAAAAGTGGGCTTCATTTGTGTCAAATCTGAGACAGAATGAGATGCTGGCAAAGTTGGATATCAATGACTTCATTCTAAAGCTGTGAGAAGAAGCACTTAGGATGAAGTACAGAGCTTAGAAGTCTTCGTACACTCAGAATCCAGCTTTGTACAATGCCACGCCTCAAGCTAAGACGTCTGGAGCACCTCTACAGACTGCATTGTGTTTAGCTCATCGGGTCCTTCACAAGCTTCTCCTTCAGGATCAGAAACTTCCGGGTCTTCGTGTACCCATTACATTTGTCAGGATCAGTGATCACAAGTTTGATGTAATAGAGCGTAACGCAGCGGAATAAGAACAAGAATTAGACAAATTGTAGCAAGAATTTGATACTCGTATGCATTAAGAACAAATACGGTTATAACGAGAGATATATTTCTGTAACAAGGAATGTTTCTATAATATCGAATATTTCTGATCAAATCATTCTCCTATTATAATAGGTTAACACTCCTTATATAGAGTGCAATCGCTGCTGTTATCACGGGAAAGTGACAACTGGCAGATCTATTACAAAAATAACTAACTCTTAACAAACTACTGAAATGTTCACAACTACTGAGAACATATCAGAGTGGTAAGTACAAAATATGAAACTACTGAAACTACAACGACTGAAGAACAAGCTCTTCAGTCGTTTTACAAAACTACTGAAAAACATAAAACTACTGATGAGCACAACAACTGAAGAAGTATTCTTCAGCTGTTGTGTCAAACTACTAACAGATAAAACATAAAACTACTGACAGGTAAACCGTCACAACTACTGAAGAAGACCTCTTCAGCTGTTGTGACAACGTCTGATACTTTGGTCTTTAGCACTTGTGTCTTCAGACTTTGTCTTCAGCACTTGTGTCTTCAGACTTTGTCTTCAGCACTTGTCTTCAGACTTTGTCTTTAGCACTTGTCTTCAGACTTTGTCTTCAGCACTTGTCTTCAGACTTTGTAATCAGCTGTTGTCTTCAGCTGTTGTGGTCTTCAGTAGTTGTTGTGATGTCTGTGGGACTTAAAGGTTTTCTGATCCGCTCATTGGTTCTTTTGGTCCAACAAACTCCCCCTGAACCAATGCAACCAAAACGTTTAACTTTATTGAGGTCCCACTTATTGTTGGCAGAATGGTGGTATTTTTTCCTTCTTGATCAGTTGAGAAGATGACCCATATAAGCACTGGCCTGGGAATGAGTCTCCGATGATTTGGTTGGCAATGTATGGATGGGAGCTCTGTATTGGGGAATCGGACACTGAGCTGTTCCCCCATCCATGAGACTCACTTCCCATGTATAAGCCTGTAGGATTCTCTGGTGTATGCTCTGAGAAACATAATTTGTTCTTCCATGGTCAGGTTCTCAGCTACACCATCAAACAATCCTTCACGCCCATACAGCTCTGAGATGTACTTGGCCTCTTTGCCATTTTTGAGCCCAACTGTTGTAATCTGTCTGTATGCAAACTCATCAGGATGATTCCCTTCAAGTAACAGACTGAGCTCATTTTGTTTGAAGTTCTCAAGCCTCTTGTAGACTAACCCCTTTTTAATAACTCTGTTCTCTAACATCTTTTGGGGTGGCTGTTTAGTCTCATAGGCCTTCTTGAAATCTTCTACAATCTCCCAGGGTGATACTACAAGGACCACTGTGATCTCTTCATCTACGATCCTTTTTACTTGGCCCTTGTATCTCGAAGGAATGTCTTTCTTACAATCCTGTGAGCCACCCTAGGATCAGGCCATACTCTCACCTTTTCCTTCTGATATTGAAATGTGTTGGCAAGGGTGTACAACCTCAGAGCTTCTTTCTTCATACTAATTATTGATGAAGAAGCAACATAAGTTTTGTCGATGCTTTTCAACATCTCATCGTCATGAAGCTTTGCTGCTGCTCTTCTTCAATCTTTACTCTCACAGTTTCCATCTGTGAGGTGGGAGTGATGGGCATGGGTTTGGCTTTAGGCAATGTTAGGACTGCAGACAGAGGCAGCCTATCTTCTTCCACATCATCCTCTTCTTCTTCTTCTTCTAGCCTCAACACCCTTCTCTTCTTCTTCTTGGGTGCATCATCGGCTGTTGGTTTAGAGGGTAAGGGAGTTGGTTTTGTGGTTGTGGTTGTGGTTGTTTTGGAGAGGGAATGTTGACAGGCTGATTTAGCATTTTAGAGGTGAGTGTGGCTTTTGAGTGTTTGGCTAGCTCAGTCCTGCTCCCTGCTCCTGCTTCATTCAAAGCTTCGACTACTAAACCCTTAGTGTATGCTTCAGACGAACAGATCTTGGAGGTTATGGCCAAGATACTGTCCCTGGTCCATGATTTAATCTCGATCAATGATCTCCCAAGATATTTTGCAATGAATCTGATCATGATCTCTAGTCTCTCTCTTTCTAATGCATCATAACTTGCCCATTTAGAGTTAATTTCTTCAACTTCAAGTCTCCTGATCTCTGAGTCAAGCTGTGTAGTATCGAACCCTTGTCTATACAGTTGATCAATAATGGCATCCATTGATTTACTATGTGTAGCATCTGCCATTTTGATCATCTCATCGAGTTGGAGTTCTTTCTCTTTTCCTTCACCCTTCCTCTTCTTATATGTGACATGAAAGTCTTTGTGACTTTCACCCACTTGATCATTTTCTATTCCCTTCACAGACTCCTCTTCCTTCTCAGTTTCCTTTTCTTTCAGTTTGCTCTTCCTCTTTGCTTTCACTGACTGACTCTCCCCCTTTTTGGTTGCATTGGTTGCAAGGGGTTGTATGATTGAGGGAAGCCTCTCATCCATGGTTTTGATCACAATGTCTGTGATCATTGGGGTGATGAGAGGTAGGGATTGCTGAAGATAGCAGATGTTTGCTCAGAGGGTTTTGTCCCTGAGAAGCAGTGCTAGAAGTAGAGGCTGGTGGCTCGGAAGTTTTGAGTGGCTGAGTGTATGGGAGACCTTTAGGTGAAGGTGCCATCTGTGGGTTTATTGTGGTGGCAGATGGACTTGCTTGTTGAGAGAATTGGTCAAGTAGTCTTTGTAGTCTACTGACTTCTTCCTCAAGAATTGTGTTCTGGGCCAGAACATCATAAAAGAAGCCCAGGTCATCATCAGCAATGCTGAATCACCTGACCTCCTGCTTGTAGCAGGATGTACATGCACTGGGTGTAGACCAGTTTTAGCATGTGCCCCTTTTTCTTGGAACAGGGGACTTCCAGCCTCAGGACTATGTCCTTCATCAGCTGCTGCCTCTAGTGAGGTCTTAGCTATGTTACCAGCCTCATTCTGATCATGTGCTGATTCAGCAGAGGTGGCAGCCTCACTAGATGTTCTAATCTCCATATCCACACCAGGAGATAGAACGTGTAAACCCTGGTGCTGTAGGTTGTCAGAAGCATGGTGATCCTCGTCCTCAATAGTTGTGGTTCTCCCTTTTGTTGGTGGTTGTTGGGGAGGAGGAGAGACATGCAGCTGAGTCAGCACGTTTGCAATGATAATGGTTGGACTTTGGGGGGCGGTTGCATGGGGAGATGGGGTAAAAGCAGTGTGCACCTGGGGAGAATGGTGCTCTTCAATGGCAATCTCCTCAAATGAGGAAGATCCCAGATTTGTGGGTACCCCTTCTGTGGTTGCTACAGGTTCCTTTTGAGAGGAATCTTGAGCGGCTGTGGCTGGTGAAGTCCTTGTATCCACTAGGGGTTATAACCAGTGGATATAGCCTGCGTTTGTGTTGCAGGGGCATCCTCAGGGGACTCATTTCCCTGAGTAGCCTTTTTTGTCTTCTTTTTAGTGGGTTTGGTGGGGACTTTGGATTTGGAGGTGGTGGCTGTGGGTTCCAGCTGCGTGGGTTTGCACAGCTTGGCAGCCATTTTGAGTGATTGGTCAGAGTTGTGCCGGGAGTATACTTCAGGCAATACAGTCGTAGTAGGGACTCCCAGGCCAACAAGTCCCTCAACTTGAAGCTGGTTTTCAATTATGGCCATTATGAACCGAGGATATAATATCCAACGGTTAGCAGTTGTTTTTGGGCCATATCCTTGAGCTCTAAAAATAGTATTTCAGAAAAATTTAAAGGTTGTTGCTCAAGGATGGAGTACATTACCTGTTGCCACCTTGTGGAAATTTGATCCCATGATGAAGTCTTGGAGGCAAGGCATACATTTACCATATGAAATATGAGACGTTCGGTATCTGGAAATTTTCTCTTCAGTAGGTAGATGCACTCTGGTTACCCTGGTATCCATGGTGGGCAAATGATTGATCTGTTGTGCCCTTTGGATACCAGTTGGGAAAGTGGCATCATCCAGATTAAGGGTTTGGCGAAGAGTGTCTGGAGTAATGACCACTTTTGGCCATGGACAAACGATTGAAGAGACTCTGTGTCATTCTCCTCAGAGACCAGAGTGACGTTTGTCCAATTGGTTAAGGGATTCGGCATATATGGTGGGATTTACCAAAAGCCGTTTTGTAGGGTGACTGAACCATTAAATCAATGGCGTTGTGACCTTGGTCCAGTATGGCGATTTGGTGAGATGTGCGACACAGTTGTGTCGTGGTTTTAGTTGCATGGTCGCCATTGATGAAGAGAGGGTAGAGAGTTTTTGAATGTTAGGTTTGAGAAGAGAAGATAAAAACTCTGAAGGTGGGATAAGGTATTTAAAGGGTCGGGTTAGAAAACGACTGAAGGTTTGGTGTGAGTCATCAGTTGTTGAAACTACTGATGACGTGGTATTAACTTTCAGACGTTGAAACAGCTGAAGTCTCTGATTTAGTCATCAGTAGTTATAAAACTAATGAAGACAGTTTTGACTTCAGGTGATGAAACAACTGAAGACTTTGTATTAGTCATCAGTAGTTGTGAAACTACTAAAGACAGTGGTTTTGTCAGTAGTTGTTGTAAACAGTTGAAGACTGGTGTTAGTCTTCAGTAGTTGTAAACTACTGAAGACATAGTTTTGGCTTCAGTGTTGTTTAATGAAATAGCAGTTGTAGAAACCTGAAGAGTAATTACTCATCAGCTGTTATCGTCAATTCATAGCTTTTCAGCTGTTTCACACTGTCCTCAACACTTACTCATCAGACTTTTCATCTGCTTTTCAGGTGTTTCATAGGACATCAGTAATCTGCATTTCTGACATCAGTAGTTGTAGCTGCATCAACTGTTGTGACTGCATCAGCTTGTAGCTACATCAGCTGTTTTAACAGATAAAGTATATCTGACAATAATGAACTAATGATCATCGGTACTTGTGAGCTGAGATCATCAGTAGTTGTCACTTATTCTAGCTGCAGCATACCAAGCCTTAACACCAGGTTGTGGAAAGTTGAACTATCCAAAGGCTTAGTAAAAATGTCTGCAAGCTCATGAGCACTAGGAACAAATTTTGATCAATAGACCTTTTCAAAACAATCTCTAATAAATGGTGTCTGATTTCAATATGTTTAGTCCTAGAGTGCTGGACAGGATTCTTGACAATACAAAGAGCTGAAGAGCTGTCCATTAACAATAGGGTCTTAGTCTCTGTTATGCCATAATCCAATAATTGGTTTTGAAGCCAGAGTACCTGAGATGTACAGCTTGCAGCGGCAATGTACTCTGCTTCAGCAGTTGATATAGCAACTGAGGTCTGTTTCTTGCTCTGCCAAGAAATCAAGTAGTTGCCTAGGAATTGACATCCACCAGAAGTTGATTTCCTGGTCAACTTACACCCTGCATAGTCACTGTCAAAAAAAGCAACTAATTTACCAGAATGTCTAGTAGAATACCATAATCCTAGAAATGGAGTGCCTTGCAGATATCTAAAGATCCTCTTGACTGCAATCAAATGAGACTCCTTAGGTGCAGCCTGAAATCTAGCACAAACACATGTAGCAAACATATATCTGGTGTAGAAGCTGTTAAATACATCAAGGACCCAATCATACATGTGTAAAGTGTTTCATCAACCACTTTACCTTTCTGATCTGTATCCAATTATGTGGTGATGCACATGGGGGTAGAACAGGGCTTACATTTTTGTAAATCAATCTTTTCCAAAAGATCTTTTTGTATTTGGACTGATGAATGAAAATTCCATCAGCCTTTTGTTTGATTTGCAAACCCAGAAAGAACTGTAATTCTCCCATGGCACTCATTCAAACTTCTGTTGCATCAACTTTGTAAAGGCATCACACAACTGTGGATCAGAGGATGCAAAAATAATATCATCTACATAAATTTGAACAAGTAGATTATGCTGCCCAGCTTTCTTAATGAATAAAGTCTTATCTATGGAGCCTCTAGTGAAATATTTTCGAGAAGAAAGTTTGATAATGTCTCATACCAGGCTCTAGGAGCTTGTTTCAACCCATAAAGAGCCTATCAAGCTTATACACCCAATTAGGATGTTTATTGTCCTCAAAGCCTAGTGGTTGACATACATAAACCACTTCTTTAATTTTCCATACAAAAATGCACTTTTGACACCCATTTGAAAAACTTTAAGGTTTTGATAAGCAGCATAAGCTAAAAACAATCAAATGCTTCCGGTCTGGCTAGGGGCAAAGGTTTCATCATAATCAATACCTTCGTCTTGTGCAAACCCCTGAACAACCAGTCTGGCCTTGTTCTTAACAATAAGCCCATTTTCATCAGTTTTGTTCCTAAACACCCATTTAGTGCCTATTGCACACTTACCTGGAGGTAGAGGAACCAGTTCCCACACTTGCTGTTTCTTGAACTGAAGAAGCTCAAGCCATGGCATCAACCCATCCATTGTCCTTTAAAGCAATGTGATAATTCTTTGGCTCTTACTGACTGATGAAAAGAGCATAGAAGCAGAAATTTGACAATTGACTTCTTGTTGATACACCAGCAGTGATATCACCAATGATTTGAGACATAGGGTGATTCTTCAGATCTTGATACACAATGAGATCTGTGCAATTGTTTGTAGCAGGCTAGCAGTAACAGATGGTGATGGTGAATCATTTCCTTGAAACCAATCAGTGGATGGTAATTCAAAGGAAGTTGAATTTGAAGAAATCTCATCAGCATTTGTTGTGGATGGTGCTATTGGAGCTACAGGACTCAGGTGTAGCTGATCAGGCAGTTGATCACTAAACCTGAAGAGGTGAGTACTGCTATCATCATCATCATCAGCACAGCAGAACCACCAGGTGGTGAACTGTTGACAGGAGCAACAGCAGGAGTTTGATAAGAACATATTGCAGTATGTCCAAATCAAATATCTCCACAAGGCTTTGTGGAATCTTGTCCTTGGAGATCATTAAACTTAACATGTAGAGTCTCTTCAACCATCCTTTTCTACAGTTGAAGACTCTGTATGCTTTGCAAGTTGATGAATAACCAACAAAGTACCCTGCATCCACCTTAGATCAAATTTTTGGAGTTGATCCCGTGTGTGAGAATGAAACAAGGACAACGAAAATGCTCTGAAGAATGAAATTAGAGGGGTCAAATGATGAAGAACTTCATATGGAGTCTTCATCAACCTCTGATTTACTAGAAACTCTATTCTGTACATAGCAAGCTGTATTGACAGCTTCATCCCAAAAGTCATTGGCAGTCCAGAATCAGCCAACATGGACCTTGCAGCTTCAATAAGGTCCTGTTCTTTCTCTCCACTACTCCATTTTGCTCAGGAGTTCTTGAGATGCTATACTGCCTCTTGATTCCCTTGATAAGTAAAACTCATCAAGTGTGTGGTTTCTGAATTCAGTACCATTGTCATCTCACACACTTAACTGGTAGGGAATACTGCTTTCAACGGAACACCACAAGTTCATAATGGACTGCGCAGCCTCATCCTTTGAATGCAAGAAGAAAGTCCATACAAATCTGGAGTAATCATCCACAATTACCAGACAGTTTTCTTCTTAGCCATACTCATCACTCTCCCGGGACCAAGAGATCCATGTGAAGAAGCTGTAAGCAGGCAGTGGACTTAGGTTCTTCTATGGAGGGAAATGAAGCTTTGTGTTGTTTTTTTTAAACAAGCAGTGCAGTTATCTTCACACTTGAACTCCTTCATAGGCAGTCCCCTTACTAAACCATGGTTTATCAGCTGATTTATGTTTTTGAGATTAACATGACCCAGCCTCTATGCCATAGAATAGATTCTGAGGGGAAGCCTTGGAAAATAGGCAAGGATAGCCTTTGAGATCTATTTTCTTGGAAAGATCTAGTCATACACTCTTCCTGTCCTGTTGGCCTTTAGGAGAGTGTGTTCATCCAACACCTTATCAATCAAACTTAGAACTTTGGATGACAGAATCCGACAGTTCTGACTGGTGAAAAGAGCAACATGTCCTTTGTCACACATTTGACTGACACTCAAGAGGTTGTACTTGAGATTTTCCACATGGTTAACATCATCAAACTTTATTTCCCCATTGGAAACAAAGCCTTTGCCGATGATGTAACCCTTTGCATCATTGCCAAATGACACAAACCCCTTCCTTCCGTGAGAGTAGTCATTAAGAAGTGATCTGTTTCTGTCATAGCATGGATCCTCCACTGTCTACACCAGATGCCTCTGAGGTATGTTGAAGAACCCTACAAAATACAACAAATTAGTTAGATTTTGAGACCCAAACCTTTTTGGTCTGGGCCTGTTCTCATCAACAGATGGTAAACTAACATGTTTGTTGGAAACACACGCCTGAGAGGAAGAAACTGGTGGAAGAAAAGGAATCCTTTGGCTTGGACCTCCTTTTCTGTGGTTTCAACATAGGAACATCTAATTGGTTAACTCTTCCCAATAGATTTGAACCATCATAACCAGCTGTGACTGACTTTTTGATAAGGCTTTTAGCTCTTCAGACACATTGGCATTGGAGTTTGATAAGTTCCTATGTTGCACCTCTTCTTTTGAGCAATCTTAGCTGTTACTGTTTAACCCCTTCCTTTTTGGATTTCTTTTTGGACTTAAGGTTACAGGATTTGATGTTGCTGGTACAAAGTGGCTTCAAACTCAGTTTTCATTTTAACCATTTTCTCTTTACTTCCTCTTTATGTTTGAGTTTGGATCCCCTTTGTACCAACAATCATCTGTAAGATGATTGAACAAACCACATACTTCACATGGTTTCTTCTTCATCTTATGTGATCATCAACTAAAAGAGAATGAAACTACTGAAGACTTGCTCTTTAGTACTTTGGAAGCATTATTTGCTTTCTTGACTTCCTCTTTAGTAGTCTTCAAACTCTTTCAACTGACAGTTTTCTTCTCTTCAGTGCTGACAGTAGTTGGAGAGTTTGAACTTCAGGTGTTAAATCTTGCTCTCTAGTCCTTTCAGGACTTCCAGAAATAGCTCCTGAGTTGATTATCTCTTTGATCATGTGAGTGTCAGCAGTGGAACCATCAACATCAGCTGGGGGTTCTGAGAGGGCTTAGTGCTGACTTCAACTTTTGATGATGCTCTATCAAAAAGTGAATCACATGATGAGGTGGATTGGTTATTGCTTTCTCCATCAGATTTCACTTTTGCTCTTGAAGCAAAATCTGTAGGAGGAGCAGTGTGATTATAACCAATACCAAAATTCACATTGGAAGCAGATTGCTTACTAAGAAGCATTTCAAAACCTTTGCATGATTGTACCCATCGATCACACTCTACCTGGGTGACTGCAAGGGTTTCTTTGAGACTTCTCTAGTCTTCCAGAATAACCTCTAGCTTGGCCTTTTCATCATTTAATTGGCATTTAAGCTTATAAATCTCATCATTTTTACTATTAAGAGCAGACTCAAACTCAGCTTTTCTTTTGGAAATGGTTTTCTCAAACTCAAGTTTTTGATTTATTAATGCTACATTTGCCTCTCTAATGGAGACAAAGGCAGCAATGCACGATTCAGAACATAACTTGGCTTTAGCCTCTGAAGATACCTGAGTTACCTGTGAAGATGATGCATTTGAGCAGGAACCCTCAGTAGACTCAGGGCGACATGAGAGCCAGATTCCAAAAGGACTGTCACCACTATGGTGACCAACACCTGTGAACAGTTGTCATGACCAGACATGTCATCCGGTAAACTGCTCCAGTCAGCAACTCCAGGGGTGAAGAAGCTTGTGTTGTTGAGGTTGAGGAGGTTGATGAGATTGAGATGGTTGAGGTTCTGGTGTAGTGCATGAGGTGTGGTACTATAGGACTTGAACTTGATTTGACTGTGGCATGTAATAACAAGGGTAAGGATATGGCATTTGACCCTGAGGAACAAAAATGTAGGAGATTGTGGTTGAGAATGATGACTAGAATTGATAGGATGTTTCCCTCTGTGTTGTTGACTATTGCCAGGGAAAGTCACAAAAGGTGCAGGGAATTAGATCCAGATGATCTGCATTCTCTAGCAAAGTGTCCAAGCCTGTGGCATTTGTGACACTTCAACTTACTCTTGTCAAAACAACTTGGTTTTGCCAGAGAGTCCTGGGAACTTTCTTCCGAGTTCTTTTGTAGAAATTCTGAGATCTGATATTTATCAAGGCCATTTGGCTCAAATATCCATCTCTTCTAAGTCATCATCAGCAATCCCCTTGAGATCATCCATGATGAAGCATAGATTGTCATTATTACACCCAGTAAACTGACTATCAACACTCACAAACGCAGAATCAGAGTGTTTGAGGAGAAATCAATATGCTCATCGTACTGGCATTCAGATGAAGCATATTCTAACTCATGACCAACCAAGGCAGTGTTGTCTGGTACAAAGTCTTCAGTGAGCTTTCCAGATGAAGACAGTTTTCGTTTCTCTTCTATCTCTCTCTCAAATGTGAGCAATTTCCATGGAGTTGGGTGAGAGATAGTTTGTCCAAATTTGCACTAGAGCGTAGGACAATAGTATATGTGTCCCATCTCTCAGGCAGTGATCTGAGAAATCTGTTATTCATCTGGATATTGGTGTACTCAAGTTTGACCATTTTTTATTCAGAGATCAAACAAGAGAACCGCTCAAACTGTTGAGTCAGTGTCTCCCTTTCTATGAGAGAATGTCTCGTATTGTTGGGCAAAGATTTCTCTATTATTTGCCAAGACCTCATCTGTTTCTCCAAATTGTTCTTTCAAGGCATTCCAGAGTTCATGGGCAGTTTCATGATGCATTAGCCCAGAATAGATTTCATTGGGCATGCCATGGCCAGAATTCCATGGGCTTTTGCATCAATCGCAAAAACAATTTCTTATCCTCATCTGAGTATTGCTCCCTCCTCTTCGGAACCATTTGATTGGTTTCCAGGTTATTCACCATAGCGTTGTTAACAGACAGGTGATGGAGCATTCGTCGTTGCCATATGTTATACTCATTCCTAACCAGCATTGGAGGCTTGGTTGAGGAACCAGTATTGTGAGGATCATTGGAAGGAGTAGTCATTTTCAGTCCAAATACAATTTAATTCAAGCTTTTAAATGTTTTTACATAGACCACAATAGACTCAATGAAAACCAAGAGAAATTCTCAGGATGAATGACCAGAAACACACAAAATTCAATCTCTATGACCGTTTCTTGCAAAAAAAATGCTAATTCAATCAAACTTGGATCTTGAATAGCAGTTTCAATGATAAATTAATAGATCGATCAACGATTAACCTGCTCTAACACCATTTGTCAGGATCAGTGATCACAAGTTTGATGTAATAGAGCGTAACGCAGCGGAATAAGAACAAGAATTAGACAAATTGTAGCAAGAATTTGATACTCGTATGCATTAAGAACAAATACGGTTATAACGAGAGAATATATTTCTGTAACAAGGAATGTTTCTATAATATCGATATTTCTGATCAAATCATTCTCCTATTACAATAGGTTGACACTCCTTATATAAGTGCAATCGCTGCTGTTATCACGGGAAAGTGACAACTGGCAGATCTATTACAAAAATAGCTAACTCTTAACAAACTACTGAAATGTTCACAACTACTGAGAACATATGAGAGTGTTAAGTACAAAATATGAAACTACTAATAAGAAACTACTCAAACTACAACGACTGAAGAACAAGCTCTTCAGTCGTTTTACAAAACTACTACTGAAAAACAAAAACTACTGATGAGCACAACAACTGAAGAAGTATTCTTCAGCTGTTGTGTCAAACTACTGAACAGATAAAACATAAAACTACTGACAGGTAAACCGTCACAACTACTGAAGAAGACCTCTTCAGCTGTTGTGACAACGCCTGATACTTTGGTCTTCAGCACTTGTGTCTTCAGACTTTGTCTTCAGCACTTGTGTCTTCAGACTTTGTCTTCAGCACTTGTCTTCAGACTTTGTCTTCAACACTTGTCTTCAGACTTTGTCTTCAGCACTTGTGTTCAGACTTTGTAATCAGCTGTTGTCTTCAGCTGTTGTGGTCTTCATTAGTTGTTGTGACGTCTGTGGGACTTAAAGGTTTTTCAGATCGGCTCATGGTTCTTTTGGTCCAACACATTGGAACTGAAGCGAATGCTACTAGACTGAAGACCGAGACCTCAGAAATATTACTCTGGAAGTAGCTCGAGAGCACACATGATCTTTTTGGCAGCAGTGTTAATTCTTATGATGGACTTGTTGCTGGGAAGATTGGAAACTGCCATCTGGCAATGAGACTACGAGCAGGTGGATGAAATGGAGCTAGAGAGAATGGATATTATGTGGGCCTAGCTAGTAGTGCTGTCCAGAGGAGAAGAAGTTTGTGAAAAAGACCGGACAGAACTTGGTTGCTACTAAGGATACCATTTTTGCTTTGACAAGAGTAAAGTGACCTGCTTTAACTGTAGAAAAAGGGCACTTCAAGAGAGAATGTGTGAAGCCAAAGAAAACTGGGAACGGGAACCCATTCTCGTCCTTCACTCGTCAAGACAAGCAAGCTAGCAGTTCTACTTCATCAAGCAAGGATCCAAGGCCTTGACTGCACATGATGATGAAGGACAGGACTGGAGCTTTCGGTTTGTCTGTCTAGGGGAATCAAATAGTGCTAGTGTAGAAGACTTAGATGATGATTCCGCGAGTGAGGGAGGTACTGCAGTTGAGATAGCGATGTCGAATATTGAAGAGACACTGCAACTGAGGTCAGCTACAAGCCTAAAGAAGAGATTTCAACAGCAAAAAAAGGATCACCACAACCAGAGACATCTGATGCTGCGTTGATGGCTAACCCTACTGAACCTTCTCAGGTAAGTACCACTAACCAACTGTTTAAAAATCATGCTTGTTCTGATTGTAATGCTTTTAGAGATAGCATAGATGAGAAATTTGCTAGGTTATTAGATCATAATGATAACTTAATAAAGGATTTGAACTGTGCACTGAGGCTAATAGAGTTTTAAAACAAAATGAGCATAGTTACAAAGAAAAGATAGACCTTTTGACTAAACAGCTTAGGGAAACTGAAGTAGTTGCATTTAACCAAGCTAATGACATTAGGTACTATCTTTACTCCCTAGAAGACACTAAGAAGCAAAAGGCAGTTTTAGATGTAGAAGTAAACTCATTAAAGCAAAAACTGCACAGTTGGACAAGTTCATCACACATTGTCCAACACTTAGTGATAGAACGAAACAACGGGGAAGTTTAATCATAAAGTTGATAGCAGGTCGTGCTACAATTGTGGAGAGTGTGGACACATTGCTTCCTTTTGTCATTACTATCAGACACCTAGGAAGAAGATTGAACTTCAGAATTCAAAATCTAGGTCTTATAAGAGGAGTTCCTTAACTCCACCTAGACGAACTAGCGAACCTAACATTCAACCCATTAGCCAGTCGACTGTTTATCACAAACAGGCATTGCACAAATCTGGCTTATGGAAAGAGAAGTCATCCTCTATGTCTGATAATGATGATAAGAAGGAACTTGAGCTTCCCTCACCCTCTAAGGGACAATGGGTTGAATTCATGATGTGTGATGCCTTTGGGAAACCCAAGCTAGTAAAGGCTTGGGTTCCTGAACCTAAACTAATGTTTTTACTTTGAATGTGCAGGGTGTTCACTACAGTGCTAAAACCAACACGTGGATTGTAGACAACGGAGCATCCAGGCACATGACAGGAAACAGAGCTCTTTTATCAAACGTCAAGCAAATAAAAGGAGGGCATGTTTTGTTTGCTGGAAACAAGGGTGGTTATATCACAGCTCGGCGAGAAGTTGGAAATCAGAAAGTTAAGTTTGATAGGGTGAACTACGTTCAGCAACTTAAAAACAACTTACTTTCTCTTTCCCAAATCTGTGATAAAGGTTTTAAAGTCATATTCGACAACAAGAAGTGTTACGTCCTTAAGAAAGACTACGTTATTCCAGAGGACCAAGTTTTGATGACAGCTTCAAGATATAAAGACCTTTATGTTTTGGATCTCTCAACAGCTTCTACAATGGAGCATGAAGTTCAATGCTTTCTATCCAAAGCCACTAAGAAGGACTCCATATCCTGGCATAGGAGAATGGGACACATCAATCAACGGAAGATGAATCACTTGATCCAGAAGGATCTTGTGAGAGGAGTTAATGTCAAGAATTTCCAACTTCCTGATTTTTGTATAGCTTGCAGGAAAGGCAAACAAACGAAGAAGTCTCATAAGGAAAAGAAAGTTCATTCAATACAACTTCCTCTTGACCTTCTTCACATGGATCTGTTTGGTCCAGTCAGTACAAAGAGCATTGCAGGCGACTTGTACTGTTTTGTTGTTACTGATGACTACACAAGATTCTCTTGGGTAATGTTTCTGAAGTCCAAGTCAGAAACATTTGAGTCATTCAAGGAGTTAGTAACCACACTGGAATCTCTTTACAATCTAAAAGTGAGACATGTACGCTCAGACAACGGACTGAATTCAAGAATCAGTGAATGGATGCTTACTGCAAGGAAAAGGGAATTGTGCATCAATTCACTTCTGCATACACACCTCAGATGAATGGTGTTGCTGAGAGAAAGAACAGAAGCTTGATAGAGACAACACGGACAATGCTGGCAGACTCGAAATTGCCTATCCAATTTTGGAATGAGGCAGGGGCTAATGCGTGTTATACACTGAATCGAGTTCTGATAGTCAAGCGCCACGGAAACATGTTACGTGCTACTACAACGACGTAAACCAAATCTGAGTATCTCGAACCATTTGCCGCACCGTGTACACTTCTGAAAAAACTCAAGATGGTAAATTCAGCGAGAAGGCTGATGAAGGAATCTTCCTAGGATACAACATACCGAACAGAGAGTTTACAATAACTTAACGGGTCTAGTAGAAGTGTGGTGTAATGTTGATGTTCAGAGATATACCACACCACCTACTGGCAAAGGACCCGCCTACTTTTTCGACTATGATGGATTCTTTAAGTCCTTCAACATCCCTATCTCTCCTTCTGATGATGAGTTGGCTACTCGAATAATGGATGATATCTTAATACACCATCTCTTGATTCAACATCATCGAGTTTACAGGGAGAATCATCTACTCAGTCAGGGGGAGTAGTTGATGATAGTGACCCTCCATTGAAGATGAGGCTGAGAAGATGACCAGAACAGTCAGGAGCAACAGTTC
The DNA here is from genome assembly GCA_025506515.1 of Flaveria trinervia. Taxonomy (NCBI): domain Eukaryota; kingdom Viridiplantae; phylum Streptophyta; class Magnoliopsida; order Asterales; family Asteraceae; genus Flaveria; species Flaveria trinervia. The sequence goes on from CM046456.1 coordinate 28,708,641, forward strand.
TAGTTCCTGAAAGTCTACAAGCATCTAACGGTGATGCACCTTCGATTTCGGAACCTCAAACTCCTTCTACCTCAGATGCAGAACCAAATGTTCATAATCTTGGCTTAGAGGTAGCTGCTCCTACTACTCCAGGATCATATCTAAACGTCTATCATCCCTTAGACAATGTCATTGGGGATGTCAGATCAGGAGTACAAACCTGAAATCAGCTGTACTCAGCTGATTATGCCTTTGTTATGGAAAATGGTTACATTCATGATGGTGCTTATCGGTGTTTTGTCTCGCAGTTTGAGCCAAAATACTTAAGTGATGCATTAAACGATGAGGCATGGGTGAGTTCCATGCCAGAAGAACTTCTTCAATTCAAGAAAGTTAGGAGTATGGACTCTGGTAGATAGACGTAAAGGTGCTAAGGTCATTGGCACCAAATGGGTCTTGAAATGCAAGAAGGATGACCAAGGGGTCATTATCAGAAACAAGGCTCGATTGGTTGTTCAGGGATTTTGCCAAGTCGAGGGGATTGACTACAATGAAGTGTTTGCACCCGTGGCAAGGATGGAAGCCATCCGTATCTTCCTTGCCTATGCATCATATGTGAAGATTAAAGTCTATCAATTAGATGTGAAGAGTGCATTCCTTCATGGGGAAATTCGAGAGACAGTGTATGTCAGTCAACCCAAGGGATTTGAAGATCCTTATCATCGGGACAGAGTTTACAAACTCGACAAGGCCTTATACGGGCTTCTTCAAGCTCCTAGGGCCTGAATGAGAAACTCTCAACTCATCTTATAAAACACGGCTTTCGCAGGGGAGTCATTGACTGCACATTGTTCATAAAAGAAAAAGATGGAGACCTACTGCTAGTACAAAAGTATGTCGATGACATAATCTTCGGTTCAAAGAACGAAGAATTATGCAAAGAGTTTGAAGCAGTTATGAAGAAAGAGTTTGAGATGAGTTCTATGGGGGAGATGAAATTCTTTCTCGGGTTACAGCTGGATCAGACACCAAATGGGATCTTTCTACATGAGACCAAGTATGTGGGAGACATTCTCAGTCAGTTTGACATGGAGAATGCTTCTGTTGCTGGGACTCCACTTGATACAAATCATGATACAGAACCTGACGAAAATGGAGATCTGGTAGATGCCACAATGTACCAAGGAATGATTGGATCCCTCATGTATCTCACTGCCTCAAGACCTGATATCATGTATGCTACATGTTTATGTTCTAGATATCAGGCTAAGCCTAAGGTTAACCATCTGATCGGGGTCAAAAGGATATTTCGTTATCTGAAGGGTACACCCACACTTGGGTTGTGGTATCCTCATGATGATGACTTTGAGCTCACGGCGTATAGTGACTCGGATTATGGGGGCTGCAAGATGAACTACAAGTCTACATCAGCAGGGTGTCAATTCTTTGGGAGGAGATTAGTTACCTGGCAGTGTAAGAAGCAGACCTCGGTTGCATTGTCAACCTTTGAAGCCGAATACATTGCTGCTGCAAGTTGCTGTTCACAAATCATTTGGATTCAATACCAAGTACGGGATTATGGTTTAAAGTTTTCTTCTACTCCTATCTTTGTTGATAACTCTGCTGCAATTGTAGTAACTAAAAATCCGGTACAACATCCAAAGACCAAACACACCGGTATTAAATACCATTTCATAAGAGACTGTTTTGAAAAGAACTTAATTGATGTGGTAAAAATTAATATTGACTTTCAAAGCGCTAACCTCTATACAAAACCCTTTGATAAACCACGTTTTCTATATTTGTTAGAGGTCAACGACGTTAAAAAGAAAAGTGATGTTATTCCAGATGATGATCATGTGTAGTCCGATGCATTGCAGTTATATTTTTCTTTTTCAATTTTTCTTGTTTTCTATGTTTAAATTAAATTCATATTATTTAGCTATCTGTTAAAATCCTAAAATAATTAAATCCAGTATGATTTTAGAATTTTAGGGGGAGAGTAGGTCAGCTAGTAACATTTAAAAAAACAAGGGAGAATGAGTAGATAGCCGATATAAGGTAGATCGTATCTGTGATACCGATTCAAACCTTTTGAAAATGATAGTACACAGGAACAAATCAAAAGGGACTTTAAAATTTAATTTAGAAAAGATGCAAATTCAAAGTATAAGTCTTTGTAGTCTAAGCAATATAAAAAGGGAAGATGATAAAAAAACTGGTAAGTACTAAGGTAACAAAAAGAAAGTAGACCTAGAGGTTGCTAGACCATAAATGATATGTCGGTAGATTCAACACAATAGATGAGTAGGCCTGACTGGTGATTTCAAGATCAAACTAAGTTGTTCAACTGACTGTGGGCGGCCATCTTATCACTGGTTAACACAATCAACAATATTCCAATAAGGCATGTAAACGCCACAAATGTGTGCGGATGACCATAAATAGAGCAAAGCACGAAAAAAATGAAAGACAAATGCTATCAAGCTAATGACATATGTTGTTGGTGCATTCTGTGTAAAAAAATGCAGCTGCTCTAACAAGAAGATAGGTTGTGTTCCTCTTTGCTGTGCGATGGCACTGACCTGAGGATAAGCATAACTTAGATATTCTAGAATTCATTGTTGTTTGCCGCCTCTCTGCTGTGCGATGGCACTGACCTAAGGATTGGCTTCTCTTTGAAAGCTCTAAGAATAGTCTCTTCTACTAAAATACCCATAGACCGCTCAAAAGCTCCTGAGGAATGTTGCTTACCATATAAGTGTGAGATCCAAAATGTTAGTTGAAATAATCAAACCTAAAACTATAACAGTTTATGTCTAAAGTCTGTGTATGGATTTAAGAGGATAAATATATTGACAATCATTGTGGCTGCAATCTTGAAAGTTCAAATCAATGTGGGAATCTAATAGTACCAGTGTGATTTCCTAAATTTGCTAATGACTCTGGATGAAAACCAAGAATTGAGCATCAAATGGTTTTGATAACAAGTCCCAATGATTTGACTTGCTTGTATGATTCAAAAACTGAATTGGTCCAGGTGTGGTCAAACTAAATTGAAGCTGTCTATTGTGGAACGAAATCCAGTAGATGTCTATCTTAGGATTCATCTCTCACAAAAAGTCAAAAACAAGCTTAATTTTGTATTTAGTTTAAATTTCTAGTTAGTTAGCCATTTAATTTTGTTTGTTCGTCGGACTATATCATGAAAATCAGTATGGGATTAACTCACCTAAAAGGGTCATGTCTGAGATGGCCACATGTGTTTTCAAATATTAAAAGGGTCACGTCAGAGGTGACTAAATTGTTTAAAAGAAACACATCTGAGGTGGTCAAAAAGTTTTCAAGTTAAGATGATCATGTCTGAGATGATCAAAGGCGTATAATGTTGATTCTATAGTTTGAAAAGGGTTAACTGTAAAACGGTAAGAAATGCAAAAATTTCATAAGTATGACCCATTCGCACGAATGGACCATCAGTATGGACTTACCATACGAATGGGAGCCATTCGTACGAATGGACCATGAGTATGGACCATTAAACCGAATGGCCCATACGAATGACCCAGTCGGATGTTAAAGAGCAAATGAATGAGTAAGTCGCATGACTGAACTCCAGTCGGACGACTGAATGGGGAGACTTATCAATCGCATGACTGAGGCCCATTCGCCCGAATGAAAAGTGCGTATGAGCAGTCGTACGATTGAATTTAGGGTTAGTATAAATAGAGAGAGAGTCGGTCGCATAGACTCACCACTCTCAAACTTACCCTAAATCGCACGACTAACGTTACGCTACCAAAATTTCATTTGATCACTATAAACCCTCGATTCTCACATACTGACCATTTGCATTGACTCTACAGGTAATTTGCGGTGCAGACTCATTACCAAATCATTCAATTTGACACTAAATCTAGATAATCAGACTCGTGATAAACACCGAGACTTATGTGGCAAAAAACCAACTAAACGACGTAAACAAATGAAATTAAAGGTTTTAGGGTTTAAACGAATGGATTGCGAGTCTAATGAACTAGAACACGAAGTCTAAAACTCAAAATTTGTGAAAAATTGAATTTGAATTGAACGGACAAAAAGACATGCGATGGACAGGTTGATGAACTTCAATCGCACGACTGAAGAGTGCGAATAGCTTAACCGCATGACTGAACCATGCGTATGAGTTTAGTCGCACGACTGGTGTAACCGCATGATGCTACATACGCATGAGTCCAGTCGCACACTCAGAAGTACGTATGGAGTCATTCGCACGACTGAATCCCAATCGCATAGCCTCATTCGCATGACAAAAAAGAAATTGGTTCAAGTCCAAGTGTTTCATGACATTCTTAGCCAATGGGTACTAATGTTTACTTTCCTTATGTAACAGATGGCAAGTCAATGGACAATGAGTACGAAGCACAATATTTGTGCTCATCTGGATCTGACATCCATATATGCTTCAGACTTCTCTGGCATTATCTCCTTCCTAAGGAGATCGAGGATTGCACACGCTATATCTACTCCATGTACACCTTATCGTTCGATTCAGCAGGCCTTCTGGGAAGGTGCGGTAGTTGATCGATCCTCTGAGCCTCACTGTATCTGAGGTACTATCTTTGGAGAGACTATAGCTATCACAGAGGAGGATATTATGATCCTGTTACAGTTGGGGGACGATCCTCACTGTCCTACTAGAGTACACCCCCGTACTGTCAGAGGATGTTTTCTTTGAGCCAAGTACTCTGGGGACATCAATGCTTGGGTGCTCAGCAAGAGCAACCTCTGTCCCCAGTTCAAGTATCTTGCTCACATATTGCTGAAATGCATTGCATCCACGAAGGAAGGCTTTGATGAGTTGTCTGACCGGATCCAGAACGCCTATGTTGTGTTGGTGCTGAACCATCCGTTCAGCTTCTCCAGGATGATCTTCACCTACTTGGTGGAGAACATTGAGGGGAAAGGGAAGGAGGGCTTCTGCATGTACCCCCGATTCATACAGATGATTATAGAGTAGAAGCTTCCCTCCCTGCCAAAGGAGAAGGATGATGCTGTAGTGCTTGAGGTGATGGATGATACCACCTTGGGCCGGATGAAGGTATACAGAGGGAAGCAGGTAAAACCCCCTGTCAGGAGATTGTTTGGGCATCTGGACCGTGAGAACTGTGTGGTGCCAGCTAGGAGGAAGTGGCGCGATGACGACAGTGATTCTGATGTTGAACAGATTGCTCTAACCATCGATGACTCTGATGATGATAACGGTGGGGATGCTGGAGATGACATGTCCATTCCACCGAGGGGCGCAGCTACAGATGTATACCTCCAGTATCTGCCCCCATGGGAGACATAGCTGAGTCAGCGGGTTCCATCAGGACTTTATAGCAGCTGAGGAGAAAGAAGAGTCAGACGAGGAGCCATTGACTAGGACTGTGGAAGCAAGGTTGTTCCCACAGAGTATGGACTCCGGGTGGTTGGTGAACGCCCCGGTGGATCAGGAGAGACTGATACTGACCAAACCTATGCCCCTGAGTCTGCTAGCCATGTTCTAGGGGGAGCATCCACCTCGACTGGATCGAGGAGAAAAGGATGGCTCAGCCCCACGGCCAGAAGAAGAAGAGGAAAAGACTCACCTTCATCACCACCACAGCCACTACATCTACCATCACCACTACCACTTCTACAGCACCCACCATCCACCACCACAACCACCACAGCTATCACTAGCACTACGACACCTCGCACCACTGTACATATGCCGACCACCACCATATCTTTCACTCCTACATCACCTCCACTATCTCACAGACCCAACCCTATCTTCACCACGGCCACCACCACCACCACTAGCCACCAAGAAGGACTCTCATCTCATCCCGCACATATATATGGATCTCATCTACATCAATTTGGGGTAGAGGACCAGCTTTCAGCGCTAAATCGTATGGTGATGCGACTGTTAGCTGCTGATGAAGAGAAGACTGCGCAGATCCGACAACTTGCAGATCTCACTGCTGTGCAGTCACACTAGATCTCGGTGCAGGCTCGGCTGATCGAGGAGCAGGCCTAGCAAATGGTTGCTCAGAGGCACGAGATCGCCCAACTCCAAGAGCATAGACTCACTTCTACTAAGAAGATTGAGGAGTTGGAGAATGCTAAGAAGACCATCATGCTCAAACTTAAGGGATCTAAAGATGAGCCTCTGAAGATTAAAGAGGGAGATGGTGATGATGGTGATGATGATGATGAAGATGATGATGATGAGACTGAGGATGATGAGGGGATTGAGGACGAGAGGACAGAGGAGAGGAATGAGGATGATGATTAAGAAGGAGGGGATGCAGCTGCATCTACCTCTGCTCAAGGTCAAGAAAGGAGGTCTAAGAAGAATCAAGACCAACAAGCTTCATCCTCTACTCCACCAAGTGATGATCCAGTGATCCAAGACAAAAGTAATGATTAGATGTCTATGTATTTGACTACTTTTGTATTTGAATAATGGATTTAAACTTATGTGTTTAATGGTTATATTAAGATTAATGTATTTCTATTTTGATTATTAACTAATGGTTGATGTGCTACATGTTTAAATCAAACAGATCCAAACTATCAGAGGGATGAGTTCGATGTTGCTCCCCGTCAGCAGATCAAGACTCAGCTAACTATGATTCTTGATCTGCAAGGGATCGTCAAAAGGTCGGTGAGTTATACCCCTGAAGAAGGGGAAATAATTCACGATCTATCAAATGAGCAACTAGCTGAGATCTTCAAGCTAAATCCCGATGAGGTTGCAAAGGATGCTCCAACGTGCGACTCGACAAGTGATGAAGAGGTCAACGACGTTGATGAAATAGAGATAGAAGATGTCACTGCAGAGCACTACCCTCAGTATGCTGAGAATGAGGGAAATATGGTCCCTAATCTGGGTGAAGCCCTTGTCAGTGATAGGTTTGAGGTGTTAGACAAAATGGAGCAGGAGTCAGAGAAGAAAGAGGGATCGGCCCAAGCCTCAAATGATAATGTTGATATCCAAAAGACTGAATGGGCTGCCTGTTTTGAAGAAGTTAGAGCCCAACGTGCTGCACCTAAACAGGACGCCTACACCAAACTCTACAGAGTCAAGAAACATCATAAGGTGTCAGGCAGGATTATAGCATGGGCGTATTTTGAGGACCTTAACGTTTATGCCGTTAAGAGGGAGATGGGCATAGAGTACTTTAGATTTCCACATGATCTAAAGACTTTACCAGGTTTTGAGCTCAACCAGCTGGCCAAACTGAAGTTGTTGTATGCTGACCCGAGAAAGATGTCAGGCTGGTTTAAGGCTACCCTAAGGAAGGAGTACCACACCAGGTGGGTTAACATCAGACCCCAACAGCCTACAAGGTACATCAGAAGGTCTGAAGTTGATGCCATTACCTGAAAGTCAAAGATAGTGTTGAAGTGGAGTCCTCCGCGCACGATGTCAAGAATCCCACTCAGGGAAATGCCACAGGACTTCACTCCACACTTTAAGTGGTGGTACTAGGATTGGAGGACATGAGACGCGGTCATAGTCCTAAACAAAGAGGGCCAAATGGATACCATGAGGGTATTTGACCCAATGTAGCTTACCAACTTGTCAGCTAATGATGTCTACACTTTATACAAGTGGCCATTGTTCTATGATACGCAGGATATAGTACGTGCCCTCCAGTTCCAAAATGTCATAAGACTCTGTTTTGCATTTGAGATTCATGCAGGAGTCACAAAAGAGGATAAGTACAAGAAGTATGAGGAGGTAATGAAGACAACAAGACATTAGAGAGATCTAGGTCCAAGGGGGAGTTTGTTGGTACATGTATGTCCCTAGATCATGATATGAATGTAATAAATCTTGTTTGTCTGATTCTGGTGTAATGTTTGAAATGATTAATGAAATGATATTGGTTGTCTGTTATTTATAATGTTTAATATTTCATTAATGAGTCAATGTTGAATTGGTTAATTAGGTTGGGACTGTTTGAAGTGTTATGCATAATGTTATAATATTGAATACACTCAAACTTGGTGAAGTAAAGTTCTCATGTGTCCGACTGGCCATGCGACTGAGTGTCCATGTGCGTAAATAGTCCATACGCCTGAACAACTTCATGCGACTGACTCAGGCGCACGACTGAACACTCAGCCGTGCGGATGAATCAATCGCATGGTTCAATCGCACGACTGAACCATACAAATGGTTCAGTCGCACGAATGAACAATACTAACCTATAATACAATCCAATTCGCAGAAAAGAAAAAAAACATTTTTTTCTATTTCGACTACAGACGTACCCTAGCCGTCCAGAAACCTCCAAGTTGATACTCCAAGTTCATACAACGCAGTAGATCGATTCCTATCGATTCTTAACATTTGATTCAATACTTTATTGATTCTACGTGCGTTCTCACTGATTGGATCGCCAATCAAATAGGATTCCGCACTATTTGGTTTGGTTTACACGTTAATCATTCGGTATTTCGACTTAATCAATTGTTAATCATTCGCCAATCATTTGGTTTGATTGATTCTACTCCAAGTTTGTCCTTGTATATATTCATATGTAAAATCGAAAAACATTCATAAAATAATATAAAATACAAAAATATTGTCTTAATCAATTGTTTTTTATCTAGCATTTCATCTTATAGGAAATGATAGTATAGTATATCTTTGCTTCTTTCCAGAGGTTTTAACTTTCACTAAAGACATATCAGAAGTACTTTGATATGTGGGTAGTTCAATTTTAGTGGAAAATACACAAAGTGCATGCATAACATAATGAAAAGGTGATTGTTTGTTGAAAATCTCATTTTGAGGATCAAGCAAGTAGGGCTTTCTGTGAAGTTGCTGGATCGGTAGACATCCGAGCGTGTTCTTGACAGAAGGATAAACAACAGCAAAAACTAAGAGACAATCAATAGCACGAACTATAATTTAATGGTTTCATTGATAAAACCTAACGATTACAGGCTCGTTACAACATAAGAATCAAGACTCTTGGCAAAGGGAGATCGAACATGATCTCCCCTCTAATCCGGCAGCTCCTAGGCTTCTGCTAGACTCCTCTCAAAATCCTTATCTCTCTATATATTAAAACTTGTATATATAGGCCTCGGCCCATATTACATGTGACTGGGCCCATTCGTGTGATTGGACTATGCGTATGGTTCAATGGTACGACTAGACCATGTGTATAGTTCAATCGTACGACTGGACCATTCTTATGGTTTAGTCTTACAAATGCCCCAATCGCATCTCTTAGTCGCACGACTGGTCCATTAGCATGGCTCAATCGTACGACTAAGTCTCATTCGCATATTCTCCTGCGAATGACCCAGTTTCATGTGTTTACAACATTTCAGGTGTAATACATTAAGCCTAGACTATACATCAAGCGATGGACACACTATATATGACAATATATGCTCCAACAAATTCCCCTTGGACGTTGCTTGCGAATAGTAGATAACACCTCTTACAATCTTCGGTCAATCTTTGCTCTGGTTTCTAATAGAATCAACGAACAACCATATTAGCCAAGGTTGCCAATCCATTAGTTGCTACAATGTCCCTAAAAATGAATTTAGGCACAATAGCTTTTGTTTACTTTGAAGAACACCATCATAGCAGCAAGATTCCCCATATGACTGATTTTTCCAGATAATGACATGAAAGTTTTCCATTGCTTCAATCTTCACGCAGTCTAACCTGATTAACATTAACAACTGTAGAAATTCCCCCTCACATTCAACATATCCCAATATACAAACATTGTGCTCTCCTGGTATCTTCATACGGTGTATTAGGCAAAAGGTTGAAGGTTCCAATCCACAACTGACAATATCAAACAAATTAGCATGCACGTAGATTCATCATCAGAAACCTGCTCACATCATCACTTTCTGATTGCGTCTTCAATTTCTCTATACATGGATTCCCCCTAAGAATGAGAATCCACTCTGTGCGGATAAATATAACTTGATTGGCCCATAAGTAGTCAGATGCTCCTCACTACCCCACAAAATCAGCACCAATTGTTGACATCTTCTCTCCTCTCTTTTGTGTTCCAACTACATTCACCTATTCTGGAAGTCCGACGAATAATGGGGTATAGATTGAAATTATTTGACAAAAGAACCTCAGGGCGAATATGCTTTGCTCATCCTCAAATCTGTGCAAGAAGCAGTTCTAGACACTTTTTTTTTGGTCTGGAACAAATGCAGATGAGTCAATGCGGATGGCTCATTCGTGCGATTGAACATACGACTGGTCCAGTCGCATGATTGAACATACGACTCGTCCAGTCGCACGAATGGTCCATTAGCATGGTCCAGTCGTACGAATAGTCCATTGGCATGGTCCAGTCGTACGAATGGTCCATTCGCATGGTCCAATCGCATTAGCGCATCTGCGCGCAGATTTTCAGATCTGCAGCCGCCAGGGCTGCCCAAAACCCTAATATGATGAATTTTATATGAACTGAAACAAAATAGACATCAACAGATTCGAAAGGGTGATCCAAACGTGGTTTCCAGTTCGATTTAACATAGAAACAACACATGTAACAAGATCTGAGCAAAACACAAAGAACACGAAGTGGATTTAACATCAAGATATGAAATTTCATCTAGAAATCAAGAGCTCAGATTGCTAGAATGATTGTTAGATCATTCCAGCAGTAACCGGCTCCGATACCAATTGTGAAGTCGCTGGATCGGTAGACATCTGAGCATGTTCTTGACAGAAGGATAAACAACAGCAAAAACCAAGGTACAACCAATAGCACGAACTATAATTAATGGTTTCATTGATAAAACCTAACGATTACAAGCTCATTACAACATAAGAATCAAGACTCTTGACAAATCTCCCCTTCCATCCGGCTGCTCCTAGGCTCCGGGCAGACTCCTCTTAAAATCGTTATCTCTCAACACATTGAAACTGGTATATATAGGCCTCGGCCCATATTAGATGTGATTGGGCCCATTCGTGTGATTGGACCATGCATATGGTTCAATCGTACGACTGGACCATGCATATGGTTCAATCGTACGACTGGACCATGCATATGGTTCAATGTAGGACTGGACCATTCCAATTGTGAAGTCGCTGGATCGATAGACATCCGAGCGTGTTCTTGACTGAAGGATAACAACAACAAAAACCAAGAGACAATCAATAGCACGAACTATAATTTAATGGTTTCATTTATAAAATCTAACGATTACAAGCTCGTTACAACATAAGAATCAATACTCTTGGCAAGGGGAGATCGAGCATGATCTCCCCTCTCATCCGGCAGCTCTTAGGCTCCGGGCAGACTCCTCTCAAAATCCTTTTCTCTCTACACATTGAAACTGGTATATATAGGCCTCAACCCATATTAGATGCGACTGGGCCCATTCGTGCGATTCGACCATGCCTATGGTTCAATCGTACAACTGGACCATGTGTATGGTTCAATCGTATGACTGGACCATTCTTATGGTTCAGTCTTACGAATGCCCCAATCGCATCTCTCAGTCGCACGACTGGTCTATTAGCATGGCTCAGTCGTACGACTTAGTCTCATTTGTATATGCTCCTGCGAATGACCCAGTTTCATGTGTTTACAACCAGGTGTAATACATTAAGCCTAGACTATTCGTCAAGCGACGGACACACTATGTATGACAATATATGCTCCAACATTTTCCTGATGTGATCAAATCACTCACCCTAGCAAACTATGTAACAACAATTTCTAATTTCTATCTTTTTAAATCATATACCCTTTGTTTTGTGTAAATAAAGACTTGGATTTATGAACACCTTGGTATACATCTGTAACCAATTGGTGAATAGATTATGATCCTCATCATCAATCTGTTTTGTGTAAACAAAGACCTGGGTTAAAGGCACCTCTGTTTTATGGAAGTGAAGACCTGGTGACCTGATGATGATCATATCTCAGCTCTCAAAAAAATCCATTGTGATCAATGATATATTAACTTAATAGGTTTTGCATCAATGAATTAATGGGATTTCAAATAAATCTCAAGATAGATCTTATAACTTAAAGTATATAGTTTCTAAGTGCGAAAAAGCGATAAGTTAACTCACAAATGGAGGACAAACTGTAAGGTGACATGAATGTGGAGCCCATAATTGTCTATCTTTAATCAACATCAAACATGATAAACAACATGCCTAGTTGAATAAATACTCTTGTATGAATTTATGTGGAACATCATACTTGAAATTAGCACTAGATTGATGTCTCATATCATCAAACAAATTGATACAGGAGGATGCTTAGTGTCATAGTATGATCCCATCATATGTATATATATGCTTGTACATATGTTTTTAATTCAGCTTGTTTATATTTTAGTTAAGTTATTTTTGTTTTGTTGGACAAATCAATTCCATTCATGCTATTATTCTAGGTAAATTTATGATAAATTCATTAGTTCATAATTATTCATAAATTTAGACGGAGTAGTTAATGCATGAAATCATGAAATCTGAATTTTCAAAAAGTCAAATGAGGCCATTAGGACTTGAGCACTATCTTAGCTACATGATACATGAGGTTTTTCAAGTCAAATCATTTCTTGAACATTTTCCATGTAGACAAAGTCAATACGGTCCAAAATCAACAAGTGGTTCTATCATGTTGATAGAATCATACAAACTAATATGTTTCATAATTTACAGTTTAGCAAAGCTATAGTGCAAAATTTGGACTTTAGTAGAAGCTACAGTGCAAAATTTGGAGTTCAGTAGATGCTACAGTGAGAATCTTAAAACAAGAAAAATATGACCATCCGTAGATTCGTAACCTTCGGATGTGCAAAGTATGATACATTTCCATAGATTGGTAACCTACGGAAAATCAAATTATACTTCATCAAATTCAGTTCTATCAAGGTTAGGCATCCGTATATGATCTATGGAAGAATTAGAATCTGCAGAATCAATAAAATTCCATGGAAGGGTAATAAGGAAAGAGGGTCCAATATCATTAAATAATTGAAATTAATTAGTCCGAGGGAGTATAAATGATGTTTTTGACTTGTCAATTTTATTCATTTTTTAGAACACTTTTCAGACATAGAAATCATTCACAAAAAGTTAACCCCCTTTTCTGCCAGGATTCAAATTACCCTCTTCAAAACATCAAACCATACACTAAACTTCATCTCTAATTTAATTCTCGATCATTGTTTACAAGGTAAATCATAAACATGAAAATCAACATTTTGATTCTTATGTATGAGTAAAGCTATTCATATTCTCATGTCTGAAATGACATGTTTGACCTAATTTCTCCCTTTCTTTTATGCAGACGAAAAATAGATTTGCTAGAGAGCTGAAGTTTGTGCTTTCTTGAATGCCAACGACCCTGTGTTTGATGGGTGTCGAGACATTATTCATTATTTAAGAAGATTAGGGCTAGTAATCTATCAATAGCACATTGTTGACTTCTGGAATTATGCTCAAATAGAAGAAGAAAGAGAGAATGAAGTTATATATGTAGATATTAGGAACAAATGACTGCAAATTGATGAAAAAATCATGAGGAGAGTTCTTGAGTTGGGAGAACAAGAGATAAGTCACCTAGATGCCTTTGAACATGAATACATTGAGAAAATTTTCGACTTGATGGGATATGAGGTGACTATGAAAGGGGAGAAATCAAGAAAGGGAGATTGTGCAAGCCTTACAGATTTTTGTGCCATACTTTCTTGAAATGCATCTCAATTAGAATATCTAGTTTAGATAGATCTTCTAATCAATCTCTTGAGGGATCATTGGATATTTGAGGGAAGGACCTACAATTTCTCAAAGTACAAATTTGGATGTCTGTGCGATGACATAAGAGTCCAAAAGGAAGATATGATGTACATGTTCCCAAGGTTCATACAGCTGATCATCAATGTTGAATTTCCTAGCATAGAAGAGAATGTGATGTCTTTGTACAAGCTCAGTTGGGAAGATCTATGTTAAATAAGATCAGTACCAATTACGATGGTGCAGATATGCCTATGTTTGCCCATGTGCTTGACCCAACTGCTGATATTCCATAAGAACTTGTGTTTGAAGATCAAGAAGACATCTTTCCTACTACAACTGAACAAGCATCCCACTCTCCTCCACAATTACCTATTAACCACCACCATCCATCTCCACATGTTTAGTCACATGTCAGTGACAACACACAACCTATTTCTCCCATACACCCACAATCACCCATTCTTCAACACCCTCAGCCATAAGGGTGTTGATCAAGTAAGTTAATCGGGTTTTGGGTTAATTGGTTCGAATTATTCGGGTTTTAGCGTTGAAAGACTACCCGAAACCGACCCGAATAATGTTTGATTTGATTGGTTTCGGGTTGTTTGGGTAACGGGTTGTTTAGGTTGGGTTTCGGATATTAACAATAGACTAAATTAGTTTACTTCTATAATTTATAAAATATGCTTAAATATATATTTATATACAAACTATTTGATTAATTTGGAAAATCTAAACAAGTGTATACGTATAATTTACTTGATTATAATATGGACTGATCGGGTTATTCGGATTTTGGGTTGAGCGGTTCGGGTTATTCAGCTTTTTGAGGTTTGAAAGTTTATCCAAAACTTGAACCGAATAAGTATTGGTTTAACTGGTTTTCGGGTTGTTCGGATTAAGGGTTGTTCGGGTCGGGTTTCTTCGGCTATGGGTGAGCTTGGGTTGGGAAGGTTAATCGGGTACGGATAAAATCGACGGGCCTACTCCATCACCTCCAATTTAATCACTTGCAATTGACCACACTTTACGTACCTCTCCCACACACACCTAAACATTTTTAAACACTAGTGCTACTCAACTAGTTTCTCACCCAGCCTTTAACAATTTCTCAATCTCCAGCATCATATAACACCAACACCACAAAACCATTCTCTCCTACTCTCAATCTTCAATCCCCTCAACAAATCTCTTATCAACACCCAATATCACCGATAGTTGCACTAACAGAAGTTATATACATTGAAGAAGATGAAGTGCAAACTGAGAAAACTAAAGAAGTGTTTAAGAAGTTGAGCAAAAGGCTATGGGTGAAGAAAAGTTTGAGGATGTTATTACTTACCATGAAGATGATCTGAGTGATGATGACATTCATGTAAGTAAAAGTTACCTGAGTACAACAAGTAGAGAATTAAATCGAACAAGAGGTTGGAAAGGATAGGAGAACTGAAAAAGATGATAAGGAAGAAGGAGGAGTTTTTGATGAAACAAGAAGCATCATTGAAGGGGTTGAGAGAAAATGCTCAAGTAAATAATGAAGTGATAGATGCCTTTCATGTTCTAGTCAGAGAACTTAAAGATTTTGTAAACCATGAAAAAGATGAAAAGGATAAGCTACAAATGGAACTGGAAAATGCGAACAACACTTTGAGTAATCAATCTGAGCTCCTAAAAAGAAAAGATCAAGAAATTGATGAGCTTAACATGATGATTTGTGCACTTAAATTAAAAGCTCTCTCATCATAAAGAACAAAACAAACTATTGAATCTTTAAAGACAATCATACAATACAGTAGGAAAAGAAAATATTTGGGGAACTTCAAGAAAGAAGTGATAGAAGATCAAAATTCCCTAAAGAGAGCAAAAACTATGTCTCAAGAACACACTCCATCAACAGATTTATCAACTTTTAAGCCTATTTCACATGATGATTCTAAGAGTGGTGCACAATTTATAGAACTAACAAAGGTGGCATCTCCCAATGAACAACAAGAAACAATCATGGATGATCTACTAAGCACAAAAGACATCTTGGAAGAGAGGTCACAATCAACAATGTTCATGAAACTGATCAACCATGGCTTTCCATATGATATGGTTGAAAGAATGGATATGACTGAGATGAAGGATGTGCTTAAATAATTTGATCATGCAAGATTCATGATTCCCAAGTGCAACTATGATACTTCACAACATTTTAGTCTATTGAGAAAATAATGAAAGAGCTAGGTCATTTTGATACAACAAAACTCAACAAATATAATTTGTCTTGTTGGTTGCAAAGTCATAACTACAAGATGCATGAGCTAAAAGGTAGATCAATGGGAGAGCGTAGAAGAATGATAGCATGTAATGAAGGTAGATTTGGAGACTAGGGTGAAATTCAGATTAAAGCTCCAAATCCTTCATATGAACATCAGTTAAAAACTCCTACTAAACCGGTGACAGTGGAAAGTAAAGATCAATATAAGGGGAAAGAAAAGCTCATAAAAGAACCAAGAGAAGTGTTGCATGGCAAAGCATGGCCACTTGGTACAACAGTAAGAGAAATCACTGAAGTGAAGTCCATATTAATTCAACTATTTGATTATCTCACAACTCTCGGATCTACTAATGAAAACAAGATTATGGTTTGAAAATATGATCCAGATTTGGATGTGCAGTAATCAAAAGGACTTTTGGAAGGATTCAGTACTTCCATTCTTTGGAAACAATATTGAATCATTCTGATTTTGATTTTTATGATCTCTAAAGCTTAGTCATCTCCAACTACCCAATAAAGCCAAGGGGAAGAGATTTTACTTATCCGTTATAAGTTTAAATTTGCTGGTCCAAACAGATGATATATAGTACTATTGATTGAATAAATGATTCAATATCAATTACAAACTCTCAATACAAACATATGATGAAGAAGTAGAAACAAAAGTGTTCAACAATAAGCAAATCAAAGCCAACACAATCAATACACAAGAGCTCAATATGAATTCAATATGATTCTAGCTTCAAAGTAACACTTGCATCAAAGATAATACGAATTATGGTTTTGTAAGATTACCCAGCAATGAAAGAAACAATCCTATATATAGAGTTAGAAATTTCGCTTACATTTTCACTGGACAACGAAATTGTTAGGCCTAAGCTCAGTTTCTTTTGGCTACAAATCGTAGTTTCGCCAGGTGAAACAAGCCTTTCGCTCATACTTTTGCAGGGCAGCAAAACTCAAACTACAAACTTACAAAAGTAATCTAACATATGTCATATTACATTTAAACATAAACAAAATATATAACACTAATCTAAGGTGAGTCCAACCTATTCTTTATCTTCAATACTCCCCCTAGGTTGGACCTCACCGACTGTATCATTCTTCATCAGTACCACCATCCCTAGTCTCCTCTCTAGCCTTATATATGCATTCCGCTCCAGGGCTGCTGTTGTGCTTTCCTCACCATGTGTACTAGCTCACTGGAGTTCTCTTGTTAGATCCTGCACATCCATCCTCACTTCATTAGCCACACAAATTTTCTCAGCCAACTCTCTTAGCTCAGCCCTTATCCCTCGAGCCTTGTTGGCAACCTCCATGAATAGGCTAGCCTATTTCCTCGTATCAGCTCCTGCTCCATCCTTGATATAATTTTCATATAAGACTAGCAAATCCACATCACAGAATGAAAATACTTCCATCAGATCAAATAGACTAACTTCAGCTCCATCCTTTATCCTTTTCACCGCCTCTCCGTGTTGTTTTCATAGAACCAGTTTTCAAATCTTTGAATCCTCTAGCAGAGGGGATGAGGTAAACTCACCCTACTTACCATCTTTAGGGGCTTAACCTTTAGCACAATCTTGCCCTTTCCAGTCTCCTAGTTTTTGTCCTTTTTGGACCTCCTCCTTTCAGCCTTCATATATCCAAAGGTCTCAAAATTATCATTTACCCCATTCTTTATCTCTTCTTCAAACAATTTGGCTCGCTCACTCAGACGAGAATCTATCAAGGGAAACTTCACTAACCTCTTGAGATCCCATTTAGGCAAAGTATTAAACGCCTTCCTTTTATGCAGATATGAGATCCTTTCTCCTCTCCTCTAGATCATAAACATCTTGGACTAAGTTATATTTCCATCTTATATTTCTTCTCAAACTCTTTCTTGCTTGACCCGTGAATGTTCTGGTATAGTGGGGTTAGCTCTTTTGGTTCGTTCTCCTTCACAAAGCAATCCTCCTTCTCTAACTCAAACACATCTGCATAAGTAGAGCTCTTCTTGGCTACATAACTCAGGTCGTTCGTCCACCTCATAATACTCTGGCTCAGAGTCATAATCCACTAGCTGCTCATCCTCCTCCTCTCATCTATAAAACTCATCTCATCTGTCTTTTGGACTCCGTCACTAGTTGGTTCTCTAACTATCTCCTCACCGCCAAAATCAATATCAATATTCAGCCCCAAATCTATGAACCGTACTTCAATCACCTCCTCCACAATCTCCTTAGCCTCTTTTATTCTAGTCTCATTTTCTATCTCAGCAGCATCCTTTACACTAGAACCTCCTACAATTCCCTCTGTTGCACCACTAGTTCCCTCTCTTGCATTGGATGAGGTATCCACATTCAGAAATAAGTACCTTGAGATATTTGTAAGATCATCTAACTTATATTGAGTTAGATGATTAGGTAGGCCGGCTGCAACTTTAAGCTCATTTATCTCAGTTAGTAACCTGTTGATCAAAGCCTCCTGATCAACCAGCATCTTGGACATGCTTTCTAGCATCTCATCCTTCTTCTTTTCTCTTAACTCCTGATTTGTGAACTTAGTTTTTATCAAACTTAACTCAGTAGAAAGAGAAGAGTTAAGGTTTCTGATCATATCCTCATCCAGGTTTTGCCCTATCATCTTTCATTTGGGACTCAGTAAAAACTTTGTGCTTATTCTTTGATCTCCTTTTTGTCATCCTTTTAGGCTCACCATGATCAGCCTTCTTCTTTGACCTTTTTTTCGCACTCAGCTCTCAAAGCCTTCTCCACCTCGTCTATTTCTTCCTCAAAGTCGTAGTCTTTCCCCTTCGCATACCTCTTCCTCTTCTTCACTAACTCAGCCTGTGTTTCCCTGTTTCCTCATCATGTTTATTCTCAGCTTCAATATCTTTCGACTAGATACATGCTCTCCCATAAATGAGTGATCCTACCACTAAAATCATGCCTGAAGACTGAGAAATCTACAAAAATACTGGAATTCATTGAACCAGTTTCTTAATTTCTCCATGACGAGGCACATTAGGAATCATATCCTTTATCAACATCAAGATAAACCTGGGGTAGAGCATCCATTTGTCCTTGTTTAGTGCCATCATACTTTCAATCATACTATCAAAAATCAGTTTGGCTATATTGGCCTTTTGCCCCTTACCGAAGAAAATCATAGCCTTTGCCAAGTCTAGATTTAGCCCATCTAATCCTCCCTTTCTACGATCCAGACACATGATGAAGATGTGGGCTATATATCTCCACTCCTGAACAAGAAAGATTTCTTGATTTCTTTCCGTGTCCCAAAAGGAGGACCCTCATACCCTATACTCCGAAACACCTCAACCACCTCATAATTAGATAGTTGGACCTCCTCTCCACAATATTCTTCTAGTCTTAGCACACGAGCTATAACTTCTACGGTGATAGAGATATCATTCCAAGGACTCTGGCTTTAATCATTTTAAGATTAGCCCTAGTGTCGTAGTCAACAGATCTCTAGAAGTCTAGATGTGGAGATTGTATGTGGTTGGAGAGTGAGAGATTGCATACCAATGAATAAAGTCTCGGTATCCAGCAGCCTTTGGATTCCGGTCATCGAGAATGGCTGTAATGTTGTTCCGCTCGTTAAATTTTATATTAGCTATTTATCTGTAAAGAAATACGTGAAACATGTTAGAATGATGTTACAAGATAAATAAAAAAGGAAAAAAAATAAAAAAAAGAATAAAAATAAAGGAAACAAAAAATAATTTCCCTAGATGAAATAGCAGTTTTGTAGGCCGAAACAATAGTTTCGATAGGTGAAAGTGTAAATTTGGTAGAGATTCACTTGTTGTTTCACCCGTTCAAAAAAAATAGTTTGAGCATGCCGAACTGAGTTCTCACAAGCGAAACTGTCAAGTTCCCATGGATAGCATAACAATATAGTTTTGCTGAGCTCAGGTGAACTTTCTTTTAGTTTCTCTAAAAGCATAAGTAATTTCGCAGAGTGAACTACGAGGTTACTAAAAACCGACAAAATCAAATATGTCCAATTAAAGAGATAAAAGCCTAGATTAAACTATAAACACAAGTTCAAAACACACCTAAAACTTAAATGATCATCCAACACTTTAAAAACACATAAGTAAGCTAAATCGTACGGGTGGTCGTTTTTAGGGCTCTTGGTCAAACAAACAAGCGAAGGTGCAAAAATGATCAAACAATTTCGCATTACACAATATATAGCACAAAGTTTTGCCACCACTAAAACTGTAGTTTCGTCCGCTAAATATTAAAATCATAAAGACTCACATATAAGCAGAACTGATGGCGAATATATAGTTTCGCACAACAAAACTACCATCAAATCAATAGTTTCGCTGGAACCCAAAAACTTAAATTTTTTTGTTTATTTTTTAATATTTAGTTATTAAGAGTGAAATTTTACATAAAGACAAAGGAGAATAAGAAAAAATGCCCCACAAGACCTATCAAAATTTCACAAGGAAATGTATTATAAAAATAAAGAAAAATAAATGTCAAATAATAAAGAAGGTTAAAAGGATATTGAAAAACAATAAGCTGAAGATATTTTCCTGAAAATTATAGCTTGTCGGGATTAATGATATACTATCCTCTATAACCCATGCCTTCATTTCAACAAGTGAACTACAGCTTCTCTTATCATGTTTTGTGGTTAAATTAAAGAAGACTTAACTAACTCGGTCCGCATAGATATTTGGCAAGAAACTCATCTTGTCCTCATGATATGTTGAGCAATATCATTAACTCTGCTTGATGTTTAGTGGAGAGGATAAGAAGAATAAACTTTATTATTTTCAAATAATAAGAGCTCTAGGTCTATACTTACGTATAACAAAGGATATTATCATTTGAAATTATCTTATGAGAGCTTCAAGTCTATACATACGTATAATAGAGAAGATCATTAGGTTGTGCTGAAGAGAGCTCCAGGTGTTTACTTACATATAAAAGTGGAGAACATCACTCCAAGTCAATGTTTACACATAGCAGAGGAGATAAGAACGTGATAGTGAACAAGATGAATTTTCTTAGACACAAATAAAGCAAGCCAAAAGCATTATTGACACAAACTTCTTTGAAAAATATCAAGAACAGAGACGTTGCACTCTCAATCCATTTTGCACGAAGACTTGTAACTTTGTAAAGGCCAAAATGTGAAGGGGATAATCCAAGTCAATAAGCTTCTTATCCTATTAGTTTAGCCACACGATCACTGTCTACTTCGCGTTCTTGCTGAACCTATAATGCATATCCCAACACAAGACCATTAACCTCCTTCAAATCTTTCAGACAACAAAAACTTTATTCTGCAAGAATGACAGATAAACTTGAGTTATTCTCCCCCGAAATTTCTACGAATCAACAAGATAATAAAAATTTCTACAAAATGCATGTCAATCATTTTTTACTATTTATTTTTTTAAGTAAAGTAATGAAGGACTATGGAGCTTAAAAATTTAAAAAGGAAAGGAACAAGAACAAAAAAAGATTGTATGCAATATTTACATGAGACAATTAAGAAAATGGGTTTTAAAAAAGATATCAATCCTAACATGGAGATCAGTCATAAAAACGAGGTTTAACCAATGTTTTAGTGAAACGATCAGCCTTTTGATTTTTAGTGTCAATAGGAATAATATCAATAAAACCCTTATCTTGAGCATCACATATTGCATGAATCCTTGTCTTGATGTGCTTGGTGTTGGAATGATGAATTGCATTCTTTGCGATTCCAATGGCTGCTTCATTATCACCATATAACGGAGTGTGAAAGAAATTGATTCCATTGTAAATTATTATATGTTGTATCCACCACACTTGAGAGCAACAACTCCAAGCAGCAATATACTCTGCCTCGCCCGTAGAAAGAGACATAGTGATCTGTTTCTTGCTCTGCCATGATACCAAACAGTTTTCTAGATATTGACAGCCTTCGGTGATAGATTTTCTAATTAACCGCCAACCATTAGAATCACTATTAGAATAAGCATGCAAATCAATTTCCACCATAAGGATACTAAAGATCCAAACGAGAAGATTCTTTAAGATAATGAAAGATCCGTTTGACTGCATTCTCATGAGAATCTTTAGGGTCAGATTGGTATCGAGCACAATATGCTACCACAAAAGTGATGTCTCGATGACTTGTTGTGAGATACATTAGGAAACCGATCATGGATCTCTGCAGATGGGGATCAATAGATTTTATGTTCTTATTAAGAGTGAGGCATCTTTAGGCAGTGAATGGGGTTAATTCAGAAGAAGCATTCTCCATCTTGAATTTCTCAAGAATTTCTTTGATATACTTTTCTCTGTGAATATGGATTCCTTTAGGCTGTTGCTCAACTTGCAAACCCAGGAAAAAGCACATCTCCCCCAACATACTTATTTCAAATCCACAACACATGACCTCTTTGAAATCCCTACAAGGCTTAGGATCAGTGGAGCCAAAAATAAAGTTATCAACATAGACTTGCATGATTAGCATCTCACCATCCACTTCGTTATTGAATAAAGTCATATCGATGGTGCCACGACAAAAACCATTACTCAAAAGATATTGTGTTAGTGTCTCGTACCAAATACGAGGAGCTTGATGTAAAGCATAAAAAGATTTATCAAGATTGTAAAGTGTGGATCCTCAAACACTGTTAGTTGACACATATAAATCTCTTCAATAATGTCTTCATAAAGAAAGGCAAATTTAACATCCATCTGATAGACCTTACATTGCTTGTGTGAAGCATGAGCCAGAAAGATTCTGATTGCTTCAAGACGGGCTACTGGGGCTAAGACTTTCATGTAGTCAAACCTTTCTTCTTGAGCAAATCCTTGCACTACCAACCTAGACTTATTCCTAACCACAATACCACGATCATCACGTTTGTTCTTGAATACCCATTTCGTGCCTATTGAGCATTTCTTTGGTGGAAGATCACAAAGTGTCCACACTTTGAGTGTCCTGAATTATTGAAGCTCTAATTGCATGGACTCAACCCAACATGGATCTTGAACAGCTGTATCAACGTTCTTTGAAACAACTTGGGATATGAAACAAGAGAATAAGCAAATGTTTATCAAACCATATTGACTCCGCATCCTAACACCTTTAGTAATTAATCTGATTATGCTATCATGAGGATGATCCTTCAATGATTTGAAAACAGTGGTTAAAGATAATGAGTTGGATTAAGGTGGGCTAGTGGACTAAGATTGTGTAGATGATGGAGAAGATGATGAAACGGGTTGATCAGGTTGGCATGATGAAAAGGTTTTAGATGGAGTAGAGGTTGGTGTTGAAGAAATAGATGACGAAGTAGGTGGGGGTGGTATGTCAAATGATGAAGAATATAGAAGGTCAACTGAGTTAGGATAGTCATATGATGGATTGGGAGGAACTTGAGGAACTTGTGAAACTTGAGTTAATTGATCTGGAGGAATGATGTTTGTTTGAACATTGGAAAATGACGCATCATCATCAAAAACTGGAAGACTAAAGGAGTTGAAAACAATATTTGAGTCAAAGAACTAGTAGTATTAGATTCTTGCCAATCAACATAAAAAGACTCCCACACAATACGTGTTCTCTTTTATACACCCGATAAGCTTTCTGAGATGATGAGTAGCCAATGACGTAACACTCGTTTGACAAAGTTCCAAATTTCGTCTTTTGTACATGAGTGTTCAGCAAGCTACACGAGCATCCGAATGGATGAAGGAAAACAATCAATGGCTTTCTTATATGAAACGGTTCATAAGGAGTCCTCATTTTATCCTTCACGATCAAAACCCGATTAAGAACATATGATGCTATAGAGAATATGCATAGAGGCTGAAGCAACCAAAGTCTTTCTACATGCATGTTGCATAAGTACTGAAGAAGAATGCTTCGGAAGTTTTGAACATGCAACAATAAGTGTGAAATCTTCCAAGGCCAAGACGAATATCTTCCGAAGCCAAAGATGAAGACTTTCGAAGCTTCAAAGACAACATCTTCCGAAGCTCCACACTTGAAGACAGATTTCTTTCGAAGACTTTTAACAACATGTTTTATCTGATGTACATCTTCTGCTGCAACTTTGTAAAGTTACCAACTTACATGAGTTGGTGAAAAGGTCCATGCTTTTGGTAACTGTACATTGAGGTCTTGAGTTTGTGAACTTTCTACTTCATGTACTTTATCCTTTTTGTTATAGATAAGGATGTAAGGTATAGCATGTCATAGTCACAAAGTCAAAAAGGCAATCTGCCTTTTTAACTCTACAATTGATTTTTTTTTGAGTCTAGTCAATTGTACCAGCTGGCTTTCATTGTATGGCCGGCTGTAGGATGTAGTATATGTATCTCATGTTCTTGTAACTTTGTTAATATGCTTTCTAACACTTGTAATAGAACATTAAGAAAGCAATATACTATAATCTTGAAAACCATCTCCTTGTGCATCTTGCTCTTGTGTTCTGTCTCTTAATTACTTGTGTTCTTAGTGTCTTTTCTTTTGATTAATCCAGTTCACTGTATGATTAAGTTTAGTTACTCTCCTCTTTGTGTTGCTATGTTGTATTTGACCACCTTTCAATGGTCCTGCATTTGGTATCAGAGCTTTCAGGCTCTTGATATAAGATTTCACCATCTTAAGATCCCTCACTCACACAAATAGTAAACTTTTCAAATGGCAGCCATTTCCAAAACTGATATGGAAACTAGAACCATGAACAAGTCCCCACTAATCACTCTTGATGACTTTGACACCTGGTATATGAAAATGGAAGGTTTCATTAGGTCTCTAGACTCAAGAATGTGGGAGTCTGTTGAGAATGGACCTTACATACCAAGCACCTATTCTGCTACTGATGGTGGTATGAACCTTAAGGATGTGGAAAACTACTCTGATGAAGACAGGAAGAAAGTATAGACTGATAGAAAAGCCATGACAGCCCTTCAGACTGCTATTCCAAACTCTGTATATAGAGGTTTCAAGAAATGCAAAATAGCTAAGCAGTTGTGAGATGCATTGAATCTTATATCTGAGGGTTCCTTTAAAGCTAAGGAGAACAAGAAGGATCTCCTGAAGCAGCAGTTTGAAAACTTCACCTTAAAGCAGGTGAAACCATGACTGAGCAATACTTCAGGTATGTTGAGATTATGGATACCCTTGTCGATGGAGGAGTTCCTCTTGAGAACATGGACATTGTAAGGATGTTCATGTCCTCACTTTCTAGGTAGTGGACACACTACTATATGGTGATCAAGAGGACTAAAAATCTGAAAAATCTTACTCTGACAAAGTTATATGGGATTCTTAGTGGCTACCAGATGGAGATAAATATGCAAGGTTCCTCTAGCAACTCCATCAATCAAATGGGTTCAGCCCTGCATGTGGTTGAAAGGGATAGCATAGAACCCCCAACAACATCTCATATGTTACCCTGACAACTCACCTAAGGGCCCTTTCATCACCTTCCAAGAGATACCAAGGGAGAACTACATTCAAGGAAGCCCATTCCAAGAGACAAGTTCTTCTCAAGCCTTTGTGTATTCTGATGAAAGTTGTGGCAGCTTTTTTTTTACCCTTGAAGACCTGGACTGTATCCATCTAGATGATCTAGAGCACATGGAGATAGTCTAACAGATGGCTCTTCTTACTCATAGAGCCAAGAAGTTCTACAAGTGGATTGGAAGGAAGTTTCCAAGCAATGCAACCAGTGGAAAGTTTGGTCTGGACAAAGACAAAGTCAAGTGTTATAACTGTAACTTGATAGGCCACTTTGCCAGGGAGTGTAAGGCACCTAGAACAAATGGTGGCCAAACACAGTCCAAACCCGACTACACTAACAAAGCTCCCCAGAATGAGAAGCCAAAGCAACAGGCTACTGCTGCTATTGAAGATGGAAGCTTTGACTGGAGCTTTCAGGTGGAAGATGCTTTTCCAAACCAAGCACTGATGGTAGATCATGATGAAGCCAAGGTATTGGAACATCTCTGTACCCCTGAATGCATTGCTAAAGTAAATAGATACATGTCCTATAACTTGGAGATGAGATCTGATCTTGAGTCCTTAAACATTTTAAAAGCTTATTTTAGAAAGTCTAAAAATGATTATAAACTAAAGATAGAGGACTTAGAGAAAACAATTTCAGTTCTAAAACATGAGCATATAGATTTTAGGACTCAAATCAAGGATCTCATAACAAAGCTGACTGAGCTTGTGATCAGCAAAGCCAGGGCAAACAAGTGTGTTCTTGAAAAAGAGATCTTCAAGAACATGATATCCTCATCCCTACATTACAAAGTGTGCTATCAAAACAAGCTGGTACTAGGATCAAATGAGATAGCTCCTCCACACACAATCTTGTCTGTAAGATCACCTAGGTGTGGAACTTGTGAAGATGAGCTTCCTCTCATAGATCCTTTGAGTGAATAGGATGAAGAAGTGATAGTGAAGAATTCCTCTGAGAAGAGTGAGGTTGGGGATTCTAAGAAGGGCCACTATCCTTCTGAGGAGAAGAAGAAGACTGTGATGACCAAGTCAATCAGGAAGAACTTGATCAGAAAGGGCAAGAGGAAAGCAAGGAAGGCTCAAGAGGTCAAGGCTACTTTTGACTCCAAGCAGAAGCAAGTTTTTATTTCTGCAGGTTTTGAAGTAGAAAAGACTAAATACATCAACCTAAACTCTTCTCCTAAGAGTTCTGGTTCTTGTTCAAATCATCTTAGTACCAAGAAGAAGACTGATCTGCTGTACCACTACTACACAGCCTAGACCATCAAACTCCAACAACAATCCTAGCCCAAAAGGACTGTCTCAGCATCTGCAAAGATGAGGGTGGAGAAGGGATGTGACCAAAGTCATTCTTGCTCTTAGAAGTCTCTTGGGAAGAAGAAAATAGAGTGTGTTATATGTGAGAGTACTGCTCATCTTGCTAAGGATTGTCCATACAATCATAAGGGTACTCTTCACATGATCAAACCAAAGACTTGCAAAAGTTCTAAGAAGATTCAAGCTTTGGAAGGAAAATCCGTTTCCTTTGGAAGCTCCAAAACCAAGAAGAAGGAAAGTTGAAAATTGCCTTCGGAAGAAAAGTTGGTCTCAAAAGGAAGGAATACTTTCGAAGCATTGAAGTCTGTTGCAGTGTTTGCAAAATCTTCTGAAGGTCCAATCATCAAAACTTCCAAAGTATCAAAAGCTTTTGAAGCAATTGAAGGTCAAGTCCAAGACTCCAAAGGTGGTGTGGAAGTCTAAGAAAGACCAAATGACTGAAAATTCTCCATCAACAACAGCTCAATCTTTATGCAGGGATAGCTGAAGAAAAACAAAAATGTCTGGATCGTTTACAGTGGTTGTTCCAGGCACATGATAGGCAATAGGTCACTACTCCAGAACATTCAAAGGATTGATGGAGGGCTAGTTGCGTTTGGAGGAGATGAAGGTTGTTACATTTCTCAAAGGGGCAAGGTTACAAATGGTAAGCTCAGTATTGAAAAGGTAAACTTTGTCAAGGAGCTTGGGTACAATCTTCTGAGTGTAACCCAATTTTGTGATTAGAATCATAACATGCTCTTTACTAAGCATAAGTGCATTGTTCTTAAGCTCGGGGTGGTCATTCCTTATGAGCATATTCTTCTCAGAGCCCCCAAGAAAGGGAACATGTACCAGATGGTCTTGCAAGAGACATCACCCTCTGGAGAAGTTTCATGCTTTATATCTAAAGCAAATAGTAATGAGCCTTTCCTATGGCATAAAAGAATGTGCCATGTAAACTTTAAAAACATGAATAAATGGATTAAGAATGATTTGGTAACTGGAATGCCAAAGAAAGAGTTTACCAGTGATGACCATTGTGTTGCATGCCTGAAAGGGAAGCATTATAAGGTATCTCACAAGCCTAAAGAAAGGAACTCCATCACTACACCCCTACACTTATTACATATGGATCTCTTTGGCTCCATGAGTGTAATGAGTCTAGGAAGGACCTCTTACTGCTTAGTGATCACATATGACTTTACAAGATTCACTTGGGTGTTTTTCCTTAAAACTAAGGATGAGACTCCAGAGATTCTCAAGAATTTCATCTTAAAGATTGAGAATTAATTTGATCACAAGGTCAAAATCATAAGATGTGATTAAGGAACTAAACTCAAAAACAAAATCGTTGATGCATTTTGTGATGAAAAGGATATTTCAAGACAATAAAGTGCTCCCAGGACTCCTCAGCAGAATGGTATTGATGAGAGGAGAAACGAGACTCTAATTGAAGCCGCAAGAACCATGTTGTCTGACTCTAAGCTGCCCATCACCTTCTGGGCAGAGGCAGTCAACACTGCCTGCTATGTGCAGAATAGAGTTTTAGTAGTTAAGACTCATGGCAAGACTCCTTATGAACTTTAGCACAAGAGGAAACCTTTCATTGGTTTTCTTAGGTCATTTTGTTGTCCTTGCACCATCTTGAATACCAAGGATTAAATTGCCAAATTTGCTGAGAAATCTATTGATGGACATTTCATTAGATACTCTTCCCAAGCTAAGGCTTACAGAGTATACAATCTCAAAACTAGAATTGTTGAGGAGTCAGCAAATGTTGTTATGGACCGTGTACATACAGAGTACTAACTGATTCTGTGCATATACCAGATCAAATAGTGCGGAATCCTATTTGATTGGTGATCCAATCATGGAGAACATATTCAGATCAATCTAACGACTAAAGAAACGTTAATAACGATTAGAATGAGGTCAGCTGCGATCTATGAACTAGGAACATGTTTTCTTGAGTCTCTGGACGGCTAGGGTACGATTATCTGCGTAGGTATTCAAATTGTTATGTTTTTCCACGAATTAGGTGGTATTTATAGATTAGGGTCTTCCAATAGTACGACCGAACCGTTAGCATGGTTCAGTCGTGCGACTAAATCATGCGATTGATCCATCCGCACGACTGAAGGTTCAGTAGTGCGACTGAGTCAATCTTATGTCTCAATCGTGCGACTGTTCCATTCTCGTGGTTCAGTCGTGCGACTGGTGCATTAGCATGAAGTATTCATGCGTATTGTCTATTAGCATGGTCCATTCGCATGAGGACTTCATATGATTAAGTTTGAACATGTTTCTCAATCATTATTGACTAAGAATTATGTACAACAACCACAAACCTATATAGTTAGTTCTCTACAAATTATCACACAATAAATAATGAAATATTAAACATTATAAGCATCAACCACATATTGTATTTCATTCATACCCATTCATTAAATATATGTAAGACATGATTGACATTTTACATTAAGCTTCTAGACTACGTACATATGTATCAACAAATGTGATTTTCAATGAACACACACCCTATGTGGCTGGTTCTGGTCCAGATTGGCTCTTTGATCTTAATTTAGTTACCAAATGTTTTAACAAATCTTGTGAGACTGTTTCACAATCTACAAAAAATTTAAATACAGGTGATCCTCATCCAAGATTTGAGCTGACAAGACCTTCAAGTAACACATCTTCAGCTCTAGTTGGGACTACTTCTGCAAATGAGGATTCTATCAGCACCACAATGACAAACTCAACTGATACATCTGGTATGCCTTCATATTCCCGCTCAGAGGCTCCATAACTAGAAATAGATGCTTCAATTGCAGAAGACAATGATGGTAGTGGTGACAGTGATCAAGACTTTCTTGATGCTAATAACGACTCCATAGATGACAACATCAATGACGTCACACACTCCTTAGATCAAGTCTCTCTTGATAAGTGTGCTGATATGGTGGGTCAAACATCTGTGCCAGATCTAAATTTCTCTAGTTTAGATCTTTCTCAGCAACTTGCTGTGATCCCTTAGCTAAGGATCCACAACTCTCACCCCACCACAAACATCATTGGAGATGTTGTCATAAGGGTAAGAACAAAAGGACAAACCTATGAAGCACATGTTTGTCTTTACTCTTGATTGTTATCCCAGATAGAGCCAAAGAAAGATGATGAGGCTCTGAAGGATGGAAGTTGGGTTGAAGCTATGCAAGAGGAGCTGCTTCAATTCAAAAGACAGAAAATTTGGAATCTTTGTCCTCTTCCTCATGGGAAGACTACCATTGGAACCAAATGGGTGTTTAGGAACAAGAAGGATGATAGAGGATTCATCATCAAGAACAAAGTAGACTACTGGTTCAAGGATATACACAAAAAGAAGGAGTTGACTACACAGATGTCTTTGCTCCTGTAGTAACACTGGAAGCTGTTAGGATATTCCTGGCATTTGCTACATCCAAGAACTTCAAGAACTTTCAACTTGATGTGATGTGTGCTTTTCTCTATGGTGTGATTGATGAAGAGGTGTATGTCAAACAGCCACCTGGTTTTGTATATCCTCATCATCCTGATTATATTTGCAAGCTTGACAAAGCTCTACATGGGCTGCATCAGGTACCCAGGAAGTGGTATGAGACACTATCTCAGTATCTTTGAAAGCATGGATACAGGAGAGGTATTATAGATGGAACTCTCTTCATCAAAGGACACGGAAATGACATATTTCTAGTTCAAGTGTATATTGATGACATCATCTTTGGTTCAACTAATCCAAAGCTCTGCAACGACTTTGAGAAGCTGAGCGAGGACAGATTTGAAATGAGTGCCATGGGGGAACTCAATTTCTTTTTGAAAAACCAGAGACATCACAACCTGGAGCTCCTGCTGAATCTCAGCAAGCTTCATCTTCTGATCCACAACAGGGTCAGACTCACTCTTAATCTAAACAGGTTAGAGTAGAAGACACAACTAAGAAAGACATTGAAGATTAATCCGGTACTGTAGGACAGTCTTCTCAGTTAAAAGTTGTAAACAAAAAGAAAAGGATGGCTTCTAAACCAAAGCCAAAGAAGAAGAAGAAGACTGCATCCTTTTCTGAACCTCAAGACGAGTCAGAACATCTTGAGGATGTGCAGCGAGAGGATGCTCCATCATCTCTCATTCTAATAGCTCCTCTTGCATCAGAAAGAACCATCATGTCCTGGACATACACTAAAAATCTAGAAAGGTGGCATGTCATGAGAGATCATGGCATTGAGAATGTCTACACTTGGCAAGACATGTTTTAGTTGCCTCTGCATGATCTCTTTGACATGAGAAGATACTTTGATAGTCTGAAAGATCCTGATCATCTTATAAAGAAAGGGCTGGTTATCATCCTGATGAGGATTGTTGATATATGAAGTCTTCAAGCATTTTGGTAACATCAGCCTAGGGGGAGTTTGTAGAGAATATGCATAGAGGCTGAAGCAACCAAAGTCTTTCTACATGCATGCTGCACAAGGACCGAAGAAGAATGCTTCGTAAGTTTCACACATGCAACAAAAATAATTTAAGGGTGAAATCTTCCGAAGCAAAGACCAATATCTTCCGAAGCCAATGATGAATTCTTCCTAAGATTCAAAGACAAAGTCTTTCGAAGCTCCACGCTTGAAGATAGATTTCTTCTGAAGAATTTAAACAACATGCTTTATCTTATGTACTTTTTCATAGAGTTGGACCCCGTTTCCACTGTAACTCTGTAAAGTCACCAACTTACATGAGTTGGTGAAAAGGTCCATGCTTTTGGTAATTGTACATTGAGGTCTTGAGTCTGTAAACTTTCTACTTCATGTACTTTAACCTTTTGGTAATAGATAAGGATGCTATGGCATGTCATAGTCACAAAGTCAAAAAGACAATCTGCCTTTTTGACTCTACAATTGATTTTGTTTTAAGTCTTGTCAATTGTATCCAGCTGGCTGTCATTGTATGGTCAGTTGTAGGATGTAGTATAAGTATCTCATGTTCTTGTAACTTTATCAATATGCTTTGTAACACTTGTAATAGAACATTGAGAAAACAATATACTGCAATCTTGAAAACCATCTCCTTGTGCATCTTGCTCTTGTGTTCTGTCTCTTAATTACTTGTGTTCTTAGTGTCTTTACTTGTGGCTAATCCAGTTCATAGTTGATTAAGTTTAGTTACTCTTCTATTTGTGTTTTTGTGTTGTATTGACCACCCTTCAACTGTCCTACAGATGCACAATTCACCGCTTCAACCTAGAAAATAATTAGAAAAGAAGGCTCAATCAACATGGTACAAGTAGCTTCTATAACAGTGGATTCTTTCTTTCTACAACACCATTTTCTGAGGTGATCTGACAGCACTGAGCAGTTTTAAAATTCTTTGTTTGCACAGAAAGAGTCAACGATGTGATTTCTAAACTCAGTACTGTTGTTACTTTGAATAGCCATTACCTTCTTCTTGCTTATCCTTTAAATTGAGAGAATTAATTATTGCAACTCTTTAGTAGCTTTTCCTTTATTAGCTAGAAATCTCACTCATGAATACCTATAAAATTCATCTCTAACAACAAGGCAAAAAGATTTCTTAGCAATTGATTTTACACTGATTAGGCCAAACAAATAAGTATGTAACAACTCGAGGGGATTTGAAATACTATTATCAAATTTTGGTTTATGAGGATCTTATGTTGTGTTCCTTTGGCACAAGCCATGCATATCTCAACAACATAAAAGTCTTTTAATGGTAATCCCATAACAAGATTGTTTTCAACCAATTTGTTAATATTTTTGAAATTAACATGGCCCAATCTTCGATGCCACAAGAATGATTCACAAGAAGAAGCTTTAGATAGAAGACAAGTGATGATGGAGGTTGATTCTTTAGATCCCATATCAAAAAGATTTGCATCATTATTTCTCGAAGCTTGCATGAGTGCCATCTCCTCCGGAATAGCAAACCTAGATTTTAGAAATAGACATTCATTAGAGAGAAATAGAATCGGGATGTCTTTATCAGTTATCTGAGAGATGCTCAAAAGATTGAATGCAAGCTCTTGCACAAAATTGAATTTCTCCAAAGTAAGAGATCCATTTAAACCTCCCCTTGACTAATCATTTTACCACCTTTCTTATCACCGATAAATGTTACATACACTCCACTGATGATACGATATTTTTTCAACAAATCCTTCAGCCCTGTCATATGTCTAGAGCATCCACTATCAACATGCCAAAAACTATATACAACTTTAGTGAATGACTCCTGTAAAAATAGAACGAACAAATTAAGCAACTGAAATAGGAACCCATGTTTGAACTACATTAGGTTTTAGTGCTCATGATCATTTGCAAAAGAAATTGTTAACAAGATGAGTTAATCTACTACCAAAACAATTCTTATAAGCATGTCTATGATGAAGCTCAGGACAATTTTTAACTACATGATCATCTTTACCACATCTAAAGCAATGAGACTTTCATCTAGGTCTATTATGCATCAAGTCAGCAATATTTTATACATTTTTTCTCATCACACTAAAACAATCTAGAATCAATATCACTATAAGTCTCATAGATTTCTCTAATTCCGATTTTGTCTTTTAAAGAATGATTATTTACAAATTTTGATGCATGAGCATTTGAAGTACATGTTGTACTTGCACCACTTGTGCTTGCAATAGAAGATGATATTACCCTTTCATCAGATTGTGAAATGTTAATTGGGGTAAATGATGGAATGAGATGAGAAAAGAATTTTCCAAAATAGTTGGTTTTGTTTTATCTTCACCATTGATAATAGAAACATTCACAATCTCATTCATACAAGCATTTGAGGAATCATCATTACATCTGAAATATTTCAAGAAAAAAGTAGAAGAACCACTAGAACATATTGAATCAATGTCTGAGATAGACTTCTAAGAAAAAAACATTACTTAAACTCGAATTATTAGCTAAAATAGAATGTTGAGGTTTAGGTGTACTAAAACTATTGCATCCAATCTCACTCATCGGTCCATAACCATACTCCTCACACACATCCTTAGGATTCATATCTTCTAAACCTGCAAAGATATTGTTAGTATGTGTTTGAATGAAATCATATGAAGGTTGTGGAACTGGCAATGGTGAAAAACAGTAAGTACTAAAAGGAGGATAAACTGAAGAATTTTTATAACCAAACCATGTTTTAATCATTGTCCCTTGTTGTGATTTACATAAATCGTCATGTTTCATTCATGAAATCTTCCATTTATCATGTTTGACTGAAGTTACTTGTTTCAAATTCAACAAGCACGACTCTTTCTATCAAAGTATTTATTTCAACATTTCTTTCTAAAATGATTCTTTTAAATGTTCATTCTCTTTTAAAGCTTCATTTAATATAACAGAATATTTTGAATCATTTAGTTTAAGCTCATCATTAATTCGTTTTAAATCCTTTTTTCTGTCAAGCAATAGACGATTTGCTTTTTACATACCAAATAACCTTATCTTATAAGAAGAAGAGCACATGTCTTGTATTACCTCATACGGGAGACCCATCACCACCTTCTCTGCATCTAAGGCCTTTTCACAGTGACACACTGGAGTATTCTTCTTGTGGTCCTCAATAGTGGTTGCAATATCATATTTTTCTTGGCCCTTTTCTTCTGATTGTTTCCCATCTAACATCACTTTCTCACCTTTAACTTCTTTCAGACCACCAATCTCCAAATCATCGATCACACTCTTCTTAACACACTCCTTCCTTTCATTCATACTTCTTTCTTGAGAATTGTTTCGTTCAACCCTATCATCCTTAACAATCTAAGATACTTCAGCTTCATTTGTAAATTCCTTGAAAGGATCAAACTCTTCCACATTCTTTTCTCCTTCTATTATCTTAGCAACAAGGGCTTAGTTGATTTTTTTTTGTTTTCTCAGCTTCTTTATTCCAGTGAAATCAAAGTTGTTTCTTTCTTGTGTTCACTCTCCTCTTTTTCTCTACCCGAGACTAATCTTAGAACTCCAAAATTGCTAGGATCAGTAACAATTGGCAACACAAATTCTCTTCTGAAACGTCCTAACTGCTTGCAATTGAAACATCTCAATTTTGATATATCAAAACCTAACTTAGAGTTACAATTTTTACCTCCAAAGTTCTTCCTTCTAGTTCTTTCCATATATCTCTTGGCCCAAAGAGTCAACATCATCATCTACCACTCAATATCAGTTTCTTCCAAGTCATCTAGATCAACTTGATACATCTGTTCCATAGTCATCCCTTTCCCTTTCAGTTCACCAGCCACTAGTGCCTCATAGCTTTGCACGAACATGCCAAATAGTGCCATTGTATAGGATGGGATTGCAATTCCTGAAGCAGTTTTTGAGTTAGATTGATCTCTGATTGAGTTTGCACCACCATTAAGTTGATCAAATGCGTTGATTCTTGCATTTACAAGCTTGCAGTGAATGTGAGTAATGTAGCATTTTCAGGAAAGTCAGATTATGGCATCATAGACTAATTGAACTCTCTTCTCTTTGATTGGGGTGTGTGAGATTGATATTCGCACAAGGACCGAATATGATGATTGAGTCAATGATTGAATGACAAAATCAAACAATCAACGAACATTGAATGCATGAAATACTCATAAACGATCTTTGTATTAATGAAGGTGAACGTTTACAATGAATGCTAGGGTTTGAGCATTAAATAATAACAATACACCTTGAGAAAATAAGACTACAAAATTATTCTGATTGTATGATGTCTATCAACAGTCACCTCACATACGAGGTTTTATATTCTGTTTATAGGTTGAGAATATACATTTTAGAAAATGACTAAACTACCTCTGATATATACATCAGAGAAATAGTCGGAGTCTCACTACAAAAAATTGTCCTACAGTAATACACAAAAAGTGCCGCTAATAGCCCCTGTATGAATGTGTGGCACACAAAAAAAGTGCCACTAGAAGCAGTGCCACTGAAGCCATTTAGTGGCACTTTTTTCTGTGCCACCCATTGTTGAAAAGATTTTTAGTGGCACTTTTTTTACAAAATATCTATACCAATATAGTGGCATAATTTTTTTGCCATAAATTTAATAAAGGCTTTTGTGGGCATGAATAACGTGGCAATAAATGTATTTCTAGTTAGAGATAAATGATGGTTTTGAATCATTACTAAACTACATTAAAAAAATAGAAGTAAAAAACACTTAAAGTTATATAATCATAACATAGATTATGGTTTCAATCCAAAACATGTTCCAATGTTAGCAAACAAAAACATAATAAGTTCCAAACATATTCAAGTGTTTACAAACAAAGTAAATATGGTTTTTCAAGTAGTTAACTCTATTCCAAGTAATCCATGAATGTTGTTATCTCTACTACACCAACACCTCACATTTTGTCAACTCTTCCTTCATCATCATGACTTTTTGAAGATGATATTTCGTTACTAGATGAAGAACCAACACGAGGGATCTAAAAAATACAAATTAATTTAAATAGATGCTAATACAAAGTAGTAGGGATGAGCAACTATAAGATACAAGGACCCAAAATTAAGTAATAACTGGTCAAACAAGTGAAGTTGTACATATACTAAATAAACGAGTCAAATAAGTAAAGTCATATATATAATAATAAACGGGTCAAACAAGCAATACATATAGTAATAAATGGCTCAAACAAGTATATTATACATATGAAATTAAACAAGGTCAAACAAGTAAAGTATGCATATAGTAATAAACGGGTCAAACAAGTTAAGTTGTACATATAGTAATAACGGGTCAAATAAATAAAGCTGTATATATAATAATAAATGGGTCAAAAAAGTAATACATATAATAATAAATGACTCAAACAAGTAAAGTTATACATATAGCAATAAATAGCTCAAACAAATAAAGTTAGGCATATAGTAATAAACTGGTCAAACAAGTTAAGTTGTACATGTAGTTATAAACAGGTCAATTAAGTGAATTTATATATAATAATAACGGGTAAAATAAGTAATACATATAGTAATAAATGGCTTAAACTACTAAAGTTATAGATATGTCAATAAATAGGTCAAACAAGTAAAGTTATGCATATAGTAATAAATGGGTCAAACAAGTTAAGTTATACATGTAGTTATAAACGGATCAAATAAGTAAATCTATATATAATAATAAACGGGTCAAACAAGTAATACATATAGCAATAAATGGCTCAAACAAGTGAAGTTATACATATGGCAAAAAATAGGTCAAAAAACTAAAGTTATGCATATAGTAATAAAGGGGTCAATCAAGTTAAGTTGTACATGTAGTTATAAACGGGTCAAATAAGTAAATCTATATATAATAATAACAGATCAAACAGGTAAAGTTATGCATATAGAAATAAACAGCCCAAACAAGTAAAGCTATACATATGGTAATAACACAGGTAATAATCTTCACAACATTATTACAAGTTTTATGGTCATGTATGTAAGTACCAGTATGTTCATATCACTAAGAACTGTAGATAAGTTTGCATTGGGGATATGTTCTTGGATGATGTTCATCATCACATTCACATCACTTTGCAACCGATGAATAATTTGTGAATTATTCGGAGAATTTTCATTAATTTTTGTGGCCGGCATTCGTCCAATTAATCGAACATACCCTCTTTTCTCTGGGCCTTTAACTTTTGAATAGACATCTTTGGTAAAATCATCCCGATCTCCTAGTGTGCTTGTAGAGTCACTTGCAATAACTTTCAGTGAACTCTAAATAGATAATAATGCAAGCAAGCATTTATTATTATTATATTATAAAGTAAACATGGACATGATAAATACGAACATTTTATTATGTAAAAATGCATTACCACAACTCTAGCAGCTTCATCGTCTACATAACTGCCATCTTTACGAGTTCGTGTTGTTATATACATTTCTCCTCTTGTTGGGTACACACCATCATTCTTCATTGCCTATAATTTATGTTTGATGGTTAGTAAGAGAGTTCAAAAGAATGTATGACAATAATGTCAAAATAAACCAGATTAATACCACTTCATGAGCAAGTCTAGCAAATGACTTTGTTCCAGTTACATGAGGCTCCTTCATCTTTGAGCAGCTTGATCGTTTTTTAGCACATGTATTCTTTAGTAATTGGTATTTTAGCACATGATAAGAAATCATACAAAATAAAATGAGAAAATCAAAATGGAAGGCGTATTGAAAATAAAATGATTGAAACTAATTTTCTAAGCACACTAGAAATTAGAAGGTGTATTGAAAATAATTTGAGAAATTGGTATGGTTACATGAAATTCTGGAGTGAACCAAGGAGTAACAAATTCTTTAAGTTGAGTTGCATTCACTCTATCATCATTACTAGTTTGTTGCGTCACAATTTCATCAATACTGAGGCTTGGATCATATCCACGTGACTTTAATATACATTTCCTTGTTCTCAATTTTTCCCCATGCTATGAAATATCCATTGTTTACCGTGACTTGTTTCATCCGGATGAACAGTAAATTTGGACTACAAATAAAAATTACATATATATTAGTGTCTAAACTCATAACATAATGAGTTTGCCCTTATAAGTAGACTAAAAAGACATACTTTAGCAAGTGAATACATATCCTCTTTTTGTTGCATGGGAACTTTTCTCCAGTCAGAATATTCAATTGATACATGCTCAGCCATCCTTACAAGTGTGCCAAGGTATTGAACAAGTTCTTTACTTGTATCCCCCACTGGCTTTCCATGCGTGTTAAATATGACAAGTATTCTTTCATTACTATTCATCTTCCATATTTCCGCCTTGTGTGTATAACCCCTAACCTTTTTCGGAGCACCTAAGGAAGTTTGATAAAATAAAACAAGTAAATGACACCAAAACAATATCAAAAATAACTTCAAGACTATGTTTGGGATGCATATTATATACTTATACACAGAAATCCATTCTGAATAGGTTTTAAAAACCTAAACTTGCCTAAAAATAACTTCAAGACTAAGTTTGGGATGTGGAACCTGTTGGTTTTTCATTGTAAGGGCCTTGTAATTGTTCTTGAACATTGTCATGAACTTCTATTTCTGCATCATAATGATTATTTGTATGTATCATATCATCCATGTCTTCATACTCATGATCTTGACCAATATCATCTACTTCTATATCCGCTCTATTACTACCTGAAAGCATATATATAGTAATTATTATAAAACTAATTTTTAATTAAATACATTTAAATCAATGACATAATACCTTGAAATATATGATCCTCCTTATCATCCTCCTCATCAACAAGAACCAACCTTCTTTTTGCTCCTCCTTTATTACCTCCGACTATTTCACTCGTGTTCAGTTTTGTTCTAATTGATGATGATGGATCCTTTTGGGAGACATTTGAAGCAAGCACTCGACGTAGCTTCGTAAGATTAACCACTCTATTGGTCGACATTGGTGAAATAAATTTTGGAGGTTGTTGCTATAACAAATTCATTTTCATTAGAAAATATGTGTATCCAGAATAAAATAAATAAACTTTTGATAATAAATTACCTTTTTGAGTACAACATTTCTAGCAGGTTGTTCGCCATCTCCCATATTTGGAATATAGTCTACATCCCCGGCATGAACATTTTGTTTCATTTTTTTCATTTTCATATAATGACTTTGTGCCAAACTTGTCACAGATTTCACAATGTTTTTAACTCCTATCTTTGCTAGACGTTTTTGGTTCTCTTGAACCCTCAATTCTCTACTTTTCTCATACTCATTAGCTTCTCTAAATATATTTTGATTTTTCTTGCTTTGGTGTGTCATTGGAACTGATCAAAGTCATTTTCATGGTTAATAGATAATGATAAGAATAACAATTTTAACAATAATGTTAAGAATACCAATACTAATAGATATTAATATTTTAAGAAAAAATACATACCTTGTTTGTTTGTTGACCAAAATTTTTGAGAACTTGATTGACCACCTTGCATTTCATGGGCGTGAAGATCTTGAGTTTTATATATACATGCAATACGAATGTCATTATATATGACATATATTAAAATAACGTGCAAGAAAAAAAAGTAATACAAGTATTCCACATATATAATAGATAAACATAATAATAATTATGCAAAAGAAACTATATCAATGTTTATGATATAATATTAATAAGTAATCATAAAAGAATTGAGTCATCATCGTTTTCTTCAAAATCCACTTCATGTTCCATTTCGGGTGTAATGTCTATGCCATCTTCACCGTCTTCACTAGTAGTATGCAAGTTAGGCACATTAAATGCGCAATCACTAGAATAAAGGCCAACTTGATCATCACACTTCCCATGCTAAATACATCTCGTACTTTTACATGTCTGACAACCTCCCAATCTTTATGCTTAGAATCTCTAACATAGAATTTATCAACTTATGCAGCCAATACAAATGGATCATCAGTTAAGTTAGCCCCAGTGTGTGCCTTGTATAAGAAATTTACTAATGTTACACCATTATCTATCTTCCAGCCTCTGTTGATCAACCCAATCACATTGAATAAAACTACTCGTATTTGACCCGAGTAGTTTAACTCAATAATGTCATTTAATTTACCATAATAGTTAATCATGCCATGAATAGGTCTTCTATCTCGACTACTAGCATAGTTTGCACCTTCTACGGTAACGACAACACCACTATTTTGTGTTCTTAATGATTTCTCTCTTTCTATCAATTTCTGAGTTTGAAGATCTTCTTCTCTTTTGTAAACAGATACGCCCGCATTTAAATTACGACCAATTGCACGATCAGGGCAAAGATTGTTTGATTCTTCAATGTGATTTTGGTGACCCTCATCATCATTCCTCATTGGTCTAGTGAAAATGGTTTCTACTTTCGATAGATATCTAGAGCAAAATGCTATACTTTCGTCTGCTAAATAACCTTCGGCAATTGATCCTTGAGGATGAGCTCTATTATGAACGTATAACTTAAGTTTTAAAAGATCCTTGTTTGTTCATAGGTTAGTAACTAATTATTTAGAAACTTAAAAAACATAGCATATAAAGAATCAAATTTTTAGAAATATTATTACCTTTCAATAGGGTACATCCACCGAAACGCAACAGGACCTCCAACCTAACCTCTCTCGTTAAATGGATCACCAAGTGCACCATTATAGTAAAGAAAGAAGGTGGAAATATCTTCTCTAGCTTGCATAAAGTGAGAGCAATTTTTGACTCAAAAAATACAGATCAACTTCAGACAAATCCTTGTAGCAAATGGCCTTAAAAAATCACATAACTCGATTATAACAGAGGTTACATGGTCCGGCAAAGTTCCACGTAATGCAATCGGCAAATACTCTTGCATCAACATGTGACAATCATAACTTTTCATCCCAATTAGTTTACGCTCATTTAATTGTACACATCGAGAAATATTTGATGAAAATTAATCGGGAGGTTTGATTGACTTGAGTGTATTTAAAAATTCAGTCTTTTCACCTTGTGTCATTTGATAGCAAGCTTTTGGCATGAAAGTGATATTACTTCTAGGTCGTTTCTTTGGATGAAGTTCTTTTCTAATACCCATTTCTTCTAAGTCAAGTCTTGTTTTATAGTTATCTTTTGATTTTCCTTCTTGTCCTAATAAAGTACCAACTATGTTGTCACAAACATTCTTTTCAATGTGCATCACATCAAGACATTGACGCAACAACAAATGCTCCCAATATGGCAACATAAAAAAATACTTTTCTTTTTCCATGGACCATGACCATTGTTCTCCATAAGAAATTCCATGGCATCCAATTGTTGTAGAAGTTCATCTCTAGAAGGAAGAATAGGAGCAGTTCTAAATTCTTGGCGTCCAACAAATGATCTACTTTTAGATCGCCAATGATGGTCAGATGGAAGCCACCTCCGATGACACATGTAACACCATTTTCTTCCATTAGTTAGACATTTGGAATCAGTACCAAAACTACATACAGGGCATGCAAGTTTTCCTTTAGTGCTCCACCCAGACAAATTGGCATAACCTGGAAAGTCAGATATGGTTGAAACTATAGAAGCCTTTAACTGGAAGTATTCTTTAGTTGATGCATCAAAAGTATTAACTCCATCATCCCATAACTCCTTCAATTCTTTAATTAAAGGTTGCATATACACGTCTATCTTATTTCCCGGACCTTTGGGACCTAGGATGATTAAAGAAAGAATAATATTTGGTTGTTTCACAGCCAACCATGGTTTCAAATACTATGTGCCACATTCATTGTCCTAAAGGGGTTGAAACAGTCACTTGCCAGTGCAAGACGAACATTACGAGGATCACTAGCGAATTCAGGAAAATTTTCATCAAAATTATTCCAAACTAACGCATCTGCTGGATGTCTTAATTTTCCATCTTTCACACGCTCTTTATGATGCAACTGCATAAGGTTAGAGGTCTTTGATGACATAAACAATCTTTGTAGTCTAGGCTTTAAAGGGAACCACCGTAATATTTTTGAAGCCTTCTTCTTGGGAGGGCTCGTTTCATCATTAGGACTAACCTCATGAACTTTCCATCTTGATGATTCACAAAAAGAACAAACTTCATCATTCTCCTTGTCATCCCAAACCAACATGCAACCATTGGGACATGAGTGGATTTTTTCATACTCTAAACCCAAGTTGGACAATATTTTTTTCACTTGTTGGGTTGTTTTGGGTAACAAATTTCCTTCGGGTAACAAGTCGATTAGAAATTCCAACAACATAGAGAAAGATTTGTTACACCATCCATTTAAACATTTTAAATGATACAAACGCACCACATAAGATAATTTGTTGAATTTGCTATTCGGGTACACCTTTTCTTCAACTTCCTTGACGAGGTCATCAAACTTGCTTCCTTTATTGTTCATCTCCTGACTATTGTGTGAAGCATTCTCATTTACTTCCACTCCACCTCCACCATCTGGTTCAATAGCATCATTCAACAAATCATGCATTTCCTCATTAAGGGTTGTGCTAGTCGATGCAACCGTTATGCCTTCACCATGATATTCCCATCTAAAGTATTCTGGCCGGAACCTGAAACATATGAGATGATCTAAAACACTTTCTCTACTTTGATATTTCATATTCACACACTTTGTACATGGACACTTTATCTTTCCCCCATTGACGGATTTTCTTGTAAATGCAAAAATCAAGAAGGTTTGCACTCCGTTAACAAAAGTTTGACTTGATCTAGGTGCATCATACATCCAAAATCTATCCATGACTACATGATTCAAACACATTATAATCAAACAAATTATGATTCAAGCAAGAAAGTAGAAATAGGACTATGTTTAAAAGTTGGGTTAAGATTATGATGTTCATATGCTAATAGGTAACGGAGGATGCATTGTGTTGCGTGGGGAGGAGAGGAAACACACCCAATTTTATCCAGACAAGTTAAATTAGTCCCCTAAGGAATTTTGGTAATAGGCCCCTAAACTTTTTAACAAACTGGATCAAGTCCCAACTAGTTTTGTGATAGGCCTATGTTTCAATTGAAATTGCCAGAGTCAAACTAGGTTCTACATGAAATTCTCAATGTAACTATACCAAAAGATTCTCATTATCAATCGAAATTCCATGCTTCATGTTAAGATGTAATATAAATTTATGGTAATATATAGTTATAGAGCAATCTGTATTTTGTCTTTTAACCTATGTGTGGAAGTTTGTTTCATAAACAAATTCATACGATAATACTTAGAAGTCAATATGCAAATGGCACATAAATTGTTGTAATGTTATATAATAACAATCATGTACCTTAGTAAGACCAACAACATAATGTCATCAATAGTTCACTGTTACTGTGATGAAGACGATAGAGAAAGTAGCTAAAATCGACGAGTTCAAAGTCAACTACCGATGATCTTCAAATTGAATTTCCGACCAGAGTAATGTTGATGAAATAAAAGAATGAGGAACCTAGTTGCAACGGTGAATACCGTTGAGGACTGAACTTTCAAACGATAAGGATCCTACAAACGCAAACTACATTAACCAACTAACTTTCGACTTTTAAACGGTGATGAACGATGACCAAATCCAACAATTAACAACAATTAAGTCAAAATGATTCATTACTAAGTAAAAAACTAAAATAAACAATTACATTGAGTATGAAATTAGTTATTTGTTGGTCATTCTAAAAACTTAATTTTCTATATTTTTTACATATTAATCCACATGGCTACACCAAAAACTTGCATCATCTACCTAAATTAAAACTTCTCATCAATAGTTTCTTCATCAATTTCTCAATATTATTTTCCATATCAGTTATAACTCATCAATAATTCTTTATTGATTCAAAACTATTAAAATTATCAATCACAGAAGGTGTTTACCAATTGAGATTATACCTGCAGTTGATTTTAACATTATATCGCCAAATCCGAAACAAATCCCACTTCATTATGCCATATGTAATTCATGAAACAAATCAGTCTGATTC
This sequence comes from Flaveria trinervia, assembly GCA_025506515.1. Taxonomy (NCBI): domain Eukaryota; kingdom Viridiplantae; phylum Streptophyta; class Magnoliopsida; order Asterales; family Asteraceae; genus Flaveria; species Flaveria trinervia. The sequence continues at coordinate 28,753,013 of CM046456.1, forward strand.
TTTACCTCATCGCTTGATGTCGATCGGTATGTTCTTAGAAGGTTATCAAATACAACTGATCCGATTGTGCCATGTGCAATTAACGAAACAAATCCGACTTTAATTGATATCAATCTGAATCTGATATGCTCATTAGAGGTTATCAAATCCAACCAGTTCCAATTGAGAACATAATTCGATTGAGATAATTCAATTGAGATAATTCAAAAGTACATAATCCAAACAAGATAATTCAAATGAAACAGATCAGATTGAGAATATAATTCGGTTTAGATACATAATTCACCTTTATGCAGATCGGATTGAGATGAAAACTCTAGAATCTCACCACAACGAAACCAATTGAGGTACAAATCGCTACCTTCTGGATTTTTAATCACGATGATGAACTGTAATATGGTTAATCGAAGGTAGCAAGATGAAGATCTGATTGTAAGGCCAGATTCGATTGAGATGAAGATACTATAGTAAAGTGCTCTGATTTGATTTTAGGCCAGATTCGATTCGAAGGTAGCGAGATGAAGATCCGATTCTAAAACTGTAATATGGGTGATCGAAGGTAGCAAGACGAAGATCCGATCTAAACTCTAATATGGGTTGAAAATTTAGGTTAATAAAAATTTTGAGATGAGATGAAGATCATGTGCCATCTGCGATTAAGAAAGAAATCAAACTTTTTTACCTTTTGATTTTATTATTACTTTACTTTTAATCATTTGTTCTGTTTCAACATTAAATAATTAAATTAAATTCGTAGTTATTTTGATTTTAAACCATGGTTTTTCACAAATTCAAAATCCAACTATTTCATATGAAGTGGTAGTATGATGAACAAGTTGGCTAACATGTTTTTATTGACTATTGAAACTATGAACCAAAACTTCATTTATTTAATGTGTGTAAAAAACAATACGAGTAATAACTTGGTAGCATCAGAATTAAAAAAATTAAGTTTTGTAAATAATCTTGAAGGAAATGCATCAATAATTACACATTATGAGTTTGATGCTCAATGCTTGAACATTTGTAAAATCGATAAAGGAAAAATACTATAATCATAATTAGGAGATTTTACATAATTAACTTTAAATTTTTGGTGGGATTTGTTTGGAGGGAGTAGTTGTTTTAATAAAAATATATGCCACTAAAAAATTTTCAACGAAATTTTGATGGTGTATAAATGTTTGATTGATTAGTGGCATAAAATTAAAAGCCATAAAATTATATAACCTATAAGTATGGCATAATAAAGTGCCGCTAAATTCGTATATTTGAAGTATAGATGATAAATAAGACTAAATATATGGGTCAACCAAATATGGCACACACAAAGTTTCACTAAAACTATATATTAGTGGCACAAAAGTTAAATACCACAAAAAGCGTGTGCCACTAAATGGCACTTTTTTGTAGTGTCTTCATAAGTATTTCTTTGTTTATTTGCATTGACTAATGCGGATGTGTTGATCTTCATTAGCATTTCTTTGTTCATCCGCATTGACTAATGTAGATGTGTTGATCTTGATCAGCATTTCTTCTTTGTATTTAGCATTACTGTTTGGTCATTAGCATTGACAAATGCGGATGAACAAACACATGCGCATTTGTTGTCGGGCATCCGTATTAGTTAATGCAGATGTACAAAACTTGTCAGCATTTGTTCCGGCTATGTGTATTTGTTAATGTGGAAGAACAAAAACTTGTGAGCATTTGTTCTATGTCTTATGCATATACAATTGCGGTTAGCCGACACTTGTCTTCTTAGTAGATTCTTCATCCGCATTAATACTTGGATGTGTGGGATTAGCAGCAGAACAACCATCAACCCACCACTTGAGTTGGCATGTAAGATCCTTTCAGGGTCCAACAATACTCCCCCTAAGGATTATACATCCTATGTTCTTCAAGGGTTTGATGGTAATTGAGGTTGGAAAGATTTTTTTTGGGTCTCGTGATGGAATGAGTGGTTCTACTTGAGATTGATCCAAAATGGCCTTTATCATGTTGACAAAGTCATTTGCATCAAACATCTTCTCTGTATTTAGCACATGGATCTTCATCTGGCTCATAGTGTAAATGGATTCTACGGGTAGCTTCTTAAGAGAAATGGGTTCCCATATAGACATAGTAGGAAACCTATCACTATGAATCAAGAGACCTCCATCCACATCTACCTCTAACTTCACAATATTTCCCAGTTGCACATGAGTCTTATTCTTCTTTCTTTGTTCTCTCTAGCCACTTATTTGATCATATGCCATTTTTAGAATCTTAATGCACTTTAAGAAGAAGTGCACGTCTTCTTCTCCTAGCTTATTGGATATCTCTCTAAAGTGTCTGGTGTATTTATATAGGATTCATCTTGCAATCTCACCTCATATCCACTGAACAACCTAATCTTAGAAACTTCCTTTCCTCCCCATCTTGTTTCAAATACCAACTCATATGTCTTTTCTTCATAATAGACATTAGAGACTGGTTTGGAGGAAGGAGTTCCAGCCACCATCTTTCTTTTTAGTGATTTAGTTGGTTTCACCTTTAGCTTAGGAAACATAACTTCTTTAGCTCGTTTGCTTCTTTTCTTCTTAGGAGGGTTGATGAAGGATCCATCTTTCCTCATGCAAAATAGCCTTGAGAGATTTGAAGTAGTCTGTTTTTCTAAACATTCATAGAATATCTTCAAACACATATCCCCTAAACATAGCCTTGTGATTAATTAGCTCTAGATTGGCTAGTTCCTTTAGATCAGGGATTTCCAGGGAGTTCAAAAGAGTAGAGTACTCTATGAAGAATTGCACTAACCCTTAAATCCTTTTCACCATAAACATGTTACAGTCACTGTCATACTTCTAAGCAATAATCTTCTGTACAGTCTTGCCTTTGGGAGTAGACACACCTGTGAATCCAACGATCGCAATCAAGAATTATCAGCATAGTTGATGTCAATTCAACGTTTGCAGAATCAACGTTGGATTGGTTTAATTGTTGGTATTAAATGATTATCAATATCAATAAATATCAAGAACATGATTGATGAAACACAACTAATGATCAGTTTAAATCACTCTTATTTCATTAAAACACATCAATGATTACAAATAACTAATGACTGATATTGAAATTTGTGTTAAATGATATGACGGCTGCTAGGTTTTGATTGTGTGATGTTTTGTCGTATTGCTGTTGCCGTTGAAGCCATCCTTTGATTCAAAACCTAGGATCCATATATATAGACAATGATGTTTCTCTTAAGGAAACACCATATCTCATGCGATTTGAATTGTTTCTATTAAGGAATCTCTGGATTTCTTGGGATTCGCATAATTAACTTGTTGACCTGTTGACTTGAAACACTTGTATTGTTTTGAATACCAGTGTTTGGACTCCGCAGGAGTATTGTCCTTTGTAGATGATTGGTCTTCCAAAGCAAATGTTCTTCCGCAGGAATCTTGTTCTTCCGAATCAAATTATTCTTCTAAAGCAAAAGTTCTTCCGCAGGAATCTTGTTCTTCCGAAGCAAGCTTGTTCTTCTAAAGCATTTGTTCTTCGGCAGGAGACTTGTTGTTCAACATGAAACTTGTTCTTCCGCTGGAGTCTTCACTTGGAATTCTCACTTCCCTCCTATTGATGGTTTATTCGCGGATGATCTTCGGATTTTTGTTCCTTGTAAGAAACAAAAATGTTCGTCCTTAGATGTTTCTTGCACTTAGTCAATTTTACAAATTGATTAAGTATATTGTTTGTACGTGCAAACATACATAAATCAATGCACACGCACATATATATATATATATACACGATCTATTTCCATATCGCTCATGATATATATAATAACTCGTACATCCATTTCAAATGCATATCCCATTTTTGCACAGCAGGGTTATGAAAATCCACGAGAAGCGACTGGGCGTATTGTATGCGCCAATTGCCATTTAGCTAATAAACCAGTGGATATTGAGGTTCCGCAAGCGGTACTTCCCGATACTGTATATATATATATATATATATATATATATATTATATATATATATAATGGTTAACCTATACATTTAATGCATACACAATAATGAAATTACAACCATTCATTACAGATATTAATTCAAGTACTAAGCCTATACAAAATGGACAAGATCTACTAATCCTAGACCTAACAATACTCCCCGTTAGGCTTAGATTCTTGTAATCAATTCTTCAAAACTGAAAGCTCCTTCAATCTTGAAACCATCTTATTGTTGAAATATGATACTGCATCCTTTTGATCATCGTATTTGTACTTGATCTCCAATATGCATATCCTTTGGAGAGTCTTAAAAGTCAGCCCAATACATCTTCTTTAGTGCTGAGGGTTTCCATAACACATTGATTGTGAACAATTTCCAACTCATCTTCTTCTGAGATTCTCAGTTCTGATGTATCTTCAATGTTGGCTCCTTTTAGCATCCTAGCATTATACTTTCTTCTTTTGTATGCTTTGGCATGCAGCTTGTCCACAACTTGAATCATGTGCACATATAGACACAAGTCATTCTGAGCCTTTTCATCAGTTAGCTTTGGAAGGAATTTGTCATGAAGGTAAGAAGTATAGCTTGGGTTAAGCAATTTGATCTCCACTGGGTCTAAAATTCGAATATTCTCAGCCTTCTTTCCTTCAGCATTCCTCAGTAGCACCAGCTCTTTTGTTTTCTCAACATAACCCCATTCTTTTATTGGAGATGTGTATTGATTTCCCTTGAAGCTATTGATAGATGCTGCATTTTCATGGTTGTATCCCACCCTTTTCAACATTTCCTCATCAACAAGTGAAGGGGGCTTTGTTGTTCTTTTGATTCTTTGAATTCTCTTTCTATGATCATCATCATCTCTCCTAGCTTCCTTGAGCACAACATCTATGAATTTTGTCTTCAATTTTCCCACCAACACAGACAAATATCTTTCCCTTGACTTAATTGGATAGTGAAATTATTATACTTTGTAGGTCATTGATATCTCTCTCATGCAGCCTCATCAATGCTTTTGTATCATGAAAATACTGAATTCTTTCAGAGGTTCTTTTGATAATTGCACAATCCCAGTCTGGATCATATTTCCAAGCCATAATCCTGTTTTCTTCCACAGAACTGGGAGTTGTGATGTGTTCATACAGCTCTATCAGAGTTGAATTCTGTTCGGTGATTTCTTTAATAGTTGTCCCTAATGGCCACACTTTGCCAAGAATGATTGCTCTTGGTTCTCTAATCAGTTTGTCTTTGCCTTTTGTGCTGATCTTTGGATTCAACAGTTACAGGATTAGCAAAAAGTTTGATTTGGTGCTCATAGGTTGGTTTTGGAGCTTCAGTTCTGAACCTTACTCCTGAGTCAAGCTCAACAGACATAACATGTTCTATCATTCTTCTCAACTCACTAACATTTCTTCCTTTGAGCTCATGTGCCTTGTAGTTCTGACCCTGTAGCCAACATACCATGTTATACTTGTTGAGTTTTACTATGTCACAATGGCCTAGGTCTTTCTTCAATTTGTAGATGGCTTGAAATGTTGTGAATGCCACATAATTACAATTATGAATCATAAATATGGCAAACTCAAACTCTTTCAGCATGTCTTTCATCTCAATCAAGTTCATCCTTTCAACCACTTGCTTTTCATCCTTGCTTCTAGCTATATTAGCACATCATCGTTTTCTGCAATTATTTTTTGTGCAATTGTCCCTTTTAGTTCTGTAATCATTTGTTTTCAGCAGTTTGAATTAACTACAAGTTTGTTGTATTCACCCACCAGATAGCTTTTGCTCACTAGGATGTCCTCATCATTGATGTCATCTTCATCATAGGCAATCACTTCCTCATACTTATCTTCTTCTTCATGTTGATCACAATTTCATCTTTATGATCTTTAGTATGAGCCACACTTGCTGAACTGGAGCATTAATCTTTTGATCCATCATGCTTATCATGTTGTGGTTGTTGTTACTCCTGAATGACAATGTCTGGAGAAGTTGGTTTAGTAGCATTTGAATGGACAGAAGATTCAATCTTGCAAAATGATAATTGAACATTTGTGACATTAGTGACAGTGTTTTGACTAGTTGAGGGAGATTGTTGAGGGTGAACAGAGTGAGTGGATGAGATGGATTGAGAATTTTGATTTACAGGAGAAGGAGGTTATGGAGATTGATGTTGTTGCTAAATGGTGTTAGAATTGGTGAGTGTGTGGCTTGAATGGAGTTGGTTGAAGAATCTTCCTGTTGATCTTCCCACACAAGCTCTTGGGAAATATTGGCATTAGCATCTATTACTTGAGCAAACATGGGCATGTCTTCACTTTCATACTTCCTAGATATTTTATTCAGAACAGATCTACCAAGGTGTGCTTGAACAAATACATCACCATCTGTATCATTCCCAGGCAGATCAACATTGATGATTAGTTGCAAAAAGTTTGGAAACATATACATCTTGTCAGCCTTCTGTACTTTGATCTCATCACATAAGCAGTTGAAGATGTACTTTTAGTAATTGTAGGTTCTTCCCTTAAATACACCCATAATGCCTGAAGAGATATGCCTTGAAAATCTTTCAACACCAAATTTCCTGTTTGAGATGCACTTAAGATAAGTGTGGCAGAGAAATCTATATGGCTTGCAGAGTCTTCCTTTCTTGATTTCTCCCTTCTCGAAGTCACCATCATACCCCATCAGAAGAAAGACTTTGTCTATGTACTCATTATCGAATACATCAGGGTGACTAGCTTCTACATCTCCCAACTGAAGAACCCTTCTTATTTTCTCTTCATCCACTCTTAGTCTTTGATTCTTCACATGAGGCACAATAACTTGGTCATCTTCTTGTATTTGGGCGGAGTTCCAGAAATCAGTTATGTGCGATAAGGCATAGAACAGCCTGGATCTTCTTAGATATCGGATAATATCTTGACAACCTTGTGAGACAGGGTCGTCAGGGTTTAAGAAAGCACACACATTATGCTCTTTCGTAAACCGATTATCCATCTGTTCATAAAATAAAGAAGATTTCGTTAGAATCACATTATTGATATGAGAATACCAACAGTTGTGAGATTATACGAGAATCAAATGGTTCGTTATTGAGTATTAGAACAAGTTTTAACTTGAACACAGTGATTTGAGAAATATGTTTGTTTGATGTTTTGATTCGATAATTTTTGAATGTTATAGAAGGGGGAGAAATTTGTTGAGTGCGTGTTTTTCTAGGTCTGAAAACGTGAACTGAAATAGTGAATAATGAGTTTTGAAGTCAAAGAACACCATTTATACTTTCTCAGACACATTAAATTATTTATTTAATAACGTGGGACCCTCAACAATATGTGGGACCCTAAACAATTTCTGTTCTGAGTTCTTCCGCAGATGATCTACGGATTCCATAAATCATTTGCGGATGTCTTAACAACTTCTACCGATGAAGTATAACTTAAATTTTCATAGGTTACCAAACTATGAAATTAAATTATATTTGTTGATCTTTGCTCCTCCGTAGTTTACCAATCTACGGATAGACATTTAAATTTTCCACACAATGTAGTTTCTGATGATGCTTAAGACTGCATTGTAGCATCTGCTGAGGTTTATAGAACACTTGTGAAGAAAAAATATTTTGATGTATGGTCCAAGTCCATTGCTTAGAACCATTTATTGTTGTTGGACCTTGTTGACTGTGTATTCATAACAATTGAGTTCAAGGAAGTTTAAATGATTTTAAAACTTCATGTATCCAGGAGCTAAGTTGGTGCTCAGGTTTCCAGTTCCTTCAAATTGATAATGTAATAGACAAAGCTACTGAACGATAAACTTATTTTCATGTATTCTACTCCACCTAAGTTTGTGATTAATGATGACAGTATGCATTTATCATACATTTCTAAGAAGAATATCATGAGGGTTATTTAAGTGTATGATGATGCTCAGACATGTATACACATATGATGCGATCATACTATAACACTAGGCCTCTTCCTAATGAGTTATTTTGTTCAATTGATACTTGAACATAGTTCTGATTGCAAGTATATTGTTCACTTAAATCCATACAAGAGCTAATGTATCAACTAGGCATGTTGTTTATCATGCTTTCATATTGATTAGGAAATAACTGTTATGGGCTTCACATTCAATTTACGAAGATTTTGTCATCCCTTGCAAGTCAAATCATCACTTTTTCACACTTCATAACTATATACTTTAAGTTATAATATGCATTGACTTCACATTAATGCATTGATATAAAAGCTCTAGATAAATGTACAATTGATCACATAGGATTCTTTTGAGAGCTTAGATATGATCATCATCAGGTCTTTACTCACGTAAAACAGAGGTGCCTTTAACCCAGGTCTTGTTTACACAAAAGCGATGGATGATGTGGATCATGATCTTTTCACATTTGATAACTGATATAAAGTATGGTGATCATACACCCACGTCTTTGTTTACACAAAACAGAGGGTGTATGTTTTGCAAAGATAGATATTATAAAGTGTCGGTACATAATGTGCTTAGATGAGTGATTTGATCACATCAGAATTAGACTCACATTGTATCATCAAAATGAAGTTTCCCATAAACAATCACTTTGAATTATGTTTGGCATGTACTAAGTGTACTTTCCACTCAAGATGAACCTACTCACATATCAAGAAACTTGCTAAGAGTTAATGATATTTAAGAATTCAAGAATAAGCAAAGATATAGTGACTATCATTTCCTATGCATATGTCATGCTGAAGCAACATTAGACATAGTATTTTGTTTGTTCAAATTGATAAATGTAAGTTAATCATGCCCAGCGACTCAATTAGAAAATTAAATCTAACTGAATCAAAGGCTTTAGTGAATAAATCAGCAAGCTGATTTGTTGTATCCACTTTGACTAACTTAATCAAACCCTTTTCTAAGCAATCTCTTAGAAAATTATATCTAATTTCAATATGTTTTGTTTTACTATGTTGCACAAGATTAGCAGTTAGAAACATAGCAGCAGAATTGTCTGTGTAAATTGAAGTTTAAAGGAAGTTGTAACCATAGTCAACCAATTGGTTTTGTAACCAAAGGTCTTGAGAACAACAAGCTGAAGCAACTATGTACTCAACCTTAGCTATGGATACAGAGACATTGGTTTGTTTCTTGCACTGCCATGATACTAGTCTTGGTCCTTGTGACATACGGTAAATTTCCATTATCAAACTTCGTTAGTTCCATTGAGTCTTGCATACACGTGTCGTAAGCACACACTAGTTGTCGTTTAATGTTGGTGACCTAATAATAATTAATAATGTTAAATTAATGATAATCTAATTGACAATGTGATTATGGTATTATATTTATGTGTTTGCATATTTTAAATGTTAATTAGGAATTAATCACGTAACGTGGAAACGTGCCTATTTATTTGTATGTCTTGTGTTTTTATAAAGATAAAATATATAATGATTATTATTAGTTTATATCTTTATATTATTAAGTTAAAAACACTTTACAAAGAGTTTAGAAGCTTAAATTTTTATAAAATACAAAACACAAGGGTTTAAATGGTAATTATGTAAATTAACTTAAACAAAACAATTCCAAACCCTAGCCCCCACCCCATTCGGCCGCAACCTTCATTCCAAACCCTCTCCACTTCGAAATTCAGCCTTCAAACCACCTTGGTGCTACGGTTTTGGTCGATTTCAAGGCTTAGAACATGTTGGAATAATTAATTGCAAGTTAACACACGTTTAAAGGTTAGATTTTTACAAGTTTTTGTGGGTTTTTCATGGTGGCCGAACCCTAATTCCTTTTTGTATGATCATGAGGTCGAAATTGATGTTCATTGATGATGTTAGTATGTTAGTTGGATTGAATACATGTTGTTTAACGTTGATTATGAATGAATTGTATGTTTTTAATGGATTGATCATGAACTTTGATTCTAGGCAAACCATAATTCGGAATTGATAAGATTATGTATGATTGATGGTTGTTTGATGAATGTATGATGATTAGTAGGTTGTATGAATGCTAGGATACATTGATCTTGCAAGAAATTGATGAATTGATGTTGGTGTTCATAGGTTACTATTAATAGTAACTTTATTTCCATGAGATGATGATCTAATGATAGATTGATGTTGTTGATGTGTTCATGATGATAATTAGATGCTAGATTGTTGATATGAATGCTAGAAATCTTAGAATGAATGTTGTTGTTCATATCTTGCCAAAAGTGGAAACTTTTGTTTATGATGATTAACGGATTATGATGATTAGGTACTGTTAATCATGTCTAGATGTTGTTATGAGTTTGAGATGGTATAATTGTAATGAATTCATGAATACATTGAGTGTTTGATAGATGTTGGAATGTACTTTCCCAAAAGGAAACTTTATTTGCACAAAGTTTGAAGGATGATAGTTTGAACATGTTTAGGATGTTAGGAGCATGTTAGTAAGTTCATGGATGAATTCTAATATGATTGAACATGCCAAATTAGTTGTATGGGATGCTTGGATAATCATGGGTGATGTTTGGACTTTGATGATCATGTATGATGTTGATGTTGGTTAGTAGTTAGGACATCATGTTTGGGACTGGAAATTGATTGTTGTGGTGTATGTTGAATGCAATGAACATGGTTAATGAATGTGAATGTGATCATCATACACACATGCGAATTTGAGGCCCCTACTTAGTAGGATTGGCAGGGTTTAGGATGTGAAGTCGTGAGTGGCTTCACATGGCATGTGGTGCATGATTTGATGTTTGTGTGGCATGTTAGTTATGTTATAACTAGTGGACATGTTAATGTTCTAGATTCGCATGACTTGCATGATACTTGGTTGTATGATGATCTAAGTGATACACCTGGATAATATAGCATACATATGATCCATTTGAATGTTAACCATGTATGATATGTGTGTATGATTGCTTGACTAGTTTACAACACATAAAGTCACCAACGAGTCAAACGGGTCAACTGGGTCAAACGTGTCTATTTTCTGCAACCTTGAGTCCTTGTTTGTAGTGTACTTAGGGTTTCACATGTTCTCTATTTACACACACTCATGTACTTATATGATCTAGGTAACCTCTCAAGGTGTCTGTCCACTCTATCTGTCAAGTAAAACTTTAAGCATCAATTACGCATATTAGGTGAGTTCATGCCCCACTGTTTACTTAATCTCTTTTGGGGGAGATAGCATACTGGTAGACCATAACCGCTTTATATATTCAAGTTGTGTATAATATTAATATAGTGTTGATATAATGGAAAAGTCCTCACACTTTCGAATTGTTAATATTGAATAGCGGGGAAATTTGGGTAGTACTAGTTGGTCTGACGAGCCCCACCTGTGTGACTCGAGGTCACCGGGTGCAATTTGTCCTATTGAACATTGTCACGACCTGTTAAGTCGTGACAGGAGGCAACAACGTAACACAGTCAACTTCAATTGCGAAATCACTATTAGTTAATATTTATTGTTAATGGACTAGCTATCTGTTACAATGCACTACTTCTATATCTCTATTATTAAACTGCTTATGTTTGAATATCACTCTTGAACTCACCAACCATGAAGTTGACATTTTAGTATGCTATTCTCAAGTCATTAGCTTGCTTGCCTTTAGGAGCACTACATGGTTTCACTTGCATTCTAAGACTTGGTCTTCAAGACATCTGTATTGATTTTAATGATTAATGTTTACTCATTTGGGTTGGCGCATTTTTTGCCATAGTATACATTTTTATTTCTTTGCGTTGTTTTACAGAACGCTTCCACATAGTTTCAAGTTTATACTTTGGTTGATTTTATTTTAAATGTGGCATATAGAGTCGTTCTGAGTAACTATTGACTGCAATCATGGTTTGTTCACACGGCTCGCGGTAAAACTCTGCACATGGATTTTGAGGGTGTGACAGTCCTATGAACTGACAACCACCGGTTGTGGATTTTTTATTATTGTTACAATCACCATACTCACTGTCTGAGTATGAGTGGAGTGTAAAGTCACCATCCTTTAGATACCAAAGACCAAGTCTTGGTTGTCCTTTGAGATATCTGAAAATCCTTTTCACAGCCTTCACATGAGACTCCTTTGGATCAGACTGGTACCTAGCACACACACACACATCAAACATATATCCTTTCTACTAGCAATTATTTACATAAGTGATCCTATCATTGATCTATATAATTTTTGATTAATAGATTTTCCATAAGGATGAGGTACAATCTTATCAATTGTTGATGCTGGTGTTTTGCATGAGTATACATCAGCAAGATTGTATTTCTTCAAAATTTGATGTATGTATTTTTTTGATTGATGAATATCCCATCTGACTATTGATGAACTTGAAGACCAAAAAGAAAGTCAATTCACCTATTGAACTCATCTAAACTTCAGATTTCATCAGCTCTTCAAAATTTACACAGAATCTCTTATTGGTTGATCCAAGTATAATGTCATCAACATATATTTGAACAACTAAGAGATCTTGATGTTCTTGTTTGAGAAAAAGTGTCTGATCAATGGTTCTTCTTTTGTAGCCATGCTGAGCAAGAAAGATGAAATGTTTCATACCACTTTCTTGGTGCTTGGTGAAGACCATATAAGGCTTTATCTAGTTTGTATACCCCATGTGGATACTATGATCTTCAAACCAGAGGGTTGTGACACATAAAATTCGTTATCAATCTTCCATTATAGGAATGCCACTTGACATCCATCTGATACACAGTGAACTTCTTATATGATGCATAAGCTAGGAACACTCTTATGGCTCAATTCTTGCAACTGGTGCAAAAACTTATCATAGTCTCTTCTTCTCTTGTGTGTATCCTTGTGCAATCAACCTTGCCTTATTTCATACAATGATCCCACTATCCTCAAGTTTGTTTTCGTATTGCCACCACGTACCAATAGATGTTGGCCTTCTGGTAAATCAACTTGAGACCATACTTTTTGCTTTCTAAATTGTTGAAGCTCTTCTTGCAAGCTTCAATCCAACTATTGTCCTTTAAAGCAGCAGTGCTGTTTTGGAGGAACCACTTGAGAAATAAAGTAACTAAAAAACAATGTTGGGAGTACCACTTTGACTTCTTGTAGTTCTCTTTCTAAGATGTCCAATGATGTTGTTGACCGGATGAGTCTTATTGATTCTTGTTGATGGGTTGATTCAACTGGAATAGATGATTCCAGGTTAGTCATATCTATTGGTCAGACTGATCCAACCCAGTTGAGAGTGTAGGAAGTAGTCAAACTGTTCAACATATGGTATTGAATGATCTTTAGTGGCTTGATTATCAAGAGCATTATGATTGTCTTCTATAGGAGCTGCAGTGGCTTCTCTAAAATTAGTTTGCTCTTCTGTAGGAGTTATAGGAACTTCTCCAGAATCATTTATCTCTTCCGTAGGAGTTACAGGCACTTCTCCGGAATCATGTATCTCTTTCGTAGGAGTTACAACAGCTTCTCCGGATGATAAGTGATCATTTTCACATGTAGTGTTTGTATCTCTGCTGAAGTGTTTCCACCTGAGGATGTGTGTATCCTTGGAGGATCGGCAGATAATATTAGTTCATTCATACAGGTGGAACAAATGGATAACATACTTCATTATATCCTGTAGTGTTCAAATATCATAGTTAAATGATTCAGTCAATCATCTATGCAAACGACCATGATGACCTTTAACTGATTTAGTGATTACAGATTCATCAAAGGATATCTAGGAGTTTTTCTACAATCTTATGTTGTGGTATATAAATACTATAAGATTTTATGTTGAAGAATATCCAACAAAGAAATATCTTATGCTTTTTCTGAAAATTCTCCCCATGACTCTTTTAGTTTAAAACAGATACATGACACCCAAAAACTCTATGATATCCTATGTATGGTTTTCTATTAAACAATAGCTCATAAGGAGTTTTTGTTGTGTTCTTTGACAATTAATGTTCTATTTTGAACATTGCATGCAGTATTCCCTGCCTCAGCCCAAAATGTGATGGGCAATTATGAATCAGCTAGCACTGTTCTGGCAGCTTCAATGAGAGTTTTGTTTCTTCTTTCAGCCACTGCATTTTGTTGTGGAGTTCTTGGTTCACTGAATTGCCTTGCAATACCTTTGCTCCTGCAAAATGAATCCAATTCAAAATTTACAAATTCAGTACCATTGTCACTCCTAAAACTTTTAACTTTTGTATCAAGTTGATTCTAAATCTTGATCACAAAGTCTATTAATGTTTCTGATGCTTCACTCCTAAAACTTTTAACTTTTGTATCAAGTTGTTTTAAGAAAAAGATCCATGTAAATCTTATGAAAACGTCAACTATCACCTAACAGCATTGCCTTTTTCCAATGCTTATCACATTAGTAGGACCAAACAAATCCATGTGAAGCAATTTGAGTGGTGTAGTATTAGTATTGTTAATTTTGGATTTATGTGACACCCTATGTTGTGTTTCATTGTAAGAAGAACAGTGAGTTGAGCAATGAAACTTTTCTTTGGTAAACCAATGACTAGGTCATTTGTCACCATTTTTTCATGTTCTTCATGTTAGAGTGGACAAGCCCTCTATTTCGCATTGAGATACATCTATGATAACTTATATAGAAGGCAAGTTCATGTTTTATGAGTGAGGGGTTGTTCATGTCCAAAACATAGGTGTTTTCTTTTCTTGATGCTTTGAGAAGAATCCAATCTTCTGGAACAAAAAACCTAGCTTAAAATGTAACAGTCATCATTATCAACAATGTGGTTTAATTTTGATCACAAATTTGAGATACACTAAGTAAGTTATACTATAAATTTTCACAATTTTACTTTCTCAAACTTGAGTACACCATTTGTTTACCATTCCTTCACCACAATTTTACCTCCCTTTTTATCCCCACCAAATGCCACATAAGAAGCATTTTTATGTTTTACATCATGGAAAGTGAACAGTTTCCCGTCATATGCCTCGAACAACCACTGTCAACATACCACTTGTTGTCACTCTCCAATATTTTTCCTACATTTAGAAATAAATCAGTTAGAATTGAAAACCCAAGCTTTAATCATCTTGGGTTTGCCTGTAGTGTCTAAATAGTTACTCCTTTGTGAATAAGTCTTGAAGTTTTAGTCTTAGTTTTGCTTAATTCATTCTAAGTTGTTTCAGATGAGGATGATTCTATTAAAGGGGATGTTGATAAACTAGGTTCTTGTTTACCAATTTCTTCTTGATTCAACTTCATTTTGTTCATTTGAGGCTTTCGTTTTGATTATGAAACTTTATGATTAAATGTCTCACAATCTTTTGTTTTTGAATGAGGTATATGAATTACTTTTTTGAAATTATCAAAGAATACATCGTCATCCTTTGTTCCCTGATCAGTCAAATCTACCCTTTTGTGAGGTGTTTTTAATTTCTTGAAAATTGATCTTTTCTTTGATGGATGATCACTTGTGGATGTTTTATCCTTTGATTTTGATTTTGACTTTTGTTTAGACTTCTTCAGTTTAGAACCTTTTCACAATTAGTAGATTGAGTGTCTGATTCAGACTTATCTGATTCTTTCTTCTTTGTGTCTTTTTTCTTGTTCTTTTTGTTAAAATAGCATTCCTATGTGGAATGGTTATTTTTGTTGCAGATAGCACAATATTTGTTGAAGTAGCAGTCAACAGTCATGTGATTGTTCATATTGCAAATAGAATAGTAACTACTGAAGTAACCATCTTCAGTGTTATGGTTTTTCATGTCACATCATTTGCAATACTTCTCATCTGATTCTTTCTTAGAATCATTTATTTTCTCATGGTTTTCCAACTTTTGAGATTTTCCATCCTTACTCAGATTTGGAGCAGATTCTTTCTTTTCCAATTTATGCATCTTTTGTTTGTTTGTTGCTAATTCCTCTTCCGTATCATCTACTGAATCAACATTAAGTTCTACTGAAGACTTTCTATTCTTCCGTGGATTTGATACTGAAGAAGGTTCTTCTTTCGTAGATGATCAACTGAAGCCTTCTTCCTTTGTTTTTTAACTGATGACATGTGCCTTTCCTCAGTAGAGGCACCTTCTCATTTCCTTCATTGGAAGAATTTTGTTGCTGAGATAGCTCTTGAAGACCTACATTTAATTGAGCTATTCTCTTGCAGATGGTCTTCAGCATTTTCTTTATTTAAGAGGGTATGGCAGCTTTGTTTCTTCAGCACTTTTGAATTTTTGTTTCAAAAGCAATATTATTACCCTTGTTGACAAGATCATCATCATGTCCATCAGAATCATCCAAGTTATCCCACTCATCAAAGTCAAATTCTGAAATCATTTGATTATATTTTTTGATTCAAAGACTTAGTTTCATTCACCTCAGAGTTATTATAAATGTTTGGTTGATTATAGCTAGTTCCTATATTGGTGCTTGGCATAAAATGTTTTGACACATTATTTGTCATTGATTCAGGCAAAGGAACATAGTTATTGTTAATAGGAAGTGCTACAACATTATAACCCAACTCGGACCTGTTCTTGATTGAATATGAGAATTTAGTAATTTCTCATACTGCTGAGATGAGAGCTAAAACTTTTGAAGTTTCACTTGACTTGATGCATGATCAGCGATGGATTTTGTTAAGGAAGTGGTTAGATGCTCAACTTGTGCTTTCAAACTGTAATTTTCGGAAACAATTTTGTGTAAATATTTTTGTAAAGAGTTAATTTTAATTTGATATAACTTATGTTCTCTTACATGAGATTCATTCAAAATCATTATTTCTTTAACTTTATTAGCTAATTTTTGAGCATGGACTCTATATCTTCCTTCCTCAACACATATCGATGAACATAACCTGTCTCTTACCTCACTTGCCATGGATGGAACTTTGTTTTCCACGTGGGCCATCAGAGCTTGATTTTCTTCTAAGACTTCCTTTTCATACAACTCCAGTCACATGTTCCATCTTGAAAATGATCAGCCTAGATTCTTTTAAGTTGCTATTCCTACTAGTGTATTGGTAGCTAGTGGGGATGATTTGGCTAGTTGTGGTTGTCTGAAGAATCTTTGACTTGATGGAGGTTGGTTGGCCTAATGTTTCTGATGTTGTGTTGAGTTCAGAATTTTGTTGGTTGCATTCTCTTGAAAAGTGTCCATAGAGATTGCACTTGAAGCATCTAACCTTTGACTTATCAACTCCAATTCATGATGATTACTTGCAGCAGCCAAATTCTTGTTTCTCATTGGATATTTTTTTTGGCTCTATAAGCATCATTGTCATTTGCCATTGCAGATCTATATCCTCCACTACATCCGGAGGCAGTTCTTCTAAATCTTTGTTGAGACATGTTGCAGTGGGCAATGAACTTCCTAGGTAAGCTTGAAAGCATGAACTGAAAGCTGCAAAAGATGCTTTTTGTTCTTCAGAGTCTAGAATGACAGTGATAGACCCTGATTGATTGTTATTGGATGGTTTTTCTGATGATTTATCTCTTTGATCATCTATTCTTTCTTTCTCTTTTCTTTACTTACTTTGAGTAGATTTCTTAGGAGGTTTTGAAGCACAGAAACTTACTTCCCTTCATTTTAACTCAAAGTACAAGAGTTATCACCATCATTACTGGATATGAAAGCACTTCGAGCACTTCTTGTTTCTTTAAAGTGATATGGTGATACATGAGTTCTTACACTCTTGTTTCTTGATTTCTCATCGATTTCAAGTGCATCAACCTAGCCACTAGAGTATCTAGTTCGACTGCTTTGAGATCTATGGTGTTCTTGAACATGGATACAATTTGCTTCCAACTTTCTAGTAAAATATGGAGCATTTATTGTTCATTCCTCATTTGTGTATTTCAACTCCAGAATGTTCATTTCTATAACAAGTTGCATAAACCTATGGAGTTGTTGAGAAATTGATTCACCCTCAATATGATGAATTTTCATATTATGAACGCAGGGTGTCCTTCCTAATGTTTCGGATTTCATCACTCCCTTCACAGAGTGTATGAAAAATCTTCCACAAGGAATTTTCTTTTGTTTTATAATTTTCACATCTGATCAATATTTCTTCTAGTAAGGCCATACTAAGCAAGCTGTATGCTTTGATATCAACTTTTACATTCTTAATATCATCAGGTGATAAATCTTTATTGCTTATGGGTTGATTATTATCATTATAATCCAGCTCGAGGGTTGGTGGAATATAAGGACCTTCTATTATGGAAACCCATAAGTCAAAATCTGTATAATTTACATGATTCCTAAACTTGATTTTCTAGGATTTGAAATCTGCTTTAGTTTCCAACTTTGGTGGTTGATAAGATGAGTCACTAAAGTTGCTCATGATTATTTAAGATCTAAGATATTAACTAATGAATTTGTTCAAGCGATGTGAAGAAGTTGTTTTTTGATCAATAACTAAGATTTGCTATTCAATTGATTTGAATATAGATCCAAGGTAAGCGACATTTTAAATATCACACACACTTTTGCTTAAAAACAATAGATTTAATCAGTAGAAAATGATAAATCTAAAGATTCAAGAACAATTAACACAAATAAACACTGATAGATCATTGACCTAAATCAATGAGCACTTGGCTCTCGCCTACCTGTGAATCCAAGATCACAATCAGGAATTATCAGTGTTAGTTGATGTCAATTCAACGTTTGCGGAATCATCGTTGATTGGTTTAATTGTTTGTCTTAAATGATTATCAATATCAATGAATATTCAAGTACACGATTGATGAAACGTGGCTAATGATGAGTTTAAATCAATATTATTTCATTAAAACACGTCAATGATTACAAATAACTAATGACTGATATTGAAAATTGTGTTGAATGATGTTACGGCTGCTAGGCTTTGATTGTGTGATGTTTTGTCGTATTGTTGTTGCCATTGAAGTCGTCCATTGATTCGAAACCTAAGATCCATATACATAGACAATGATGTTTCTGTTAAGGAAACACCAGATCTCTTGGATTTGAATTGTTTCTATTAAGGAATCTCTGGATTTCTTACG
The DNA here is from genome assembly GCA_025506515.1 of Flaveria trinervia. NCBI lineage: Eukaryota > Viridiplantae > Streptophyta > Magnoliopsida > Asterales > Asteraceae > Flaveria > Flaveria trinervia. Next base: position 28,772,039 of record CM046456.1, read on the forward strand.
ATTCGCATAACTGATTTGTTGACCTGTTGACTTGTAACACTTATATTGTTTGAATACAAGTGTTTGGAATCCGTAGGGGTATGGTCTTCCGTAGATGATTGATCTTCCGAAGGAAATGTTCTTCCGCAGGAATCTTGTTCTTTCGAAGCACACTTATTATTCCGAAGAAAATGTTCTTCCACACAAATCTTGTTCTTCTGAGGCAAACTTGTTCTTCCGAAGCATTTGACTTCGGATGAGTCTTCCACAGGAGACTTGTTGTTCAGCAGGAAACTTGTTCTTCCGCATGAGTCTTCACTTGGAATTCTCACTTCACTCCAGTTGATGGTTTATCCTCAGATGATCTTCGGATGTTTGTTACTTGTAAGAAACATATCTACGGAAGAGCAAAATGTTCATCCGAAGATGTTTCTTACACTTAGTCAATTTCACAAATTGATTAAGTATGTTTGTACTTGCAAACATACATAAATCAACATACACATATATATATGGGTAAACTATACATTTAATGCATATACAATAATGAATTACAACCATTCATTACAGATATTAATTCAAGTACTAAGCCTATTCAAAATGGACTAGATCTGCTAATCCTAGACCTAACAACACCTCTAATCATCTTTATAGTGGTTAGCCCTTCTTGAAGTTTCAATTGTGAAGGCTTTACAAACCACTTAGGATATCATAAAGTTTCTTCAGCCTCTCTTTCTTTTCATTATTCAACCTAAGGATGGCAGCCCTTAGGGAATTAGTCTTCATATTGCTCAGGTTTCTGTTTGTAAATCCATGACCAGATAGATAGTTCTTCATTTCCCTGTCAGTCATATTGTAGGGATCAGGAAATAGTGATTGTGGAGTGGAAGTCTGCTTTGTCTTGGAGAATGACTTGAACATTGGAGCTTTGGGAGAAAACTTTTTCATGCTCAGTCTCATATGTAGGGTCGAGTAGTTTGTTTACTTTTCTTCTTCTGCCTTTATTCTCTCATAAGACATCCCGAATACCTCATCAGTGTCATATCTATGGTTGACTAAAAACATTGCTTTCACCATCAAGTCATCAGTTTGTGCTTTGTTAGCCATCTCTTGTACTGAGGTCTCCTCCTTCATAGGGCTTTCATGAGCTATTGGTTCATCAACCACGTAGCCACCCTCTATCTCTCCTTCTTCCAAATCAACAAATTCAGTCTTCTATTTCAACTACGATTCAGCCTTTTCATGCTCTTCTAGAAATTCAGTAATGGCTGCAAGGCTTCTACGTTCATGTTTTTGCTTTTTCTGAATTGGTTCTTCTTCTACCATTGGTCTTTTCCCTTTTGCCATCTCTAATAAGTATTTCCTCCTTCTGGTATAGGTTCGCACCCTTGGGCAAGAGAAGTTTCATCGATTTAAGCTTCTTAAGGCTCTTTTTCAGCCTCTGATTTTTCTTTTTCATCAATAGTAGCAGTTGATTCTTTTCTCTTTTGTTATTCTTCACATAATCTTCCAATAAGCTCTTTCTGTTTATCAGTCAATGATACAACAGGCACTATTTGCATACTCAGTTCATTCTCAATTAGGACAGGAGATTGAGGAATGGCTACAATGGGTTTAGCAACTGACCTTTGATCAACTATAAAGTCCAAAAAATATCGCTTATAATGAACTCTTCTGTAGTGAAGCTATCAAGATCTTTGATCTTACCACTAAATTCTGCTCTTCAGTGTGAGCTTCATCTTATTCCTTTGCATAAATCACCATCTCCATGGTATCTCATGTCTTGATCACTAGTTTCTTGCTTCTCCCACTGTTTTAGCCCTCAGAGAATCTCAACTTTTTAGTAGTAAGCGAGTCATACTATCTCTCCTGATGACTTTGTCAACACATCTTCTTCATCACTCTCTCTTTTCTTTTTCTCTTGTCTGTTTCATATTATCATCTTTCTCCATTTCAGCTCACTTCTTTGGATCATAACAAGCAGTCTGCTTAGATACTCTCTTGTTTAGTTTTCTATTGTTTTGGAAGTCTATGATATGTCAGATTTCTCTTTACTCAAATCCTTCTTGTTCTTCATTCAATGGCGGGAATGGCTAAATTGTCAACTGCCCTTATTTCATCATTGATGTTAGAGAGCAGCCTTTAATCTTTCTATCTCTTGTTTTTCTCTTTCTTTTCACTAATACTTTTCCTTTACATCTTTTAACTCCTTCTCCGTTTCATACCACTCCAATAGTCTATCCTGATAATATAGTTCTTCTATTCATAAGCTTTTTCCGACTTTGCTCTTTCTTCATTAGCTCAGAAATCATTTCCATCTTTCTCTTATTCAGGTCTATTCACATTTGATTCGCAACACTTTCAGAGGAACAACACCGCAAACTACTTGCCAAACAGCATCTGTCCTATGATGAATCCTCATCTCAATTAAGATTTTGATGCCTCTGAAGAGGTGGTAGAGGCAACCATACTCGCCAGGCTCAGTAGCATAAGGGATGACTTAATAGGAGATTAAGTGAATGATGGATTGTGACACATAGGAGATTGGTATGGGTGATATTATGGAGACAGGATGGGTTTACTTGTGGTTAAAATGATTGGTAGTCTTTGTGGTGCTGGTATGGTGAGTGTTGGACCAAAAGAACCAATGAGCCTGATCAGAGAAACCTCTAAGTCCCACAGGACATCACAACAGCTGAAGAAGACCTGATCAGCTGTTCTACAAAGTCTGAAGAATACAACTGCTGAAGTACGTCTGAAGTACTGAAGACAAAGACTGAGACAACAGCTGAAGATCTAAAGTCTGAAGACTTCAACAAGTACTGAAGACAAAGACTGAAGATCAACAGCTGAAAGACAAAGTCTGATGTTCAAGTACTGAAGACATCAGCTGATGTTAACAGCTGATGACAACAGCTGAAGAGGGCTTCTTCAGTTGTTGTGATGGTTTTTCTTCTTCAGTAGTTTTCTTTTCTTTCAGTAGTTTGTTTACTTTTCTTTTCAGTACTTGTAAACAACTGAAGAGGTTGTTCTTCAGTTGTTGTAGTATCAGTAGTTTTATGTTTTTCAGTAGTTGTAAATAAGATGTTTAACACTTAGGAACATTTGTAAGAAGATGTCAGTTGTTGACATCTTCAGTAGTTGTTAAACATCAGTAGTTATAAAACGGTTACATGTCACTTTCAAGTGACATCAGCCTACGTCACTCTTTCCTTTATAAGGAAGATGACTCACCTGTAATCGTGCCTTTGAGGCCGACAATCTTAATGCAATATTCCTTTTGTCGGATATTTCTCTCTCTATAACAAAATTCTTTTATCGTTTATATCAAATGTTCTTGTTTGAATTTGTCTAATTCTGAGCTATTCCGCTGCTATATCTGTTCAATCGATTAAACCAAGAGCTGAGATCCTAACAAATGGTATCAGAGCAGGTTAATCATTGATCGATCTAACAATTGATCATTGAAACTGTTCAATCGCTCTAAGTTTAATCGAATTAGCAAATTCGCAAGGATCTGTTATAGAGATTGAGAGTGTATCGCTTCTGGCCGTTTTATTTGAGGTTCTGTGTGGTTTTGAGCTAAATTTATTGTGATTTTACTTGAATCTGTCTGATTTTCCACAATGACTACTTCTTCGAATGATCCTTTCAATACTGGATCCTCTACCAAGCCTCCGATCTTGGTGAGGATGAGTATAACATTTGGCAGAGAAGATTGCTCCATCACCTGTCTGTCAATAGCTCAGGTTGTTGGACATCTGTGGTACATGGACCACATAAGCCAATGGTGAATGATCCGGAAACAAACCAGTTGGTTCCAAAGAAGAAGGAGCAATACTCCGATGAGGACAAGAAGTTGTTTGAAATCGATGCAAAAGCCCATGGAATTTTGGCTATGGCTATTCCTAATGAGATTTACTCTGGGCTTCTGCATTGTGAGTCTGCTCATGACCTCTGGAATGCCATCAAAGAACAATTTGGTGGTACTGATGAGGTTTTAGCAAACAACAGGAAATCCTCGCCCAACAATATGAGACTTTCTCTCATAGAAAGGGTGAGACTCTGACTCAACAATTTGAGCGGTTTTCATGTTTAATCTCTGAATTGAAAATGGTTAAACATGAATATACCAGGAGTCAGATGAACCATAGATTCTTAAGATCACTGCCTGAGAGATGGAACACATATACCATTGTTCTACGCTCAAATGCTGATGTTGATCGCCTATCTCTCACCCAACTTCATGGGAAACTGCTTACATTCGAGAGAGAGATAGAGCAGAAAAGGAAATTGGTTTCATCTGGCAAGCTCACTGAGGATTTTGTCCAAGGGAACACTGCCCTGATTGGACATCAAGAGTCAGAATATGCGTCATCTGAAAGCCAGTATGATGAGCATATTGATTTCTCTACAAACACTTCTGAGCCTGCCTTTGTGAGTGTTGATAGTTATTCTGCTGGTAGTAATAGTGACAATCTATGTTTCATCATGGATGATCTCAAGGGGATTGCTTGATGACTTAGAAGAGATGGATATTTTGAGCCAAATGGCCTTGATAAATATCAGATCTCAGAAGTTCTACAAAAGAACTGGAAGGAAATTCCCAGGACTCTCTGGCAAAACCAAAGTTGGTTTTGACAAGAGTAAGTTGAAGTGCCATAAATGCCACAGGCTTGGGCACTTTGCAAGAGAATGTAGATCATCTGGATCTAACTCTCCTGCACCTTTTGTGACTTTCCCTGGCAATAGTCAACAAAACAGAGGGCAACAACCTGTCAATTCTGGTTATCATCATCAACCACAATCTCCTGCATATTTTGTTCCACAGGGGCCAATGCCATATCCATACCCCTGCTATTACATGCCACAACCAGGCCAGGTTCAAGCACCCACTGCTCAGCAACCACATGCACTCCCTGAGCCTCAACCATCCCAATCTCATCAACCTAATCAACTTCAACAACACAGCTTCTTCACACCAGGAGTTGTTGACTGGAGCAGTTTACCAGATGATGTGTCTGGTAATGAACAACTGTTCTCAGGTGCTGGTCAACATGGTGGTGAGCATCCTTTTGGAAATCTAGCTCTCATGGCTTTGGAATCCTCTGATGGATCATCCTCAAGTACCTCTTCAACACAGGTATCACAGGTATCCTCTGAGGCTAAGGCCAAATTATGTTCTGAAACTTGCATAGCAGCATTTGCCTCTATTAGAGAAGCAAATGTGGCTTTAATCAATAAAAATGTAGAGCTAGAACAAATAATTTCCAAAAATAAAGCTGAGTTTGAGTCTGTGCTGAAAGAGAAAACTGATGAGATTTATAAATTAAAATGCCAATTTCTGATGATAAGGCTAGGGAGGATGTACTCTTAGAGAAGTACAAAGACCTCAAAGATACTCTTGCTGTCACCCAGGTAGAGTGTGATCGATGGGTACAATCTTGCAAGGGCTTTGAAATGCTTCTTAGTAAGCAAACAGCTTCCAATGTGAAGTTTGGAATTGGTTATAATCACACTGCTCCTCCTACAGTTTTTGCTTCAAGAGCAGGAGCAGAATCTGATGGAGAAAGTAATGACCAATCCACCTCATCATGTGATTCACTACTTGATAAAGCACCATCAGTAGTTGAAGTCAGTAGTAATCCCTCTGTGAACCTATCAGCTGATATTGATGGTTCAACTGCTGACACTCACATGATCAATGAGTTGATCAACCCAAGTGTTATCCCTAGAAGTACTGAGGGTACTGGAGAGCAGGGGATAACATCTGGAGTTCAAATCCTAATGACTGACAGCACTGAAGAGAAGAAAACTGTCAGTAGGAAGGATTTGAAGCCTACTAAGGAAGTTGACAAGAAGGCAAAAAGTGCTTCTAAACTGCTGAAGAGCAAGTCTTCAGTAGTTTCATCTTCTTAGTTGATGATCAACAGAAGATGAAGAAGAAACCATGTGAAATATGTGGTCTATTCAATCATCTCACAGATGATTGTTGGTACAAAAAGGGATCCAAACTCAAACAAAAGGAGAAAATTAAAGAAAACTTGGCTAAAATGAAAACTGAGTTTGAGTCCAAGTTTGTACCAGCAGCATCAAATCCTGTTACTCCTATGTCCAAAAAGAAATCTAAAGGGAAGGAGTGCAACAGGCAATAGCTGAGGTTGCTCAAAAGAAGATGGTGCAACACAAGAACTCATCATCAAACACCAATACCAATGTGTCTGAAGAGCTGAAAGCTCTCTCCCAGAATCAGACACAGCTGGTAATGATGGTTCAACATCTGTTGGGAAGAGTTAACCAACTTGATGGCCCTGTGTTGAAACCCCAGAAAAGGAGATCCAAGCCAAAGGATTCCTCTTCTACACCATCTCCTTCACCTCAAGCTATTGTGCCCAATAAACCTGTTAGTTTACCATCTGTTGATGAGACCAGGCCCAAAACCAAAAAGGTTTGGGTCTCCAAAACTAACTGATTGTTTATTATGCAGGTTTCTTCAACATGCCAAAGTAGCATCTGGTATGTAGACAGTGGGGGATCTATGCATATGACTGGGAACAACTCACTTCTTAATGACTACTCTCCAGGAAGGAAGGGATTTGTTTCCTTTGGCAATGATGCAAGAGGTTACATCATCGGGAAGGGCTTTGTTTCCAATGGGGAAATAAGGTTTGATGATGTCAACCATGTGGAAAATCTCAAGTATAACTCTTGAGTGTCAGTCAATTGTGTGACAAAGGCCATGTTGCCCTTTTCACAAGCCAGAACTGCAGGATTCTGTCATCCAAAGTTCTGAGTTTGATTGACAAGGTATTGGATGCTCACACTCTCCTGAAGGCCAACAGGACAGGAAGAGTGTATGCCTTAGATCTTTCCAAGAAAATAGATCTCAAAGGCCATCCTTGCCTATTTTCCAAGGCCTCTCCTCAAGAATCTAATCTATGGCATAGAAGGCTGGGACATGTTAACTTCAAGAACATGAATCAGCTGATACACCATAGTTTAGTAAGGGGAATGCCTATGAAGGAGTTCAAGTGTGAAAACAACTGCACTGCTTGTTTGAAAGGAAAACAGCACAAGGTTTCATTTCCACCTATTGAAGAACCAAAGTCCACTGCCTGCTTACAACTTCTTCACATGGATCTCTTGGTCCTGTGAGAGTGATGAGCATGGCACAGAAGAAATACTGTCTGGTAATTGTGGATGATTACTCCAGATTTGTATGGACTTTCTTTCTACATTCAAAGGATGAAGCTGCACAGAAGATCATAAACTTTGTGTTTATGCTGAGAAGCAGTATTCCCTCTCAGTCAAGTGTATTAGAAGTGACAATGGAACAGAATTCAGGAACAATACACTTGATGAGTTCTACCTTTCCAAGGGAATAAAGAGACAGTTTAGTATTCCAAGAACTCCTGAACAGAATGGAGTTGTGGAGAGAAAGAACAGGACCCTCATTGAAGCTGCAAGGTCTATGTTGGCTGATTCTGGACTGCCATTGACCTTTTGGGCTGAAGCTGTCAACACAGCATGCTATGTGCAGAATAGAGTGCTAATAAATCAGAGGTTGATGAAGACTCCATATGAAGTTCTACATCATTTGGCCCCTCTCATTTCATTTTTAGAGCATTTGGGTGTCCCTGTTTCATTCTCAACACAAAGGATCAGCTCCAGAAATTTGATCCTAAGGTGGATGCAGGGTACTTTGTTGGTTATTCATCAACTTGCAAGGCATACAGAGTCTTCAACTGCAGAACAAAGATGGTTGAAGAGACTCTACATGTCAAGTTCAATGAATCTCCAAAGGACAAGATTCCACAAAGCCCTGTGGAGCTCTTTGATTTGGACATACTGCAATATGTTCCTTATCAATCTCCTGCTGTTGCTCTGTCAACAGTTCACCACCTGGTGTTACTACTGAAGATGATGATGATAGTAGTAATCACCTCTTCAGGTTTAGTGACCAACTGCCTGAGTCCTCTAAACCTGATGCTCCTGTAGCTCCAGCAGCACCATCCACAACAAATGCTGATGAGATTTCTGCATCCTCAACTTCATTTGAGTTGCCACCATCTTCATGGTTTCAAGAATCTGCATCAACATCTGCTGCTGCTGAAGATCCTACAAACACTTGCACAGATTTGATTGTTTACCAAGAGCTGAAAAATCACCCAATGTCTCAAATCCTTGGTGATATCAATGCTGGTGTTCAACCAGAAGCCAGTTGTCCAATTTCTGCTTCTATGCTCTCTTCATCAGTCAGCTAGAGCCAAAGAACTCATGTAGCTTTGAGAGACAATGGATGGGTTGAAGCCATGCAGCTTGAGCTTCTTCAGTTCAAAAACAGCAAGTGTGGGAGCTTGTTCCTCTACCCCCAGGTAAGTGTGCAATAGGCACTAAATGGGTGTTTAGGAATAAAACTGATGAAAATGGGCTAATTGTTAAGAACAAGGCCAGACTGGTTGTGCAGGGGTTTGCACAAGAAGAAGGTATTGATTATGATGAAACCTTTGCCCCTGTAGCCAGACTGGAGGCAATTAGATTGTTTTTAGCCTATGCTGCACTCCACAATCTTAAAGTTTTTCAAATGGATGTCAAAAGTGCTTTTCTATATGGTACATAAAAGAAGAAGTTTATGTGTGTCAACCACCAGGCTTTGAGGATAATAAGCACCCAGAATGGGTATATAAGCTTGATAAAGCTCTTTATGGGTTGAAACAAGCACCTAGACCTGGTATGAGACCTTATCAAACTTTCTTCTACAGAATAATTTCACTAGAGGCTCCATAGATAAAACTTTATTTATTAAGAAGGTGGATCAGCATAAGCTACTTGTTCAAATTTATGTTGATGATATATATTTGCATCCTCTGATCCCCAATTGTGTGAGGATTTCCAAACCTTAATGCAACAGAAGTTTGAAATGAGTGCAATGGGAGAATTACAGTTCTTTCTAGGTTTGCAAATCAAACAAAAGCTGATGGAATTTTCATTCATCAGTCTAAATACACAAAAGATCTTTTGAATAAGTTTGATTTACAAAACTGTAAACCCTGTTCTACTCCCATGTGCAACACCACACAATTGGATGTTGATCAGAAAGGTAAAGGTGTTGATGAAACCCTTTACAGATGTATGATTGGTTCCTTGATGTATTTAACAGCTTCTAGACCAGATATTATGTTTGCTACATGTGTTTGTGCTAGATTTCAGGCTGCACCTAAGGAGTCTCATCTGATTGCAGTCAAGAGGATCTTTAGATATCTGCAAGGTACACAATCTCTAGGCTTATGGTATTCCACTGGACATTCTTGCAAATTAGTTGCTTTCTCTGATAGTGACTATGCAGGGTGTAAGTTGACCAGGAAATCAACTTCTGGTGGATGCCAATTCCTAGGCAACTGTTTGATTTCTTGGCAGAGTAAGAAACAAACATCTGTTGCTACATCCACTGCTGAAGCCGAGTACATTGCTGCTGCAAGTTGTACATCCCAAATACTCTGGCTTCAGAATCAACTTTTGGATTATGGCATTACAGAGACTAAGACTCCATTATTAATGGATAGTGCTTCAGCTCTTTGCATTGTCAAAAATCCAGTCCAGCACTCTAGGACCAAACATATAGAAATTAGACATCATTTTATAAGAGATTGTTTTGAAAAGGGTCTAATTAATCCTATGTTTGTGCCTAGTGCTGATGAGCTTGCAGACATTTTTACTAAGCCTTTGGATAGTTCAACTTTCCACAACCTGGTGTTAAGGCTTGGTATGCTGCAGCTAGAATAAGTGACAACTACTGATGATCTCAGTAATTACTGATGATCATTGGTAACCATGTCACATATAAGTACTGATGAGTTATTTTACCCTCAGTAGTTTTTATAACTACTGAAGGCTAAATGCTTTAAGTACTGTACTTTATCTGTTCTAAACTACTGATGTAGTTACAACTACTGAAATCAGTAGAAACAGATAAGTACTGATGTCCTATGAAACAACTGAAAACAGCAAAAGGCTGATGAGTAAGTGTTGAGGACAGTATGAAACAGCTGAAAGGCTATGAATTGACGACAACTACTGATGAGTACTCTCTCTTCAGTAGTTCACAAACTGCTGTTTCTTTATAACAACTGAAGCAATACCATGTCTTCAGTAGTTTCACAACTACTGATGACTAACACAAGTCTTCAGTTGTTTACAACAACTGATGGCAAAACCACGGTCTTCAGTAGTTTCACAACTACTGATGACTAATACCAAGTCCTCAGTTGTTTCAACATCTGAAGTCCAACTTGTCTTCAGTAGTTTTTAAAACTACTGATGCCTAAATCAGAGACTTCAGTTGTTTCAACGTCTGATTGTAAACACCATGTCTTCAGTTGTTTTATAACTGCTGACCACACCAACCATCAGTCGTTTCAAACCTCTGAAAGTTAATACCACGTCATCAGTAGTTTCAAATACTGATGACTAACACCAAAACCTTCAGTCGTTTCATAACCCGTACCCTATATATACCTGATCCCTCTTTCAGAGTTTTTCATTCTTTCACGACCTAAAATTTCAAAAGCTCTGAAAACCTTTCACCTTCATTAATGGCGACCATGCAACTCAAGCCTCGACACAACTGTGTCGCGTACCTCACAAAATCGCCCTTCTGGACCAAATTCGATAATGCTATAGATCTTATGGTCCAATCCCACTGAAAACGGCTTTCCTCTTAAATCCAATCATTTATGCCGATTCGCTACATCAGTTTTGGACGAATGCGACCGTTAATGGAGAATCTATCCATTCGTCCATCAACTCTCATAAGGTGGTCATCTCTACTGCTACCATCCGCCAGATATTACTGTTAGATGATGCTGCCTACCCTGTTGGATATCCTAAGCGCCAACTTGATCTTTCATTTGGACAACATGGATATCAGGGTGATCTTAGTGCTTCAACAATCCTGAAGAAACATTTTCCAGATGCTGAACGCTTGATATTTCATATGGTAAATGTTTGCCTGGCCCCGAAGACTTCCTCTTGGGATCAACTGTCTTCCAGATGGCAACAGGTACTGTTCTCTATCCTTGAACAAGAACCACTAAACTTTTCTGAAATAATTTTTCTTGAAATCAAGGATATGGCCACAAAACCACTTTCTAACCGTTGGATACTATATCCTCGGTTTATAATGGCCATAATAGAGAATCAGCTTTTTGCTGAGGGACTAGTTGGTCTGGGAGTCCCTGCTTTGGCTGTATTGCCGGAGGTATACTCCCGACACAACACTGACCAAACTCTCAAACAGGCTGCCAAGCTGCGCAAACCCACGCAGCTGGAACCCACAGCCTCCACTTCCACATCCAAAGTCCCCTCCAAACCCACAAAGAAGAAGCCTAAGAAGCTACTCAGGGAGTTGAGTCCCCTGTGGATGCTCCTGCTGCACCAAGCAGGTTATCTCTGCTGGAAATAACCCCCCAGTAGAGACTATGACTCCACCACCGAAGCCGCTCAGGTTTCCTCTCAAAAGGAACCTGAAGCAACCACTCAAAGGGAAGCCACACTGCTGGGATCCTCCTCACTTGAGGGGATTACCATTGAAGAGCACCACTTGTCCCGGGTGCACACTGCTTCCACACCCTCTCCTGATGCAACCGCCCCTCAAAGCCCTACAATAATTGTTGCAAAAGTGCTGACGCAGTTGCATTCCTCACCCCCCCCCCAGACACCAATCACTACTGGGATAACCTCAACACCTGAGGGGGAGGATCACAATGCTTCTGTCAACCCACAGCACAGGGGTTATCATGTTCCATCTTCTAGTGTAGATAAGGAGGTGCGAACTTCTGGTGAGGCTGCCACTGTCTCCTGACTCAGCAAATGACCAGGTGCAGTTGGTAACATCTCTAAGACCTCACCAGCGGCAACAGCTGATGAAGGACATAGTCCTGAGGCTGGAAGTCCCCAGAACCAGAACAAGGGGCACATGCTATAATTGATCTACACTCAAGGCATGTTCATCCTGACTCTGTCAGGAGGTCAGGTGATTCAGTATCAACTGATGATGACCTGAGCTTCTTCTATGATGTAGTTGCTCAAAACACCATTCTAGAGGATGAGGTTAGCAGACTCAAAGAGCTGCTGGCCAAGATGTCTCAGGATGCAAGTCCATCTGCCACCACAATACACCCACAGATGGCACCTTCTTCTGAAGGTCCCCTACACACTGAGCCAATATATACTTCCAAGCCACCAGCCTCTGCTTTCGGCACTGATTCTCAGGAACAGAACCATCCTGATCAATCAGTTGCTACCCTTCAAAAATCCCTACCTCTCATCACTCCCATGATCACAGATATAGTGATCAAAGCCATTGATGAGAGGCTTCCTACAATAATACAACCCCTGGTGGAGGAGTTGGTGACTAAATCCCTTTCTACTGCTCAAACCCTTGCACCCATGCAACCAAAAGGGGGAGAGTCAGTCAGTTAAAGGAAAAAGGAAGAGGATAGATGGGGAAGGAGAAAGAATCTGAGTTTGTAAATGAGAAGGAGAAGAGTGAGAAGGAGCTGAAGTGAATGAAAGTCAAAAAGACTTTCATGTCACATATCAAAAGAGGAAAGGAGAGTCTGAGAAGGAGAAGGAGCTGAATGATATGGTGAAAGAAGCTGACGCCAACCATAACCGTTCAATGGATAAAATCATTGAGCAGTTTATAGGCAGGGTTTTGACATCAAACAACTAGACTCCGAGATCAGAAGGTTGGAACAGAGGAGATCAACTCAAGATGGGCTAGCTATGATGCCTTAGAAAGAGAAAGAGAAAGGCTGGAGATAATGATCAGATTTATAGCCAAATATTGGGAAGATCTCTGATTGAAATAGGGCCTGGACCAGGGACAACATCTTGGCAATAACCACCAAGATTTGTTCGTCTGAAGCATACTCCAAAGGTTTAGTGATTGAGGCATTGAATGAAGCTGGGGTTGGGAACCGAAAAGAACTGACAAAATTTACCAAAGCCTCCCTTACAGCCAAATGCTAAAACAGTCTGAAAAGCCTCTATCCTCAAAATCACTATCTCCACAACCCACTAAAACAACCCCTTTACCCTCTAAACCAACCATCCAACCCACAAAACCAAATCCTTTACCCCCAAAACCCACTGCCAGTGATGTACCTAGCCAAAAGAAAAGAAAGGTACTGAGGCCTGATGAAGATGAAGAGGAGGATGAAGACAGACTGCCACTCTCTGCAGTTATTACTTTGCCTAAGGCTAAACCAATGTCCATCACTCCTGCTTCTCAAATGCATGATGTAATGATAAAGATTGAAGAGGAACAGATGCAAAGACATGATGAGGAAATGCTGAAAAGCATTGACAAAGCATATGCCACATCCTCTTCAATGATAGCATGAAGAAAGAAGTATTAAGATTGTACACCCTTGCTAATACCTTTCAATACCAAAGGGAAAAGTAAGGATATGGCCTGATCCTAGGGTGGCACACGGATTGTCAAGAAAGAATTCCTTCAAAATACAAGGGCCAAGTGAAGAGAGTTGTCGACGAAGACATCACTGTGGTTCTTGTAGTGTCCCCTGGGAAATTGTTGAAGAGTTCAAGAAAGCCTATGAAGCCAAACAACCACCCTCAAAAGATGTTAGAGAACAAAATCATAAAGAAGGATTGGTTTACAAAAGACTTGAAAACTTCAAACAAGAAGAGCTCAACCTGCTCTTAGAAGGGACTCATCCAGATGAGTTTGCTTTAGACAAATAACCACGGTTGAGCTCAAGAATGGAAAACAGGCCAAGTACATATCTGAAGTGTATGGCCGAGAAGGATTATTTGATGGTGTGCCCGAGGTGCTGACAATGGATGAGCAGATCATGTTTCTAAGGGCTTACACCAGGAATCATATAGGCTGATACACGGGAAGTAGATCTCATGGTTGGGGTAACAGCTCGGTGTCCAAGTCCCCAATACAGAGCTCCCAACCATATCATGCCAAACAGATCATCAGAGACTTCTTCCCAGGCCGGTGCTGAAAAAGGGTCACTTCTCATCTGATCAAGAGGATAAAAAGACCAATCTATCTGCCAAAATAAGTGGGACTCGTCAATAACTTAGAGGTTTTGGCTGCATTGGTTCAGGGGAGTTTGTTGGACCAAAAGAACCAATGAGCCTGATCAGAGAAACCTCTAAGTCCCACAGGACATCACAACAGCTGAAGAAGACCTGATCAGCTGTTCTACAAAGTCTGAAGAATACAACTGCTGAAGTACGTCTGAAGTACTGAAGACAAAGACTGAGACAACAGCTGAAGATCTAAAGTCTGAAGACTTCAACAAGTACTGAAGACAAAGACTGAAGATCAACAGCTGAAAGACAAAGTCTGATGTTCAAGTACTGAAGACATCAGCTGATGTTAACAGCTGATGACAACAGCTGAAGAGGGCTTCTTCAGTTGTTGTGATGGTTTTTCTTCTTCAGTAGTTTTCTTTTCTTTTCAGTATTTTTTTACTTTTCTTTTCAGTACTTGTAAACACTGAAGAGGTGTTCTTCAGTTGTTGTAGTATCAGTAGTTTTATGTTTTTCAGTAGTTGTAAAAAGATGTTTAACACTTAGGAACATTTGTAAGAAGATGTCAGTTGTTGACATCTTCAGTAGTTGTTAAACATCAGTAGTTATAAAACGTTACATGTCACTTTCAAGTGACATCAGCCTACGTCATTCTTTCCTTTATAAGGAAGGATGACTCACCTGTAATCGTGCCTTTGAGGCCGACAATCTTAATGCAATATTCCTTTGTCGGATATTTCTCTCTCTATAACAAATTCTTTTATCGTTTTATATCGAATGTTCTTGTTTGATTTGTCTAATTCTGAGCTATTCCGCTGCTATATCTGTTCAATCGATTAAACCAAGAGGCTGAGATCCTAACAGTGAGGGCTGACAGTTAGGCTATATCATCTTCATGAACGTAGGCCATGTGAGATCACCCCTTACCATCAACCTGGGGTTACACTGTCCTCTGACCTTCATCACTTTTACAACTGGCTCATTAGCAGTTTGCTGATCATGAGCAGCTGGATTCTTCTTCTTGATGGCTTATCAACCGGCCTTTTGGTTCTTCAATATGTTCTTCTGATTAATCTGTTGGAGCATCCAGGGCAACAAAGGATAGTGGGCTCCACTATAAAAGAACCTAGTAGCTTCTCTTTTTGATGTACAGGTAAGACTTAGCATCTAACGGGAATATCCTCACAGACCTTCATGTATATGTCTGGGAAGATACATTGTGCGACATAAAACCTTGGATACATTAGAACATGTGTCTTCTCTCTTTATGAATTTTGAACCAGACCATTAACACATAGGTAGACATGATGAATGGCGTGTTAGGGCTAAAGCCATATGGCAGATATGTTATTATGGGAATGTCATTCCACCCTGTCCTTCTTTTGACAGACAATGTAGTAAAGGTGACTAAGGAACCTCCATTGTAACTCAACGATCTTTTCCACTGCTTGCTTCATATCTAGTTGCCAGCAAAGAAAGTAGTGATTTCATCATCTCAAGCTCTACAGGATTGGTTGGCATCTCACCAACTTAGACATCATCTCAACTTTGTTCGTGACAGTAAGAATACTATCTACAGTGATCCTTCCAGAATGTGATTTCCACTTCTCACTCTCTGTCACCACAGCATGCTCCAGAAAGACCTTATGAATCTCTCATAATGACTGGTCCAACTTTATTACTGAGCCGCTCTGGTAGTGGAAATAATCTAATCATCTCTAAGATCTTCACCTCATTACATGAGGTCAGATAACCACCGACAATGTGAGCTTGCTCCGGTGAATTTGCCATGTACTTGCATAGACGCATATGAATTACATCATTTGAGAGTACTTTCTCAGATTGTAAAGCATACAACAAGTTTTCAGTTTTGACTTTTGATGGTCAAAATTGATTGTTTGAAGGTACGGTTCCATAGGAATCATTCCTAAGCTTGGATGTTATCATGAATAATCACTATTATTTTATTTTTCATGTTTGGAGAGATCATATTTATTGTTTTTAAACTCTTTACAACTTTTAGATTCAATATTTCATTTCAACATTTTCATCTTTTGTTATGCTGTGTTCATACAATGAACATGATTATGAAATTCACTTCTTGGTTGTTATTCTTCTTAGTTAACATGTTCATTGTAGTCGAAAAAGACCATCATTTCTTAAATCAAGACTGATTTTGAGTTTCCTTTCTTGACCTAGGGTTCTATTAGAAAGTTCGTTTAAGCATTTGTTCACTATTACAAATGTGGCTAAAGAAATTTAAAGCATTTTGTTCACTGTTACAAATGCGGCTGAACAAAGTTAGTTCACATTTGTTCACTGTAAGAAATGCGGTCGAGTAAAATTCCTTTATCCATATTTACTTCAACAAATGCGGCTAAACAATAAAGTTGTCCACATTCTTCACCATCTCATCATTAAAGAAGAGATTAAGCATTTGTTTATTCATTTTGGCATACATAAAAAGTATTGATGTTAAACATTCATGAAATGTGGTTGAGTAAAAATAATGAAGTAATGAAAATGTCTTCCGCATTAACAAATGCGGTAGAATGCTTTTGTCTGCATAGGTTTATAACACTTCAAACCTTTTATGTATACTTATTTTGACACAAATTCGGTAGAGTTAACTTGTCCGCATTAGTTTCACTTTGTTATAAATGACATAAATAGTACCCCATCGGTTATATGCATGGGTTATCTTCACCCGCATTAACCAATGCACTTACCCCCGCATTAAATTTTGAATTTAGTCAAAACTTAATGTTTCTACAGAGAGATTTTCATTTTGGTTTTTCTTGTCATGACGAATTGTCTTTGATTGAGTTGTGTCTTATGAAGTTGTTGGCTATTGTTGGGGTTATCATTCTTGCTTGGATTGACTTGTATATACAAGTTTCCTATTGCTTGACTGATCTTGGACTTCTTATACTTCAAAGAATTTGCATAAGCTGAGATACTATGCATAACTTTTTCACCAACACAAAATGTTTCTTTTTGATTTGTTTTGAAGTTTTAAGAAAGTAATTTAAGAAAGTAACTTGTCTGTATTAGTTTCTATCCATATCTAGATAGAAACTTTAAAGATTTAAAACTTTTGATTGTGAAATATTTATTATGTTTTTGTTTTCTAATTTACAAATGAAGAGAAAGTATACCTTTTGTTGGGATCATATCAATCTTTCATTACACATGTGCACTCTTATTGTTAGTAAAACTGACATGTTTATGAACTTATTGATTGAAGGTATGTTGGTCCTCTTAAACTCATACCTCGTTAATATTTTTAATGCTTGTGATACTTATCTTGTTTTAGTTGATTTGATTATTCAATATGTACCTCACACACAAAAGTACGGAATGATCAACCATCCTCATGGAATGCATGGTAGAACTTTTTCTCAAATTTCTTGACCAGGTTACTTAAGTTATGAAATCTGATTTTCACTGATCCTCATTGGGATTCTTTTACTTTGATCCTTTTCATGATATGATCCACACTAGCATTCTTTACGCTTCAATTTAAAAGGTGATCCATGTTTGGATTCTTTTTGTTCATTCACAAAGAATGTATTCTTTTGTAGATTCATCCAATTTGGATGTGTTCCTCATTAGGAATCGTTTCGATAATACATCTGCACTATGTGCTTGTTTCATCAAGTCTTTGCTTAGCAAAACAAAGATGAAACTTGTTGTAGTGAAAGAGATTCATAAAGTATCATTACTTGCTGTGTTTAGGTTACTACACACACATACACATAGATAAGCCAATACATACTTGCACTCTGAGATGAGTGTTTCACCATTGAAAAAGATTTTAATTCACATAGCATATTCTTCTCTTCGAAGTTGAGCTACTCACTATTTGGTAAGTCATGTCAATCTCTAAAATTTTGAATTAAACACAGTGATGATATAACGACTATATTATATCATTTCCTTTTATATCTTTTTCTTTATCAATTGACTTCTTTTTGTGATTTTCTAAAATTTTAAATTGTTTTTGATGTTTTTTTATTTTGTTCAAGGTTGTAACAATTTAATGTAAAGGATGATGCAACCCAAACACCCAAAGTCTCTCCTACATGCATGCGCAGGTGTACTGAAGTAGAATACTTCGAAAGTTTCACACTAGCATGAGAAATATTCTATGTGTGAAATCTTCCAAAGCCAAATATCAAGCCTTTCGAAGCTTCAAAGACAAAGTCTTCGGAAGCAAACACTTGAAGACAGATTTCTTCCAAAGACTTTTGTGGTGTACTTTTTCATAAAGCTAGATCCCATTCCGCTACAACTCTGATAAGTCACCAACTTTCATAAGCTGGTGAAAAGTTTCATGCTTTTGGTAACTGTACATTGAGGTCTTCAGTGTGTAACTTTCTATTTTATGTACTTTATCCTTTTTGTAATATATTAGGATGTGGGCTATGGCATGTCATAGTCACTAGTCAAAAGGCAATCTACCTTTTGACACTACATTTGATTTTGTTTATTGTCTTCTCAGATGTATTTAGCTAGCCTTCAATGTATGTTGGTAGTAGGATGTAGTATATGTATCTCAAGTACTTGTAACATGCTAGTATGATTTGTAACATTTGTAATAGAACTTCAGAAAAAATATAATGCAATTTGAAAACCATCTCCTTGTGTGTTTTGCTATCTTGTTTTGTCTCATATGTACTTGTGTTCTTAGTATCATTACAAAGGATAACGAGTTCCCTATTTGATCTGTTAAGCATTCTTAGCAACTCTCCTCATTTTGTTGTATGTTGTAATTGCATCCCCTTCACCGGTCCTACATTTGGTATTAGAGCATTCTAGACCTTGATATAAGATCTCACCATATTAAGATCCCTCACACACACAAAATACTTAACATCTCAAATGGCAGCCATTTCCAAATCTGATATGGAAACCGGAACCATGACAACGTCCCCACTCATCACTCTTGATGACTTTGACACCTGGTGCGAAAGAATAGAAGGATTCATCAGGTCTCTAGACTCAAGAATGAAGGAGTCTATTGAAAATGGACCTTATATACCAAGCACCTCTTCAGCAACCGGAGGTGGTATGATCCCCAAGGTTGTGGCTGACTACTCAGATGAAGATAGAAATAGAGTAGCGATTGACCAGAAGGCCGTGATAGCCCTTCAGACCGCTCTTACAAACTCGGTATACAGAGGTTTCATGAAATGTAACACAGCTAAATAGCCGTGGGATGCATTGAAACTAATGTATGAGGGTTCCTTTGAAGCCAAGGAGAACAACAAGGATCTCCTGAAGTAGCAATTTGAAAATTCACCTTTAAAGTAGGTGAGACCATGTCTCAACAATAGTTCAGGTATGTTGAGATTGTGGATACCCTAGTGGATGGTGGAGTAGCTCTTGAAAATATAGATATTATAAGGAAGTTCATATCCTCACTTCTTAGGCAATGGACACAGTACTGTGTCGTTATCAAGAGAATTGAGAACCTGCAAACTCTCATTTTGACAGAGTTGTATGGGATTCTCAATGGCTACCAAATGTAGATGAACATGCAAGGTTCATCTGACAACTCTAACGATCAAATGGATTCAGCCCTTCATGTGGTTCAAAGGGATAGCATAGAACCCCAACATCATCTCATATGCTACCTTGACAACTCATAAAAGGGTCCTTTCATAACCTTCCTTAAGATACCAAGGGAGAATTATACTCAAGGAAGCCTATTCCATGAGACAAATTCTTCTCAAGCTTTTGTGTCTTTTGATGAAAGTAGTGGCGGTTTTCTATTCACCCTTGAAGACCTGGACTGTATCCATCCAGATGATCTAGAGTATATGGAGATAGTCCAGGAAATAGCTCTTCTCAATTACACAACCAAGAAGTTCTACAAGCGAACAGGAAGAAATTTTCCCAGCAATATAGCCAGTGGAAAGTTTGGACTGCACAAAAGCAATGTCAAATGTTACAAATGTAACTTTATTGGCCACTTTTCTAGGGAGTGCAAGGCACCAAGAACAAATGGTGGCCAAGCACAGTCCAGAAAAAACTACACTTATAAAGCTACCTAGAATGACAAGCCAAAGTAGCAAGCTGCAGTTGCTGTTGAAGAAGGAGGCTTTGACTGGAGCTTCCAGGTGGAAGATGCTTCTCCAAACCAAGCACTGATGGTTGATCATGATGAAGCCAAGGTATTAGAACATCTCTGTACCCCTGAACGTATTGCTAAAGTAAAGAGATACATATCCACAAACTTAGAAATGAGTTCTGATCTTGAGTCCTTAAACATCATAAAAGCTGATTTTAGAAAAACTAAAAGTGATTATAAACTAAAGATAGAGGACAGAGAGAAAACCATTTCAGTTCGAAAACATGAGCACACCAATTATAGGACTCAGATCAAGGATCTCATAACTAAGCTGACTAAATGTCAGGCTGAGCTTGTGATCAGCAAAGACAGGGCCGAAAAATGTGTTCTTAAATAAGAGACCTTAAAGAAGATGATATCCTTATCCCTGCATAACAAGGTGTGTTATCAAAACAAGCAAGGACTGGGATCTAGTGAGATAGCTCCTCCACACACAATCTTGTCTGTAAGATCACCAAGGTATGGGACTTGTGAAGATGAGCTTCCTCTCATAGACCCTTTGAGTGGAGAGGATGGAGAAATGATAGTGAAGAATTTCTCTGAGAAGAAGAAGAAGAGGATTCTAAGAAGCGTCACTATCCTTCTGAGGAGAAGAAGAAAACTGTGATAACCAAGTCTATGAGAAAAAAACGTGATGAGAAAGAGCAAAAGAAAAGCTAGGAAGGCTCAAGAGATCAAGGCCACTTTTGATTCTAGGCAGAAACAAGTTTTTATCTCTGTAAGGTTTGAAGTGGTAAAGACTGAAGACATCAACCTAAACTCTTCTTTCAAGAGTTATGGTTTATGTTCAAATCATCTCAGCACCAAGAAGAAGGTTGATCTGTTGTGTACCACTGCTACACAGCCTGGACCATCCAACTCCATGAATAGTTCTCAGCCAAAAGGACTATCTCAGCATCTGCAAAGACGAAGGTGGAGAAGAAATGTGATCAAGATCAGTCTTGTTCTCAGCAGAAAGCTATTGGGAAGAAGAAAATGGAATGCGTTGTTTGTGAAAGTATATCTCAATGTTGCTAAGAATTGTCCATACAATCTAAGAGGTAAACTCCATATGACCAAGAAAAAGATTTCTAACAGCTCCAAGAAAATTTCAGCTTCAGAAGGAAAATCTGTTTCCTTTGGAAGCTCTAAATGAAAGAAAAAGGCAAGTGGAAAATTGTCTTCAGAAGAAAGGAATACTTTCGAAGCACTGAAGTCTGCTATAGTGTGTGCAGACTCTTTCGAAGGTCCAGTCATCAAAACTTCCAAAGTCTCAAAAGCTTCTGAAGTGTTGAAGGTCAAGTCCAAACTTCCAAAGGTGGTGTGGAAGTCAAAGAAAGACCAAGTGATTGAATGTTCTTCATTAACAACAACATAAGATCCTCAAAGCACAACTATTGGATCTATTGCTGTTGCATTACCTTCTACTTCTTTTAATGAGCCCAAGACTAATAAGACTTGGGTTTCACAATGTAACTAATCATTTTCTTTGTGCAAGATCAGCTCAAGACAAATAAGAATATCTGGATCATTAATACTAGCTATTCCAGGCACATGACAGGCAATAGGTCACCACTCCAAAACATTGAAAGGGTTGATCGAGGGCCGGTTGCCTTTGGAAGAGATGAAGGTGGTTATATTTTTGGAAGGGGCGAGGTCACAAATGGTAAGCTCAACATTGGAAAGGTAAAGTTTGTCAAGGAGCTTAGGTACAATCTTCTAAGTGTATCCCAATTTTGTGATCAGAGTCATAACATGTTCTTTACTAAGCATGAGTGCATTGTTCTCAAGACCGGGGTGGTCATTCATCATGAGCATATCCTGCTTAGAGCCCCCAAGAGAGGGAACATGTACAAGATGGAGTTGCAAGAGACATCTCCCTCTAGAGAAGTTTCAAGCTTTCTATCTAAAGCAAATAGTTATGAGTCTTTCATATGCGATAAAAGAATATGCCATGCAAATTTAAGAAAATGAATAAACTTATTACTAATGATTTGGTAACTGGAATGCCAAAGAAAGAGTTTACAAGTGATGATCATTGTGTTGCATGCCTGAAAAGGAAGCAACATAAGGTATCTCATAAGCATAAGGAAAGAAACACCATCACTACACCCCTACACTTGTTACACATGGATCTCTTTGGCCCCACCAGTCTAATGAGTCTAGGAAGGACCTCTTATTGTTTAATCACAGGTGACTTTACAAGATTCACTTGGGTCTTTTTCCTTAAATCTAAGGATGAGACTCCTAAGATTCTAGAGAATTTCATCTTAAAGATTGAGAATCAATATGATCACAAGGTCAAAACTATAAGATGTGATTAGGGAACTAAATTCAAGAACGAAATATTTGATACATTTTGTGATGAAAAGGGTATTACAAGACAATACATTGCTCCCAGCACTCCTTAGCAAAATGGTGTTGCTGAGAGGTGAAACAGGACACTCATTAAAGCTACAAGAACCATGCTGTCTGATTCTAAACTACCCATCACCTTCTGGGCAAAGGCAGTCAACACTACCTGCTATATGCAAAACAGAGTTTTAGTGGTTAAGACTCATGGCAAGACTCCTCATGAACTTTGGCACAAGAGAAAACCTTTCATTGATTTTCTCAGGTCATTTGGATGTCCTTGCACCATCTTGAATACTAAAGATCAAATTGCCAAATTAGCTAATAAATCAGATGATGGACACTTCATTCCATACTCTTCTCAAGTTAAGTCTTATAGAGTATACAATCTCAGAAATAGAATGTTGAGGAGTCAACCAATGTGACTTTCAATGAACAGACAACCTGTGTGACTGGTTCTGGTCCTGATTGGCTGCTTGATCTGGATTTAGTTACCAACTATTTTAACAAATCTTGTGAGAATGTTTCAGGATCTATACATATTTTCCCACAGGTGATCCTAATCCAAGATTTGAGCTTAGAATGAGGTTTCTATCAGGACCACAATAAAATATCTAAGATGCCTCC
The DNA here is from genome assembly GCA_025506515.1 of Flaveria trinervia. Lineage (NCBI taxonomy): Eukaryota > Viridiplantae > Streptophyta > Magnoliopsida > Asterales > Asteraceae > Flaveria > Flaveria trinervia. The sequence continues at coordinate 28,795,182 of CM046456.1, forward strand.
AAATTCCAGTTCAGAGGCTCAAAAACCAAATAATGACACATCACATGCAGAAGAACATGATGGTGGTGGTAACAGTGATCAAGAACATCTTGATGCTGATAATCAGTCCATAGATGACAACATGAATGATGTCACGGACTTATAGGATCAAGTCTCTCTTGATAAGTGTGCTAATATGGTGGGAGAAACATCAATGCTCGATCTAAATTTCTCTAATTTAGATCTGTCTCAGCAACTTGCTGTGATCCCTCAGTTAACGATCCACAAGTCTCATCCCACCACAAACATCATTGGAGATGTTTGACACATGGGTAAGAACAAGAGGACAAACCTATGAAGCAAATGTTTGTCTTCACTCTTGTTTCTTATCTCAGATAGAGCCAAAGAAATTGATGACGCTCTAAAGTATGGAAGTTGGGTTGAAGCCATGTAAGAGAAGCTGCTTCAATTCAAAAGGCAGGAAATTTAGAACCTCTATCCTCTTCCTCATTGGAAGACTACAATAGGAACCAAGCGGGTGTTTAGAAACAAGAAAGATGATAGATGCATTGTCATCAAAAACAAAGGTAGACTAGTTGTTCAAGGATACACACAAGAAGAAGGATTTAACTACATTGATGTCTTTGCTCCTATAGCAAGACTGGAAGCTATTAGGATATTCTTGGCATTTACTACATCCAATAACTTCAAGGTCTATCAACTTGATGTCAAGTGTGTTTTTTATATGGGGTGATTGATGAAGAGGTGTATGTCAAACAACCTTATGGTTTTTGCAGTTCCTGATCATCCTAATTATGTCTGCAAGCTTGACAAAGCACTTTATGGGCTGCATCAGGCACCCATGAAATGGTATGTGACTCTATCTCAATATCTCTACAAGCATGGATACAGAAGGGGTACTATAGATAGAACTCTCTTAGTCAAAGGACAAGGAAATGTCATAATGCTAGTTTAAGCATATGTAGATGACATCATCTTTGGATCAACTAATCCAAAGCTCTTCAAAGACTTTGAGAAGTTGATGAAGGACAGATTTGAAATGAGTGTCATGGCGAAACTCAATTTCTTTTTGGGAATTCAAGTGAAGCAAGTTGAAGATGGAATGTTCATTAGTCAGTCAAAGTATGTTCAAGGTATACTCAAAAGATTCAACATGACTGATTGTAAGATTGCTAAGACACCCATAGCTAGAAACCACTCCCTTAGGCCTGATCTTGACGGGAGTGTGTAGATGAACATCTATACAGGGCTCTGATTGAGTCTCTTATGTATATTATAGCTAGCAGGCCTGATATCATATTGTCACATGTATTTGTGCAAGATATCAAGCCAACCCTAAGATGTCTCACCTTATCACTGTCAAAAGGATTATAAGATACCTCAAAGGTGCTTCAGCACTTGGCCTGTTGTATCCTAATAATTCTAACTTCAATATTTATGCTTATAGAGATAGTGATTATGGTGATTGCAACATGACTGCAAAGTGTACATCTGGAGGATGTCAGTTTCTTGGTGGAAGGGTTGTCTCACAGTAATGCAAGAAACAATCTTGTGTCTCTGCATAAACTGTTGAAGCTGACACATTGTTACTGCAAGCTGCTCTGCTCAAATGCTTTGGATTCAAAATCAGATGCTTGATTATGGATTAAACTTCAAGGAGACTCCCGTTCACATAGACAACAATAGTGATATCTCTATCATAGAGAATCATGTGCAGCACTCAAGGACAAAACACATCAACAATAGCTATCATTTAATTAAGGATAATTTTGAAAATGGATTAATTTAACTAGTCAAAGATCACACAAATGAACAATATGCTGATCTGTTTACAAAGGGTTTTGATGAATAGAGATTTAAGTATCTTATATCAGCTATTAGGATGATAAACTTTCAGTAGGTTTTTCTTAAAACTAATTCTTATTATTTCTTAAAATCTATGTGTCCTAAGTTGTCTAGTTTATCACCTTCATAAGCTCTTATTTTCTTTGGATGAAAACTTTTTGAAGATTTTCCTTAGAATTCTGAAAAAAAAATTTAACCTTCGGAAGATATGCTTTTATCTTCGGAAGAAACTTATGCCTTCAAAACAAATAACTGCCTAAGTAATTTACATTCGGAAGAAATTTCTGAAATATCTTCCGAAGCGTAAAAACCCTTCTTAGGCACTCCTATGTTTTCAAGTACAACTTTCTTCCGAAGCAAATTAACTCTCGGAAGCTTGTTCTTTTGAACAAAACTTTCAAGTCTTGATTTTCTTCCGAAGCAAAAATTCTCAAAATTCTTAGGAAATTCTTCCAAAGTCATTTTGTCTTCGAAAGATTTTTCATTAAAACTGCAGGATCGGTGTTTGTCACTTAAACACAAATGTTTTCTCTCAAACTCACCTAGAATCACACTCAGGTAAGAATCTATAAGAGTTAATCACAATATGAAAAGTAACTAAGAACATAGAAAGATAATTTTCAAGATACTTTTATATGTTGATTCTCAACTCAAGATACAAAGACTCTTACAAGCAGATGATAATCTTACCTCTATGAGTTACGAAGAGAACCTATATATAATACTATCTACATCCGGATATACTTTGATACCAGCTGGGATCCTTTAGCTAAAGCCTATAGTACAAGACTATAGTTAAGGTATCTTGGATAAAGTCTTATCTGAGATTTGGTAGTCAGGACATGTCCCTGACTTACCTTTTGTCACCAACTAAAGATGGCAAGTGTACTATCGTGAAAAGGTAAACAATGGAGTAAAGTATGGTTGACAACATGGTTCTTTAGGAAGAGGCCATGCTGTATCAGAAGTCTGCAGCGGAGTGTCAGAGACCATACTTGTGTCCATTGGTTATAGCGGTGTCTTCCGAAGGTTAAATGGCTTCGGAAGAGTAAGTACTTCCGAAGCCACTTTTTACTTTGGAAGAGGCTGCTTCTTCCAAGGATTGGAGACTTCTTTATCATACTTCGGATGTGGTCTTTATCTTATTCTTCTATGTCTTCAACTTTGGAACTATGCATTTGTCTTTGGAAGTAGAGTTATGTCTTTGGAAGTTGAACTTTTTTTTGTCTTCGGAAGAACTCTACAACCTTTGGAAGTTCCATGAAAAGCTTCGGAAGCCTTTGCATGCAGCATCAAAATAACTTAAGTGATCTAGTTTTGTTTGCATTAGACTTCTTCTTGGTCCAACAAACTCCCCCTAGGCTGATGCTACCAAAACTTCACTTCCCTCGACTTCTCAAAACGTTCAGCACCAAGGAGAGCAAATATTTATTTGTCTCCTTGTTCTTCCCTCATGTGGTGCTGAGAAGCTTGTACAGATCCTTGGTAGACAGGAAATCCAGTCTGTCACCTTGGATAACATGTACCCTTTGTTGTTGCCCTCTGAAAAGAGTTAGTTGATAGGAACTGTAATCATATTCCCATCAAAATATAGGTTCCAATTCAGGACCTTCCACCATCTGTAGAAAGGTAGCACCTTTGGTGGGAGATCTTTCCTTGTCTTCCTATCTTCTCAACTTCAACTCTTCTTCAATCTTTGCTTTTGCGGTTAGCTCAGCCAAATGAAGATTGCTGAGATGATTTCTGACGAGTGTAGCAGTTTCAGAGTTGGAGGGGTTGGAGAATGGTTTCTCTGCTAACTCATTAATGTCAAATCTGCTGGAGTGTAACAGAGAGGTTGCATTGAGTCTGTTGACTTCACCATTCTCTCTTTCCACAACAAAGTTGTGAGAAGGTTCATCGAACCTCCACTGGATTATCTTCCTTCTAGGCACAAGAGGCTGACTAGGAATCTTGTCCTCTTTTGTTGTATCCAGCAGAGTCACCACTTTTCTTCTGAGCTTCTTTTCTTCCTCATTTAAAGAGTCTAAATTGAGGCCCAAAAGTCTTGCAGTCTGGTCCAAAGTTCTTCTAGGCATATCAAGGAATCTGTCTCTTGTGAGGGAACTTGAAGATCCGTCTACATAGGTAATGTTAACAGAGTCTTCTACACAGGAAAGTTTGCTCAAAGTGGTGCAATTAGTGAGCTTCATCTTGATTGCCTTAAACTCCTCAAGGGAGAGATGTTGAGAAGGCTGAAGGGATGGTTTGGATGGTGATAGGGTAAGTTTAGGTTCAGAGGTTCTGGCTAGTGTTTTGGGTTGGATGATGGGAAGTTTAAGAGGTTGAGGTGAGGGAGTAGTAGAGGCTAGTGATGTGGGTTCAGGGGTGAAGGGTTCAGGTTTAATAGTGAATGGTGAGGATGAGGGTTCAAGTTGTGGTTGGGTAGAAGCAGTGAAAGTCATCCCTTTTACCCTTTTGTATATCTCTTTCCTTTTCCCTAACCGGATGTCAGCCTTAATTTCACTAACAATCCGTTGGAGTGTCCTTTCAGACATAGGACCCACCTGCCTACCGAGAAGCCATGAGCCTGGAGATAGTCCTTCATCCAGGCTTTCTCAATAAGCTTCTTGGCGGCAGTGACCCTAGCTTCTTCTTCTTTCTTCTTTTTCTCTCTTTCCCTTTCTTTTGCAGCCTTCTTCCTTTCTTTCTCCATTTGGTCCTGCTCTTTGTTGAAGAGCCAAGGATCGTGTCATCATTGTGTTGAGAGAGTTCTTGAAGATCAAAACCTCTAGAGAGTAGGAAGTTTATCCTGTCTCTCTTTAGCTGCAATTCATCCTTCTTTTGTTTCTTTTCTTTTTCCTCTAAGGCCAACCTGGCTTCTTCTTCAAGCTTCAGCCTGGTTGCCGTCTCCAGATCCACCAACTCCTCTAATGGTAGCAGGAGTGTTTCTTCAGCTCCCATTTCAATGAGCTGGTCAATGATCTGCTCTCTTCTTTTATTGATGATAACCTCCTAATTGGAAGCAGCTGCATTTGTGCTAGCAGCTAGCAACTTCTCAGTCTGAAGTTTTCCTTTCTTCTTAAGTTTCTCAATCTTCTCCTGTTCCTGAATCTCTTCCGCACTCATCTTCCTTTTACCTTTATCCTTTGAAGATCCTGATTGTGGTGGTTTATTTCAGAATAGCATCTGTGATGATCAGTTCCTCGGATATTTTAAACAGTCCTTCCGCAGCTTCCATTTCAGCTTCGGAAGATTCAACTTGTTCTTCCGAGGCTTTAACTTCACATTTGGAAGTTAAAGGAGATGTAGATTCTATCCTAACTCTTTCAGTTGCTGGGCCATCAGTTCCCATTTCCCCTTCCAATTGAATCTTAGGTTCCATGAGATCCTTAGGTTGACCAACTTCTTCCACAGTGGTATAAGGTGCAGTCAGGCTTTGAAGTTCTTCTGCTCCAAAGTAGATCATTGCAACATCATGACTTGGCTGCTCAAAGGAAGATCTTAACAGAAACTTGGTGAAGAGTCTATAGAGATCATTAAGCAACCTTGGATCAATCTGAAGAGTTACTTGAGATGTTTCAGGCGCAGAAATGATGGGAGAGGAAGATGTTGAAGTGGAAGGTCGGCTCTGTGGTTCCTTGTGTGTTTGTCTTTGAACATTCTCCCCCTTTTTGGTAGCATCATCTTGAGAGCTAGATAAGCTAGAGAAGGAAGTCAGGGAGACCTGAATAGGTACATGCCTAAGAGACCTCTCTGTCTGTTTCTCAGCTAGTTGAGCCTTGAGATTGTCAATTTGAAGTTGCTGAGTGACAGATCTTGCCTCTGAAGTCCTAACCTGAGATTCCAGATTTCAAACTTTAGAAAGAAGATCTTGAATGACGATTTGCATGCTTCCCTCATCTTCTTTCGAAGAATCACGGGGAGATGAGGTAACATACCTAGTATGTTCAGCCTTACCACTAGATGTGGTTTCTTGGCACCCTGGTTTCCCATGCTCAATGATGTCTCTTTCAGAGTCATCAAAGGGCTCAGTTTCCGTAGATTCAGTCTGAGAAATGTTACGATTGTCCATAAGGTCCATTGAGGCACCTTCTGTAGTGGCAGCTGAATCTACATGAGTCCCCTCCACATCAGTGGGACTCACCTAAGTTGGTTGCTGATTGGGGCTAGAGATAAGAGATTTCTCCGGGCTCTGTTGATCTTGGAGAGGGTGTTGTAGATCAACTTCATTTCCATGGAGAGATGTTATCTCTACATCAGTTTTAAATAAAATGTCAGTAAAAGATAGGATGGTTAAACCTACTGACCCGAGACTTTGGTCAATGTCTACAGGCATTGAGCCTCAGGTGGGGTTGTCCCTTGTTGGCTGCTCAGGGGAGTATAGAGACTCATCCTGAGGGCTTTCAGCTTGGGTTGTGGGCTCATGGGTCTGAGACTGAGGAGACTCAGGACCCAAATTGAGGTCAATTGTGAAGGATGGTTGGTCCTCAGGCTGAGTGGGAGCCCTTTGTTCCACTCTAGCCTTTTTGGATTGAACAGGAAGAGCTTGTTCAATTAGAGTAGATTGAACAGGGTTCGTTGGGGTGTCTCTGATAAGTGATGGTGATGTGTAGAGTTGGCATAGTGGGGGTAGTTGCTGGTGTGGGTTCATCACCTGTGGGGTTAACAGGGATGTTACCAGGAGCCGTTGGCTTAGTCATACCTAAAAGAAGTGCAGTATCTCTTCGAGTGAAGTTGGTGGACACTCTCTTCAAAGTCTTGAAGATGGTTGGCCTCATCTGGGGAGCAGTCAGAGCAGCTGCACACACAAGCATGCTCTGGTCTAGCTCACAGTTGATTATATGCTGGAGAAACCTGGGATACATGGAGAATGTGTCCTTGTGAAGATTTCCCATGAGGTTGGTCAGCACAAATCTTTAATAGTTGAAGCGGAGGCATTTTACCAACCCATGAACAAGGCACCCAAGTTCAAATGAGATTTGATCCCATCCTCCGGATTTATTCGACAGTAGTGAAGGACCACGTGTAGAAGGAACTTCCATTTGTATGAGAAGTTAAATTTGTAGACAGTTGACGTGCTAACGTCTCCTCCATATCCCATTTGGAGATAAGAATGTTCCAAGTCTGCTTGGGGAATTCCGTTGAAACGCCCTCATCATGAAGCTCTAAATGCTCCCTAATGAGCTGTTCAGAAATGACCAACTCCTGGCCACAGATGCTCGATCGAATGACACAACCCCGTTTAGGTTTCAATCTGACAATTTGCCCAAAATTCAGACATATGGTTTGAGTAAATTGTGGGGTTAACAGTCAGAGCGGTGTAGTATGAAGATTTGGTTAGGAAGGAGATGATATCTGAGAAGTCAGCATCTCTTAATGAATCAAGAAGTGCGACTTGGTTGTGCTGAGGGTTGAAGGCTATTTGGAAAGTTGAATGGGAATGATTTGAGCTGGGTAAACATGAGTGGGAGAAATTTCTAGGGCTGTAAGTTTTGCAAGTAAGAAAGTGAAAGTGAATAGTCGAGATTATTTAAAAGATTGTGGAGAGGTGGTAATGGGGGTTAGTATAAGGTGATGTGATGGTTTAGTGGATGAAATGACAACGGCGGTAAGGTTAAAAATCAGTTAAATAATCCGACATCATTAAAAAAATCTTTGCTTTTTACAGTGTGGGGCCCAAGAAATTTACGTTACACAGTGAGATCTCTCTTCCGAGTGGAAAACATTTCTCAAGGTAACTTGTCATCCGAAGGCAATTCTTGCTTCCTAAGGCAATTAATGCTTCCGAAGGTTAGAGTTGCTTCTGAATAGAGAATTTGTAAGTTTCGGAAGTAGATCTGATATGCAATCAATGGCTTCTTTCAAGACCAAAATATTCTTCCCAGAAGAAAGTTATCCTTTGAGAAATTATGCTTCGGAAGATATAATAATGTCTTCCGAAGGTTAATTTCTCTTCGGATGGAATTTACACTTAGAAAATTTCAGAGAGAATTCCTTGTCATAGGGCTTAAATTGTATTGACACAAGACTTACATATTAAAAGGTTTTCAAAAGAGATCAGTTAGTCAATGTTTGTCATCCCAATAGCTGTTATGGGATACTTAAACCTTTGTTCATCAAAAGCTTTGGTAAACAGATAAGCATATTGTTCATTTGAATCAACTTTGATTACCCTGATTAGATTTTTCTCATGAATGTCTCTAATGAAATGATACCTGATGTCAATGTGCTTAGTCTTGGAGTGTTTCACCGGATTTTCAGTAATGGAGATAGCATTGTTGTTGTCAATATGGATATGACTACTCATAAATTTGAATCCATAGTCTAACATCTGATTTTGAATCCATAGCAGTTGAGCACAGCACCTAGCAGTAGCAATGTATTCAGCTTCTGCAGTTGATGTAGAGACACAGGATTGTTTCTTGCATTGCCATGAGATGATCCTTCCACCAAGAAATTGACATCCTCCCGATATTGATTTCTTGTCAATATTACAGCCACCGTAGTCACTGTCAGAGTATCCATAAAAATTGAAATCCTTGTTTCTGGGATACCAGAGCCTTATTTTAGGTGCTCCTTTGAGGTATCTGAGGATTCTCTTAACAGCAGCTAAGTGAGACACCTTAGGAGTAGCCTGATATCTTGCACAAATGCAAGTAGCAAACATGATATCAGGTCTACTTGCTGTTAGATACATCAGAGAACCAATATTTGCCCTATCCTAATGTTGATCAGTATCGTCCCCCTCAAGGTCAGGACAAAGATTATGGTTTCTGGGTATGGGTGTCTTGGCAGGCTTGCAATCTTTCATCTCAAATCTTTCTAAGATGTTAGAGACATATTTAGATTAATTAATGAAGAACCCTTCCTTCAGTTGCTTTACCTGAATTCCAAGGAAAAAGTCCATTTTTCCCATGGAGCTCATCTCAAACTTCTTCATCATAATGCTCTCAAAGTCCTTGCACATTTGGTCATTTGAGGAACCAAATATGATGTCATCGACATAGACTTGTACAAGCAAAATTTCCTTTCTAGACTTTCTCATGAAGAGAGTCTTGTCATTGGTACCTCTCGTATAGCCATTCTTCAGAAGAAACTGAGACAAAGTCTCATACCACATCCTAGGTGCTTGGTGCAGCCCATATAGAGCTTTATCCAATTTGCACACATACTTGGGGTGCTGTTGATCTTCAAACCCTGGAGGTTGGCATACGTACACTTCCCTGTCCATATCCCCGTATAGAAAAGCACACTTGACATCAAGTTGGTATACTATGAAGTCCTTGGATGCTGCATAAGCAAGGAAGATCCTAACTACCTCAAGTCTTGCAACTAGTGCGAAGACATCAATATAATCGATTCCTTCCTCTTGAGTGTATCCTTGAACCACAAGTATTGCCTTATTCTTGTTGATCAAGCCTCAATCATCTCTTTTGTTTCAGAAAACCCATTTGGTGCCTATGGGTACTTGACCAGATGGTAGCGGACATAGGTTCCATACCTTCTGTCTCTTGAATTGAAGCAGCTCCTCTTGCATCGATTCAATCCAGCTACTACTATTTTGAGGCATCTTTTACCTTCTTGGGTTCCATCTGAGATAGAAGCATGAGTACAATAGACATTCCCTTGATGAGTCTGTCCTCGTGTTCTCACACCCTCAGAGACATTCCCTATGATGTTCTTAGTTTGATGAGTGTTGTGAATATGAAGGGGAGGAATCACTTCCAGTTGCAGAGATAGATCCAGGTTGGACATATTCTGCTCAGGAACTAGAACACTCTGTCCAGTTGTTGTTTCAAAGTCATTCAATGAGGACTGATTGAATGAATGAGAAACATCATTGATAGTTGGCTGTGAGGTAGTATTAATAGTTGCCTGTTCCTTCAAAATACTACCTCTTTCTGCCTGGTGTTGTGGTGGATCACCTGATGAGCTTTGAGGCTCAGTTGGTGACTCACTTGTTGAAGCTTCACTATTCCTTGATATAGTTAAACTATTGGATCTGTGAATAGTGGAAGCTGGATGTAGTGCAGCACTTGGAGAATTTGGTCTAGGCCTGGGAAGCTCAAACAGTTGATCATTAGTAGCAGCATCAACATCAGTTTGAGCGCCTATTGCAACTGAAACATTCTCACAAGAAGGTTTAGAATAGTTTGGAAACAATTCTAAATCAAAGATGTGATCAGGTCCATTCCCCCTAACACAAGGAGTGTGCACATTAACAACTATATTGGATGACTCCTCAAATTTTTGATTCTTAATGTTGTATACTCTGTAAGCTTTGGATCTAGAAGAGTATCCAACAAAGATAGCATCATCCGACTTTCTAGCAAATTTTGCTAAATAGTCCTTTGTGTTAAGTATGGTACACCTGCTGCCAAAGGACCTTAGAAAGCCAATGAACGGTGGCCTCTTGTTCCATAGCTCATAAGGGGTTTTTCCATGGGGCTTAACTACAAGAACTCTGTTCTGCACGTAGCATGCAGTGTTGACTACCTCTGCCCAGAATGTTAAAGGTATCTTTGAATCAGCTAACATAGTTCGAGCAGCCTCAATAAGTGTCCTATTCCTCTTCTCAGCAACACCATTTTGTAGAGGAGTTCTGGGAGCACTATATTGTCTGGCAATCCCTTTTGAGTTACAGAATGAGTCAAGAACGAAGTTCTTAAACTCAGTCCCTTGATGACATCTAATTATTTTAACCTTGTGATCAATTTGATTTTCTATTTTAAGAATAAAAGATTTTAACATTTTAGCAGTTTCATCATTAGTTCTTAAAAAGAATACCCATGTGAATCTTGTAAAATCATCAACTATCACAAGGCAGTATGATTTCCTTCCAATGCTCATTATACTTGTTGGACCAAAAAGATCCATGCAATAAGTACAATGGAGTAGTGATAGAGTTAACACATTAGGACTTATGAGATGTCCTGTGTTGTTTCCCTTTCAGGCATGCAACACAGTTGTCTTTGTAGAAAAACTCCTTTTTAGGCAAACCATGTACCAAGTTATTTTTAGCCAATTTATTCATTGTCTTAAAATTTACATGACACATACGTTTATGCCATAGTGTTGACTCATCACTATCAGCTTTGGAAAGAAAGCGTGATACTTCACCCATTGGGGAAGCATTGTTCATATCAAGCTTGTCCATATCCCCTTTCCTGGGAGATCTAAGAAGCATCAATTTTGGAGGAATTGTCATCGCTGGTTTGAGGATAATGCACTCATGTTCTGTGAAAAGCATTTGGTGATTTTGATCACAAAATTGAGAAACACTTAACAGATTGTGTTCAAGCTGTTTGACAAAGTTAACTTTGTCAATGGTTAACATACCATTGGATATATTCCCTCTGCCAGAAATATATCCTCTAGCCTCATCTCCAAACTGGACAGGACCCCATCATAATGTTGAAGGAGATGTCTGTTCCCTGTCATGTGCCTGGAGCATCCACTATCTACAATCCATACATTGTTGTTCTTGTCAAATGGATGTTCGTGCACATAAGATGAGATTTCAGTTTTGTTTGGAAACCTAAGCTTCATTGGTCTTTGGTTCTTCCAAAGATAAAGACATGAGTGAACCAAATGATATGCACGGGGGTTCAACAGAGGTCATTAAGAAAGAGGTTTGGGTTGCAGCATCTTCCTTGATCTTCCAGTCCACCCTTTAGCTGATCATGGAGGATGAGCTTGATGAAGCTTTTGCAGCATGGTCTTCTTCCGAAGCTTCTTTCTTTTCGGAAGAAGTCCTCACCACCTTTTCTTCCGAAGCAGTCTTCTTCTGGGATGGTTTGAACGGAGCTTTCTTGTTCTTCCGAACCTTAGTAGCTTTTGCTTCCGAAGCCTTTTTCCCTTCGGAAGAAAGAGTTTCTTCCGAAAGCAACTTGGCTTTGGAAACTAGCTTTTCCTTTTTCAACTCTTGAACCGTATGGAAGGGTCCAAATGTGAAACCTTCCTGACTCCTTCTTTCCTAACATTATTTGCATAATGTGTGCTTGCAGGATTGTAGCAACAATCTTTTGCCATATGATTTTGCAGGCCACACATGATGCATGCAATGTTAGTCTTTTGGGAAAGTGAGGGTTGCTATTTCTTGGTTTTCTTTTCTTCGTCAGCAACTTTTCCCTTCAACTTCTGATCCTTTGGTAGGACAGGAATGTTGGTCTTACATTCCTTTCCTGAATCAGAAGTACCCAACACTTGGAAAGCAGCTGAAACAAAGACACCCTTCTGTTTGGGGTCAATTTTCAGTTTGGATTCAGCCACTTTCTTAGCAGTTCTCCTAGCAGCTTTAGCTCTGCTTCTTATGGCTTTGGTGGTTAGGATTTGATCATCACAGGAGGCGATAGGTTTAACTACCTGTTCCTTCCCTGTGGTGGCCACTATTGGTGCCTCATCCATTAACTCTGGAAAGAAAGGGTCAGCAGTTGGAACCTCTTGCTCTTTAGTACCACATCTAGGTTGTCTGATAGACTCATAGGAATGTGGTGGAGCAATTTCATTGGTTCCCACCCTTCTTTGTTTTGATAACAGAATTTGGAATGGGAGGATGATGCAAGAATAGCTTGGAATTTTTGCTCGGAGATAGCATGCTTCCTGGCCTGAGCCTCAGCAGTGACAAGCTGGGCTTGAGCCTCAGACAATTTGAAGATCAGATCCTTGATTTGAGTCTTGTAGTTGGTATGTTCATGTTTCAAAATAGATACAGTTTTCTCCAACTCATCAATTTTCTTTTGATAGTCAGATTCAGCTCTTTTGAAATCAGATTTTAGAATATTTAAAGACTTAATGTTAGATCTGATTTCCATGTTGTAATCCTGATAGAGTTTAACTTTAGCTAAAAAGGCTGGAGTGCAGAGATGTTCATATACCTGGGCATCATCTGTTCCGGCCATAAGAGCTTGAGCAGGAGTCACATCCTGTACCATGAAGCTCCAGTCAACTTCTTGAGCCATTGTGGCCGTCTCAGTTGACCTCTGAGTGGGCTTTGAGGTTGAGGGATGTGTGGAGGCCTGTGGGTTCCCTAATTGGTCTTGGGAGCCTTGCATTCCCTTGGAAAATGACCCAGTTGGTTACAGTTATAACACTTTGCCCTGGTCTTGTCAACCCGAACTTGCTGGTAGTTGGGTTCTGAGGGAAATGCCTTCTAGTTCTCTTAAAAAACTTCTTTGCTCGGTAAGTTAAGAGAGCCATTTTCTGGACAATGTCCACGTACTCTACGTGATCTGGGCTAAAACACTCAAGATCATCAAAGCAGTATTGAAAATCTCCTGAGTGTCCACCTCCTGAGACAAAGGCACAACTTTCCTGGAAGGAATTATGTTGAGCCTATTGAGACCTTGGAGTCTCAGGATAAGTGATGTAGGGACCAGATGAGCAGGATGGCTGCTGATAAGTCAGGAAGTGCTGAGGTTGAGGGGTTAATGAGCCTTCAACAACCATAGCAGGAAGACTCATAGATCTGCTTGTTTGGTGGCCCTTCTTACTCTCCATCTCTAGACGGTATCCATCAAGGATGCCATAGAGCTTAGTCATGGAAAGAGTGTTCAAGTTTTCTGTTCTCTTGATAGAGAAACTGTAGAATGTCCACTCATTTGGAAAAGCACTCATGAACATTCTAGTGAGATCTCTAAGTTCAGGAGTGATCTTTACGAACTGACGGGAAGAGATAAGATCCATGTACCTGAAGTACTACTGGCTAAGGGTCTCTCGAGCAATATGAGTGAAGTTCTCGAACTGTTGCTTCAGTGAGTCCTTCTTTGAGTTGTTGGAGCAAGAATACATCTAAGCAAGTGCATCAAACAATTCTTTAGCAGTCTTGTAATACTCAAACCCCACCATAATAAAGTCGGTATTGCAGTCATGAGAATAGTCATAGCATTGCTGTCGATGTCCATCTTCTCTTTGTCTTCATCAGAATAATCCTCGACAGCTTTTTCTATCATGGCACCGTTTCCACCAGGTGAAGCCACCTTTGGCTTGTATGGTCCATTGACAATCGAGTTCCACATCTTGCTGTCTTGGTATCTAATGAAGCCTTTCATTCTTCTACTCCAAGACCTAAAGTTTTCAGGGGTGATGATTGGCGCTTTGGTCATCATGCCCATTTCTACTTCATATTTGTTGAGGGCCATTTGAGGGAGTGGGTGGTAGGGAGGAGTGAAAACAGGTTGATTTGGATGGTTAGATCATGCAATCAAGAGCCTGAGAAGCTCTGATACCAATTTTAGGATCAGTGTTTGTCACTTAAACACAAATGTTTTCTCTCAAAATCACCTAGTATCACACTCAGGTAAGAATCTATAAGAGTTGATCACAATATGAAAAGTAACTAAGAACACATAAAGATAATTTTCAAGATACTTTTATATATTGATTCTCAACTCAAGATACAAAGACTCTTACAAGCAGATGATAATCTTACCTCTATGAGTTACGAAGAGAACCTATATATAATACTATCTACAGCCAGATATACTTTGATACCAGCTAGGATCCATTAGCAAAAGCCTCTACTACAAGACTATAGTTAAGGTATCTCGGTTAAAGTCTTATGTGAGACTTGGTAGTCAGGACATGTCCGTGACTTACATTTGGTCACCAACTAAAGATGGCAACTATACTATCATTAAAAGGTAAATAGTGGAATAAAGTATGGTTAACAACATGGTTCTTTAGGAAGAGGCCATGTTGTATCAGAAGTCTGCAGCGGAGTGTCAGAGACCATACTTGGGTCCACTGGTTATAGCAGTGTCTTCCGAAGGTTAAATGGCTTCAAAAGAGTAAGTACTTCCGAAGCCACTTTATACTTCGGAAGAGGCTGCTTCTTCCAAGGCTTGGAGACTTCCTCATCATAATTCGGAAGTGGTCTTTACCTTATTCTTCGAAGTCTTCAATTTTGGAAGTATGCATTTGTCTTCGGAAGTAGAGTTCTGTCTTCGGAAGTTGAACTTTTCTTTTGTCTTCGGAAGAACTCTACAACCTTCGGAAGTTCCATGAAAAGCTTCAGAAGCCTTTGCATGCAGCATCAAAATAACTTAAGTGATCTAGTTTTGGTTGCATTAGCCTTGTTCTTCATCCAACAAAAACTTCTAAAAACAATTTACCTTTGGAATATTTTTGATTTCCAAGAAACTACTTTTTGAGCAAAAAGCAAACTAATTTTTTAGAGGTGGGACCGACATACAGATTTCAAAGTTTATCCTTTTTCATTAACTTTGTTTTAAATACTTTTCACATTTAAACCGAACGGTTTTCCCCTCTTTCTATCATCTTCATCTTTCCTCCAAACCTAAACACCAAATTTCTCTCTGAAATTGCTTTCGTTCATCTTTCTTCATCCTTAAGATTTCTCATAATGGCTAACCTTAACCATGGAAATGACCCAGATTTCTCCATGCTGCTACACATGCAACACATCCAAGTTGCTCTATTACACTCTGAGAAAGATCAACATTTCTCATAGGTTTCCTGTTTCTTAGCTCTATCCAAATACTTCACCTCCCTTACCATTGACCCTACTCTATATGAGGATCATCTACTGAAATTTTGGAAGACCTACCAAGAGGTCGTTATGGATATGGAGAAGGCATTGTCTGCGGCAGCGCATGGGAGCATAGTTTTCATCAGTCCAGCCATCATAAACACTCATCTTCAGCTGGATGATGAAGAAGGTGAGGCGTTCTTCGCCAAAGAAACTATTAACCACTCCTTTGAGCAGATGGGTTATGTGGGAGACATCTCTTTAAAGAACTTTAGGAAAGGGAAAGTCTCATCCAAATGAAAATTCCTGCTTCATGTGGTTATCCACAGCTTGTCAAACAAGCATGGTGGATGGGACCAGATTCCCGAAGATCTCTCCTTCATTGTCCATGTGATGGTTCAGCAAGTAAAGTTCAGGTACTCTTAGTTTGTTTATACAAATTTGCTTGCAAACTTGGACTCCTTAGAATACTATATGTTTCCTAGATATGTTCAATACATTCTTATCAGTGAACTGGGCTCATAGTTAAGGGAAACAGGTAATATTCTTAAACTGGGACGGATGAAGCTAGCATTTTTAACATCTTGAGTAAGCCCACTGTTGGCTTCTATGGGGTAGAAATAGCCCTTGTCTCAAAAATGTTGGAGCTCATTGCTAAAGGTGACAACATAGCAGTACCAGCTAGTGTTGAACCCACACCTTTTACATCCCAACCTTTTAAATAGCCACAAATCACCCTCACTTACCAAAGAAAACACAAACAAACCCCTACTCACACTTCTTAGTCTGTACAAGCCCCCATATACTCACCCGCACAAGAAGAAGTGGACACTGAAGCTCCCACATTTCCTGAGGAGCAGACTATTCCCATTTCTTCAAGGATCAGTGTTGAGGTTCCTCATGCTCAACCTGATAAGCTCACAAGCCCAAATGACTTAAGCCTTCATTCTGAGTCTTAACACTCAAGTGATCAACTTTCAGGGGACAGTTACCATCCGCACCCTTTGGACTTAAACCAACCTATTCCTAACCTTGACTTCTATAGCAATGAAGAATTGCGTTTCAGTGAGAGATGAGTGCTCCCGAGTCTCCTTTGTCCAGTCCACATCAGTCACCCATTACTGAGGTGGATCCTCCTGCATCTGTTCAGGATATCCATATGGAAAAGGCTCTCACTTTTGCAAGTGATTACATCATTCAACCTCAATGATGTCAACTCAGCCCATTAACACCTCAATTAAGACTGTCAGTGAGCAGAGGAAATCCAGTAACCAAGAACCTGAAGCTGGTGGTGAGAGAGAGGACTTTGGTCTAGTCAACTCATCCCCTAATGATTCTTCTGATGAAGATGAGGGGAATTTGAAACTAAAGGTGCAAAAATTGTCACAAACATGCACCTATTTAGTCTCCAAGGTCAGTCATCTTAAAACTCCAGTGACTACCTTGCAAAAGAAGGTCAATTATTAGCAAATTGAGATTTTTTTATCTCAGGGAACAACTAGTTAGGAGACCTTTAAGAGGAGCCCAACCAGGAACACAAGAACCTGTGAGTGTGATTGACCTAACTCCTAGCTCACCTATGCAAGAGGGTGATGCTAGCAAAAAGGGGGAAAAACTCATTACTGACATAAAACCTAGAAGTTCTTCAGGGAGTATGAACATTGAGGACACACCATCCTCACAAGCAATTTTGCATACTTAACAACTTCCTCAAGATCACATTGATGTGGACTCCATAGACTCCTACATTCAGAGTCTTTTTAAGGAAGGAATACCAAGGGCAATGTCATCTCCACTAAATTCAAATCACATTATTGCATGGAGGTATGACAACACCAGAAGAGCCCACATCATTCATAGAGTTTAAGGACAGCAATATGTCTTCAATGTTCTGGCCTTGAACTTTTATGAAAGTCTGGATCTAGTCAACATGCCACTTGTCAACCAAAGCCAATCAAGTCAAGCTGAGAAACTGGCTCAAAGAATCCAAAACAGGATCACTGCAGAGTTCAGCTTGAGAAGGAGACTAAGGCAATCAGGCAATGCCATTGGTCAACTGGATGTTGAGGTAGACCCTAAGATTAGCTTCATAAGGGAAACCTTAACTCAAGGCCTAGTGGTAGAACCTCATAGCCATGTCTCATCATCAACTGTTGCAGAGATTCATACCCTTTTTGAGACACCTACTGGTGATGGTGCATCTCAACCTTTCTCTAGCTAGTGCTTGGAAGCTACACCAAGAAATGAAGGCCAAAGCTCTCTCCTCCTTGAGTCACAAAGGTCTGTGAGTAACAAAGGGAAAAGAAAAATGACTTCTGAGGATATTCAGGAGGAGGAGAAAGAGAGAGAAAAACGAGGCCAAGGGGAGAAGGTTCCTCTAGTAGGCCTACAAGGTTCATGGAGTCTTCTATTAGGGCTGCCCCCACACTAAACACTCAAAATGATACGTTGAGGGCACGCAGGATCAACTACACGCAAACCAGGAACTATGACATAGATAATATTATTTCTCTCCCCTTAGATGAGTTGAATGAACGTGCTGACAAGGAATTGTCAAAGGAAAGAAAGGAGGTAGAGGATGTAAAGCTACTTCTTCAAACCATAAAAGAAAGAAGAAAGAAGAAGAAAATAAATTACAAGCATGTGCCTACTCTCTCCCCAGTTCAAGAAAGTCATTTGCAAGAGGATTTGGTACCACAAGAAACTCAGGTAGACAAACAAAAAAATAGGATCAACATGATCAACTACTTGAGTGCCATAGGCCTCTATCAGGTTGCTACACTTCTTCCCATACCTTTTGAGTATATTGACTTTGAGTACCTAAAATAACTTGAACTTGAGATAGCCAAAGAGAGAAAGATCACCAAAAGGAAGTTAAGGGAAGAGGATGCAAAGTCAAGAGCCATCATCCAGAAAAGTATAAAGACGTCTACTAATAGGCAAAGGATGATGAGTTTCTTGAAGTTGTATGGATTCTCCAAAAGGAGACTTGGTCCTATGTCTCTGTCCAACATGGATGAGCATATCAGAGTGATTCAGAAGAAGATTCAAAGAGGTGAACTTGTTGACTTACATTCCCCACCAAGTCAGGTCCCTTTGGAAGTAAAGATTAAGGTTGAACCATTTGAGACCACACAACCTGGATCTCCTGTTGAACCTCAGCAAGCTTCCACTTCTGATCAACAGTAGAGTTCTGTCCCCTCCCAATCTGACCCTGTGAGAGAGGGAACCCAACTGAGAAAGACAAAGAAGATCAATGAGGTGCTACAGGTCAGTCTTCTAAGATAAAAGGTTCAAAGAGCAGAAAAGGATGGCTTCCAAACCAAAGCCAATGAAGAAGAAGAAAGAAGCATCCATCTCAAAACCCCAGATAAGCCAGAACATCCAGAGGATGTGCAAATAGAGGATGCTACACCAACTCCAATTCAATAGCTCCTCTAGCGTCAGGAAGACCCATTTTGTCTTGGACATACACTACAATTCGGAAAGATGGCATGTCATAAGGGATAAGGGTATTGAAAATATTTACATATGGCAAGATTTGTTTACTCTGCCTCTACATGATCTCTTTTACATGGGAAGAAATTTTAAGGGTATGAGTGACCCTGATCATCTCATGAAGAAAGGGATGGTCATTATCCAGATGAGGACTATCAATATCTGAAGTCTTCAAGTGTTTTGGTAGCATCAGCCTAGGGGGAGTTTGTGAGGATTTAATGTAAATGCTCATGCAACCCAAACACCCAAAGCCTTTCGTGCGTGCACAAGTGTACTGGAGTAGAATGGTTCAGAAGTTTCACACCAACATCTGAAATATTCGAAGTGTGAAATCTTCCAAAGCCAAGACCAATATCTTCTGAAGCCAAAGATGATGTCTTCCGAAGCTTCAAGGACAAATTCTTCGGATGCTAACACTTGAAGATAGATTTCTTCTGAATAATTTTGAACACATGCTTTATCTGATGTACGTTTCCATAAAGCTAGACCCTTTTCCGCTGCAACTTTGATAAGTCACCAACTTTCATAAGTTGGTGAAAAGATCCATGATTTTGGTAACTGTACATTGAGGTCTTGAGTTTCTAATTTTCTACTTTATGTACTTTATTCGTTTTGTAATATATTAGGATGTGAGCTATGGCATGTCATAGTCACTAGTCAAAAGGCAATCTGGCTTTTGACTCTACATTTGAATTTTTTTGTTGTCTAGTCAATTGTATCCAACTGGCCTTCAAAGTATGGCTAGCTATAGGATGTAGTATATGTATCTTAATTACTTGTAACTTTCTAGTATGCTTTGTAACATTTGCAATAGAACTTGATAAAGCAATATACTGCAATCTTTAAAACCAACTCCTTGTGTGTTTTGCTATCTTGTTCTTCTCATACTTACTCGTGTTTTTAGTATCATTACAAAGGTTAACCGGTTCCCTATTTGATCTGTTAATTATTCTTAGCAACTCTCCTCAATGTGTTGTTGTGTTGTATTGCATACCCTTCACCGATCCTACAACGGTTAATCATGCTAGTTGATTGAACTAGGTTCTCAAACCTACTATGTTCAAATGCCTTGATGAATAAATTAGCTAATTGAATTTTTGTTAGAACTTGAATCAATTTCATTAACCCTTTTTCATCACAATCTATCAAAAAGTGATATCTAATTTCAATATGTTTTGTTTTTGAGTGCTGAAATGGGTTATTTGTGATGAAGACAGTTGTTGTGTTGTCAATGTCAATTGGAGCGTGCAAGAAGTTAAAACCATAATCAAGCACTGGTTTTGAATCCAGAGAACTTGTGAGCTTCAAGTTGATGTTGCAATGTACTCAGCTTCTACTGTTAAAACAGGTATGTTTGTCTGCTTCTTGCACTGCCAGGAGATCAGTCTAAGACCAAGAAATTTACACCATCAGAAGTGGACTTACTATTGAATTTGCATCCCCCATAATCACTATCAATGTAGGCATAGACATTGAAGTCTCCTTCCTTTGGATACCATAAACAAGAGCTGGCTTGCCCTTAAGATATCTGAATATACTCTTAATAACATTCACATGAGATTTAGGATGAGCTTGATATCTGGTGTACACACAAACACCAAACATAATGTCAAGCCTACTCGCTGTTAGATCCATAGGTGAACCAATCATGGATCGAGAGTGAGTCTGATCCACTGATTTGTCTTCTGGATTTGGACCTATCTTTAGTTTAGTATCAAAGGTGTTCTAGTAGACTAATAGTCAGCAAGGTGGAATTTATTCAACATTGTGTCTACATATTTTGATTGATTGATGAAGATTCCATCTGTAGCCTATTGGACTTGCACTTCAGAAAAGAGTTGCTTGTTTGTTGAGCCAAAAATGATATCATCCACGTAGATCTGGACCAACAACATGTCTCTTCCTCTTCTCTTTATGTAGAGAGTCTGATCAATCTTTCATCTTTCATATCCATGTTCAAGAAGGATTGTTGATACATATGTACCTAGTTTATAAGCTTAATGTAATTGTGTGACACATATGTAATGAATGAGTTGAATGAAATGTAACGTGGTTGATGCTTATAATGTTTAAAGTTTTATTGTTTATTGTGTGATAAAGTATAATGAACTAACTATATAGGTTTGAGGTTGTTGTGCATAGTTGCATAGTTCTTAGTCAATAATGATTGAGATATGTGTTCAAACATAGTTGTATGAGTCTTCATGCGAATGCACCATGCTAATCACCATAAGCATGAATAAATCATGCTAATGGTGTAGTCGCACGACTGAATCAGGAGACTGGATCAGTCACACGATTGAGACATAAGATTGACTCGGTTGCATGACTGAACCTTCAGTCATGTGTATGGATCAATCGCATGATTCAGTCACATGACTGAACCATGCTAATGGTTCAGTCATACGAATGAAAGCCCATAACCTACAAAAACCACCTAATTAGAAGAATTTCGAAAAGACTTGAATACTTCTGACACATACTCGTAACCTAGCCATCCAGAGTGTCCAAAAAGCCTGTTCCAAGTTCATAGTTCGCATCTGATCTTGTTCTACTCATTCTTAATGTGTCTTTAATCGTTAGATTGATCGAGATTGCGTTCTCACCGATTGGATTCCCAATGAAATAGGATTCAGCACTATTTGATCTGGTTTCACGCATTATGAGTTGGTACTCCGTGCGTACACGGTCCTAAAAGAAAAGTGATGGGATTTCAGAGGAAGAAAATGCCTAGTTCGACATTCTTTATTTTTATTTTATTTTATTTTATTTTCCTAATTATTAAAATCCAAAAACACAAAAATATTTTTGGTTTTAGAAATTTAGGGGGAAAATAGGTTAGATTAGTATTAAATTAGCTGCTTAATTTAATTATTTAAAAAAACGAGGGAGAAGGATAGCTTAGCTAAAAGGAATGCAATCAAAATCTGTGATACTGATTCAACATTAATGGAAAATGATAGTACACAACGAACAGATTGTTTGGGACTTCAAAAGAGTTTAACTGATTAAGATGCAAGATTCAAGCTTAACTCTAAAAATTCTAAGCAAAATAAATTGAAAAATGATAGTAAAACTAGTAAGCTACCAAGGTAACATAGTGAAAGTAGGCCTAGAGGCTACTAGTTCATTATATAATGTGTCGGTAGATTCAAGACAACAGATAAGTAGACCTAATTCGTGATTTAATATTCAAACTAAGTTATTCAACTTGCTGTGGGTTCCCATCTTATCCTTGGTTAACACAATCAACGCAGTTCCAATAAGGGGTGAGGAGCAAAATAAACGCCACAAATGTGTGCGGACGACCATATAAAATGAGCAAAGTACATGGAAAAATGCAAAATGCAATCAAGCTAATAACCATGTTGTTGGTGCGTTATGTGCAAAAAGTAAATAAGTGCTCTAACAAGAAGATAGGTTGTGTGCCTCTTTGTTTTGTGGTGGCACTGGCCTGAGGATAAGCATAACCTAAATATTCTAGAATTCATTGTTGTTTCCGCCTCTCTAATGTGCGATGGCACTGACCTGAGGCTTGACATCTCTTTGAAAGCTCTTAGAATAGTTTCTTCTTAAAATATACTCGTAGACCGCTAAAAAATCTTCTGAGGAATGTTGATTACCATATAAGCGTGGGATCCACAAATGCTTGTTGAAATAATTAAACCTTAAATCATCACCAATGAGTGTCAAAAATCTGTATATGGATTTAAGAGGACAAGTATATTGACAATCATCGTGAGCTACAGTTCTTGAAAGTCAAAATCATTGTGTGCATCTTGTAGCTCTAGTATGATTTCCTAAAATTGCTATTATTTCTCGGTCAAAACAAGAATCTGGCATCAAAATAGTTTATTAAAATGTCCCAAATGATTCTGATATACCTGTATGATTCCATAATGAATTGTACCACAAATGATAAAATTGAATTGAAGTTATGCTGTCCACGAAGTAAAATGGTAGAAGTACTCTATAG
Source organism: Flaveria trinervia (assembly GCA_025506515.1). Classification (NCBI taxonomy): domain Eukaryota; kingdom Viridiplantae; phylum Streptophyta; class Magnoliopsida; order Asterales; family Asteraceae; genus Flaveria; species Flaveria trinervia. Next base: position 28,817,972 of record CM046456.1, read on the forward strand.
GTTTAAATCCATCTCCATTCAAAAATAAAAAAGTAGGTTTTGGTTTGGTTTTAAATTTCTAGTTGTTTTTATTTATTTTTTTTTAGTCATTTGGTAGGTAAAAGAGGACATTCCATCTGAATTCATTTGTGAATCACCACTAAAAAAGGTCACGTCTGAGGTGACCAATCGGGTTTAAGTTAAAAGAATCACATCTGAGGTGATCAATAGTTTTGTTAATTAAAAAGTCATGTCTGAGATGATCAACAACCATAATGTCTTATCTATAGTTAACAAGTTAAGGGATTGAAAGTGCATTAGGTCAAACTCATAAGTCTCAGCCATTCGCACGACTGTACCATAAGTATGGACCAGTCGCACGATTGGATCATGAGTATGAGCCAATCGCAATATTGAACCATACGTATGGACCAGACGTACGATTGGACCATAAGCATGGGACCAATTCATGCGATTGGATCACTAGAATGAACCATCGCACGAATGGAGGAGACCGATTGAGTCAGTCGCACGACTGGACCCCAGCGCCGAATGGATGTGACCGACTGAGCCAGTCTCGCGCGACTGGAGCCCAGTCGCACGAAGGAAGCATGCGAATAGGTCCAGTCACACAACTGAAGATAAAATCAGTATAAATAGGGTGTAGTTGGTCGCACATCCTCATCACCCCTTCAATCACTCCCAAATCACACGAAAGCAAGTTACTCTGCCAAAATTTGATTTAGTTGATTTCGCATTCAAATGTGATACTAACGTGTACTCTCTTCATCTACAAGTACTTAGTGACTGAAATCGTCCAAAATGTTGTGGTGTAAACAAACCCTATCTGACCAAATTGATAAAAGCAAGAAAATTGTGTAAAACCCTTCAAATAGACCACTTAAATGTGCATAATCATTCAAATGAAGGACATATAGTGATAGTTAGGGTCCCTACGAATCCACCAAGTCTAAACACCACGTTTAACATCATGTTTTGACTTAGATTGACGGTTTAGAGTGTCGAACAGTGAGTTATACGAATAGACACTCCCAATGAACTTCATCACACGATTGAGCTTGGCGAATGACTTAATGGACCACATGAATAAGGCGTATGAGTTCAATCGCATGATTGAACTCAGCCGCATGCTCAATCGCTCGACTGAACTCAGCCGCTTGCTTAATTGCAAGATGAAATCAGCCGCATGCTCAATCGCTGATTGAACTCAGTCGCATGCTCAATCGCACGACTGAAACTCAGCGTATGGTTCAATCGCATGATTGAACTAGATTAATCTTAGAACAGTTTAAATTTCAACAGTCTTCTGTTATGGACAACCTCATGTTTATGTGTATTATGTTACAGAAACATGGCAGATAGGGGATCATCAACACCAAGCACAACATTTATGCTCACTTGGATTCCACCACTCGGAATGCTGCTGAGTTTGTTGGTATTATTGCGTTTCTGAGGAGATCGAGGATCTACAGAGCTATATCTGCTTCATGCACACCCTACCGGTCTATACAGCAAGCCTTCTAGGAAGGTGTTTCAGTTAACATGTCTACTGAGCCTTACAGCTTCGGGCACCATTTTTGACAAAGAAATTGAGGTTACTGCAGTTGACCTTAAACGGGTACTAGATTTGAGTGATGATGCTAGTCACCCGACCAGGTTACATCCTCTGATAGTAAGGGGATGATTTCTACAGATGAAGTACAATGGGGACATCAACGCAGGTGTACTCAACAAAAGCAACTTGTGTCCCCAGTTCAAGTACCTGGCACATGTCATTCTGAAGTGCATTTATTCACGAAATGGACGATTTGATGATTTATGACCAAATCTAGAATGCTTACGTGGCAATAGTGATGAATCACCCCTTCAACTTCTCCAACATGATCTTCTCTTACATGGTCGAGAACCTTGAGGCCAAGCGTAGGAGAGCTTCTGCATGTATCCAGGAAAAGGATAGATGAGGAGGAAGAGTTGGATGAGGAACCATTGGTGAGGACAGTGGGTAGTAACGTTGCTGTCAATGAGAGAGAGCTTGCGATGGTTGGTGGACGCCAGGGTGAGCCAGGGATGCTGCTACTGCTACTACTGATCCATCAGACATCCCTGACCATCCTATCAGCCCAGGGGGAGCATCCTCCTCTAAGGGCTCGAGGAAGAAGAGGATGGCTCAGCCCCATGGCATAAAGAGCAAGAGGAGGAGAATTACATTGATTACCACCACATCCACCACCTCTACCATAGCTACCACCACCACTACCACACCCCCTACCACCACTACCACACCTCCCACCATCACTACCACACTTCCTACCACCACAATCATAGCCACCCCTTCACCATCCACTCCTATTCCACCACCCATATCACCACATCCACCACCACTACCAAACACCCAACGAGACGGGACTTCTACACAAGTCCCAATTAGCCATGGCCCCATTCTACCCTATATTTGGGTAGAGGAAGAGCTAGCCAACCTAAACCGGATGGTGCTAAAGTTGCTAGCTGCTGATGAGCAAAGAGCTACACAGCTAAACCAACTCATGGCGCTCAATGCTCCTCAAGCTTAGCAGATTACACAGCTGCAGGAATAGAATGCACATTCTATTCAGAGGATCGAGGAGCTAGAGAGAAAGAACAAGATGTAACACCCGGTTATTTTCCTTGAAGCCAAAGAAAGAAGGAAAAGAGAAAGAAAAGAAATAAAGTGTAAAGTCGAGGAACCAAACTTGCCAAACAGGAAAAACTTGAAAGAGTGGGAGATTAAGAAGGGAGGGCAGCCCACACCCTCCCCCACACTCACAAATTTTTAGGTATAGAGAGAAGAGAGGAAGAAATGTGGTCTCAAGCTTTGGTTTTCGTGGATTCGAGCATGAAAATTGGGGTGTACCGGGTTGGTTTGAAGCTCTACTCAACAGGATTGTTTGTGTCAGTTCTAGGACCCCTCTTTTACATGTTTTCAACTGATTTGGGGCTGGAACACATAGTAAAACCCGCTTTTGAAATGTGTGTGTCGAACCCGTATGTATGTGTTTGTGTGTGATGCGAGTGGGATTTGTTTTCACGCTTTTGTGTGCTTGAATGGTGTTGTGGTATGTGTTTCTAAGGTTTAGGAAGGTTGATTGGGCTTAGAACAGGTTTGAGAGGGTTTGGACGTCAAAAAGTGCAGATTGGGCTCAGGATGAACTGCATTATGCATGTGCTAGGGCTGGGCGACCGAATGGCATGCGATTGGAGGCCATACAGCCGAATGGAGTGCGACTGAGGTTCATCGCATGTGAGTTGTGTGACTAGAGTCCATACGCTTGTGAGTCGTACGACTGAGGGTTATTCGCATGGGTAGTCATGCGACTAAGGTCCATACGCCTTGGTTTATCCGCATTAGGTCCATCCGCAATAGTTCCATTCAAATAGGATTCCTCCGCATTATGTCCATCGGCATTGGGTCCATTCGCATAGGGCCATTCGCCTGGTGTTCATCCGCATTGTGTTTAGTCGCTTGGGAGGCCAGGCAAGTGAAGGGTGCCCATATGCCCAAGTAGGGCTTGTGTACCCGAGGGAACATAGTTTATTTACTGACTTTCAAGGAAAAGTGCAGATGTAAGTTTTGATGTGGACAGTTTGCGGGGGTTCAAGTAAGATGACTTTTGGCCATAGAGGTTATGTTGGGCATGGATGATGATGATGTACGATGTTGTATGATGTTGTATGATTATGCATGATATATGTTATGTATGTATGATGATGCCCTGTATGATGATGTTGACTTTGTATGTTGATGTTCCTTATTATCATGTATGATTATTTTCCCTTGGCTTTACGTGGAATGTTAGTGAATGAAAAGAAAGTTATGTAGCGTAAAGTGGAAAATAATGAAAAGAGAAAATGATGAATGAATGCATGCATTAATGAACGATGGAAAGAAAAGAAAGTCATGCAAGCCTTGTATGTCGAAACACGCCCAATGAAGGGTGTTAGTCCAACAGTGAGTGGGTTAGCTACCCCAAGAGGATGCATCGGGGTGTTTCTTTGTGAATGAGCATATGTGTAGAACCGTTGTCGCTTACCCTAGATATTGTGGCTAGGATTTTGTGCGCCATGACAGAAGTTCTATGATAAACTTAGGCCCAGTATCCACTTAGGTACTGTGGCCAGGATGCTATGCACCATGACCAGAAGGTCTATAATAGACTTAGGCCCAGTACCCGCTTTATGCATGTCGGTGGGGTAAAGTTCATGGTATTCATGGAATGAAATGAAGTAACGAATGAATGTATGAATGAAAGTATGAATGAATGAGAATGAAAGTAATGAAAGTGAATGGTAATGATGAAAGAATTAGTGAACGAAAGATAATGAACGAACGATAAAGATAATAATGATATTATCTATGTGTATGTATGATATATGATCACATGTAAAGGTACAGAACGGTTTTAATGAAAGCAAAGTATTTTTATTATAAAGTACAACTCACTTAGCAACATTGAGTTTATGTGTTTCCAGTTGGCAGGTAATGTTGCTGAGGATGGCATAGGGCGGCTACTCAGCTCTTTTGGATGGCCTTCTTTTGTTTAATGTTTTTTGCATTGTAATGCGAATTCACAATGTTATGAAATGAATGATTGTATTAACTTGCAAAAGCATTTATAAGGAAATGAAAAGTTATTTTAATGTTCCGCTGCAATATTTATGAATGTTAATTGTAAAGTTATATGTTTTACTAGCAATGATTTACAAGCTGTAAGCGTTCCAGGAATGGGGCCTTACAAGTTGGTATCAGAGCCAAAGTCTAAGTGAAAAGGGTAAAATTTCAAAATAAACCTAAACTTAAACTGAAAATTGGATAGAAAGGGAAGGGATGCTAGTCTGAGTAACTGTGTGCCATTAGGTATTTTTGTAATGTTAAACGGTATTACGTGTGCATGTTATGTGGTTTATGTGTTGTTTGTAGATTTTTATATTGATTTAGTCACAATAGGTAGTGCTTGGGGTATGAAGAGTAAGGTAAGTGCTAATCACAACTGGCCACTGTAATTAGGGACTTAGTATACTTGACATAAACTAAGCTATTCCTTGAATGACCGTGTTGGTGTTGAATCTTTTAGTGTGTGTGTGGATGGCTGACGGTAGATCTTCAAAAGCTTCACGTGGTGGAGGTCAGGTGCTGAACCAGGGGTTAAGAGAGGAAGACCCAGAGTTGAAAAGGTGGTTCATGAAGAACCTGAGACCCCTTATCCGGAGGGTGGTGATGAGAGTGCAAACTTAATGGCCTCGGTGAAAGATGCTGTGGTTGAAGAGGTGCATCAGGTCATGTAGATAATCTTACTGTCTATAGTAACTGAAGTGATTAAAGCTGTAGGAGAAAGAGAAAGGAAGGAAAGAAGTAGACCTACGGGAGAAAGAAGACAACCCGAGACTGAGATGGTTTTGTCTAACGACGAAGAAGAAGAGGAGGAAGAAGTGTCTGCGTCGGGGGAGGCACGAGGCTATAAATATGGGGTGTTTCAACAATGCAAACCCCCTACTTTTGATGGTAACGGCACTACTGCGGCTGCTCACCGGTGGGTGAGAGAAATAGAAGCTGTTTTGATCATCAGTGAGTGTCGGGAGGATTAGAAGGTAAAGTTTGCTGCCCACTCTTTTGTGGACTTGGCTCTATGCTGGTGGGACAATATAGTCCATGCCGAGGGTAGTCGGGCAATGGGAGGATGAGTTGGTCTGAACTAAAGAAGTTGGTGATTAAGGAGTTTTTTCCTCATAGAAAAATGGACAAAGTTGAGAGAGAGTTCCTGCAGCTGGTGGCGGGAACCATGACACATCAGCAATACACTATGAAGTTTAATGAGATGGCACGGTTGGTGCATGACCAAGTGACGCCTTTCTCATGAAAGATTAAATGGTACATTCAGGGTTTGCCATCAGATATTTGCAGGCACATGATTGCTGCCCGACCGAGCACGTTTAGGTCGGCGGTGAATTTGTCTGGGAGGTTATATGATGAGAGGGATGTGGTGGTATTGGCTGAAGGTAGCAAGAAGGGAGTGGTGACCGGAATTGGAATGGGAAAAGGTTTGTTCGAGGTAGGGTCCCAATGAGTAACAAGAAGGCCCGGGTAGATGACAGCTGTGTGGTCACATTTGGTGCAGGGTAGAAGAAGTGTGATAGATATGGGAAGGAGCATGCTGGAGAATGTAGGCTGGGATCGAACTTGTGCTTCAAGTGTGGGAGGATGGGACACATAGCAAAGGACTGTCGTGCGGGTAGATGTTTTAATTGTGGCACGGAGGGCCACATGAGTAGAGATTTTAAGAAGCCGAGGGCTGAGGTTCAGGGGTGAAGAAGGCTGGAGGAGAAGGACCGAGGGCAAATCCCAGGGCGTTTACGATGACGCAGGAATAAGTTGGAGTGGACCCTCATGTTGTGTCAGGTACATTTCTAGTAAACCAAACTTTAGCCTCCGTGTTATTTGATTTTGTTGCCAGTAAAAGTTTTATTTATGCTACTTTCTGTGCTAAACTGCCTATTAGTAGTAGTAGTGTTGATGTGCCCTATGATGTAGAAACTGCCATAGGTAAGTCTACCAGGATTTCTAAGATGATAGAAGACTGTGATGTGGAACTAGATGGTCATAAACTTCCTGTTAGACCGTTCATGATGACCTTAGGTGGTTTCGATGTGGTTCTTGGGATGGATTGGTTAGCGGATTACGAGGCGAACATTATGTGTCGCAAGAAGATTATTCGACTGACAGCGCCTAATGGGAGTAAGGTGACAATTTATGGGGATCGGGTCACGACGATCCTGAAAGTAATCTCAATGGTGGTGGCCGGAAAGTGCATGAGGCGTGGATTTAATGCCTCCTTGGCTTATGTGAAGGATTTAGAAACACCAATACCATAACTGTATAATGTACCAGTTGTGTGTGACTTCCCAGATGTGTTTCCCGAAGACTTGCCTGTAGTGCTGCCTGACCGGGAGATCGAGTTTTAGATTGATTTGATACCGGGTGCCCAACCTGTTGCCAAGGCACCGTATCGTTTGGCTTCGACTGAGATGAAAGAGTTGATGGAGCAGTTGTAATAGCTGCTTCATAAGGGGTTTATTAGACTGAGTATCTCTCCTTGGGGTGCTCCGGTTTTATTCGTGAAGAAGAAAGATGGTACTATGAGGATGTGTATTGACTACCGTGAGCTGAATAGGTTGACGATAAAGAACCGCTACCCCTTACGAAGAATTGAGGACTTTTTTGATCGGCTTCACGTTCTAGTTGGTTTTCAAGGATAGACCTTTGATTTGGTTACCATCAGTTGAATGTGAAGGAGCATGATATCCCTAAAACAGCTTTTTGCTCGCGTTATGGTCATTAAGAGTTTCTTGTGATGTCTTTTGGTTTGACCAATGCGTGAGCTGCTTTTATGGATCTGATGAATCGAGTGTGTTGGCCGATGTTGTATAAATCAACGATAGTTTTTATTGATGATATCATGATTTATTCGAAGAGCGAGTTTGAGCATGTCGGTCACATTCGGGAGGTTTTGGAGACGTTGAGAAAGGAGAAGTTGTACACCAAGTTTTCCAAGTATGCATTCTGGTTGCACGAGGTTCAATTCTTGGGTCATGCAGTGAATCCTAATGGGATTATGGTGAAGCCGGCAAAGGTGGAGGCGGTGATGCAATGGAAGTCTCCAAAGACGTGATCCGAGATTCGTAGTTTCTTGGGTTTGGCGGGCTACTACAGAAGGTTCATCCAAGACTTTTCAAACATCGTTTCTCCAATAACTAAGTTGACCCAGAAAGATGTGAAGTTTGTATGGGGTCAAGCTCAAGAAAAGGCGTTCGAAGAATTGAAGGGGAGATTGACCCAATCTCCAGTTCTGTCATTACCCCATGGGAGTGAAGATCTGGTGGTTTATTCTGATGCTTCCTACTTGGGGTGGGGTGTGTGTTAATGCAGAGAGGAAAGGTATAGCCAATGCATCCCAACAGTTGAAGGTTCATGAGGTCAATTATCCTACTCATGACCTGGAGCTAGCAACCATGGTCTTTGCGCCAAAAATTTGGAGGCACTATCTTTACAGGACGAAGTGAACCATATTCACTGACCACAAGAGCTTGAAGTACTTCTTTGAGCAGAAAGATTTGAACATGAGGCAGAGGAGATGGTTGGAGATTATAAAAGATTATGATTGCGAGTTCCACTACCATCCGGGCGAAGCCAATGTGGTGGCGGATGTCTTTAGCCAAAAAAAGAGGCCAGAGCCAATTCGGGTGAATGCATATCAGTTGATCATGACCTCAGATGTGATGAAGCAAGTCAAGGAGTTACAAGATGAAGCGTTGAAAGAAGATCACTTAACTCTGACAGAATGAGACGTCTGGTAGCGGAAATGGGTGAAAACTCGCTTGTTGTTAGAACACGATTTGGACGAATGTGGATTCCTTGTTTTGGGAATATACGCGTGAAGATTATGGATAAAGCTCACAAGACTCGATACTCCATTCATCCCGGTGCCACAAAGAGGTATGAAGACATGAAGAAAGATTATTGGTGGCCGGGTATGAAACGCGATGTGATGGAGTATGTGAGTAAATGCCTTACTTGTCTACAGGTGAAGGCCGAGCATCAGAAGTATATGGGAAGATCCAACCTTTGGATATACCAAAATGGAAGTGGGAGCACATCACCAAGGATTTCATTACAAAGTTGTCGCGTACCCCGAAAGGGTATGATGCCATATGGGTGATAGTCGACCGTTTGACAAAGAGTGCTCACTTCCTACCGATCCGCGAGACATATTCATTCGAGAGGTTAGCGCATCTATTCATCAAGGAAATTTTAACTTGTCATGGTGTGCCGGTCTCTATTGTGTCTGATCGTGACACCCGGTGTACATGTAAATTTTAGAAGAAATTCCATGACATGATGGGGACGAGGTAACGTATTAGCCCGCTATCATCCTCAGACAGATGGTCAGTCAGAATGGACCATTCAGACGTTAGAGGATATGCCTCGTGCTTGTCTTATCGATTTTGGAGGAAGTTGGGATGACCACTTACCGTTAGCCGACTTCTCATATAACAACAGTTATCATGCCAGCCTTGGTATGCCACCTTATGAGATGCTTTATAGGGTGACATTGGTCAAAAAGAATTAGGATGCGTTGAGGTAATCGAGGCTACGACTGAGAAGCTTGAAAGGATCAAAGCCTTCATGAAGGTAGCCAAATATAGAAAGAAGTTGTATGCTGATAAAAGACATAGACCGATTGAATTCTAGGTGGGAGACAGGGTCATGTTGAAAGTCTCTCCTTGAAAGGGTATATTCGGTTTAGAAAGTGGGGCAAGTTGAGCCGAAAGTACATAGGGGCTTTCCGAATCAATGCTCGGGAAGGAGAGGTGGCCTATAGACTGGAGTTACCAGATGAGTTAAGTGGAATTCACCCCATATTCCATGTATCTCATCTAAGACAGTGCTCAGCAGACGAGTATATGATTGTACCACTGGAGGATATCGAGGTAGATGAACGGCTTAATTATGTGGAGCAACAGTGGGGATCATTGGTCGAAAAGAGAAGAGGCTGAGGAATAATGTGGTTCCTCTTATGCGTGTACAATGGAAGCATAAGAAGGGATCCGAGTCTATGTGGGAGACTGAAGACAAGATGAAAAAACATTACCCACATTTGTTCGAGGAGTAAAAGGTTTTGGGGACGAAACGTATTTAGGGGGGTGGACTTGTAACACCCGGTTATTTTCCTTGATGCCAAAGAAAGAAGGAAAAGAGAAAGAAAAGAAATAAAGTCCAAAGTCGAGGGACCAAACTTGCCAAATGGAAAGAAACTTGAAAGAGTAGGAGATTAAGAGGGGAGGGCAACCCACACCCTCCCCCACACTCACAATTTTTTGGGTATAGAGAGAAAAGAGGAAGAAAAGTGGTCTCAAGCTTCGGTTTTCGTGGATTCGAGCGTGAAAGTTGGGATGTAGTGGGTTGGATTGAAGCTATACTTGACGGGATTGTTTGTGTGAGTTGTAGGACCCCTCTTTTACACGTTTTCAACTGATTTAGGGTTGGAACACATAGTAAAGTTTTTGAAATGTGTATGTTGAACCCGTATGTATGTGTTTGTGTGTGATGCGTGTGGGGTTTTTTTCAGGCTTGGGTGTGCTTGAATGATGTTGTGGTATGTGTTTCTAAGTTTTACGATGGTCGATTTGGGCTTAGAACAGGTTTGAGAGGGTTGGGCGACCGAATGGCATGCGATTGGAAGCCATATGGCTGAAAGGAGTGCGACTGAGGTTCACTCGCATGTGAGTCGTGCGACTGGAGTCCATACGCTTGTGAGTCGTACGATTGAGGGTTATTTGCATGGGGAGTCATGCGACTGAGGTCCATACGCCTTGGTCCATCCGCATTAGGTACATCCGCACAAGGTGTTCATCTGCATTAGCTCCATTCACATAGGATTAATCCGCATTGGGTCCATTAACATAGGGCCCATTCACCTGGTGTTCATCCGCATTATGTTCAGTCGCCTGGGAGGCCATGCGACTAAAGGGTGCCCATAGGCCCAAGTAGGGCTCGTGTACCCGAGGGAACATAGTTGATTTACTGACTTTCGGTGAAAACTATAGATCTAAGTTTTGACATGGAAGGTTCTCGGGGGTTCAAGTAAGATGACTTTTGAGGCCATAGAGGTTATGTTGGGCATGGATGATGATGACGTATGATGTTGAATGATTATGCATGATGTATGTTATGTATGGAAAATGATGCCATGTATGATGATGTTGACTGTGTATGTTGATGTTCCTTATTATTATGTATGATTATTTTTCTTTGGCTTTACGTGGAATGTTAATGAATGAAATGAAAGTATTGTGTAATGTAAAGTGGAAGATAATGAAAAGAGGAACATGATGAATGAATGCATGCATTAATGAACGATGGAAAGAAAAGAAAGTCTTGCAAGCCTTGTATGTCGGAACACGCCCATGAAAATCTTTCTTTGTGATTGACCATATGTATAGAACCTTTGTCACTAACCCTAGATATTGTGGCAAGGCTGCTGTGTGCCATGACGGAAGGTCTATGATAGACTTAGGCCCAGTATCCGTTTTATGCATGACGGTGGGTATAGCACATGACAATGGTACACCTGAATTTACCCTTAGGTACTATGGCCAAGCTGTTGTGCGCCATAATGGAAGGTCTATAATAGACTTAGGCCCAGTACCCGCTTTATGCATGATGGTGGGCCAAAGTTCATGGTATTGATGGAATGAAATGACATAACAATGAACGTATGAATGAAAGTATGAATGTATGAATGAATGAGAATGAAAGTAATGAAAGTGAATGGTAATGACGAACGAATGAATGAACGAAAGTTAATGAACGAATGATGAAGATAATAATAAGATTATCTATGTGTATGTATGATGTATGATCACATGTAAAAGTAAAGAATGGTTTTAATGAAAGCAAAGTATGTTTTATTATAAAACGAGAACTCACTCAGCACACTGATTTTTATGTGTTTCTAGTTGGCAGGTAATGTTGCTGAGGATGGCATAGGGCGGCTACTCAACTCTTTTGGATGGCATTTTTTTATTTTATATTTTTGCATTGTAATGCGAACGGCTGATGTTTTGAAATGAACGATTGTATTAAATTGCAAACGCATTTATAAGGAAATGAAAAGTTATTTTAATGTTCCGCTGCAATATTTATGAATGTGAATTGTAAAGTTATATGTTTTATGTGCAATGATTTACCAGCTGTAAGCGTTGCGGGAACGGGGCCTTACACAAGAAGATCATGCTCAGGCTGAAAGGATCCAAAGATGAGCATCTAAATATTAGGGAGGGTGATGAGGATGATGATGATGATGACGACGACGACGACGACGACGATGATGATGATGATGATGATGATGATGATGATGATGATGATGATGATGATGATTCTGATGAAGATGATGAGGGTGATGATGAAGGACTAAGTGGAAAAAAGAGAGGAGATGAAGATGATGAAGAAGGTCATGCTGCTGCATCAGCCTCTGCTCAGGGTCACGAAAGGCGCACTAAGAGAGCTCACGATCAAGGCACATCATCTTCAGCTCCTCCGGTTGAAGAATTGACCAATCAAGATAAAAGTAAAGATTAGATGTTTTGTATTTTGAAAACTTTTGTACTTGATTCAAATATTACATTGTTGTAATTTATGATTATCTATGTTTATCTAGGTTTAAATGTCTTCATTAACTACTAATGATTCGTGTGTTAAATGTTTAAATCAAGCAGATAAAACGTCCCAGCAAGATGAATATAATATTGCTCCCCTTTAGCAAATCATGTCTCAATTCACAATGATTCTTGATTTGCAAGGGATTGTGAGAAGGTCAGTGAGCTACTCTCCCAAAGAAGAAGAAATCATACACGACCTAACCGATAACCAACTTGCAGAGATGTTCAAACTGAATCCTGATGAGCTCATCAAAGATGCTCCAAAGGTCGATGTTATGAGTGATGACGAGCTAAACAATGTTGATGAAATAGAAATAGAGGATGTCACGTCAGATCACTATCCAGAGTACACTAACCGAGAGGGAAATGTGATCCCCGACTTAGGTGACACTCTCGGTAGTAGTACATTTGAAAATTTGGATGAGATGGAGAAAGAAAAAAATAAGGATGAAAGCCAAGCCCAAGCCTCGGATGCAGATGTTGATATAAAGAAGGCTGAATGGGCAGCTTGTTTTGCTGAAATACAAGCCCAACGCATAGCTCAAAAGAAAAGTGCCTACACCAAACTCTACAAGGTCAAGAAACATTTGAAGGCGTCTGGCAAGATTATTGCGTGGGCGTATTTTGAGGATTTAAATTTTTATCCTGTAAAAAGGGAGAAGGGAATAGAGTACCTCAAATATCCACATGATCTGAAGACTCTCCCAAGTTTTTAGCTCAACCAACTAGCATGCTTAAATCTACAATATGCTGATCCTAGAAGGATGTCAGGTTGGTTTGAGGTTGCTCTAAAGAAGGAACACCACACCAGATGGGTAAACATCAGACCTCAACAACAGAAGTTGTACATCCGTAGGTCTGAAGTGAATCCCATATCTGGAAAGCCTAAAGTAATGCTGAAGTGGAGTCCCCCGCGCACAATGTCGAAGATTCCCTTACGGGAAATGCCTCAGGACTTAACTCCACACTTCAAATGGTGGTATTATGACTAGAGAACAGGTGAAGCGGTCACAGTTCTAAATAGAGAGGGAAAATGGAAACTATCTATGTATTTGACCCAACATGCCTTACAAACTTATCTGTAGAAGATGTCTACACATTGTACAAATGGCCACTGTTCTATGACGCGCAAGATATTGTAAAAGTCCTCCAATTCCAGAATGTTATACGACTCTGCTTTGCGTTTGAAATACACGTAAGAGCCACAATACAAGAGAAGTACAAGAGGTTTCAGGAGCTTATGAAAAATGTCAGACGTTAAAGTAAACTAGGTCCAAGGGGGATTTTGTTGATACATATGTACCTAGTTTATGAGGTTAATGTAATTCTTTGTCATGTCTTACACATATGTAATGAATGAGTTGAATATAATATAATATGTGGTTGATACTTATAAATATTAATGTTTCATTGTTTATTGTGTGATAAAGTATAATGAACTAACTATATAGGTTTGAGTTTGTTGTGCATAGTTGCATAGTTCTTAGTCAATAATGATTGAGAAATGTGTTCAAACATAGTTATATGAGTCTTCATACGAATGGACCATGCTAATGGACCATACGCATGAATACATCATGCTAATGGACCAGTCGCACGACTGATCCAGGATATTGGATCAGTCGCATGATGGAGAAATAAGATTGACTCAATCACACGACTGAACCTTCAATCATGTGTATGGATCAATCGCATGATTCAGTCGCATGACTGAACCATGCTAATGGTTTAGTCGTACAAATGAAAGCCCATAACCTACAAATACCACCTAATTTGAAGAATTTGAAAACACTTGAATACTTTTAACACATACTCGTAACCTAGCCGTCCAGAGCATCCAGAAAGCCTGTTCCAAGTTCATAGTTCGCATCCGATCTTGTTCTACTCATTCTTAACGTTTCTTTAATCGTTAGATTGATCGGGATTACGTTCTCACTTATTGGATGGACAAGCAAATAGGATTCCAAACTATTTGATCTGGTTTCATGCATTATCAGTTAGTACTTTATACGTACACGGTCCTAACAGGAATGATGATAGAGTCTCGTACCACTTTCTTGGAGCTTGATGAAGACCATACTAGGCTTTGTCAAGCTTCTACACCCTGTGAGGGAAATCAGGATCTTCAAAGCCAGGTGGTTGACTTACATAGACTTCTTCAGTAATCATTCCATACAAAAAAGCACATTTCACATTCATTTGATAAATAGTAAACTTCGTGGATGCTAAATATGCAAGAATGATTCTTAAGGCTTCTAATCTGGCAATAGGTGCAAACACTTTTTCATAATCAATTCCTTCTTCTTGCCTATAACTTCTGCCACTAGTCTTGCTTTATTTCCGATGAGAATCCCTTTATCATCATTAGTGTTTCTGTACAGCCATCTGGTACCGATAGGGTATTGTCCTTCAAGAAGATTTACCAGTTGCCAAACTTCTTGCTTCTTGAACTGCATCAATTCTCCGTGCATTGCTTCAATCCGGCTATTCTTGAAGAACCTCTTTGATGTTTTTGGATATTGTTTGACAAAAACGTATGAGAACAAAAGATGTTTGCAATACTTGGCTTGCTTCTTGTCACCATTTCATTAAATTCACCATAATGCTTTTACTGGATGATTATTGTGTATTCGTGTGATTGGAAATGAGTCACCAGCAATGTTTACATCAAGATTGGAGACATTCAGATCATCTTGGTAAGAGGCACCTTCATCTTGTATTGTTGGGGAGTTATAAAGATAATCAGAATATGTTTCAGCGACTGCTTTAAAATTAGCAGCACTTTGATTGCTTCCATCATTTGAGGTTCTTTCTATTTCAACTGGAGGTGTAACTTGAATTTGATTTTTGACTTCGGTTGATAGGTCTTTTGAAGGTGATGATAACAAGTTGGGACAAGCTTTAGTTGAAACACTTTGATATTGAGATAATTGTCTGACAGGATCAGCTTGGAGTAGAACATCTTTATTCAGTCGCTCGGTAGAGGTAGGAGGAATAATTGGAAAGTCATCTCTTCTTTCTCCACATGAAGAAGGTTCAGGTGAGTGTAGTTTTATTGCCTTAGAAAACAGAAATTGATCAAAAGATTTTTTAAATGAGTCAATATCAAACAACCAGTAGGGACCATTTTTGGATTTGGGAAATGAATGTCCCTTGAATTGAACATTTATTGATTCATAAATTATATTTAATCTAGGATTAAAGACTCTGTAAGCCTTTGAAACAAAAGAATAACCTACAAAGAATCCTTAATGAGACTTATATAAAAATTTTCACAAATAGTCTCAAGTGTTTAATATTGAGATAGGATTGCCAAATGACTTGAAAAATCCAATAAATGGTGTACTGTGAAAGATAAGTTCATATGGAGTCTTGTTGCTTTCTTTTACAATCAATGTTCTATTTTGCACAAAACACAATGTGTGAACTGCTTCTGCCCAAAAGGTTATTGGCAGTTTAGCATCGGCTAGCATTGTTCTTGTTGCTCCAATCAGTGTTCTATTTCTCCTTTCAGCTATCCCATTTTGTTGAGGAGTTCTAGCTGCACTGTATTGATGAGCAATGCCTTTGGTTGCACAAAATGAACTCATATCTTCATTCTTAAGTTCTATCCCAGTATCACATCCGATTGTTTTGACTTTATGATCAAGTTGAATTTCAATTTTGTGATAAAATCTTTTATTATTGGGACGCTTTGTTTTTATGATGTAAAAAAACAAAACCCATATAAATCTTGAAAAGTCATCAATGATCACCAACCAATATTGTTTCTTGCCAATACTCATAACATGAGTTGGACCAAAAAGATTCATATGAAGTAGGTTTAATGGAGTATTGTTTTTGTTCATAAGCTTTGGTTTGTGGGAAGACTTATGCCGTTTCTCTTTTAGACACACGGAACAATGATCAATGAAGTGAAATTCCTTTTGGGGTAAACAAATGACATGGTTTCCCTTGACTAGTCTGTTCTTGTTTCTAAAACTGGTGTGTCCCAAATGTTTGTGCCATAGTTGTGACTCATCAAAAGATGCTTTTGATAAAAGACATGTTTCTTCTTTTGGAATGGTAGAATTAAGGTTTAAGACATATGTGTTATTCATCCTTGGGGTCTTCAAGACAACCCATTCATGAAGAATTTGAAATCCTGGTTTCAAAATGTAGCAATGAGTGTTAGTGAAGTGAGTTGAATATCTCTTGTCATAGATCTAAGACACGCTGAGAAGATTGAAATTCAGTTGTTCACAGTAGTTCACTATATCAAGGCTCAGCATCCCATTTGTCATAGATCCTTTACCATTAATTCTTCCACCTTGTGAATCTCCTCCAAATGCTACAGTAGTTCCTTGTATATGCTTGACGTAATGAAGGAGGGAACAATCTCTAGTCATGTGTCGGGAGCATCCACTGTCCATGTACCATAAGTTATTGGACCTATATGGATGACCTTGCAAGGACAAAAGAACTAATTAGAATATGGAACCCAAGCCATGATGATCTTAGGTTTCCCGTTCCTATCCATGATGGTGACCTTTTGGTACTTTGCTTTAAATTGTGATTTAGAGAGAGGTGTTCTAGGAGATTTCTGATGATATTTTGATTGGTTCATCTCATTAACATTAATTCAAGAGTCAGAGGAATAATGAACCTTTGATCCCTATTTCTTTGAAGAAATTTGGCCCATTTTTTATTATCAACAACATTTTTGGTTTGGGAAGATCATATATTGGCTTGATGTTGTGATATTTGTTTCTTTGATTCTTCCTCAACTCTTTTATGTTACTCATGTCATTATCTGATCCAGACGTCCTAGATTGATTATTATGAAAATGACTTTTGACTGTGGGTTTCACAGATGATGTTGGTGAGATAGGTTAATTTTGGGAAATTCTCAACCCTTTTTGCTTGAAATAAGAATCAGATATATTGTGATTATTCATATCACAGACTGAACAATATTTATTAAAATAGCAGTTTTTGGTAGAACGATTGTTCATGTCATAGATAGAGCAGATTGATTGAAAAAGCACTCTTCTGTTTTATGATTAGACATTTCACATATGTCACAATACAAATGTTTGTTTCTTGAATCTGATTTTGCTTTTGCTGACTTACTTCATTTAAACATTCTCAATTGTGTCTTAATCTTTGCTTTGAGTGAAGAAGCAAAATCAGCCTTTTTAGTAGTTTGCTTCACAACACTACTTTTGTTGACTGTTTTAGGCTGTTTTTGTTTCCTCACTCCTTTCTTGACTTCTTCCTCAAACTGATTAACATGCTCCTTATTTTAGATGTCAAACCCTACTCCTTAATTTGATTTTCATGATTAGGGGCTAATTGAATTTTGGTTTTTGAAATCAGTGAAATCTTATTTTTCTTTTGTTGTGAAACGCAAGGCCTTGTTCCTGGGACGCTTACAGCTGGTCAATCATCGCAAATAAAACATATAATTATATTAAATTAAATAAAACGTTGCAGCGGAAACATTAAAAACAACATTTTCATTTCATTATAAATACTTTTGTAGATTAATACAACATTCGTTACAAAACATCATTTGTTCGCATTACAATGCAAAAACATTAAACAAAAGAATGCCATCCAAAATGAGCCATGTTGCCGCCCCGTGCCATTCCCAGCAACCTTTACCTGCCAACTGGAAACACATAAAAGTTGTTGAGTGAGTTCTAGTTTTATAAAACTTTATATTACCTTTCATTCACTAAAACATTTTCTTTACTATTCGACATGATCACACATCATACGTACATCAAGGTAATAATTATTATCTTCATTATCTCTCGTTTCATACATTTCGCACGTTTCACACATTTCGTACTTATCCCATTTTCTGTACATTTATTATCTTTCTCTTCTATCTATGTCCTGTCATATGCTTAACCCCCTCTTGAGCACAAAACTATATCATCTAGGGTTAAGCGTCAAGGACCCCATATCGGACGTCTACAGTAGTCACATAGACTAACTTTCCCTATGTGTGTGAACTCTTATGGGTTAGCCAAAATCGCAAGCTACATAACACATAGTAACTACCAAATCACACAAATTGAAGCAGTCACCAAGACAACTCCTACTCTATGTATGAACCCTTATGAGTTAGCCAAAAACGTACGTTGTAAACACATAGTTGAGCTAACAACTCTCAGTGAGTTGTGAACCTCCTTTCATTTACTTGCAAGACTTTCTATTCGTTCAATCATCATGTTCCATTTTCATTATCTTAAATCTTTCACTTTGTTAAGATAATACTTAAAGTTCATAATCATAACCGCACCACATAAAGTCACATCATAATACGTAGTAAGGAACATAAGAAAACATATCATACATAACCATAACATCATCATGCGTCGTCATACATAACATATACCATCACACATCATCATAAACATCATGCATCATAAACATCATGCATCATATGGTCTCATACATATACATATGCATCACAAGCATAAGATATCATAAAACATAACTAATCCACCGCGGGACAGCGGGGGTTCGGGGGAGGTAGCTCCTCACAGCGGGGTCCTAGGGGCAGCAGCCCCTAGTGACATCCAAGGGGCAACGCACCTGGATGGGGTAACGTTTAAACTTCTTAAAATCTTGGTCATTTAATCCTATATTTATAATGCATTTCCAGCCCCAAACTAGTTCAAAACCTTTAAAATAGGGGATCTACACCTGTAGTCGATGAGTAGCTTCTCAATCAAGCTTTCAAAGAATGGGTTGCACTACACAGCCTGAAGATAAGTTAACACTCAAAGGAGTTAATTTCTCGCTAATTTCGCTGCTAATTTCGTTGCAAGATGAGCAGTTTCGATGCTAGTTTTGCCAGTAGTTTCGCTGCTAGTTTCGTTGTTACTTTCGCTACGAGTTTCGCTGCAAGTTTCCCTAGCAGTTTCGCTGGCATCTTCGCTGCCAGTTTCGCCCAACTTTCATTGGATAACCATGTCTGTGAAACTACGTGTGATACTGTAGTTTCGTACGAAGACCTATAGTTTCACTAGACGAATACATAATTTCACTCAATGAACACCTAGTTTTGAAGAAAGGGCTAAAAATTGCGAACCAACCCATTTTGACCCAAAACTTCAATCTTTTACATCCAAACCTTGGTTTATCACTCAATATACTATATCTAAGCTTCTTACATGTTTTCTTAAAAAACATGAGTTTTGGGCGAATGTTTGCCACTTTAAAAAACCCAAGCGCTAGAATCCGGGTTTACATCAAAATGAAAGATTAAATAATGTTTCTTCCCTGGATTCTTGGTGTTTTCTCGTTGTTTGGATGCCCATGAACACCGATCTTCATTCCCGTGATCAACCGAGTCTTAAATCTTCAATTATCTCCACTTTCTCTCTCTAAACTCTCTCTCTAAACTCTCTCTCTAAAAATTGCGTGTTTAGTTGCAAATGAGAGTTGCTCAAGCTGATCCGTTTATATATACCCGGCATTCCTATGACCTTAAACTCGTCAAACACATAACTCGTGAGGTCTACTCGGTCCATACTCCATTACCCACTATTTTGTTTACAAAATCTCGGCTAATCCCATTATTATTAATTTGTTGTGGACTTTATTCGGGGCGTTACATCAAACCATGTCTCATTAGCTTGAAATTTTTGATATTAATCTCATAATCAGAACTACTTTTAGCAGTAGGTTTCACTGACTTCACAGCGTTCTTCTTCCTTTTGAAACAACAGGTATAAATTTCACAAAGGGGACAATGGACTTGATTGGGATTGATGGTTTAATGACATTCATTGTCTTGTCTGAACACTCCTTGATTTTAATTGGGTGACCTAATTTAACTTTCTCCACATTTGTTTCAATGTAAATATTTGGTTTGTTTTGAGGATTTGTGACTTGTTTTACTATTGTTTTTGGTTTAGTAGTATTATGTTCAGATTGCCTTTTGAGTGTTTAATATTGATTCATCACAGTGTAGTTGTCATTGTAGGGTGGAGGACAAGACTTATACCCAATCCCAGACATATCCTTGAGATCCTTTTGTGAGTCAAGCATCTCATGCATCTTGACTGATGACAATTGAAACTTTTCAATTTTCACATCAATAAGTGTTTGTTCAAATTTAATTAAGCTAACTTTTTAGTTAGTTGCTCATTCTCAGCTACAAGAGTGTACTTCTCACCATGCAATTTTTCAATATCAGAGATGAGAGATTTAATTTTGATTTCAAAGCCTTTTATTTCTCTCTTAAGCATCTCTGACTTGACCTTTTTTCTTTTATTTTGTCATCCAGTTTATGATTGCGCTCTCGATAACCTTGTAACTCAGTAATGCCTTTATCACTACAATGGTTAGATTTTACCTTAGATGGCATAAGAGATGGACCATCATTGATGTGAGCAATGAGTGCATGATTCTAAAATAAGGCTTCACTTACTCTGCATAGAGACTCCAATCACATACTCCATCTTCTCTGGTACAAAAGCATTTGAGAATGACTAACTACTTCCATGAGCTTGATTAGTTAGTTGTGGCTGATTTTGAGAACGTTGTTGATGTTGTTGATGATGATATTTTTGTTGTTGATTGTTGGAGTGGAAGCTTGTGCTTAGTTATGAAATGGCTGACTTTGAGAATTCCTTTGAAAATTGATGTTGTTTCTTCTCGGAGCATTACATTCTTTGGTGAAGTGACCGGTCATTCCACAGTTAAAACACTTTACCTTGGACTTGTCATATCCAAGTTTGGTGTTTTCATTGAGGCTAAGCTTTCTCCCTTTTTTGAAGAAATTCTTCATTCTCATTGCAATCATAGCCATCTTCCACTGCAGATCTATTTCTTCCATATCATCTGAATCCATTTCTTCCAAATCTTCTTGGATCAAATGAGCAGAAGTGAGTCTGCCTCCCAGATAAGCTTCAAAACTAGCAACAAATGCATTGTAAGTTGCCTATTGCTCTTCTGATTTTGGGTCTTCATGAGCAGTTGAGGGAGTTGTAGTAAACCCTATTGGTTGAGATGATGTTCATGGCTTGTTTATTCATGGAGCAGCAATGAAATCAGTTGTCTTCACTTGATCTCTTAAGGAGAGAAAATCATCATCCTCAATGATGAATGTATTTTCCACGAAGTGAGTGTCTGATGGAAATTTGTAAGCTTTAATAACTCGAGAACCACCAAGATTCCTACTCCTTTCATCAAGTTCAAGAGCTTATATTTTTTCAATCATGATGTCCAAGGTGGTACTCTCTAGATCAAGAGTGTTTTTTAGCATCATAACATTTTGTTTACAACTTTTTGGAAGGTGTGAAGCATCTTATTGTTTAGTTCTTTTGTCCTTGTATGTTACTCCATGATCTAAATCATTCACGAGTAGCACAAATCTACGTAACTATTTAGAGATGGACTCTCCTTGGTGTGATGAAAAGTTTCATATTGATTAACAAGCTTACCTTGTTAATTTCAGCTACTTCACTGCTTCCTTCACACATTATGAGCAGTGCATCCCATACAGCTTTAGAAATTCCACACTTTTTAAGTATTTTAAGCACATCCATTTTCAGTGCTTGTGTGAGTAGAGAGTAAGCTTTGAGACCAACCATTATCTTCTTGTAATCATCATTATCAAGAGTCATGTTGGACCCTAAAAGGATCATACATGCCAATTCAATTGGTGAGTTAATGGTTGTTCTGCTGAGGTTCCCACAAGTCCAAGAATTAATGCGGATGAAGATCCTGCTGGAAGAACCAAGTGTGGCTAACCGCATTTTTTAATGAGGAAGTCATGAAACTAATGCAGACAAGTGTTTGTTCTTCCACTTTAACAAATACGGAGAGCTTAGAAGAATATGCAGACAAGATTTTGTTCATCCGCATTTGCCAATGCGGATGACTAGACAAATGCACAAAAGTATTTGCTCAGCTGCATTAACCAATGTGGATGACCAACATACTAATGTGGAAGATCAAGTAAAGAAATGCTCATCAAGTCAACTCATCTGCATTTCCAATGCGGGTGAACAAGAAGAAATGCGAATGAAGACTTAGACTAGTTCTGATGTAATAGGTGAGAGGGGTAGTTTAGTCTTTTTGTAAAAGGCAGCTTGTTTGCCCATAAATAGAATAGACAACCTCATACATGAGGTGAGATAATATAGACAATCAGAATATTTTGTATTCCCTAGGTCCATTATTACTGTTCTTGATAAACCCTAGCATTTATTGTAACCAATCACATTTATTAATACATACAAAGCATTTTTGAGTATTTATTATGCATTGAATGTTTCTTGGTTGTATGATTCCGTCATTCAATCACTAACTCAATCATTATATTTGAACCTGGTTGAGAATCTCAATCTCACTACCCAGTCAATTGGTATCAAAGCTTTGGCTCTCGGTTCTTTTTCAGATCTAGCCAAGATCTGAATAGAACTTGATTGATTTGGTCATTGAGTTGATAATAGAGTA
Source organism: Flaveria trinervia (assembly GCA_025506515.1). NCBI lineage: Eukaryota > Viridiplantae > Streptophyta > Magnoliopsida > Asterales > Asteraceae > Flaveria > Flaveria trinervia. Next base: position 28,840,685 of record CM046456.1, read on the forward strand.
TTCCATCATCTCTACTTAGTAAACATCAAAAAGTACTCTTAAACCGAACTCTGTCAACACGTTCTCACCTTCAAGAGCTATACACAAAACCAATAGATTCATACGAAGAATAGGAATATAACAAATGTTGCGACAGAAACCAGGAAACACTAAAATATCCGATTTACTAAGCATTTGTTGAACGATTTGGACTACTCAAACTAATTAATCTTAAAACATACCTAATCTATAAGAAATTACATTAGTCTTAAACATAAATCTGAGTTTATGCAGTGGAAAATCAGATTAAGAAATTACATCACAGGTGTAGATCCTGATTATTTGATCTCAACATGCAAGGGGCTACACATCCTTCTCACTCTGTCGGCAGATCAAGCTGCCATTTACAAGACGACAAGAATACCCATTAAAGACCTGACTCTTGATGATGAAGATTACAAGAAAATCAGGATTTATCTCAAAGCTTACTCCATCCTCACTCAAGCACTTAAGATGAATGTACTAAAAAGACTAGAGAAGTATGGTACTGCTAGAGCAGTATGGGATGCACTACGAATTATGTGTGAAGGAAGCAGTGAAGTTGCAGAAATTAACAAGGATAAGCTTGTTAATCAGTATGAAACATTTCATCAGGGAGTCCATATCCAAACAACTGCACAGATTTTTACAATTGGTAAATGACTTGAAAATCGTGGGAGTCACTTACAAGGTCAAGGAATTAAACAAGAATATGTTGCACATTCTTCGAGAAACCTGGAAACAAAATGTAACCATGTTAAAGAACACTCTTGATCTTGAGAGTAAAATTCTGGGTATAATGATAGCCAAGATAAAAGCATTGGAGTTAGATGAAAGAATCAAAAACTTGGGCGGACCGAAAGTGTTTAAGGCATACAAATTTCCATGAGAATCTCAATCTGTGAAAAATGTCTTCATTACTGAGGAGGATGATTTCATCTCTTCAAGAGATCAACTAAATACCACAGGGTTCATTACAACTCCATCAAATAATCATCCATCAACATCATCCCAAGCATCCGGATTCACTACTACTCCTACAACCACTCCTGATGACCCAAGATCCGAAGAACAAAAAGCAACTTACAATGCCTTTGTTGCAAGCTTTGGATCATATTTAGGAGGAGACTCACATCTGCACAATGCTCCAGGAAGATTTGGAGGAAATGGATCAAATGATGTAGAAGAAATGGATCAGATGATGTAGAAGAATGGATCTACAATGGCAAATGGTCATGATTGCTATAAAGCAAAGAAATTTTTCAGAAAAGGTACAAAGCTCAGCCCTAATGAAAACACAAAGCTTGGATATGATAAATCTAAAGCGAAATGCTTCAACTGTAGCATGGCTGGCCACTTCTCCAGAGAATGCAATGCCCCCAAAAGAAACAACTTTCAAAGAAATTCTTAAAGCCAGTCATCCACACAGTCAAACTCAAGCTTTCACTCCAATAATCATCAGGAGCAGTATCATCATCCACAAAAACATCAATCATATCAAAATCAACCTCAACTAACAAACCAAGCTCATGGAAGTAGTCAGTCATCTGCAAATGCTCTTATGATAAAGCACGATGGAGCTTGTATGTAGAGGAAGTCAAGCCTCAATTTCAAAATCATGCATTTATGGCTCAAATCAACGATGGTCCATCTCCAATGCCTACTGAGGTAAAATCTAACCTTTGTAGTGAAAATTGTATTACTGAATTGCAAGGTTATAGAGAACATAACCATAAACATGCAGATAAAAAAAGAAGAAAATGTTAAGTCAGAGATGCTTAAGAGAGAAATAAATGTATTTGAAATCAAAATAAAATCTCTCATCTCTGACATTGATAAATTACATGGTGACAAGTACACTCTTGCAGCTAAGATTGAGCAACTGATTGAAAAGTTGGCTCAATATAAAGTTGAATATACACTTAACAAAGTGAAACTGGAAAAGTTTCAATGGTGTTAAGTTAAGCTGCAAGAGATGCTTGATTCTCAAAAGGATCCAAAGGACATGTTTGGGATCAGGTATAACACTTGTCCTTCACCGTACAATTACAACTACACTATCATGCCTGAATCTATTGCACTCAATGAGAAAATTGAACCTAATACTATTGAACCAAAAACAATAGTGAAACATATCAAAAATCTTTATAACCAACCAATGCTTACATTAAAACCAATGAGGATAAAATCAGATTAGGACACCCAATCAAAATCAAAGAGTGTTCAGACAAGGCAGTGGGTGTCATCAAACCCACAAGCCCCGTAAAGGCAATTGTTCCATTTGAAAAATTCATACCTTCTGTTTAAAAAGGTAAAAAGAAGTTTGTGAAGTCAGTGAAAGCCATTACTAAAAGTAGTTCTCATAATGAGATTATATTTCCAAACAAATCAAAAAAAATCAGACAAGGTTTCACTGCAAAAGAAACAAAAAAGATCACTAATTTCAACGTGTAAAACTCTGTCAGACCCCCAATCTTCAAAATTAAGATAAGGTGTTGGTTTTGACTTATGCAACAAGGAACACATTGATCAGTTTGAGAAAGTGGTAAAGAAAGGGTTGAAGAAACAAAAACAGCCCAGAAAATCAAATAAAAAGGCTGCTTTTGATTCATCCCCTCAGCAAAAGAAAGTGGCTTAGCAGCAAAGGAGAAAATCAGCTGAGTCCCACAAATCAAAATCTGATTCAAGCAACAAGCAAATGTATTGTGACATTTATGATATGTTCAATCACAAACAGAAGAGTGCTATTACATCCAATATTGCTCTATCTGTGACATGAACAATCACTCCATCAAAAACTATTATTTTAACAAATATTGTTCAGTCTGTGTTATGAACAATTATAATACATCTGATGGTTACTTCAATCAGAAGGAGTGAGAACCGCTCAGAAGAAACCATCTCAATAACATCATCATGAAAAACACAAGTCTGGAGTCATTTGCACACCAATCAATCTAGGACATCAAGATCACTCAATGACAGGAGTAAAACAAAAGAAATGTGGAAAAGTCAAAGAAACAACCATTACATTAATCAAAAGTCTGACTTTTCAAAACCTAAAATGATTTTTGAAAATCAAAAACGGTTTAAAGTTCTTCAAAAGAATAGATATCAAAGATTTCACTACTCATCTGATCTTCTATTGATGTTGATGGGAAGACTCTAGGAAAATATCATAAGTAATCTCCAAGGTCACCTCTAAATAGATCACAATTTAGAGGAAGGTATCAAGAAGTCACCATAATAGATAGGAACGGGAAACCCAAGACCATCATCGCTTGGGTTCCACATTCTAATTAGTTCTTTTGTCCTTGCATGGTCATCCATATAGGTCCAACAGCCTATGGTACCTGAACAGTGGATGTTCCCGACACATGACTGGAGATTGTTCCCTCCTTCATGACTTCAAGAAAATACAAGGAACTACTATGGCATTTGGAGGAGATTCACAACATGGAAGAATTACAGGTGAAGGATCTGTGACAAATGGGATGTAGAACTTTGATAGAGTGAACCACTATGAACAACTAAACTTCAATCTTCTAATTGTGTCTCAGATCTACAACAAGAAATATTCAACTCCTTTTACCGACACTCATTGCTATATTCTGAAACCAGGATTTTAGAACTTTGAAGAATAGGTTGTCCTAAAGACTCAGAGGAAGAATAACACCTATGTATTAATCCTAACTTCTATAACACCAATTGAAGAAACATGCCTTTTGTCAAAAGCATCATTTGATGAGTCCCAGCTTTGGCATAGGCGTTTGGGGCACACAAACTTTAAAAACATGAACAGATTGTTCAAAGGAAACCATGTCATGGTATTCCACAAAAAGAAAATGATCACTGGTTAGCGTGCCTCAAAGGAAAACAACATAAATCCAAGCTGGTGAACACAAACAATACTCCATTGAAGTTAATTCACATGGATCTGTTTAAACCAACTAATGTAATGAGCGTTGGAAAGATACAATATTGTTTGGTGATCATTGATGAATTTTCACGATTTACATCGGTTTTCTTCTTACTTCATAAAAACGAGGCACCCCAAATAATACAAAAATTATCACAAAAAATGAAAATCAACTTGATGTAAGGTCAAAACAATCAGAACTGATAATGGAACTGTGTTTAAAAATGAAGACATGAGTTCTTTTTGTGAAACCAAAGGCATTGCTCATTAATTCATTGTAGCTTGAACTCCTCAACAAAATAGGGTAGCTGAAAGAAGAATTAGAACACTAATTCAAGCAGCAAGGAAAATGCTAGCCGATGTTGAACTACCTATCCCCTTTTGGGCAGGGAAGTTAACATATCGTGCTTTGTGCAAACTCTGATTGTAAAAGAAAGTAACATGACTCCATATGAACTGCTCTTTCACAGAAAAACATTTATTGGATTTTTCAAGTTATTTGGTAGTCCAATCTTAATATTAAACACCCGAGACTATTTGGGAAGGTTTTCATCCAAGTCTGATGAAGGATTCTTTGTACGTTATTCTTCTGTTTCAAAGGCTTACAGAGTGTTTGATCCTAGATAAAACATTATTGACGATTCAACTAATTTTCAATTCAAGGAACATTCGTTTCCCAAATCTACAAATGGTCCCGATTGGTTGTTTGATATTTACTCATTTACAAAATCATTTGATCAATTTCACTTGTCTTATGTAGGAAATCTACATTCAGTTGAAACCTCTACAAGTGTAGAAAGAAGGGATGCCTTTCCATTGATTCCTCCTACACCTACTAATACATGAATGAAGATGTTCATCTTCAAGCTGATCCCATCAAAAAACCATCACAAAACCAAAGTGTTTCAACTAAAGGAGGTCCAAGCCTGTTACCATCACATTTAGAAGATCTGTCCACAGAGGTCAGAAATCAAAAATAAGCTACTCCTCCAACTGAAATAGAAAGAACATCAAATGATGAAAGCAATCAAAGTGCTACTAAAGTTGAAGAAGTCAATAAAACGAAGTCTAATTAACTTCATAATTCCCCAACAGTTCAAAATGAAAGTGCCTCTTACCATAATGAACTAAATGTGTCCAACCTTGATGTAACCATTACGGGTGAGTCCATTCCAACGACCAGAATACACCAGAATCATCCAATTGAAACCATTATTAGTGAACTTTATGAAAGGGTGACAAGAAGCAAGTCCAGTATTGCAAAAATCTATTTGTTCTCATGCATTCTGTGTCAAACAATACCCAAGAACATCAAAGAGGCTCTTCAAGACAATAGCTAAATTGAAGCAGTGCAGGAAGAATTGCTTCAATTCAGAAGCAAAAAGTATGGAAACTAGTAGATCTTTATGAAGGACAATACCCTATCGATACCAGATGGCTGTATAGGAACAAGACTGATGATAAAGGGATCATCATAAGAAATAAAGTAATATTAGTGGTGTTAGAATCTATAAGCCCAAGACACATAGAACATTGATGCGGTTAGTATGTCATGATCCAAGTCGGGTTATACCCAATAACAAGCTTAGAAAACACCAATTAATATTTAATTAATCATATGATCATGCAGTTAAATATTTACACCAATTTAGAAAATGGGATTTCTAAATAAGTTGCATATGAGAAGGAACAACTTATTAGAATATTTTGTTCAACAATATTATTTGAAGTGGTATTTAAATGAGTTAAATAGTACCAAATAATAATGAGAAATTATAACTTATAAGTTAATTGGTTAATTTTATAAGTTATAAAACTTGTACATACAATTAAATGGTAATTATATGTCTAGTTGCAAGACCATTTTAATGTGTGTGTATGTGTTTAATTTAAAGAGGGAAAACCATTTTGAATGAGTTTTGGCCGTCCCCCCCCCCCCTCTATTTTCTCATTGGACCATTTTGTTTTGAGAATAACACACACATTAAGTGGTCTTGGGGTTCTCCTTTTCTCTACAATTCACAATACATGCAAACAAAAAAGCTCTCTATTCTCTCTCAAAATCTTGGTTCTAGCAGCTGAAAGTTGAGGGTTTTTGTCGCTTTTGTGGTGTTTCTTCCTAACAAGAAGGTGTGTTTGCAAGATAAGCTTGGGGTATAACACTTGAGGGTTCCTCCTCTTGGAACCTTGGTCGATTTCATCTTCCCACATCATCAAATTTGCTGCTGGAAGTTCACAATCTTGAAGGTCTTTTGGCAGCTTTCATTTTGGTTTTTGGTGACCAAATCCAAGCAAGAATGATGCTTACTTAGAGCTTTGTGGGAGTCAACATTTGAGGACATCCAACCTTGAAGCTTTGGCCATATTTCACCCTTCTAACTTCTTCTTTGGTCGACTTCCAACTGCTGAAAGAGGTAGTTTGGCAGCCCCTTTGTGGCTGCCATATTGTGTTGTTTTTATGTACACATAGCATGTTTAGTCACATATTATGATCCTTTGATTTATGGGTTGTTTTAAGCACTTATATGGTCACCTAAAGAACATAATTTTCATCTTATAAAATCGGTTTTAAAGTTGTTATTCCGCTGCGTTTTTCTGAAAGTTTAAATGGTTAAACTTGTTTTTATGTTCTAACAAACCCTTCAATGGTATCAGAGCCGGTTATGTGGATAACTTGCTTGGTTTTGTACTTTAAAATCAGTTTTAGAGGATAATTATAAACTCATAATAGGCTGATTTTGGTTGATTGAATAAACCCCATGTCTTTCAAAGTTATATCTTCATGCTTATGATTAAACTTTGAAAGATAGAAATATGAATTGGTTGACATGTTTGGTTGTTGTTTGTTTCAACAAACACACCCAAATTTTCAGTTTATGTTGGCTGAAAATTTAAGGTTTAATGGGGTTTATTTTGTTTATTGAATGATTTCAATGATTGTTCATATGATAGTGCAACCTAGCTTAAGACCTTGTGTTGTTTTGGTTGGATTGAATGTATTTATTTGATTATAATCATTCAATTGGGTGTAAAGTTTTGTTCTTTTATTTTGTCTATTTATTCATGGGGATGTAATAATAGATTAGCTTTTTTTTTAGAAAATATGTATTAGTATATGTATTTTGTAAAAGAAGATGCTTTGGAAGGAGGCACAAGAGGAAGACACAAAAGAAGAACTTGAAGCATATGGATGCAAGTTCAAGTGGGGGTCTAAGAAGACCTCAATTTTGTGTTGTATTCCAACCTTAGGAAAGACCAAATGACCACACTTGTGATGGCAAATAAGTGTGGTCACAATAGTAGCTAAGGTTATGCACATTATGGTGTTATGTGTATGCATGTTTGTATGTTTGTTATTTGATTGTATGGTTGATATTTTGATATGCATTACAAACTAATTAACAAACTTAACAAGCTATAAAAATGATGGTTCTTAATCATTAAAAGGTAATAAAATGTTATTAAATGATTTAATGATTTTAAAGATTAAAATAGGTTTTAATCAAAGGACCAAAGGGTACCTTGTATTTGAAAGCATGCAAATACAAGTACAAAGAGTTTTCTAAACTAGAATTATGAAATCTCTAAACATTGACAAACAAGATCAACACCGTCCTTTTACATAACACTTGAGTCACTTGGGAACTCTTAGGGGATAAAGGTCACCTAACCACTTTGAGGGAACTTGTGACTTAAGGTGAGAATGCCATATTCGTGGGATAAAGGTCACCTAACCACTCATTTTGGCAAACTCACACGTGTGTGTAAGTAGGATATCTTGATTTGCAAACCATGTTAAATGGATCACCTACAATATGGTTTCCAAATGGTGTTGATGGGATTAACATGTCGACTTTACATATGATGTTTAAAGTCGATCCCATACCTCTAGAAGTTGTAACTGGTTGCAACCGTCAATCGTTGACCACCTTATTAATTTAAATCGTGGGATAAAGGTCACCTAACCACAACTTAAATGTAATGTTGGGTTCTAGTCTTTAATATAAAAATGACCTTAAAAGGCATTAATTATTATAATAGCAATATCGAAAATACTAAAATAGATCTTTGTTAAATTTTGTAGATGGCCACCAACAATGAAAATCACGATAACTCATTCGCGTCCAACCAATCATTACGAGCGATCCTCCAAAAGGAACGTCTAAATCATAACAACTTTATTGATTGGTATCGAAACTTGAGAATCGTTCTCAAGCAAGAGAGAAGATCATATGTTTTAGACGACCCTATCCCCGATCAACCTACTGAGGATGATGAGGAGGCCTACAATGATTGGCTCAAGTACACTGAGGACTCTATCCAAGTGTCTTGTCTCATGCTAGCGAGCATGACTACGGATCTCCAAAAGGAGTATGAACATCACGAAGCATATGACATGATAACCCAGCTGAAAGAAACGTTCCAAACGCAAGCAAGGGTTGTGCGCTTCGATACAGTTCGAGCACTCCATGCATGTCGTATGGACAACAACCAATCTGTTTCATCTTATGTACTTAAGATGAAAAGCCATATTGACCGCCTCGAGAGGCTTAATTGTCCTGTCTCGAAGGAATTGGCACGGATTTGAACCTTAATGGCCTTACCAAAAAGTTCGAGACATTCATGTTGAACTACAACATGAATGCATGGGACAAAAGCATTGGTGAGCTTCACTCAATGCTGAAAACGGCCGAGGCGGCCATGGGTAAAAGGGTTTTACCCGTTCTCACCATCAATGAAGGTGGGAACAAGAAAAGACCTCATCCCGCACCCAAGGCAAAGGTTGCTAGGGTAAGGGACCAGTATGGGAAAGGGGAAAGGGGTGGAAAGGGTGCCAGCTAAACCGCAAGAGAAGAAGCAAAAGGTTGCTACCAATGACCCATGCTTCAAGTGTGGGGAGATTGGACATTGGGCAAGAAATTGTCCTGTCCATCTCCAAGAGTTGAAAGCCAAGAGGGATGCCGGGCAGACCTCAGGTACAATATACATGATTCATATGATCTTAATGTTACATCTTCAAACACACGGGTATTAGATACCGGATGTGGAACTCATATTTGCAATTTGTTGCAGGGGTTCAAAAGAAGTAGGGACTTCAATCAAGGGGATGTGAGCCTCTTCATGGGCAATAGAACCAAAGTCCAAGTTGAAGCTCGTGGGGACTACATCTTAAAACTTCCAAGTGGCTTGGATGTTATTTTGAAGAATGTTTTGTATGCTCCTAGTTTGACTAGGAACATTATTTCTGTATCCCAATTAACACTTTATGATTATGTATTATCTTTTATTGAAAAATATATCATGTTTCTTTAAATGATATGTTCTATTTTAAAGCTATACCCATTAATGGTATTTAGGAATTGGTTCATGAAAATGCTTTAAATAGTTCATTGTACCATACTAACACCAAGAAACTCAAGTTAGATTTGAGTGACACCTATCTTTGGCATTGTCGTCTTCGTCATATAACAAGAAACGTATACAAACACTTCAAAAGAATGGTCTTTTAAAAATGAATGAATGTGATTCATTTGATGTATGTGAATCTTGTTTACAAGGTAAAATGACTAAGCCACCCTTTAGTGGAACTAGCGAAAGGGCAAAAGATTTATTAGGAATCATACATTCGGATGTATGTGGTCCTTTTAAACCAATGACCAGGAATGGTGAAAGATACTTCATTACCTTTACCGAAAATTATAGTCACTATGGGTATGTGTACTTATTAAGGCACAAAGATGAAGCTTTTGAAATGTTCAAAATCTTCAAGAATGAAGTAGAAAATCAACTCAACAAGTCGATTAAAGTTCTCCGCACCGATAGAGGAGGTGAATACCTAAGTGATGCTTTTCAAGATCATCTTAGGAATTGTGGGATTGTCTCACAACTCACTCCACCTGGAACACACAACACAATGGTGTGTTTGAGAGGAGGAATAGAACCTTATTGGATATGGTCCGATCTATGATGGCTAGAAGCATATTACCTCTATCATTTTGGGGTTTCGTTTTGCTCTCCGTGGCCCGTATTCTAAATATGGCCCCAACCAAAAAGGTGGAAAGCACACCTTTTGAGATATGGCATGGAAGAGTTCCATCCCTATCATACTTAAGGGTCTGGGGAAGTGAGGCTTATGTTAAGACTCCCAACCCAAACAAATTGGAAGTACGATCCACCAAGTGTATCTTTATTGGATATCCTAGAGATTCTATGGGATATTATTTCTATGATCCACTGGAACAAAAGGTGTTTGTTGCCAGAAAGGGTGAGTTCTAGAAGCAAAGTTCCTTATGGAAGGAACTAGCAGTAGAACAGTGGATCTTGAGGAGGATCAAGAACCACAACCCGATACACGTTTGGTTGAAACTAGCACTTAACATGAAGATGTTAAAGATGATCAAATGGTTGATCAATACACACAAAACGTTCACAGAAGTGGTAGAACTAGTAATCCACCTGAAAGATACGGATTTTTCATGATGGATGCTATGTGGTAGATTCAGATGAACCAACCCCATACCATGATGCAATGTCCAATTTGGATTGTGACAAATCGTTTGAGTCCATGAACGTTGAGATGCAATCCATGTTTGACAATCAAGTTTGGGAACTTGTTGTACCACCTCTTAATTCCAAGGTAGTTGGAAGTAAGTGGGTTTTCAAGAAGAAAACCGATATGCATGGAAACTTGGATACTTATAAAGCTAGACTTGTAGCAAAGGGTTTCACTGAAACTCAAGGGGTTGATTATGATGAAACCTTCTCACATGTTGCGATGCTAAAGTCTATAAGGACATTGTTTGCCATAGCTGCTCATTATGATTATGAGATTTGGCAAATGGATGTCAAAACCGCTTTCCTAAATGGATATCTTGAGGAAGATGTATATATGGTTCAGCCTGAAGGTTTTGTCGATCCAAAACATCCTAATAAAGTATGCAAGTTAAAGAAATCAATCTATGGATTGAAGCAAGCATCGAGAAGCTGGAATCATCGTTTTGATGAGGAGGTAAAGAAATTTGGCTTCATCAAAAACGCTGATGCGGCTTGTGTGTATAAGAAGGCTAGTGGGAGCACAATAACTTTCCTAGTATTGTATGTTGATGACATACTACTATTTGGAAATGACATTCCAACCTTGGAAGGTGTAAAAACCTGGCTTGGAAGTTGTTTTTCCATTAAGGATCTTGGAGAAGCCGCCTATATTCTAGGAATAAAGATCTATAGGGATAGATCAAGGCGGTTGATTGGCTTAAATCAAAGTGCGTATATTGATAAAATCTTGAAAAGGTTCAAGATGGAGAACTCTAAGAAAGGTACCGTACATATTCAAAGAGGAACGATATTGAGTACGACTCAATGTCCTAACTCAAAGGATGAGCAAGATAAAATGAAGGCAATCCCATACGCATCTGCTATTGGTTCCATCATGTATGCGATGATATGCACTCGACCGGACGTGTCATGCGCCTTAAGCATGACAAGCCGTTACCAGCAAAATCCTGGAAACAGTCATTGGATGGTTGTTAAGAACATACTTAAGTACCTGAGGAGGACAAGAGATCTGTTCTTAATCTATGGATCTGGGGATGAGGAACTCATTGTAAAAGGTTACACGGATGCGAGTTTCCAAACCGATCGTGATAATTCTCGGTCACAATCGGGATATATTTTCATTCTGAATGGAGGAGTGGTCTCTTGGAAAAGCTCCAAACAGGATGTGGTGGCTCTATCAACTACAGAATCAGAATATGTCGCCGCCTCATTGGCAGCTCAAGAAGCTGCATGGTTAAAGAAATTCATTGCAGATCTCGGGGTTGTCCCTTCCATTCAGGATCCCCTAAAGATCTTTTGTGATAACGAGGGTGCGATTGCTCAAATCAAGGAACCTCGTGCTCATCAAAAGACTAGGCATATTGAGCGGAGATTCAACTACATACGAGATGAAGTTGAAAAAGGAAAGATATGTATTCGCAAAGTTCACACGGATCAGAACATTGTTGATCCTCTCACGAAGCTCCTTGAAAAGGCAATGCATGAAGGTCATACTTGTGCCATGGGACTTCGATATTCTAGTGATTGGATTTGATCTGTAAATTTTGTATTTGGATATGTGGACTCTATATTATTTGAATAAAATTATTTGGTTATAATGCTTCAATTAATGTTCCATTTAGCATGTTTAATCCATGAGTAAATTGTTTACTCTAAATGTTCGTAGTCGTTCATACTTGTGGGAACAAGTATGAGGGTAAGACTATTATGAACTTGGATTGGTTGTTATTCATAAGGATGAATATAGAGCAATGGGCTGCTACCAAGGTTCACAGATATTTGTGGGATACAAATATTGGACTAACCCGCATCTCAAATTTTACTACATGGAATCTTATTGATTGATCATAAGTAAATTTGAGTTAAGGAGAATATCATTTGGTATCCTCCGACCAGAGATACATATTGGGTTTTGATATTCACCAAGTGTTATACCTTGAACTAATTCTTCACTGTCCTGAAATAGTAGACAGCACATAAGGTTATGTTCAGGTATGACATGAGTATTTGTGAGAAACGTATGTAGTCAAGATGGAATTTGTTCCTCTTATTCGTTGAGAGTTAGATGTCTAAGTCCTCATAAGTTAAATCAACAAGGAATGATCACTCTATGTTCTTGGATTTAACATCACATCTGTAACAAAAGGATAAATGATTAATTCACCTAAATCATTTCAAGTAGGATACTTGAATGGGATGATGTTATTGAATGGCTATATGTTATGCGTATTAAGGGTAGTAAACCATTGTTAGGCGGTATTTACTACTTGCATCAATCTTCTATGAATCTTGTGCAAGTGGGAGATTGTTAGAATCTATATGCCCAAGACACATAGAACATTGATGCGGTTAGTATGTCATGATCCAAGTCGGGTTATACCCAATAACAAGCTTAGCAAACACCAATTAATATTTATTGATGATATGATCATGCAGTTAAATATTTACACCAATTTAGAAAATGGGTTTTCTAAATAAGTTGCATATGAGAAGGAACAACTTATTAGAATATTTTGTTCAACATATTATTTGAAGTGGTATTTAAATGAGTTAATAACACCAAATAATAATAAGAAATTATAACTTATAAGCTAATTGGTTAATTTTATAAGTTATAAAACTTGTACATACAATTATATGGTAATTATATGTCTAGTTGCAACACCATTTTAATGTGTGTGTATGTGTTTAATTTAAAGAGGGAAAACCCATTTTGAATGAGTTTTGGCCGTCCCCCCTCTATTTTCTCATTGGACCATTTTGTTTTGAGAATAACACACATTTTAAGTGGTCTTGGGGTTCTCCTTTTCTCTACAATTCACAATACATGCAAACAAGAAAAAGCTCTCTATTCTCTCTCAAAATCTTGGTTCTAGCAGCTGAAAGTTGAGGGTTTTTGGAGCTTTTGTGGTGTTTCTTCCTAACAAGAAGGTGTGTTTGCAATATAAGCTTGGGGTATACACACTTGAGGGTTCCTCCTCTGGAACCTTGGTCGATTTCATCTTCCCACATCGTCAAATTTGCTGCTGGAAGTTCACAATCTTGAAGGTCTTTTGGCAGCTTTCATTTTGGTGTTTTTGGTGTCCAAATCCAAGCAAGAATGATGCTTACTTAGAGCTTTGTGGGAGTCAACATTTGAGGACATCCAACCTTGAAGCTTTGGCCATATTTCACCCTTCTAACTTCTTTCTTTGGGCGACTTCCAACTGCAGAAAGAGGTAGTTTGGCAGCCCCTTTGTGGCTGCCATATTGTGTTGTTTTTATGTACACATAGCATGTTTATTCACATATTATGATCCTTTGATTTATGGGTTTGTTTTAAACACTTATATGGTCACCTAAGGAACATAATTTTCAGCTTATAAAATCGGTTTTAAAGTTGTTATTCCGCTGCATTTTTCCGAAAGTTTAAATGGTTAAACTTGCTTTTATGTTCTAACAAACCCTTCAAGTGGCACAGGGATACTACCAGACTAGAAGCAATAAGAATCTTTCTAGCATATTCTGCATCCATGAAGTTTATTGTTTACCAAAGCGATGTATGGTCTTCACCAAGCTCTAAGGAAGTGGTATGAGACTCTATCATCTTTTTTTCTTGAAAAAGGATATGAAAGAGGAAAGATTGATGAGACTCTCTTCAGAAGGAGAAGAGAAAAAGACATGCTGCTTGTCTAGATTTATATGGATGACATTATGTTTGGCTCAACAAACAAGCAACTCTTCAATGATTTTAAAGACCTAATGCATTCAAAATTCCAAATGAGTGCAATGGGAGAACTCATTTTCTTCTTAAGAGTGCAAGTCCAAGAGACAACAAATGGAATTTTCATCAACCAATCCAAATATGTGGAAACAATGCTGAAGATGTTTGGTTTTACTGATTGTTAGTCGATTAGAACACCAGTTGATACCAAAGTGAAGATTGGTCTTGATCCAGAAGCCAAATCTGTTGATCAGACTCACTATCGATCCATGATAGGCTCACTTATGTATCTAACTGCTAGCAGGCGTCATATTATTTTTGGTGTTTGTGTGTGTGCTAGGTATCAAGCTCATCCAAAGGAATCACATGTGAATGCAGTTAAGAGGATATTTAGATATCTGAAGGGAAAACCAGCTCTTGGGTTATGGTATCCAAAGGAAGGTGTTTTCAATCTCTATGTGTTCATAGATAGTGATTATGGAGGATGCAACTTCAATAGAAAGCCCACATCCGGAGGTTGTCAATTTCTTGGTCCCAGACTGGTCTCATGGCAATGCAAGAAGCTGCCAAACGTATCTGTATCAATAGCAGAAACTGAGTATATTGCCGCATCAGCTTGTTGCTCTCAAGTTCTGTGGATGCAAAACCAAATGCTTGATTATGGTTTTAACTTCTTGCACACACCAATTCACATTGACAACACAGCAGCTGTTTTCATATCAAATAATCCAGTTTAGCACTCAAAAACAAAACACATTGAAATTAGATATCACTTTTTGAGAGACTGTGTTGAAAAGGGGTTGATCAAATTGATTCATGTACCTACTAAAAATCAATTGCATGATTTATTTACTAAGGTATTTGAACCTGGTAGGTTTGAATTCCTTGTTCAATCAGTTGGTATGATTAACCTTGAGTAAAAACCAATTAAAACAACAAAAAACAACTTAAAACTATTAAAAAATCACAATAAAGAAGTCAAGTTTGATGAGGAAAAGAATATTATGGCAAATGGTATAATTACAGTTGTTATATCATTCACTGTGCTTAATTTCAAAATTTGAGTGACTATCATGACCTACCAGATATGTTGGTAGGCTCAACTTGTAAGAGAAGATACATGCGGTGATGAATTAAAATTTTATTCAACTGTGAAACACTAATCTCAAGGTACAAGTATGCATTGGCTTATCTTAGTGCATGTGTTTGTAGTAACCTAAACACACGAGGTAATGATACTTTATGAATCTCTTTCACCTACATCCAGTTTCATTTTTGTTTTGCTGAGCAGAGACTTGATGAAACATGCACATAATACAGATGTACTGGTCCAAAAGATTCCTAATAAGGAACACATCCAAATTGAGGAATCTACAAAAGCAATACATTCCAAGTGAATGAACAAAAGAATCCAATCATAGATCACCTTCCAAAGTGAAGTGAAAAGAATCCTGATGTGGATCATCATGAAAAGGATCGAAGTAAAAGAATCCCAATGTGGATTAGTGAAAATGAGGTCTCATAACTTAAGTAACCTTGTATTGAAAGTTATGAAATGGTTCTACCATGCATTGTATAAGGGTGGTTGATCATTCCATGCTTTTGTGTATGCGATACATCTTGAATAATTAAATCAACGAAAAACATGATAAATATCACTTGCATCAAAATATCAACCTGGTATGAGTTTAAGAGGACAAACATACCTTCAATCATCAAGTTTATAAACATGTCCATTTTATCATAAAAGATGCACATGTGTAATGAAAGATTGAGATGATCCCAGCAAAAGATATACTTCTCTTCATTATTAATAGTCAAAATGATATTCAAAAAGTTTAAATCTTTGTTTTTATCCAAATGTGGATATAAACTTTAGGGGGAGTAATATTAAATTTTTGATTAAGTTTGTATAGATTTTTACTATCTTAAACTACTTTCTTAGAAATCAAAAACAAAACAAAAAGAAAATGCATGTGTTGATGCAGAAGTTATACCATAGTATCTTAGCCTATGTAGATTCTTGGAAGCATGAAAAGTCCAAGATTCGTCAAACAATGGGAAACTTGTATTACTTCTGACATACAAGTCAATCCAAACAAGAATTGACAACCTCAAAAGTCAACAACTTCATAAGAAAAATCAATCAATGACATCTCTTCATAACAAAAAAACCAAAATAGACACATTAACTTATGATTAAGTTCAAAAGTTAATGCAGGTAAGTGTATTGGTTAATGCGGGTGAAGATGACCCATGCTTACAACCAATGCGGGTAACTTTTATTTCTAAGTATAACTAATGTGGACAAAGACTGTACTCTACCGCATTAGTGTGTTAAAACTATACATGAAAATTTGAAGTGTTAAAACCTATGTGGAACAAAAAATGTTCTACCGCATTTGTCAATGCGGATACAATGTTTTTCAAGTGTTCAACTGCATTTGTTAAAACGGATAAAAGTTACACTTCCGCATTTTTTTTACTCACCCGCATTTGTTGATTTCCTCATCAACAGCATTTGTGCATATGTATCTTCAAGTTTGGTGTACTTTCAAACGTAAATAAACCAGTGCTTAATCTCTTCTGTCACAATGAATGACAATTATGTAAATGTGAAAATTTTGTTCTATCGCATTCGCTACAGTGAACAAATGCTAATGAACTTTGTTCTTTCGCATTTGCCATAGTGCACAAATACGGATAAAAGAAAACTTAAGTATTCAAACATCTGCATTTGCTATAGTATGCAAACGCAGATGCCTAAAATCATAAGTTCAACTCTTCCACATTTGCAACAGTAAACAAATGCGGATAACCAAAATAATTAAAATTTCCACATCCGCATTCGCTATAGTGTCATTTAAAATCTGACCACATTTGTTCTGAAACTTGTAAAATCTTGTAAAAGCCATTACTTGAGTATTTAAAACAACTTCAGAGGGTCATTTAATACTTTCAAATTTGAGAGATTCAATAGTGCGACGAGCGAATAACCACTATACATCTTCATTGATCATCATCATCAACAACAACCAGAGATTTTAGTGTCTTTTCATTAATATGTTCTCATCTTTGATTCGAAGCAACATTAGTATGGACAGAAAGGTGAAATTCCCAAAAAATTTCATGACCTAGCTTTCGGACTTTTTAACTAAGATTGAACTTAGAACTCTAGGTTAATGAAGAGCATCCAAATTAGATTTAGTCAAAGAAAAGTTATACATTGTTGACATCAATGAACATGCAAACTAAGAGAATTTCACTCATCATGAAAAACTTCATAGTCGTGTTCATCATAAAAACAGAGCCTGATGAAAACTAAAAATGTGACACAAGTTCATGAAATAAAATCTATTAAATGGTTGACAATGTTAATAATGCATATACTTAAACATGAAAAACAAAGTAAATGTAGTTGTTCATCACAAAATCACAACTTGATGTGACTATAATGAAACAGTAACATCCAACATTCATGTTACATTAAGAGTCAAACTGATGAATGGTGCATATACTTTCTCATCAAATCTAACTCATATGTCTCAAATGTAGATAAATGTGCAGGATCGGTGTTTGTCACTTAAACACAATGTTTTCTCTCAAACTCACCTAGAACAACACTTAGATATATGAAGAATCAGTAAGAGTTGATCACAATATAGAATGTAATAAAGAACACACAGAGATAATTTTCAAGATACTTTTATATATTGATTCTCAACTCAAAATAAAAGACTCTTACAAGCAGATGATCTGTTTCAATGAGTTACAAGGAGAACCTATATATAATACTATCTATAGCCGGATATACTTTGATACCAGCTGGGATCCTATAGCTAAAGTCTATACTACAAGACTAAAGATTAAGGTATCTTGGATAAATTCTTATCTAAGATTTGGTAGTCAGGACATATCCCTAACATACCTTTTCTCACCAACTAAAGTTGGTAACATGTACTATCATGAAAAGGTGAACAGTGGTATAAAGTATGGTCAACAACATGGCTCTTTAGGAAGAAGCCATGTTGTATCAGAAGTCTAAAGTGGAGTGTCAGAGACCATACTTGTGTCCACTGGTTAATAGCAGTGTCTTCCGAAGGTTAAATGGCTTCAGAAGAGTAAGTGCTTCCGAAGCCACTTATACTTCGGAAGAGGCTGCTTCTTCCAAGGCTTGGAGACTTCTTCTTTTCATCATACTTTGGAAGTTGTCTTTACTTTATTCTTCTAAGTCTTGAACTTCAGAAGTATGTACTTGTCTTCGGAAGTAGAGTTCGGTCTTCGGAAGTTGATCTTTCATTTTGTCTTCGGAACAACTCTACAACCTTCAGATGTTTCATGCTAATCTTCAGAAGCCTTTTGCATGAAGCACTAAAATAACATAAGTGAAAAAGTTTTGGTTGCATTAGCCTTCTTCTTGATAGAAGAACTCCCCCTAGGCTGATGCTACCAAAACTTCACTTGTCTCGACTTTTCAAAACTTTCAGCACGAAGGAGAGTATGTTTGTCTGTCTCCTTGTTCTTCCCTGAGGTGGTGCTGAGAAGTTTGTACAGATCCTTGGAAGACAGGAAGTCCAGTCTGTCACCTTGGATAACATGTACCCTTTGTTGTTGCCCTCTGAAAAAAGTTAGTTGATGGGAACTATAGTCATATTCCCATCAAAGTATAGGTTCCAATTCAGGACCTTCAACCATCTGTAGAAAGGCAGTACCTTTGGTGGGAGATCTTTCCTTGTCTTCCTTTCTTCTCAACTTCAACTCTTCTTCAATCTTTTCCTTTGTAGTTGACTCAGCTAGATGAAGACTGATGAGATGATTTCTAATTAGTGCAACAGTTTCAGAGTTGGAGATGTTGGAGAATGGCTTCCCTGCTAGCTCAACAATGTCGAACCTGCTGGAGTGTAGCAGAGAGGTTGCGTTGAGTTTAGTGACTTCACTATTCTCTCTTTCCACAACAAAGTTGTGAGAAGGTTCATCAAACCTCCACTGGATTATCTTCCTTCTCGGCACAAGAGACTGACTAGGAATTTGTCCTCTTTCTTTGTATCCAGCAGAGTCACCAGTTTCCTTCTGAGGTTCTTCTCTTCATCATTCAAAGAATCTGAGTTGAGTCCCAAAAGTCTCGCAGCCTGGTCCAAAGTTCCTCTAGGCAGATAAGGAATTTATCTCTTGTGAGGGAACTTGAAGAACTATCAACATAGGTGATGTTGATAGAGTCTTCTACACAAGAGACTTCGCTCAGAGTAGTGCAGTTGACGAGCTTCATCTTGATTGCCTTAAACTCCTCAAGAGAGATGTTGAGAAGGCTGAGGGGATGGTTTGGATGGTAATTGGGTAGGTTTAGGTTCAGAGGTTCTGGCTAGTGTTTTGGGTTGGATGATAAGAAGTTTGGGTGGTTGAGGTGAGGGAGTAGGTGTGGGTAGTGATGTGGGTTCAGGGGTGAAAGGTTCAGGTTTAATGGTGATTGTAAGGGTAAAGGTTCAGGTTGTGGTAGGGTGGTAGCAGTGAAGGTCATCCCTTTATCCTTCTATACATCTCTTTTCTTTTCCCCATCCAGATGTCAGCCTTAATTTCACTGACAATCCGTTGGAGTGTCCTTTCAGACATGGACTAACCTGCCTTCCAGAGAATCCATGAGCCCGAACATAGTCCTTCATCCAGGCCTTCTCGGTGAGCTTCTTGGAGGCAGTGACCCTGGCTTCTTCTTCCTTCTTCTTCTTCTCTCTTGCCTTTTCTTTTGCAGCTTCCTTCCTTTCTTTCTCCATTTGTTCCTGCTCTTTGCTGTAGAGCCAGAGGATCATATCATGATTGTGTGGAGAAAGTTCTTGAAGTTCAAAGCCTCTGGAGAGTAGGAAGTTCACCCTGTCTCTCCTTAGCTGCAATTCAGCCTCCTTCTGTTTCTTTTCCTCTATCTCCAAAGCCAATCTGGCTTCTCCCTCAAGTTTCAAGCTGGTTGCCTTCTCCAGATCCACCAACTCCTCTAATGGTAGCAGAAGTGTTTCTTCATTGGCAGCTCCCAACTCAATGAGTTGATCAATGATCTCCTCTCTCCGTTTATTGATGACAGCCTCCTGATTGGATGCAGCTCCTTTTGTACTGGCAGCTAGCAACTTCTTAGTTTGAAGTCATCCTTTCTTTTGAGTTTCTCAATCTTCTCCTCTTCCTCAAGCTCTTCCGCACTCATCTTCCTTTTTCCTTTGTCTTTTGAAGATCCTGACGGTGGTGGTTCTTGGAGAGAGGTTTCTGATTGTGAGAGAGGCAGAGATGGTGTTTGGGATGGAGGTGGCATCGGAAAGTCCTCACTGTTCACCTCAGATGCCATTTCAAGGATTGCATGTGTGATGTTCAGTTCCTCGGACATCTTAAACAGTCCTTCCGCAGCTTCCATTTTAGCTTCAGAAGATTGAGGTAATGCAGATTTTGTCCCAACTGTTTCAGTTGCTGGGCCACAGTCCCCATTTCCCCTTCGAATTGAATCTTAGGTTCTATGTGGACCTTAGGTTGACCAACTTCTTCCACAGTGGTAGAAGGTGCAGTCAGCCTCTTCAGCTCTTCAGCTCCAAAGTAGATCATTGCAACATCATGGATTGGCTGCTCAAAGAAGGATCTTAACAGAAACTTGGTGAAGAGTCTGTAGAGGTCACTGAGCATCCTTGGGTCAATCTGAAGAATAACTTGAGGTGGCTCAGTCGCTGAGATGATGAGAAAAGAAGATGTTGAAGTTGAAAGTCGGCTCTGTGGTTCATCATGTGTTTGTAATTGAACATTCTCCCCATTTTTGGTAGCATTATCTTGAGAGCTAGATGAGCTAGAGCAAGAAGTCAGTGAGACCTGAATAGGTACATGCCTAATAGACCTCTCTGTCTATTTCTCAACTAGTTGAGCCTTTAGATTGTCAATCTCAAGTTGCTGAGTGGCAGACCTTGCTTTTAAAGTCCTAACCAAGGATTCAAGGTTTGAGACTTTAGATAGAAGGTCTTTAATAAGGAGTTGCATGCTTCTCTCATCTTCTTTTGAAGAATCACGGGGAGATGAGGTAACATACCTAGCATGTTCAGCCTCACCACCAGATGTGGTTTCTTGGCACCCTCGTTTCCCATGCTCAATAATGTTGCTTTCAGAGTCATCAAAGGGCTCGGTTACCATAGATTCAGTCTGAGAGATGTTACCACCGTCCACAAGGTCCATTGAGGCACCTTCTGTAGTGGCAGCTGAATCTACATGAGTCCCCTCCACATTAGTGGGACTCACCTCAGTTATTGGTTGCTGATGGGGGCTAGAGATAAGGATTTCTCCAGGCTTTGTTGATCTTGAAGTGGGTATTGTAGATCAACTTCATTGCCATGGAGAGATGTTATCTCTTCATCAGTTTTGAATAGAAGGTCAGTGAAAGATAGGGAGGTTAAGTCTACTGACCCGGGACTTTGGTCAATGTCTATAGGCATTGAGCCTCTGGTCGGGCTGTCCCTTGTCGGCTGCTCAGAAGAGTGTAGATACTCATTCTGAGGCTGTTGGTTTGGGTATTGGGCTCCTGGGTTGAGACTGAGGAGACTCAAAACCCAAATAGAGGACAAAAGAGAAGAATGGAGAGACCTCTGACTGAGTGGGAGCCCATGTTTCCACTCTAGTCTTTTTGGATTGAACAGGAGGGGCTTATTCAATCGAGTAGATTGAACAAGGGTTCATTTGGGGTGTCTTTGATAAGTGATGGTGATTGGTGGAGAAGGTAGTGTTGGCATTGTGGAGGTGGTTGTTGGTGTGGATTCATCACCTGTGGGGTGAACAGGGATGTCACCCGGAGCTATGCGCTCAATCATACCCGGAAGCAGAGTGGTGTACCTTCCAGTGAAGTTGGTGGATACCTTCTTCAATGTTTTGAAGATGGTTGGCCGCATGTGGGGAACAGTTAGAGCAGCTGCACAAACAAGCATGCTCTAGTCCAACTCATAGTTGATTATGTGTCGAAGGAATCTAGGATACATGAAGAATGTCTCCCTTTGCAGATTCCCTATCAGATTTGAAAACACAAATCATGAGAAATTGAAGCGCAGGCCTCTCACCAATCCATGAACTAAGCATCCTAGTTCATAAGGGATTTGATCCCATCCTCCGGATTTGTTGGACAAGAAATGAAGAACAATATGCAGGAGGAACTTCCAGTTGTAGGAGAAGTTGAACTCGTAAAAAGTCGACGTGCTGATGTCTCCACCATATCCCATTAGGATATAAGTGCTATCCAAATCTTCGTTTGGGAATTCAGTAGGAGCTCCATCATCATGAAGCTCGAGGTGCTCCCTAATGAGTTGTTCAGTGATGATCAACTCCTGTCCACACATGCTTGACCGTAGTACATGAATCCCATTTAGGGTTTCGACTTGACCATTTCCCTAAAATTCGGACATTTGGTTGGAGTAAACAGTGGGGTTAACGTAAGGGCAGTGTAGTAGGTTGATTGGATGAGAAAGGAGATAACTTTAGAGAAGTCAACATCTCTTGAAGAATCAAGAAGTGTGAGTTGGTTGTGCTGAGGGTTGAGTGCCATTTGGGAAAGGTGAATGTAGATGATTTTGAGCTTGGGTAAAGTTCGAGAGAAGAAATTTCTAGGGTAGTAAAATTGCAAGTAAGAAGATGAAATTGAACAGTCGAGATTATTTAAAAGAGGGTGGTAAGGCGGTAATGGAGGTTAGGATAAGGTGATGTGATGGTTTAGTGGATAAATTGACAGTGGCGGTAAGGTTAAAAATCATAAATAATCTGACATCATTAACAAAATCTTTGCTTTTTACAGTATGGGGCCCAAGAGATTTACGTTACACAGTAAAATCTCTTTTCGAGTGGAAAACTTTCCAAAGGTAACTTGTCTTCCGAACGCATTTCCTACTTCCAAAGCCAAAACTTTGCTTCTGAAGGTTAGAGTTGCTTCCGAATGGAGAATCTGTAAGTCTCGAAGTAGATTTCATATGCAATCAATCGCTTCTTCCGAGGCTAAAAATTCTTCCAAGAAGAAAGTTATCCTTTGAGAAATCTTGCTTCGGAAGATATGAGAATGTCTTTCGAGGGTTAATTTCTCTTCGGAAGGAATTTACACTTAGAAAATTTTAGAGAGAACTTCTAATAACATGGCTTAAATTGTATTGACACAAGACATACATATTAAAACGGTTTTCAAAACAGAATAAATTAATCAATATTTATCATCCCAATAGCTGTTATGAGATACTTAAATCTTTGTTCATCAAATGCTTTGGTGAATAGATCAGCATATTGTTCATTTGAATCATCTTGATTAGCTTAATTAGATTTTTCTCATGAATATCTTTAATGAAATGATACCTGATGTCAATATGCTTTGTCTTGGAGTGCCTTACTGGATTTTCAGTAATTGAGATGCACTGTTGTTGTCAATATGGATAGGAGTACTCATAAAATTGAATCCATAGCGAAACATCTAATTTTGAATCCATAGCAGTTGAGCACAACACTAGCAGCAGCAATGTATTCAGCTTCAGCAGTGATGTAGAGACACAAGATTGTTTCTTGCATTGCCATGACATGATCCTCCACCAAGAAATTAACATCCTCCTGATGTGATTTCTTGTCAACATTGCAGCCTCCATAGTCACTGTCAAAGTATCCATAGAGATTGAAATCTTTATTTCTGGGATACCAGAGACCTAGTTTAGATGCTCCTTTGAGATATCTAAGGATTCTCTTAACAGCAGCTAGGTGAGACACCTTTGGAGCAACCTGATATTGCACAAATACAAGTAGCAAACATGATCTCAGGTCTACTGGCTGTGAGATACATCAGAGAACCAATAGTTGCCCTAATTGATGTTGATCAATATCCTCCCCCTCAAGTCAGGACAAAGATTATGTTTCTGGGTATGGGTGTCTTGGCAAGCGTGTAATTTTTCATTCAAATCTTTCTAAGATGTCAGAGACATACTTAGATTGATTAATGAAAAACCCTTCCTTTATCTGCTTTACCTGAATTCCAAGGAAAAAGTCCATTTTTTCCATGGAACTCATCTCAAACTTTTTCTTATAATGCTCTCAAAGTCCTTACACATTTGGTCATTTGAGGAACCAAATATGATGTCATCAACATAGACTTGAATGAGCAAGATGTCCTTTCCCGACTTTCTGATGAAGAGAGTCTTATCAATGGTACCTCTAGTGTAGCCATTCTTCAAAAAAAACTAAGACAAAGTCTCATACCATAGCCTAGGTGCTTGGGCATCCCATACAAAGCTTTGTCCAACTTGCACACATAGTTGGGGTGCTGCGGGTCTTCAAATCCTGGAGGTTGGCATACATAGACTTCCCTATCTTAACCCCATATTGATATGGCCACTTGACATCAAGTTGATAGATAGTGAAGTCCTTGGATGCAGCATAAGCAAGGAAGATCCTAACTGCCTCAAGTCTTGCAACTGGTGCAAAGACATCAGTATAATCGTTCCTTCCTCTTGAGTGTATCCTTGAACAACAAGTCTTGCTTTATTCTTGATGATCAAGCCTCTATCATCTCTCTTGTTTCTGAAAACCAATTTGGTGCCTATAGGTACTTGACCAAATGGTAGCGGACATAGGTTCCATACCTTCTATCTCTTGAATTGAAGCAACTCCTCTTGCATCGATTCAATCCAGCTGTATCTTCAAGGCATCTTCTACCTCCTTGGGTTCCATTTGAGATAGAAAGCATGAGTACAAGCAGACGTTCCTGAGAGTCTTGAGTTGTCCTTTTGTTCTCACACATTCAGTGACATCCCCTATGATGTTCTCAGTTGGATGAGTGTTGTGAATCCTAAGACGAGGAATCACTTGCAGTTGCAAAGATAAGTCTAGGTTGGACATATTCTACTCAGGAACTGGAACACTCTATCCAGCTACTGGCTTCAAGTCATTCAATGAGGACTGATTGAATGAATGAGAAACATCATCAATGGTTGGCTCAGAAGTAGTATTAACAGTTGTTTGTTCCTTCAAAATACTACTTCCTTTTGCCTGGTGCTATGGTGAATAACCTGATGAGTTTTGAGGCTCAGTAAGTGATTCATTTGTTAAAGCTTCATTGTTCGTTGTTATAGTTAAACTATCAGATCTGTGAAGAGTGGAAGCTTGGTGTATTGCAGCACTTGAAGAACTTGGACTAGGTCTGAGAAGCTCAAACAGTTGATCATTAGCAGTAGCATCAGCATCATTTTAAGGACTTGTTCCAACTGATACATTCTCACAAGATGGTTTAGAATAGCTTGGAAACAATTCTAAATCAAAAATATGATCAGGGTCATTCCCCCTAACACAAGGAGTGTGCTCATTAACAACAATATTGGATGACTCCTCAAATTGTTGATTCCTAATGTTGTATACTCTGTAAGCTTTAGAGCTAGAGGAATATCCAACAAGAATAGCATCGTCCCACTTTTTAGCAAATTTTGCTAAATTGTCCTTTGTGTTAGTATGGTACACCTGCTGCCAAGGACCTTAAAAAGCCAATGAACGGTGGCCTCTTGTTCCATAGCTCATAAGGGGTCTTTCTATGTGGCTTAACTACAAGAACTCTGTTCAGCATATAGCATGCAGTGCTGACTGCCTCTGCCCAGAATGTTAGAGGTAGCTTTCAATCAGCTAACATAGTTTGAGCAGCCTCAATAAGTGTCCTATTCCTCCTCTCAGCAACACCGTTTTGTTGAGGATTTTAGGGAGCACTGTATTGTCTGGCAATCCCTTTTCAGTTACAGAATGAGTCAAGAACGAAGTTCTTAAACTCAGTCCCTTGATCACTTCTAATTATTTTAACCTTGTGATCAATTTGATTTTCTATTTTAAGAATAAAAGATTTTAATGTTTCAGCAGTTTCATCTTTAGTTCTTAAAAAGAATACCCATGTGAATCTTGTAAAATCATCAACTATCACAAGGTAGTATGATTTCCTTCCAATGCTCACTATACTTGTGGGACCAAAAAGATCCATGTGCAATAAGTGTAATGGAGTAGTGATAGAGTTAACATATTTGGCTTTATAAGATGTCCTGTGTTGTTTCCCTTTCAGGCATGCAGCATAATTATCTTTGCAGAAAAATTTCTTTTTAGGCAAACCATGTACCAAGTTATTTTTAGCCAATTTGTTCATTGTCTTAAAATTTACATGACGCATACGCTTGTGCCACAGTGTTCACTCGTCACTATCAGCTTTGGAAAGAAAGCATGATACTTCACCAATTGGGGAAGCATTGTTCATATCTAGATTATACATATCCCCTTTCTTGGGAGATCTAAGAAGCACCAATTCCAGAGGAATTGTCATCCCTGGTTTGAGTATAATGCACTCATGTTCTGTGAAAAGCATCTGGTGCTTTTGATCACAGAATTGAGAAACACTTAACAAATTGTGTTCAAGCTGCTTGACAAAGTGGACTTTGTCAACTTTTAATTTACAATTGGATATACTCCCTCTGCCAGAAATATATCTTCCGGCCTCACCTCCGAATTGGATAGGACCTCCGTCATAGTTATGAAACTGTTAAAAGAGAGATCTGTTCCATGTCATGTGCTTGGACCATCCACTATCTACAATCCATACATTGTTGTTCTTGTCAAATTGATGTCCCTGCACCTAATATGAGATTGTTAGTTTTGTTTAAAAGCCCAAGCCTTGCTGGTCTTGGGTTCTTCCAAGGACAATGATATAATTGAACCAAATGTTATGCTTAGGGGTTCAATAGAGGTATTTAAAGAAGAGGTTTGGGCTGTAGCATCTTCCTTGATCTTCCAATTCACCCTTTGGCTGACCTTGGAGGATGAGCTTGTTGAAGCTTTTGTAGCATGGCCTTCTTCCGGAGCTTCTTTCTTTTCGGATGAAGCCTTCACCACCTTTTCTTCCGAAGCAGTCTTCTTCTTGGATGGTTTCAAGGGAGCTTTCTTGTTCTTCCGAACTTTAGTGGCTTTTGCTTCCGAGGCCATTTTCCCTTCAGAAGAGGATTTTCTTATCAAAGCAACCTGGCTTTCGAGACTAGCCTTCCGTTTTTCATCACTTGAACCGTATGAAAAGGTCCAAATGTGAAACCTTCCTTGACTCCTTCTTTCCTAACATTATTTGCATAATGTGTGCTTGCAGGATTGTAGTAACAATCTTTTGCCATGTGATTTTGCAGCCCACACATGATGCATGCAATGTTAGTCTTTTGGGAAAGTGAGGGTTGCCATTTCTTGGGCTTCTTTTCTTTATAAGCATCTTTTCCCTTTAACTTCTCATCCTTTGGGAGGGCAGGAATGCTGGTATTACATTCCTTTCCTGAATGAGAAGTACCTACCACTTGGAATCTAGCTAAGATAAAGACACCCTTCTGCTTGGGGGCAATCCTCAGTTTGGACTCAGCCACCTTCTTGGCAGTTCTTCTAGCAGCTTTAGCTCTGCTTTTTCTGGCTTTAGTGGTTAGGATTTGATCTTCATAGGAGGAGATGGGTACATCTACCTGTTCCTTCCCTGTGGTGGCTACTATTGATGCCTCATCCTTCAACTCTAGAAAGGAAGGGTCAGCAGTTGGAACCTCTTGCTCTTTAGTACCGCATCTAGGCTATCTAATAGACTCACAGGAGTGTGGTGGGGCGATTTCATTGGTTCCCAACCCACCTTTGTTAAGATAACAGAGTTGGAATAGGAGGATGATGCAAGAATAGCTTGGAAGTCTGCTTAGAAATAGCATGCTTCCTGGCCTGAGCCTCAGTAGTGACAAGCTGGGCTTGAGCCTTAGACAATTTGGATATCAGATCCTTAATTTGAGTCTTGTAGTTGGTATGTTCATGTTTTAAAAGAGATACAGTTTTCTCTAACTCATCAATTTTCTTTTGATAGTCAGATTCAGCTCTTTTAAAATCAGATTTTAGAATATTTAATGACTTAATATCATATCTAATTTCCATATTAGAGTCCTGATAAAGTTTAACTTTAGCTATACAGGCTGGAGTGCAGAGATGTTCATATGCCTGGGCATCATCTGTTCCGGCCACAAGTGCTTGAGCAGGAGTCACATCCTGTACCATGAAGCTCCAGTTAACTTCTTGAGCCATTGTAGTTGTTTCAGTTGACCTCTCAATGGGCTTTGAGGTTAAGGGATGTGTGGAGGCCTGTGGGGTTCATGGATTGGTCTTGGGAGCCTTGCATTCCCTTGCAAAATGACCCAGTTGGTTACAGTTGTAACACTTTGCCTTGGTCTTGTCAAACCCAAACTTGATGGTAGTTGGGTTTTGAGGGAAATGCCTTCCAGTTCTCTTAAAGAACTTCTTCGCTCTATAAGTTAAGAGAGCCATCAGCTGGACAATGTCCACATACTCTACATCATCTGAATTAAAAACTCAAGATCATCAAAACAGTATTGAAAATCTCCTGAGTGTCCACTTCCTGAAACAAAGGCACAACTTTGCTGGAAGGAGTTGTGTTGAGCCTATTAAGACCTTGGAGTTTCAGGAAAAGTGATGTAAGGTCCAGAAGAGCAAGATGACTGCAGATAAGTAAGGAAATGCTGAGGTTGAGAGGTTAATGAGCCTTCAGCAACCATTAAAGCGTTGCTAGCAGGAAGACTCATGGGTCTGCTTGTTGGGTGGCCCTTCTTACTCTCCATCTCTAGGCGATATCCATCAAGGATGCCGTAGAGTTCAGTCATAGAAAGAGTGTTCAAGTTTTCTGTTATCTTGATAGAGACACAGTAGAATGTCCACTCGTTGGGAAGAGCACACATGAACTTTCTTGTGAGATCTTGAGTTCTGGAGTGATCTTCACAAACTGAAGGGAAGAGATAAGATCCATGTACCTACAACTGGCTGAGGGTCTCTCCAGCAATATGAGTGAAGTTCTCTAACTCCTGCTTCAGTGGGTCCTTCTTTGAGTTGTTGAAGCTTGAGTACATCTGAGCAAGTGCATCAAACAATTCTTTGGCAGTCTTGCAATGCTCGAACCCCACCATAATAGAGTTCGGTATTGCAGTCATGAGAATAGTCATAGCATTGTTATCAATGTCCATCTTCTTCCTGTCTTCATCAGAATAGTCCTCGACAACCTTTTCTATCATGGTACCATTTCCACCAGGTGATGCCACCTTTGGCTTGTACGGTCCATTGACAATGGGGTTCCATAGTTTGCTGTCTTAGTATCTAAAGAAGCCTTCTATTCTTTTACTCCAAGACCTGAAGTTTTCAGGAGTAATGATGGGAGCTCTTGTCATTGTTCCCATCTCTACCTCGGATTTATTAATGGCCATTTGAGTGAGTGAGTGGTAGGGAGGAGTAAAAATAGGTTGATTTGGAAGGTAAGATCACACAATCAAGAACCTGAGCAGCTCTGATACCAATTGCAGGATCGATGTTTGTCACTTAAACACAATGTTTTCTCTCTAACTCACCTACAACAACACTCAGATATATGAAGAATCAGTAAGAGTTGATCACAATATAAAAAGTAATAAAGAACACAGAGAGATAATTTTCAAGATACTTTTAAATATTAATTCTCAACTCAAAATACAAGACTCTTACAAGTAGATGATCTATTACAATGAGTTACAAGGAGAACCTATATATAATACTATCTACAGCCGGATATACTTTGATACCAGCTGGGATCCTATAGCTAAAGTCTATACTACAAGACTAAAGATTAAGGTATCTCGGATAAAGTCTTATCTGAGATTTGGTAGTCAGGACATGTCCTGACTTACCTTTTGTCACCAACTAAAGTTGGTAACATTTACTATCATGAAAGGTGAATAGTGGAATAAAGTATGGTGAACAACATGGCTCTTTAGAAGAAGCCATGCTGTATCAGAAGTCTGCAGCGGAGTGTCAGAGACCATACTTGTGTCCACTGGTTCATAGAAGTGTCTTCTGAAGTTTAAATGGCTTCGGAAGAGTAAGTGCTTCCGAAGCCACTTATACTTCGGAAGAGGCTGCTTCTTCCAAGGCTTGGAGACTTCTTCTTTTCATCATACTTCGAAGTGGTCTTTACTTTATTCTTCTAAGTCTTGAACTTCGGAAGTATTTACTTGTCTTGGAAGTAGAGTTCTGTCTTTGGAAGTTGATCTTTCATTTTGTCTTCGGAAGAACTCTACAACTTTCGGAAGTTCCATGCTAAGCTTCAGAAGCCTTTTGCATTCAACACCAAAATAACTTAAGTGACAAAGTATTGGTTGCATTAGCCTTCTTCTTGATCCAACAAAATGGCTAATCTTACATGGAGCAAGCTCCATAATGTCAGCGGTTATTGAACCCCCATGTACCTGAAGCTGAAGGTCTGAGAGACATGATCAGATTCATATCTACTAACCGAATAGCTCATGCTATTACAGTCAGACCCATCATCTATGAAAGATATATCAGATCATTCTAGAGTACTACAGAAATGACTGATGTGGAGGGTGAAAGGATTTTAATAGGAAGGATTACAGTTGATCTCTCTTTGACCATTGCTCAGCAAACTATGAGACAGTGACTACAGTTTGGTGATGATACTAATGCTCCCATTGAGTTGGAAGATCAATAAATCATATTTTCTTTGAAGAGATTGGATATGAAGGTGGCTATGAGGGAAAGCAAATTGTAAAGGGGTTGGTAGATTCACATCTTTCAACATTGCTTATCTAAGAGGAAGACAGGTTAGAAGATATCCATGTGATCACTTCCTCTGCCGTATGTGCCTTATGCACAAACAGACCTTTCAATATGTGTGCTTATGTATTCAATGGTCTAACCTCTAACATACAAGAAAGAAAAAGGCATATGTTCTTAATGTACCCAAGATTTCTTCAATGTCTGATTAATGAAGCATTTCCTGATCTGGTACTTGAAGGACCAACTTTGGATATTCCTCATTATGATTCCAAGTCCTATATGTACTTAAGAAAAGAGATCCAAGGAATTTTTACAGTGGAGCACACTCTCCTCTATTATCTTGGATGATTTAGTAGATTAATCCTGAGGAACAAGTAGAAGAACACGAGGCTACTGTTGATGAGCCCATTTAGGAAGAAGCTCAAGTTGTTATTAAGCATGCTAAGGAAAGAGTTGAAGGATCCAGGCCTGTGTCACCCCAGGAGGAGTTAGTGGATGATCTTCACACTGGTCCTCATGATCATGATATGTATCACCCTTTGTACCATCACCATTACCATCTCCCCACAGAACACCAGCCAATTCAATTCATAAATCACCTATCCCATCACCACTAGCTCAACCAATCACATCTCCACCTCATCACTCTCCCAAATCACCACCTCATTACTCTCTAAAATCACCACCTTAACCATTCCCTACTAGTGATGATCCAATTGAGTTTGGAGATTCCACTGGTTCATATAAAGAATCCAAATCATCTTTGGATAAGGAGGATCAACCTATCGAATTACTTGTGAAGAAAGCCACTTCTGAGGCTGCACCTTCAGAGAGCCTTGCTAAATCTAATGTGAACAAACCATATGAAAAAAGATGAGTTGATTTCTGAGCTCATGCAAAAGATTGAAAAGATGGAAAGAGTACTGAACAAGAGAGCAAGCATCATTCAAGATTGACTTCTTGAACTGGATGAAACGGAGAATGAGTTGATAGAGTTAAAAAAGTATGAGTCTGAAAAGAAAAAGAAATATAAGGAGATTAACAACTTAACTACTGCTCTTCAACAAGCAAGGGATGAGATAAGTGGTCACTTGGACACTTTAGCCATTCAAAAAATAGCCATGGAAGAAAAAGAAGAACTAATTGAAGAGCAAAATAAGACCATCATTGACTTGCAAAAACAAAATGAACTTCTGAACAAGAGAGTAGCTGAACTAGAGATGCTTGTTAAAATCAATAAGAAAGATGAATCAAAAGTGAACCAAGTAGATGATCAAGAAACTAAATCTGAAAGCACTTCATAGGAGAGTAGTGATGACTCTCCTCCTGGTAAAAGAATAAGATTCCCAGAACGAGCAGCAGAACCAAGCAATGCAAAACAAGATGAATCTGAATTGGAAATGGTAGTATACTTTTCAGAAACAGCCAGCAAGCATACAGAAGACGCTGAATTCAAAGATCTGATTAATGCCTTAGACAACTTTACATCTGAAGAATTCATCATTGATGATGAATTTTGGAATTTTATAGTTGACTAGAGGACTGGTACTGAACCCATAGTGGTCATTCCTCAATCTCCTGTCCCTCTGGAGAAGGAGTTGAGTATGCAAATAGTTCTTATTGTGTCTTTGTCTAATAAGCAAAAAGATATGATAAGAGAGTTATGTGAAGAAGAAAGAGAAAAGGAAGAAAAAGCTGCTGCTGCTTATGAACAAGTTGAAACAGAGGCTGAAAATTGCCTGAGGAAGTTGAAAAGCCTAAATCCTCACCTGGTCCTTCAATACAAACTTACACCAGAAGGAGGAAGTATCTGTCTGAGAAAGCTAAGGGAAAGAGACCTTATGAAAGAAGAAGAACTAGTAAAGAAAGCCAAACAAGATGATGCTAGAAGTCTTGCTTTAATAGCAGAATTCTTGGAAGAGCATGAGCAAGCTGAGGCCCAATTGAAGAAACCAACTGTCATTATTGATCTCGAAGAAGGAGAGATTGAAGGAAGATATGACGCTGATGAGCTTGTAGAAGTTGATAGTCCAATACAAGAAGAGAATTGTGCAGAAATGGTTAAAAAAGCACAAACAGATGACCTCATGGTAAAAGCTATGTTCTAGATCAACCATGGTTATGATGTTGATGAATTGTTTAGCATGACATATGAGCGGATGAAAGCAAAAGAGGAGAAAGTAACCAAATTGCTAGACCCCACCTTTGAGACCGAGTATAAGAGAACTCTTTCTTGAAAAGCTCCTATGCCCAAAATGTTAGCCATGAAGAAATCAAGATCAACCCCTCAACCCCTATATCTTGATCCTTATAGCATCTCTAATAAGGAAATGAAGGATTATCTTTAAAGCCAAGGCTTCATAAGAAGGAAGCTTGGCAATATGAAAACAAATTCACTAAGGGCTACCACTCTCAGTCTGGTAAATGAAAAGATAGATAGGCTCTAGTAGATTGAAGAAGAAATCATAAACAAAAAGCCAAGATCAAGATTGTCAGCCCAAGACATGCAACTCACCCATAAAGTTCAAGACTTTTTGACACCTGTGCTTCATAAATACCTGAGTGGTTTGCTGAACCCTCCCAACTGAAACTTCAAGAAGGGTTAACCACGTCATAGATGATTAGAGGTGTATTTACTCCCATAGGCAAAATTGATCAGAAAATCATGGATGGAAGTATGATAGTGATTGGAACATGTTCATGGTGAAAAGGATCTTAGGGCTTGTAAAATTCTTTGCATAGTACCCAGCTCTTGTAAATGCCCTGGAGGTCCATGATTTGAAAGAACTAGCCAACCTGGAACTAATCAACCATAAGGCTATGTTCAGGGGTTGTGAATTTGAAGACATACTCAAAATGTTCAAACGAACTGATAAATTCAAATCATTGAAAGCCATCTACATGAGGAAGGATAGGCCTTTCATCAATCCCCTTGAGAAGAAGCAGACAAAACAAGCTGAGGGAGTTGTGTTCCATGAGTTAAAAGTGAAACAAACAGAGACTTTGAAGAGAAAACTGGCGTCTGGTACCCATTACTCCATACCTTTCTCAAATGTGTATTATGATGAGAAAACTTATGAGCTGCTCATTGAAAGAAAATAGGGAGAAATGGAAGGTGCTGAAATAAGATTATTCAGTGGATATGAGGTAAGACTGCTTGATGAATCTTACATCCACTACATATATACCAGACATTTCAGAGAAATCAGCAATAAACTAGGAGAACAAGACATGCACTTCTTCCTCAAGTGCATCAAACTACTGAAAATGGCATATGATCATATCATTACCAAGAGAGATAAAAGAAAGAAAAAAAGACCCCTTTGCAGCTGGGAATATTGTTAAGTTAGAGGTTGATGTGGATGGAAGTTTATTAATTCATAGAGATAGATGATCTACAGTTCTGTTTGGGAACCTATTTCCCTCAAGAAATTACCACTAGAATCCATCTACAATATGAGCAAAATGAAGATCCATTTGCTGAACAGGGAAAGGATGTCACAAGCAACAGACTTTGTCAACATGATAAAGCCTATTTTGGGTCCAACTCAAGCACCACCTTTTATGCCTCCACAAGACCCATCAGAATCCTCACAACCTCAATCACCACCAAATATTGAAGAACATTGGCTGTATGATCCTTAGGGGGAGTATTGTTGGACCCTGAAAGGATCATACATGCCAATTCAATTGGTGAATTGATGGTTGTTCTATTGAGGTTCTAACAAGTCTAAGAATTAATGCAGATGAAGATCCTACTGGAAGAAACAAGTATGGCTAACCGCATTTGTTAATGCAGAAGTCACAAAACAAATGCTGACAAGTGTTTGTTCTTCCGCATTAACAAATGCGGATAGCTTAGAAGAATATGAGGACAAGATTTTGTTCATCCGTATTTGCCAATGCAGATGACCAGACAAAGGCGTAGAAGTATCCGCATTAACCAATGCAGATGACCAACATACTAATGCGAAAGATCAAGTAATGAAATATTGATCAAGTCAACTCATCCGCATTTGCCAATGCAGATGAACAAGAAGAAATGCAAATGAACACTTAGACTAGTTCTGTTGTAATAGGTCAGGGGTCGTTCAGTCATTTTGTAAAAGGCAACTTGTCTGCCTATAAATAGAATAGAAAACCACATACATAAGGTGAGACAACATAGAAAATCAGAATATTTTGTATTCCCTAGGTGCATTATTATTGTTCTGACTAAACCCTAACATTTATTGTAATCAATCACCTTTATTAATACATACAAAGCATTTATGAGTATTTCTTCTGCATTGAATGTTTCTTGATTGTGTATTTCTGCCATTTAATCACTAACTCAATCATTATATTCGATCCTGAGTGAGAATCTCAATCTCAGTACCTAGTCAAGTCAGATCCTCAATCGGTATTGTTGAGGTTTTGTACAGTGTAGCCTGATAAGCAAAAAGTATCACAGGAATGTGAGTCCCTTATTTATTGAAATCCAATAGTCTGGATCTACACCTGTAATATAGTTCATGAATCTGATTTTCAATTGCTTAACTCATATTTGTGTTTAAGAATGAGAGGTTTTGGAGTATGACCAAATTCTGAAAATTATGTGAATCCATTTTAATCAGCTATTTTTAACTTGTTTGAATGTTTAGGTGTGAATCCAATAGTCCAGATTTACTTCTAAAATATAGTCCAAATAGTCCAAAACAGGCTTAAGGAATTAGATGTGCTGATGTTTTTGTGAGTTTCTCTTGTAATTTTTGGTTTTTATCAACCGTTCATAACTTAGTTCTTGGAGATGAGAACGGATGAACAACAACTATTGAAGAGTTTTCTGTAGTTTTTCAACTTGTATGCTGAGTAGAGGTAGTCGAACACTCTATGAGCAACTCAATCACCAGATCAATCAAGTTCTATTCAGATCTAGGCAGATCTGAAAAAGAACCAAGAGCCAAAGCATTGATACCAATTGACTGGGGTGTGACATTGATATTCTCACAAGGACCGAATATGATGATTGAGTCAATGATTGAATGGCGAAATCAAACCATCAACAAACATTGAATGCAAGAAATACTTATAAATGCTCTTTGTATTAATGAATGTGAACGTTTACAATGAATACTAGGGTTTGAGTATTAAAGAGTAACAATAACCCTTGAGAACATAAGACTAAACAAAATATTCTTGTCTATAATGGCTATCAACAGTCACCCCACATACGAGGTTTTCTATTCTATTTATAGGCTCACAAGATGCGTTTTACAAAATGACTAAACTACCCCTGTCCTATACATCAGAGAACTAGTCTAAGTCTTCATCAGTAGTTTTTTGTAATACACATAGACTAATACGGATGTGTTGATCTTCATCAGCATTTCTTTGTTCATCCTCATTGACTAATGCGGATGTGTTGATATTGATCAACATGTCTTCTTTGTATTCAGCATTAGTGTTTGGTCATTAGCATTGGCAAATGCGGATGAACAAACACATGCGCATTTGTTGTCGCACATCTTCATTAGTTAATGCAAATGTAAAAAACTTGTCAACATTTGTTTCAGCTATCCACATTAGTTAATGCGGAAGAACAAACACTTGTCAGCATTTGTTCTATTCCATCCGCATATACAAATGTTGTTAGCCGACACTTATCTTCTTAGCAGATTCTTCATCCGCATTAATACTTGGACTTGTGGGATTACCAGTAGAACAACCATCAACCCACCACTTCAGTTGGCATGTATGATCCTTTGAGGGTCCAACATTCTTCATATCCAATTCAAAGGATTTTAGCTTGTTGATGATGTCCATGAGCTTGGAATCTATGAAACCTCTCTCTTGTTTTAGAATTCTTACGTGTAAACTCCATTATGGTGGAAATGAATCCAATAGCCTATTAACTTGTTCACAATTTTTAAGTTTTTCATTATATTTCTTTAAAGTTCTTGAGACAGTCCGAAAACGGTTTGTCAAATCAGTAAGGCTCTCATTCCTGTAACCCACAAACGAGTTGAACTCTTCTTAGCCTGTATACCTTTGTCCTTGTCTAACTCGTCATTCCCATCATAAAATTCACATAATGCATCATACAAATACTTGGCATTTTTGAACTCAGCATAGCAATTGTAAATATCTGGTGCAAGACACAGAGTTAATGCTCCAAATGCCTTTTGATCTCTATCAGTCAACTTTAAATCTTTTTCATTAAATGTGGCTGGATCCTTGTTTTGAGAGACACCATCTCCAAGAGTAACAGTCGGTATGTATGGAACGAAGATGATTGATTCCTACTTACCTCCATTGATTAGTCTTGGGGTCGATTAGGTGCCACACTCTCCAATTCAGCAAGGGTGAGAGTTTCCATCTTAGACATTGTAGTTTCACTAAAGAATAACTAGTTTCACTGGAATCCTAGTTGTTTCGCACTACTTTCGTTAGGAATTTTGGTAGCAGTTTCGCTAGCAATCTGCTTGATTGTTCTAGTTTCGTAGATAGTTCTACTCGAAACTAGCTTGAACTTTCATTCAAATGTAAATTTGGCAGCAAAGTCGCTTGATGATAGTGCCCCAACATTGTTCAACTTCCGTTTAATGAGTATACTTTCGCTGATGTTGTAGAAACTAACACGATGAGTAAAATACTTATAGTTTCGCTGGAAGAAGCTTATAGTTTCGCTGGAAGAAACTTATAGTTTCGCTGGATGATCCTTAAATTTGTTGGATGATTCTGAAAAACTTTTTCAACATGAAATCGATCCAAAATCACTCAAATCTAATGAACTTAAGATCTAATGATTACCAGAGCATTCCCAACTAAGAACTAACCAATTTCAATCATTTTCCATATCAAATACACTCAAATTTGATCTAGAATTGATGAAATAGTGATAGTGAACATACCAACCAAAACCCAAACAATCAAGAGCACAAAGGCTCTCATACCATTGATTGAATAAATGATTCAATATCAATTACAAACTCTCAATACAAACATATGATGATGAAGAAGAAAAAAATAGTGTTAAATAATAAGTAAATCAAAGCCAACACAATCAATAAACAAGAGCTTAATATGAATTCAATATGATTCTAGCTTCAAAATAACACTTGCAACAAAGATAATATGAGTTAGGGTTTTGCAAGATTACCCTACAATGAAAGACACAATTCTATATACAAATTTAGTAATTTCACTAGAAACGGTCCAACCCAAGCTCAGTTTCGCCCGACTATGAAACATAGTTTCGCCGGGTGAAACAAGCCTACTGACTATAAGCGAACATGTAGTCTCACTCATAGTTTCGTTGGGTAGCAAAACTCAAACTAAAAACTTAAAAAAGTAACCTAACATATTTCCTATTATATTTAAACATAATGAGAATATATAAACACTAATCTGAGGTGAGTCCAACCTATTGTTGATCTTCAAAATCAAAATTCAAAATAGATGTGCTTAAAGAAGCAAGGAGAGATATTGCTCAGTATAATAGAAGAAAACAAGGGTAGACAAGATCCAAATCTTACACCTCCACATTGATTGATGAAGAATTCCTGAGGAGGGTTGGATACACAAATAGAAAAACAAGAACTATCAACGTTATTGAAGGCAATGAATACACATTTCCTATAACTGAATGGGGATATGTTAAGAGAACTACAGAATTGGTACTGCTGAGAAATAAAGATAAGAAGAATGCAAAAAGAATAAGACTGTTTGAACCGATCGAAGTATAACTACTTCATCCGAGCTACATTCCATATCTTCATGATAAGTTCTTCCCAAAGCTAAAAGATGAACAAGCTTAAAATGGCCTATGCTTGTAAGTACGCTTAATTCAAGTAATTGACAAACTACATACTAAGGCCTACAAGAGAAACAAGTTTAATGTTGGGCAGCTATTGGGAAGAAATATATAAGAGATGTCGGAGTAGAGAATATCTGAACAAGATGAATTAGAAATAGAAACAACAATAATGTTTTGACAACTCTTACAACCGAGGAGGATATTCTGAGGTTCACTTTTGAAACTTTAAATAAGATTTGAAAAATGAAGATCAAATTTATGTATGATGATTAGAAGGTTCCAGACTCCTATTTTAAGAAGAAGATTATTGGAAGAGTGAAACAACTTTCAAGTCTGGAGAGCTTATTACAAGTAGCTAAGCCTAACGGGGAGTATTATCGGATTGAGTTCTAATTGATGGGTTTGTTGGACACACTATCAAAGTTGTTTAACCATTTAAACACGAAAACGCAGCCGAATTAAATCTTAATAATATGTTTTGTAAACTAAAAATTAAGGCATTTTATAAAACATCAACAAACCCAAGATCAAAGGATCAAATATATGTAAAAGAACTAGCTATCATGGACGAAATAACAATCAAAACAACACTCATGAAACTACCTTTCAAGAGCTGCCACAACGTGAGATTTGAGGAAGGTGATGATGTTCTTGAATGACCAAACCACCAAGGAAAGGTGTCCTCAAGCTTCCATACCCACAAGCATCAAGCAAGCACCTTTGTTGCTAGGATTTGTACACCAAAAACCAAAGAAGAAGCTGCTGAAAACCCTTTGTATCCGTGAGTTTTTCTTCAAGATTAGAGAGTGTTTGGTCCTTTTGGTTCTTGCATGTATGAGAGAGTGAAAGGTGGAGTGTGTGTCTAGTAAATGTTGTCCACTTCGAGGACAAACAATGAACCAACCAACCCCCATAAGGGGCGGCCGAATCCTTGTTTAAAATTGGGTTTCCCCCCAATTTAATATGTCCCATTTAATCCTAACTAGTCACTTTTATAAGTTATGTAATTAACCTTTTAATTATATAAGTCATACACTCTATTATTTTTTATGTAATTTACCAACTTACATAATATTACAAATAATAATTATGAACAAAATATCCTTATAAGTTGTTCTATCTCATATACAATTATTTCAAAAACCCATTTTCTAAATTGGTGTAATTATTTAATTGCATGATCATATCATCAATTAAATATTAATTTGTGTTCTAAGCTTGTTATTGGGTATGACCCTACTTGGATCATAACATACTAACCACATAAATATTTTATGTGTCTTGGGCATAAAGAATCCAACAATCTCCCACTTGCACAAGATTCATAGAAGAATGATGCTTGCAGTAAATACCGCCTAACAACGGTTTACTACCCTTAATAGGCATGACTAAAAGACATTCAATAACATCATCCCCTTCAAGTATCCAACTTGAAATGATTTTAGGTGAATCAATCATTTATCCTTTTGTTACATATGTCATGTTAAATCCAAGGACACACAATGATCATTCCCTGTTGAATTAACTTAATTAGGCCTTAGACATCTTGCTCAAAACGAATAAGAGGAACAAATTCCACCTTGACTACATACGTTTCTCACAATCACCTCGTGTCATCCCTAAACATAGCCTTATGTACTGTCCATTATTTTAGAGCAGTGAAGAACTAGCTTAAGGTATAACACTTTGGTGAATATCAAAACCCGATATGTATCTCAGGTCGGAGGATACCAAATGATATTCGCCTTTACACAAATTTACTTATGATCATTCAAGAATATTCAATGTAGTAAAATTTGAGACGCGGGTCAGTCCAATATTAGTATCCCATAAATATCTATGAACTTTGGCAGCAACCAATTGCTCTATAATCATGCCTTATGAATATCCACCAATCCATGTTCATAATAGTCTTACATTCATATTTGTTCCCACAAACATGACCAACTACGAACATTTAGAATAATAAACATATTCATGGATGTATACATGCTAAAAGGAACATAACTCAGAATATCATAATATATGAAAGTGTTAAATATTACATTGTTCCAAACATTTAAATGTTAAACAGATCAATTCCAATCACTAGAGTATCAAAGTCCTAAGGCACAAGTATGACTTTCATGCTTTACCCTTTCAAGGAGCTTCCTGAGTGGATCCGCGATGTTTTGATCGGTATGAACTTTATGAATACATATCTTTCCTTTTTCAACTTCATCCCTTATGTAGTTGAATCTTCGCTCAATATGTCTAGTCTTTTGATGTGCACGGGGTTCCTTGATTTGTGCAATCACACCCTCATTGTCATAAAATATTTGTAGGGAGTCTTGAATGGTAGAGACCACCCCTAGATCGGCGATAAATTTCTTTATCCATGCAGCTTCCTGAGCTGCTAATGATGCGGCTATGTATTCGGATTCTAGTGGACAATGCTACCAAGTCTTGTTTTGAACTCTTCTAGGAGACTGCTCCTCTATTCATAATGAAGACATACCCCGATTGTGATCGAGAATCATCTCGATTAGTTTGGAAACTCGCATCTGTGTAACCCTTTACAACAAGTTCCTCTTCATCAGACCCGTATATTAGAAACATATCCTTAGTCCTCCTAAGGTATTTCAATATACTTTTAACAGCCATCCAATGGCTATTACCTGGATTCTGCTCATATATGCTTCGCATGCTTAACGCGCATGACACGTCTGGTCTAGGGCATATCATCGCATACATGATGGATCCTATAACACACGCATATAGGATGTCCTTCATTCGATCTTGCTCATCCTTTGAGCTTGGACATTGAAATGTGCTCAATATTGTCCCTCTTTGAATAGGTACCATACCTTTCTTAGAGTTCTCCATCTTGAACCTTTTCAAGATTTTATCAATATATGCACTTTGGTTTAAACCTATCACCCACCTTGATTTGTCCATGTAGATCTTTATTCCCAAAATATAGGCGGGTTCACCAAGATCTTTTATGGAAAAATAACTTCCAAGCCAGGTTTTAACACCTTCCATGGTTGGAATATCATTTCCAAAATGTAGTATGTCATAAACATACAATAATAAGAATGTAATTATGCTCCCACTAGCCTTCTTCTACAAACAAGCCTCGTTAGCATTCTTGATGAAACCAAATTTCTTGATCTCTTCATCAAAACGTTGATTCTAACTTCTCGATGCTTGTTTCAATCCATAGATTGAACTCTTTAACTTGCATACTTTATTAGGATGTCGTGGATCGGAAAAACCATCAGGTTGAATGATATGGACAGTCTCTTCGAGATGTCCATTAAGAAAAGCGGTTTTGACATCCATTTGCCAAATCACATAGTCATAATATGCAGTTATGGCAAATAACATCCTAATTGACTTTACCATTGCTACAGGTGAGAAGGTTTCATCATAATCAACCCCTTGAGTTTGAGTGAAACCTTTTGCTACAAGTCATGCTTTATATGTATCCAAGTTTCCATGCATATCTGTTTTCTTCTTGAAACCCCACTTGCATCCAACCAGTTTGGAGTAAGGTGGAGGGTCAACCAATTCCCAAACTTGGTTGTCATACATGGATTGCATCTCTACGTTCATGGCTTTCGGCCATTTATCACAATCTGAATTGGACATTGCATCATGGTATGTAGTTGGCTCATCGAAGTCAACCACATAGCATCTATTCATGGAAAATCCATATATTTCAGGTGG
Source organism: Flaveria trinervia (assembly GCA_025506515.1). Lineage (NCBI taxonomy): Eukaryota > Viridiplantae > Streptophyta > Magnoliopsida > Asterales > Asteraceae > Flaveria > Flaveria trinervia. The sequence continues at coordinate 28,882,997 of CM046456.1, forward strand.
AATGCTAATTCTACCAGATCTGCGAATGTTTTCTGTGTATTAATCAACCTCTTGATCATCATCAAAAACCTCTTGTTGATTACTAGTGACAACCAAACGTGTGTCGGCTTGTGGATCTTGATCCTTATCCAATTCCATTGTTCTATACGTTATTCCTTCCATAAGGAACTTAGCTTCAAGAACTCTGCCTTTTGAGCAATAAATACCTTTTGCTCTGTTGGATCAAAGAAGTAGTATCCTATATAGTATTTGGGATATCCAACAAATATACACTTAGTGGATCGACTTTCCATCTTGTTTTGGGGGTTTAGCTTAACATAAGCTTCACAACCCCATACTTTTAAATATGATAGCGATGGAACTATTCCATGCCATATTTCAAAAGGTGTCGAATCCACTTTCTTGGTCAAGACCATATTCAAAATACGAGCCGCGGAGAGCAATGCAAAACCCCAAAATGATAGAGGTAGTGAGCCTATAGCCATCATAGATCGAACCATATCTAATAGGTTTCGGTTTCTCCGTTTAGACCCACCATTATTTTGTGGTGTTCCGGGTGGAGTAAGTTATGAGACGATCCCACAACTTCTTAGATGATCCTCAAAAGCATCACTGAGGTATTCACCTCCTCTTTCTGAACGAAGAACTTTGATAGTTTTATTGAGTTTATTTTCTACATCATTCTTGAAGATTTTGAACATTTCAAAAGGTTCATATTTATGTGTCCTTAAGTACACATAACCATAGCCACTGTAATCATCGGTAAAGGTAATGAAGTATCTTTCACCATTTCTTGTCATTGTCTTAAAAGAACCACATACATCCAAATGTATGATTCCCAACAAGTCTTTTGCCCTCTCGTTAGTACCACTAAAGGGCGAGTTAGTCAGCTTACCTTGTAAAAAAGATTCACACTTATGAAATGAACCATTTTCATTTGTTTTCAAAATACCATTCTTTTGATGTGTTTGAATCAGATTCTTGTTTATGTGACCAAGAAGACAATGCCAAAGATATGTATCACCTAAACCCATTTTATGTTTCTTGGTGCTTGTTTGGTATAATGAGTTATTATAGGATGAATCGTCATGTACCAATTCATAGATACCATTAAAAGGCATATCTTTGAAATAAAATACATCATCCATACAAACATAAATACCATTGTTAACAAACTTTAATTCATAACCATATTTTAAAAGGGAAACAGAAATTATGTTCCTAGTCAACTAGGAGCATACAAAATGTTCTTAAGAACAACTTCCAAACCATTTGAAAGTTTCAAAATATAGTCTCCTTGGGCTTCGACATCAACTTTGCTATGTTGCCCATGTAGAGATTTGTGTCTCCTTTCTTGAAGTGTTTATTTCTTTTGAACCCCTACAACAAATTGCAAATGTGAGTTCCACATCTGGTATCCAATACCCATGTGTTTGAAAAAATAACATTTCAACCAATATGAATCATGAAGGTTGTACCTAAGGTTTGCCTAGCATCCCTCTTGTTTTTCAACTCTTTGAGATAGGTTGGACAATTCCTTTTTCAATGTCCTATCTCACCACACTCAAAGCATGGATTGTTCTCCGTTACCTTAGGCTTCTTAAGCTTTGGCTTTGGAAGTTTCACTTTAGCCATTCCTTTCCCTTTGCCTTTGATGTACCCCTTTTCATTGGCAACATTTGCCTTGGGATCGGGGAATGGACTTTTCTTATTGCCTCCCTCATTGATCGAGAGAACATGTAGAACTTTTCTACCCATTCCTACCTCAGCTATTTTAAGCATTGCGTGAAGCTCACTAATGCTCTTGTCCCACCCATTCATATTGTAATTCACTATGAATGCCTCAAACCTTTTACTTAGGCCATTAAGGATCAAATCCATGGCCAACTCCTTTGAGACAGGGCAGTTAAGCCTCTTGAGGCGATCAACATGGCTTTTCATCTTAAGCACATAAGATGATACCGATTGGGTTTCTTCCATGCGACACGCGTGAAGCGCTCAAACCATTTTGAAGCACTCTACCCTATCTTATTGGAGGAACATTTCCTTCAACTGGGTAATCATGTCATATGCCCCATGATGCTCCAAATCCTTTTGGTGTGTGGGAATCATAGTTCCCAACATGAGGCAGGACACCTGCATGGAATCCTTAGTGTACTGAAGCAAATCGTTATAGGCCTCAACATCATCGGGGTTGGGTTGGTCCGGAATGGGATCATCAAGGACATAGGCCTTTTTCTTTTGCTTGAGAACTTCTCAAGTTTCAAAACCAGACCATAAAGTTATTATGGTTAAGACAAGCCCGCTCTAAGATGGTTCTCAATGATAAGGTATGGATGGTCGGGGTGGTAGCATTATTGTTTGCAGCCATTTCTACAAAATTTACAAAGTTCGTATTAGTATTTCCGAAAAATTACATTTTAATCATTAATACCCTTTGATGTCTCATAGACAAATAATAATTAAAACCTAGAATCCAACGTTATATTTAAATAATGGTTAGGTGACCTTTATCCCATTATTTAAATTAACAAGGTAGTCAACAATTGACAATTGCAACCTTTTGCAACTTCTAGCCTTATGGGATCGGTTAAACATCTTATGTTTAGTTGGCATATAAAATCCCATCAACACCATTGTACGCCATGCTTCGATGTCCCTATGCACATGGTTTCCAATTCAAGTCGTCCTACTTACACACACGTGTGAGTTTACACATACAAGTGGTTAGGTGACCTTTATCCCACAAATATCTTAAGCCCGCCTCAAACACACAAGTTCCCTAAAAGTGGTTATGTGACCTATATCCCACAAATAATTCTCAAGTGATTCGAGTATGGTGTTAAAGGATGGTGTTGAACTTGTTTCCAAAGGGATTTTAGTTTCCATTAATTCTAGTTTTGAAAACTCTATGTACGTAGTATTTGTATGCTTTCAAATACACGATACCCTATGGTTTCTCTTTTTAGTAAAAACCCCATTTATTAGAATCATTAATCCTTTTCATAACCTTTTATTAATCATTTAATGATAAGGAACCATAAATTTTCAGCTTGTTCTGTTTGTTAATAAGTTTGTTATGCATATCCATATATCAAACAATAATCATAAAATAAACAACCAAACAAGCATAATGATACAATCACAAGTGCATAACCATAGCCACTAAGTTGACCACACTTGTTTGTCATCACAAGTGTTGTCATTAGGTCTTTCCGAAGGGTTAATGACAACACATAAGATAGGATCTCCAAAGACCCCCGCTTGAAGTTGCATCCAAATGCTTCAAGTCCTTCTCTTTGTGCTTTTCCTTTGTGCTTTTCCTTTGTGCTTCCAACTTGTGCATCTTCTTTTACAAAATTTATATCCTAATACAAATTTTATAATAAAACAAAATACACCTAATCTATGTATTACATCACCATTGAATAAATAAATAAATTAAACCATATACAAGCACAAAAGAATAAAATTACAACCCACAATGAATGAAATCAACCAAAACCAAACATTCATCCAAAACCAATGCAATAGAAGGTCAAGGCTAGGTTATGCACCAATATTAAACAACATACATGAACCAAAATAAATCCCCATTTATCCCAAAATTCTTGGCCAACATAAACAAAGAATTTTGGGTTTTTGTCCAAACAAAATAAATCAACCAGTTCACATCTATCTTTCAAGGTTTAATCATAAGCATGTAAGATATAACCTTGAAAGATTAGGGATTCATTACATCATCAAAAAACAGCCCCTATAAGGTTGTTAAAGTCCCATGAAACCAATTTTACAAGGACATAAGAAGCTAGTTATCCACATATCTGGCTCTAGATGCCAATGATGGTTTGTTGGACACATTATCAAAGTTGTTTAAGCATTTAAACATGAAAATGCAATGGAATCAAACCTTAATAATATGTTTTGTAAACTAAAAATTAAGGCATATTATAAAACATCAACAAACGCAAGATCATAGGATCAAATATATGTGAAAGAACTAGCTATCATGTACGAAATAACAACCAAAACAACACTCATGAAAGTACCTTTCAAGAGCTGCCAAAACCTGAGATTTGAGGAAAGTCATGATGTTCTTGAACGACCAAAACATCAAGGAAAGATTTCCTCAAGCTTCCATACATACAAGCATCAAGCAAGCACGTTTGCTTCTTGGATTGTACACCAAAAACCAAAGAAAAAGCTGCTGAAAAACCCTTTCCAGCCATGAGTTTTTCTTCAAGATTAGAGAGAGTTTGGTCCTTTTAGTTCTTGCATGTATAGGAGAGTGAAAGGTGGAGTGTGTGTCTAGTAAATGTTCTCCACTTCCAAGACGAACAATGAACCAACCAACCCCCACAAGGGGCGGCCGAATCCATGTTTAAAATGGGGTTTCCCTCCAATTTGGTATGTCCCATTTGATCCTAACTAGTCACTTTTATAAGTTATGTAATTAACCTTTTAATTATATAACTCATACACTCTATTATTTTTTATGTTATTTAACCAACTTAAATAACATTACAAATAATACTTATGAACAAAATATCCGTATAAGTTGTTCCATCTCACATACATTTATTTAGAAAACCCAGTTTCTAAATTGGTGTAATTATTAATTTGAATAATCATATCATCAATTAAATATTAATTGGTGTTTGCTAAGCTTGTTATTGGGTATGACCCTACTTGAATCATAACATACTAACAACATCAATGTTCTGTGTGTCTTGGGCATAAAAAATCCAACACTAATAGGTCTAGATTCTTTGTATAGGCTTAGCAATTTGATAAATCTTTTGTAATAAACCCCTGTGAATCATTATCTTAGTGTATGCATTACATGTATAAGTTAACCCATAAGTGTGTTGATTTATATGTGTGGTTGCAGGTTCAACATCATACTTAGTCACTTTCACAATTAACTAAGTGTAAGAAACATCTACAAATGAACATTTTTGTTCTTCCATAGATAATCTTTTGAAACAAAGTAACATGTAACTGAGGATCTTCTGTGGAGGAACAGTTTGCTGTAGATGAAGTCGAGGGACTCCTACAAAAGACCAAAGATGTGCAGAAGAAAAAATGTTCTACTGAAGAGCAAAAGTTCTACAGAAGACCAAGTCATACGGAAAACCAACACTTGCATGTACTTGGCCAAGTATATCAAGTCAACAAGTCAAATACTAACTGATGTCATAAAGTCAACTCCTACGAATGACTTTCACTCAATTAGAGAATGTATCACATCATAACATTCACTAAGTAACTTCCTTATCACAATAAGAAAGTTACTACTTCCAAGAAATTCACTGTAACCCTAACAATAAACTCCTGATCCTATAAATACAAGGAATAGGCTCACACTTTTAGACATGTCTGAATACATAAGAATTTGTCGATCAATACAGCAATCAATTATAAAACCCTAGTTGGTAGTGATCCTAAAGTTACGATCAAACCTAGCAGCCGCAACATCACTTCCACCAAAATCATCAATAGAATCATAGTAACCATCATCATCAACAATTATTATTTGTTATTTTGTAATTACATTAATATGTTTTTAATGAAATACTTTTCAATCAAATAATATTTGTTAATTTATTGCACTTAATTGTTTTGTTCTTCATTATTACTTCGTATTGCAATTGTTATTTCGTATTTAATCAATTAAACAATGAATTGTGATAATTCTGTGATTATTATTCCAAGTAAATCTAACCTGGTAATTCTTGATTGCGATCCTTGGATTCACACTCCCACACCATGAAATTCTAGTGACAGACCACGTAGCCGCACCGTGCCACACCACTATAAAACCCACCTTTTGATCGTTGAGTTTTTAACCGTTTGAATTTTTTAAGTCTTCTTACCGAACATGTCGACGAAGCAGAAAGTTTGGGAATAAATATTTTGAAACATGATCATGGTGGAGCTAATAATCCTCTTAGGAATGATTATTTTATGGAGAACCAAAATACACTGACGAGATGTTTTAAATAGGTTTCGGGTATCTCGAGATTTATTTCTACATATTGTTGAAGATATACGAAACAACTATCCATGGAAAGTCAAAAGTGCACTTCGGAATATGTCAATTCATAAAGGTAATTCACCCGACACATACGACGAATACTTAGCTATTTCTGCAAAGACTTCTCGTGAATGTGTTAACTATTTTTACAATGCTATATTGAATTATACGGTGATGAATATTTACGACGGCCAACTAGTCATGACATTCCATCATAGTAGACTGCATATCAATATCGACATTAACATTTGGGCTTGCTTGATAGTGTCGATTGAATTCATTGAGAATGGAGAAATATCCTACGCATTTGTTAGGACAAAATCAAGGTGACCAAGATGATCCTACAATGATTCTCGAAGCCATGGCATCACAAGATTTCTTGATTTGGCATGCTTATTCTCGTGTAGCCAGTTCTAACAATGACATTAATGTTCTCAATCAATCTTCAATTTTCACGTGAGATTGAATAGAATCGCCCCAATACGTTCGTTTGATGTTAACAAACATCAATATAAACGTGGTTCCTATCTGGTCGACTATATATATTTTCCTAGTCAACTTTTGTGAAATCATATTCTTATATACATGAATACAAAGAAAATAAATTTTAAAAAACGTCGAATGAGCTTTCGTTGTTTTAAAAGCATGATGCGAAATAATTGCACTACCCGCTAGAGCGATGAAGATCGAGAGGATGAGAAGTCAAATGTACGCATGCATTATACTTCATAATATGATTATAAAGCATGACAACAATTTTATTTCTCTCATACACATTCGAGATCCACCGACAATTTCAGTTGAGAATGAAAATACAATTTTGGAATTACGAGATTAGATCACACATTTTAGACTTAGATTCATTATCGTATGACACGTTGAGGATAATGTTGATATCACGGTTTTGGATGACCAAAATAATTTTTATTACTATTATTGTTATTATTCTTTTTTTAATATCTAAACTAGATTTTTTGTTTAAGTGTAATTTTTTATTTTAATGAAGCAATAAACAAAATTGGTGTGGTATACTATGGTGTGAGTGCCCCTTAAATTGGTGTGGGTAGTGTGGTGTGAGTGCCCCTTAAATTGGTGTGGGTAGTGTGGTGTGAGTGCCTCCTAAATTGGTGTGGTGTGACTGCCTCCTAAATTGGTGTGGTTTGAGTGCCTCCTAAATTGGTGTGGGTAGTGTGGTGTGAGTGCCCCTAAATTGGTGTGGTTTGAGTGCCTCCTAAATTGGTTTGGTGTGAGTGCCTCCTAAATTGGTTTGGTGTGATATAAGATGTTTTAATTAGCAGATTTATGTTGTAGTGTGGTCGGAGTGATATGAACACCCCACCACTCTAAGCGATGGTGATAAAGTTGCAGTTATCACGTTATATAACAACTCTTTTAACAGTCTTTACATCAGTTGTAATAAAAGGTCAATGACAGCCAAAACTGTTCTTCCATTTAAAGCAAAGGTAGTCAAATGATTAATGATTGAATTTGGGTCAATATGATACATGTGACATATGCTATTGATTTTGTTTTATTGGTATATAGCATCGACATGCTGAATATTTCAAGTATGGTGCACATGATAGGTGTTAAATGACAAGACGTATATGTTATTGATGTTATTCATAATTATAGAATTGATGACTTCGAACGCTAATAATCTCTCGATTGGAGGTCGTCTTATCCTCATTAAAGCGGTTTTAGAAAGCCTACCCGTCTACTATATTCTCTTTACAAGGCTCCAAAGGCTGTCATTGTGTCTATTGAGTATATTATGCGACGCTTCTTGTGGGCGGGTGCTAGTGTAGAGAAGAAGATACATCAGGTCTCTTGGGATCTGGTTACTACCCCTAAAAGAAAGGAGGTTTGGGAGTGTCTAGGATACAAGATGTCAAAGACGCGCTTCTGTTAAAATGGACATGGAGATTCAAAACCAAAGGAAATGGTTTATGGAAGAAAATTATAATTGGTTGTCACAGTAACAGTAGATCGTGGGCTTTGCTTCCATGTAATGCATCGCATAATGGGTGTTGGAAACATATAGTTAAAGTCGGCGAGAAAAGAACTCCAAATGGGTCAACATACAATTCCTTTTTCATTGGTGATCTTGGTAAAGGTACTTCTATTAATTTCTGGGGTGACCCGTGGCTAAGAGACGAACCACTTAGATTAGCGTTTCCTAATCTCTTCAAACTCGAAAGAAATAAATTGGTTAAAGTGTCTGAGAGAATTTTGGTTACCAATAATATTAAGACTTTGTCATGGGAGTGGAGCTCGATCCCGAATACAGTTGCTGAAGTTTCAGAAATTTTCCAGCTTCTAACGGAGATTCATGAATAATTGGAGGGGTGGTCTAGATAGCTAGAAATGGAAGCTCGCAATTGATGGTTTGTTCTCTGTTAAATCAGCTAAAAGCATGTTGTTCGATACATTTGTGGCTGGTCAAATTCCGAAGATAAAGTGGAAGGTTTGGGTGCCGCTCAAGTGTAAGGTTATGGTTTGAAGGGCGGCATTAAAACGACTTCCTACAATTGTAGAGTTGATAAAACGTGGTGTTCGACCCCACCATACATGCTGTGCATTGTGTCAAGCAGAAGTAGAAACGGAGTTACACCTCTTTACAAGTTGTTCGTTAGTCCAAGAAGTATGGTATAGAGTTGAGAAGTGGTGTTGTTTAGCCCCGAATCTTCTCTTTGATGTTGTAGGCGTTTTGAAGATACCGAAAAGCCCAATCGTTGACCAAGAAAGCAAAGAATGTTCTGTGAGGTATTGTGTACGCGGCTATGTGGGTTATTTGGAATGAGCGCAACAATCGCATCATTAACAGCAAGCATCGAAGGCCCATAGGGATCGTTGAGACTATCAAGTTTACGACTTTTTTTGGATTTGTAATAGGTCTAGATGGAAAGATGTACTTTGGTCTAGTTGGTATGTGTATCTCTTGGATTGAGATGTTCTTTCGGATCGACGGTTGGTCCTTGCTTTGAGGACCAACTGTGCGTTTTTTGATGAATGAGATTTTCCTTTCAAAAAAAACTCTTAAATCCACCACATATTGTTTAACACTTATTGCACCATTGAAGCTGATTGGTTATCACGTCAATGTCAAACCATGAAAATAAGTTACGTTGAAAATTTAATAAAAATAAATATATTAAATCCACATGTGTTATGCTTAGACATTGATAATATTCAAAACTTTATAAACCGTCAAAACCAAAATTCAGTATTTGTCAAGTGTCTATTAACTTTAAGGTGTTTGATTATTGAACATTAAAGCCACACAATTAAAATCTAAATCCAATAAGTCGTTAACGGTTTGACCCATGATTTAACCTTAAAATCATGAAAAATAGTGTGAATTCCCCTATGATTTTGTTCATAAGTTATGTTTTAATAATAAATTTTCTTGATTTTAATATTTTTGTATACGTATATTTGAGTTCATTGGTGCATATAAGCATGTCCTGAGTTCATACAACTAAAAGATAAACGCCGGCCGAATACTTACCAGAATTATTTCTAACCTGGGCCATACAACTTGTTTTTCTAACATTAATTAATCCGTTACAATATATAATAATCAATTGGAGAAATCATGTTTTTTAAATATTTTCGCACGTTCATAACTTGGTACTACCATATGCTTACACTCGTACTGAGACTTGCAATTGTTATAGTGTACTAGTGGAAATGCCAGTACGTTGCAGCGATTCGTCTCTTATGTTATTTTTTGGGAATTTAGACTTAGTCAGTATTGGTTCAGTGCGTTATCACGTACAACTAAAAAAATCAAAATGAATATTGAAAAAATTTAATAAAATAAAAAAATTACGTATATCAGAAAATCTTTAAGACAACTATATTAACTCAAAAAGATTAGTGAAAGTATATTTGTGATATTTGTGGTCGACCACACTTTTTACCTAGATTTTAGGGGGGTTTTATGTTATAAATGTAAGTCAAAGTTTCATACAATGGATAACAATGTATTTATTTGTTTACTTGTTAAAAAGATATAAGTTTTTATACCAAGTTTCGCTTTTTTTTCCTGATTTATTAGCCATTAAAAAGCATTCGATCTTAGAACTGACCAACTATTTCCAAAATTTGAATGAATATTTAATGTAAACATGCTTATATACTTGTCTTCATATTTCCAAATATGACTTAACTAAATAAACAAAAACAACCGGACGAACTACAAGTTCAAACCTAACAAAACTTTTGATCACAATGGTTTACACATCAAATGACTAGTAAATTAGACAATATATTGATTAAAACCAAATAACAAGGAAAGTAAAGAATTGAAATACAAATTAAAGTTGACCTGAATCGATATTGGTTGGAACAAACCAACATGCAAGTGAAATCTTTAGAGATTGATGGAAAATGTTATTCTTGTCGAATAAGTAACCAATGATGGTGGACTGGAGTGAATTGGTGTGCAACCATCAAACACATGAAGATAAAACCAGAGTGTAACCGGTGATGGTTGAGGCGTACGATGACGGTGATGTTGATGATACGGTGAGAGATGAGAGGTTAAGGGTACAATAAAACGACAAAAGTACAATGGTTTTGTGAGGATAATTTTAGGAATTGAGTGAAAAATATGCAGCACAATTCAACAGGATTATCATCAGAGCCAGCTTTCTGTTATAATTTGGATAGACCGGAGAAAACTAATGGAGAAATTCTCACCACAAATTACCATATTGATTGTTATTGAGTTGTTATTAACCGGAAAGGGGAAGGGAAAGGGGGATGAGTGCTCAATTGCAATGAATGAATGATATTGAAATTAAATAACGGTTTTGTTTGTCAACATGTATATGCTCTACCATATATATTATAAGTATCATATGTTATACTTTATTGCAAAGGCATAAACATAATAAAATGGTTACCATAAGTTCAAATGGATCAATTTGTATTAATGATGTAATGCAATTGACAATATATGTACAGAATAATCAAACAATGCAAATATAAAAAAAACACACAAGTTTCATTGATAGATGCAAAGGATTACAATGTACTATATGAGAGAGTTCTAAGTATTCCAAAACATCTACCCGCACAAAATCCATATAATCCTATTTATACTAGTCAAAGAAACAAAAGAAACATATATTTACAAATAAGTCCGTAAACTATGACAAAAATGAAAACCAAAAACTAAATTTAAATCTTCAAGGGCTCAACAATACCCCACCTAAGATTTGCATATGATCTTCGGTCAAAATCGTCTTCAGGCTCATCTTTAATCTTGAACATTGGTTTTTGATTGTACAGCTCCAGCTCTCGTAAGGCTTTCTTTATTGAAGACTTGAATTTTTCCACCAAAATCCTTTGCTCGGGTTTAGATTCATTTGTCTTTATATCCATAGCATCCATCATAAGGAGATTTTTCTTTGATAGACTTGCTATGTCAACATTGGCATAGAACTCAATTGGATTGGATTGATCTTTTACATGCACTTCTAACACACCTTTACTTGAAATCCTCATGAACTCTATATTAGGAATATCCTCTTGACAATATTTGCATAAGCCATAGCTTTCCTTAAGGAAATTCGCTCCATGGCTGCATTCATCACTTAATAATTGTCATGAAGTATTTCCCGTCATTTTCTGCATCAACTGAAGACACCTAATCAAACTTCGTATTAGACAAAAATGAAATGAGATAGGATGAAGAAGTTTCAGCTCAGATACTCCAAACAAACTAATTAAATCTTTAACCTAGTCATCAGTGTTTCTGACGAGCTTGAGGTGAAAAGGGTTAGAGTAATAAAACCATCTCAGAATTGGTTTAGACATATGACTACCATCAATCACCTTTAACCTGGATTTATGACTTTGTCAAAGTACTTATCTCCGTATGCTTCCGAATATTCTTCTTCAATAGATGAACTTGCATCTCCTTTCTTTGAATTCCTCTCAATGATTCAAAATACATTTTATCTTCTTGATCACACCTTGTTTTAAGGAATGATGGCATTCTTGGGAGGCAACTTATGTAATTATTTTTAGTCTTGTACCGAATGCATCAAACATCAAACATAACATTAACTCTTTTAATCAAAAGTGCATCAAACACATCATCATATTTCCATTGTACAATCTTTACTTCCTTTGATTTATGAGGAACAATCATTGCATTAATTAGTTTAGAAATCAATTTCCCTTTCTTTAGCACATTCCTCGCAATATATCGAGTTGTTCTTGCCTTATTCCATAATTGCTTTTGATTAAGAGACATATTGTAGGCTTGCTTTTCTTTATTAGAAAACATCTTGATAAGTTCTCTCCTATTATCATGAGTTCTTCTTACTAACTCTATAGACTTTATTTCTTGAGGTTTCAGTACTTTAGCTCTCTTGGTTATCTCCAAATACTAAGAGTTATCAATGTCAAGAACAATCATATTATTATACATCTTCTATGTTTCTTGGAAGCTTCAGACTAACCTTCTTAGAGATTCACCTTGCAGACTGTTTAACCTCTTTTTGGGATAGTTCTTGGATTTCAAGCACATCCTTAAAGCATGATTACTCATATCCTCTAGATAAGGATGATGCAATTCAGTTGTTGGAATATCATTAATGTTTATGCTTTCACTCATTAGTACCCATTCACCATGCTCAAGACTAATCTTATTAGGATCAATAGGTGTTGATGACTTAGTAATCATAGATTTATCAAATTCTTCATTGATTTGAGTGATAGTTAATCTGTCAAGAAATACTCTACTATACTTCTTCCTAACAAGATAATTATATCTGTCCTCAAAATCCATATGGATGTCTTTTTGAACAAGTGTAATAGGAGAATCAACCAAGTGGCATACATCCTTATCTTCAAGATTCTCAGCTTCTTTAACAATCTTTTGAACCTTAGCTAGAACAGGAGATGGTTCAACTTCATTTATTTTTCTTTTTCCCTTCTATGCTTGAGAAAACTTTCCACACACAACTTCTTGAGATTATACATCATTTTCTTTCTTAGAAGAATTAAAATTAGGCTCTTTTTATTTTTCTTTAACACTTTCTTTCAACATCTCAATCTCTAGAGTCAATCTTTTTACTTTTTCCTCAAGATCAACTATCAACTTATCTTTATTTTTATTTTCAGCCTTTAACCTTTCATTCTCATCATGTAATCTTTTAATTATCTAATCTTGATCAACAATCTTTACCTTCAACTCAACTGTCACCTCTTCATCACTAACATTCTCAATCTGAACACAGATGTCATTGGTTTGTTTCATTACCATTGTTGGTTCTTATATGCCCAAGACACATACAAGATTGATGTGGTTAGTACGTTATGATCCAAGTCGGGTTATACCCAATAACAAGCTATACAAACACCAATGAATAATTATTTGTTGATAAGATTATACAAATTATTGATACCTCTTTAGAAAATTGGTTTTCTAAATATTGCTTTTGTGATAGAACAACATTATATGGATGATTTGTTCATGAGATATTTGTTTGTTTCATTATTTAAGTTGGTTAAGTAATATCAAATAAAAGTGTGTCATGTTATAAAATTAGACTATGCTTTAATTTAATAACCTAAATGCATGGAAAAGTGTTTAATTTTAATAAAATATCTAATGGTGGGAAACCATTTTAAAAAGAGTAATTCGGCCGCCCAAAGGGGGCCTTGAAAACAACACATTATGTCTTGTTTGATGTAAGACTTAAACACTTACACACTCTTCCATCATTTGATACTTCTTCTCTCTTCTTTTCACAAAAGCAAGAACACTCTAAGCCTCTAAGAAATTCGGATTTTGTGGCTGAAATTTGGGGCTGAAAATTCGGATTTAGATAGTAGCTTTGAAAGATTTTTTTGGTGTAAAGCTCCCTAACAAAGCAAGGTGTTTGGAAGAAGCTTGTGGGATTTACAACTTGAGGCCTTCTTCCTGAAGGATTGCTGCTCAAAACCCATCATCATCCTCAAAGTTTCAACCCTTTTGAGCTGCTGAAAGGTAGTTTTTCCAGCTCATTGTAGCTGTGATTTTATGTACATTTACATATGTTCATAGCTTGCTTATTCACATATAAGGATCCTTTTGTTTTGGGTTTGTTTTATACATATATATGTCCCCATAAAAACATGAAATTTCAGCTTTATAATCATGTTTTAAAATATATATCCGCTGCGTTTTTCAGAAAGTTTAAGAGGTTAAACTTGGATTTCATCTTCTAACAAACCCTACAATGGCATCAAGAGCCGGTTATGTGGATAGCTTGCTTGTTCTTGTCCTTTAAAAATCGTTTTATGGGACTTTATAACCCTTTTAAGGGCTGCAATATTCTTGTATGTTGAATCCCCAAACTTTCAATGTTATATTACACATGCTTGTGTAAACCTTGAAAGATATGTATGTTGATATGTATGTTGTTTGGACAATGTTTAAAACCCGAAATTTCAGTTTATGTTGGCTGAAATTTCGTGGGTTTTAGTGGGGATTCATTATTCATTTTGGATGGTTTGATGAATGTTTATATTGGTGCATAACCTAGCTTTGGCCTTGTGTTGTTTGGTTGATTGCAATGGTTGTATTTATTTATTCAATGGGGTTGTATATTTATTTATTTGTGCTTTGTTTAAAATGTATTTTATTTATTATTGGGTTGTAATAAATCGATTAGGTGCATTTTCATTTTACTAGATATCTTGTATTAGGACTTTATATCTTGTAATATGAAGACGCATGCATTGGAAGCACAAAGGAGAAACATGGAGCATTTTGGATGCGGTTTCAAGTGGGAGGCTTTTGGAAGCTTTCTATGTGTTTTTGTTATGACCCTTAGGAATGCCTATGGACCACACTTGTGATGGCAAACAAGTGTGGACCACTTTAGATGCTATGGTTATGCACATATGCTATGTTGTTTTGTTTATATTATTGTGGTTGATGACATGTATGTGATATTGCTTTATCAATCCTATCCATGATCAAAACAAACTAATTAAAAGATTCTTAATCATTAAAAGGAAATAATAGGTTACTAAAATGATTTAATGTTTTTAAAGATTAAAATGGATTTTAATCAAAGGATCATAGGGTATCTTGTATTTGAAAGCATGCAAGTACAAGTACATAGAGTTTTCTAAACTAGAATTATGAAATCTCTGAATATTTTCAAACAAGTTTAACACCGTCCTTTTGCACAACACTTGAGTCATTTGGAAACTCTTAATGGGATAAAGGTCACCTAACCATTTAGAGGGAACTCGTGACTTAAGGTGGGGATACCACATTTGTGGGATAAAGGTCACCTAACCACTTATGTTGGTAATCTCACATGTGTGTGCAAGTAGGGTAACTTGATTTGCAAACCATGTTAAATGGATCACCTACAATATGGTTTCCAAATGGTGTTGATGGGATTAACATGCCAAATTTACATATGATGTTTAAAGTCCATCCCATACCTCTAGAAGTTGCAAATGGTTGTAACCGTCAATCATTGACCACCTTATTAATTTAAATCGTGGGATAAAGGTCACCTAACCACAATTTAAATGTAATGTAGGGTTCTAGATTTAATATAAAACTGACCTTAAAAGGTATTAATATTTAAAATAGCAATATCGAAAATACTAAAATAGATCTTTGTTAAATTTTGTAGATGGCCACCAATAATGATAATCATAATAATTCATCTGCGTCCGCCTAATCATTGCAAGCGATTCTCCAAAAGGAACGTCTAAGTCATAATAATTTCATTGATTGGTATTGAAACTTGAGAATTGTTCTTAAGCAAGAGAGACGATCATATATTTTAGACGACCCTATCCCCGATCAACCTACTAAGGATGATGAGGAGGCCTATAATGATTGGCTGAAGTACACTGAGGACTCCGTCCAAGTATCTTGTCTCATGCTGGAAAGCATGACTCCGGATCTCCAAATGGACTATGAACATCACGGAGCTTATGACATGATAACCCAGTTGAAGGAAACGTTCCAACAGCAAGCGAGGGTTGAGCGCTTCGAAATGGTTCGAGCACTCCATGCATGTCGTATGGACGACAACCAATCGGTTTCATCTTATGTACTTAAGATGAAAAGCGACATTGACCGCCTCCAAAGGCTTAATTGTCCTGTCTCGAAGGAATTGGCCACGGATTTGATCCTCAATGTCCTTACCAAGAAGTTCGAGACATTCGTGTTGAACTACAACATGAATGCTTGGGACAAAAGCATTGGTGAGCTTCACTCAATGCTCAAAACGGCCTAGGCGGCCATGGGTAAAAGGGTTTTACCCGTTCTCACCTCACCATCAATGAAGGTGGGAACAAGAAAAGGCCTCATCCCACACCCAAGGCAAAGGTTACCAAGGGTAAGGGACCCGTATGGGGAAAAGGGAAAGGGGTGGTAAGGGTGCCCCCCAAACCACAAGAGAAGAAGCAAAAGGTTGCTACTAATGACCCATGCTTCAAGTGTGGGGAGATTGGGCAAGAAATTGTCCTGTCCATCTCCAAGAGTTGAAA
Organism: Flaveria trinervia; assembly: GCA_025506515.1. Taxonomy (NCBI): domain Eukaryota; kingdom Viridiplantae; phylum Streptophyta; class Magnoliopsida; order Asterales; family Asteraceae; genus Flaveria; species Flaveria trinervia. The sequence goes on from CM046456.1 coordinate 28,899,561, forward strand.
GCAAAGAGGGATGCTGGGCAACCTAAGGTACAATATACGTGATCCATATTGATTTAAACATGATATCCTCTAACATATGGGTATTAGATACCAGATGTGGAACTCACATTTGCAATTTGTTGCAGGGGTTCAAAAGAAGTAGTGACTTCAAGAAAGGGGATGTTAGCCTCTACATGGGCAATGGGGCTAAATTTCAAGTTGAAGCCCGTGGTGACTACATATTGAAACTTCCAAATGGTTTGGAAGTAATTTTGAACAATGTTTTGTATGCTCCTAGTTTGACAAGGAATATTATTTCTGTAGCCCTATTAAAACAATCTGGATATGTATTATCATTTTTTGAAAAAGATATTCATGTTTCTTTAAATGATATGTTATACTTTAAAGCTATTCCCATTAATGGTATTTATGAAATGGTTCATGAAAATAATTTAAATAGTTCATTGTACCAAACTAGCACCAAGAAACTTAAGTTGGATTTGAGTGATACCTATCTTTGGCATTGTCGTCTTGGTCATATAAACAAGAAAAGAATTCAAACACTACAAAAGAATGGTCTTTTAAAAACAAATGAATGTGATTCATTTGATATATGTGAATCTTGTTTACAAGGAAAAATGACTAAGGCACCCTTTAGTGGAACTAACGAAAGGGAAAAAGATTTATTTGGAATCATACATTCGGATGTATGTGGTCCTTTTAAGCCAATGACTAGGAATGGTCAAAGATACTTCATTACCTTTACGATGATTATAGTCGCTATAGGTATGTGTACTTATTAAGGCACAAAGATGAAGCTTTTGAAATGTTCAAAATCTTCAAGAATGAGGTAGAAAATCAACTCAACAAGTCAATTAAAGTTCTCCGCACCGATAGAGGAGGTGAATACCTAAGTGATGCTTTTCAAGATCATCTTAGGAGTTGTGGGATTGTCTCACAACTCGCTCCACCTGGAACACCACAACATAATGGTGTGTCTGAGAGGAGGAATAGAACCTTATTGGATATGGTCCGATCTATGATGGCTAGAAGGACATTACCTCTATTATTTTAGGGTTTCACTTTGCTCTCCGCGGCCCGTATTCTAAATATGGCCCCAACCAAAAAGGTGGAAAGGACACCTTTGAGAAATGGCATGGAAGAGTTCCATCCCTATCATACTTAAGGGTCTGGGGTTGTGAGGCTTATGTTAAGACTCCCACCCCAAACAAATTGGAAGTTCGATCCACCAAGTGCATCTTTATTGGATATCCTAGAGATTCTATGGGATATTATTTCTATGATCCACTGGAACAAAAGGTGTTTGTTACCAGAAAGGGTGAGTCTTAGAAGCAAAGTTCCTTATGGAAGGAACTAGCAGTAGAACAGTGGATCTTGAGGAGGATCAAGAACCATAACCCGATGCACGTTTGGTTGAAACTAGCACTCAACATGAGGATGTTGAAGATGATCAAGTGGTTGATCAATACACACAAAACGTTCGCAGAAGTGGTAGAACTAGTAATCCACCTGAAAGATATGGATTTTTCATGGATGGATGCTATGTGGTAGATTCAGATTAACCAACCACATACCATGATGCAGTGTCCAATTTGGATTGTGACAAATGGCTCGAGGCCATGAGCGTTGAGATGCAATCCATGCATGACAATCAAGTATGGGACATGGTTGTACCACCTCTTAACTCCAAAGTAGTTGGAAGCAAGTGGGTTTTCAAGAAGAAAACGATATGCATGGAAACTTGGATACTTATAAGGCTAGACTTGTAGCAAAGGGTTTCACTCAAACTCAAGGGGTTGATTATGATGAAACCTTCTTACCTGTTGCGATGCTAAAGTCTATAAGGATATTGTTTGCCATAGCTGCTCATTATGATTATGAGATTTGGCAAATGGATGTCAAAACCGCTTTCCTAAATGGATATCTTGAGGAAGATGTCTATATGGTTCAGCCTGAAGGTTTTGTCAATCCAAAACATCCTGATAAAGTATGCAAGTTAAAGAAATAATCTATGGATTGAAACAAGCATGGAGAAGTTGGAATCACCGTTTTGATGAAGAAATAATTAAATTCGGATTCATCAAGAATGCTGACGAAGCTTGTGTATATAAGAAAGCTAGTGGAAGCATCATCACTTTCCTAGTATTGTATGTTGATGACATATTACTATTGGAAATGACATTCCAACCTTGGAAGGTGTAAAAACCTGGCTTGGAAGTTGTTTTTCCATCAAGGATCTTGGTGAGGCCGCCTATATTCTGGGAATAAAGATCTATAGGGATAGATCAAGGCGGTTGATTGGTTTAAATCAAAGTGCATACATTGATAAAATCTTGAAAATGTTCAAGATGGAGAACTCTAAGAAAGGTACGGTACCTATTCAAAAAGGAACGATATTGAGTACGACTCAATGTCCTAGGTCAAAGGATAAGCAAGATAAAATGAAGGCAATCCCATACGCATCTGCTATTGGATCCATCATGTATGCAATGATATGCACTAGACCGGACATCTCATGCGCCTTAAGCATGACAAGCCGATACCAGCAAAATCCTGGAAACAATCATTGGATGGTTGTTAAGAACATACTTAAGTACCTAAGGAGGACAGAAGATATGTTCCTAATCTTTGGATCTCGTGATGAGGAACTCGTTGTAAAAGGTTACACGGATGCGAGTTTCCAAACCGATCATGATGATTCACGGTCACAATCGAGATATATTTTCATTCTGAATGGAGGAGCGGTCTCTTGGAAGAGCTCCAAACAGGATGTGGTGGCTCTATCAACTACAGAATCAGAATACGTCGCCGCCTCATTGGCAGCTCAAGTAGCTGCATGGTTGAAGAAATCCATTGCCGATCTAGGGTTGTCCCTTCCATTCAGGACCCCCTAGAGATCTTTTGTGATGACGAGGGTGCGATTGCTCAAATCAAGGAACCTTGTGCTCATCAAAAGACTAGGCACATTGAGCGGAGATTCAACTACATACGAGATGAAGTTGAAAAGGGAAAGATATGTATTCGCAAAGTTCACTCGGATCAAAACATTGCAAATCCTCTCATGAAGCTCCTTGAAAAGGCAAAGCATGAAGGTCATACTTGTGCTATGGGACTTCGATATCTAGTTATTGGATTTGATATGTAATTTTGTATTTGGATATGTGTAACTTTTATTATTTGAATAAAATTATTTGGTTATAATGTTTCAACTAATATCCCAATTTAGCATGTTTAATCCATGAGTAAATTGTTTACTCTAAATGTCCGTAATCGTTCAGACTTGTGGGAACAAGTATGAGGGTAAGATTATTATGAACTTGGATTGGTAGATATTCATATGGATGAATATAGAGCAAAAGGTTGCTACCAAGGTTCATAGATATTTGTGGGATGCAAATATTGGACTGACCTGCATCTCAAATATTACTACATGGGATCTTCCTGATTGATCATAAGAAATTTTGAGTAAAGGAGAACATCATTTGGTATCCTCTGACCTGAGATACATATTGGGTCTTGATATTTACCAAATATTATACTTTGACTCAGTTCTTCACTGTTGTGAAATATGGCAGTACATAAGTCTGAGTTCAGGTATGATATAAGGTAATTGTGAGAGACGTATGTAGTCAAGAAGGGATTTGTCCCTCTTATTTGTTGAGAGTAAGATGTCTAAGGCCTGATAAAGTTAAATCAATGGAGAATGATCACTGTGTGTCTCTAAGATTTAACATGACATCTGCGACAAAGGGATAGATGATTGTTTCAACTAAAACAATTCAAGTATGGTACTTGAAGGGGATGATGTTATTGAATGGCACACAGTCATACGTATTAAGGGTAGTAAACCGTTGCTAGGCGGTATTTACCGCTTGCATTAATCTTCTATGAATCTTGTGCAAGTGGGAGATTGTTGATTCTTATATGCCCAACACACATACAAGATTGATGTGGTTAGTATGTTATGATCCAAGTCGGGTCATACCCAATAACAAGCTACACCAATAATAATTATTTGTTGATAAGATCATACAAATTATTGACACCTATTTAGAAAATGGTTTTCTAAATATTGCTTTTGTGATAGAACAACATTATATGGATGATTTGTTCATGAGATATTTATTTGTTTCATTATTTAAGTTGGTTAAGTAATGTCAAATAAAAGTGTGTCATGTTATAAAATTAGACTATGCTTTAATTTTATAACCTAAATGCATGGAAGAGTGTTTAATTTTAATAAAATATCTAATAGTGGGAAACCATTTTAAAAAAAGGTAATTCGGCCGCCCAAAGGGGGCCTTGAAAACACCACATTATGTCTTGTTTGATGTAAGACTTAAACACTTACACACTCTTCCATCATTGATACTTCTTCTCTCTTCTTTTCACAAAACCAAGAACACTCTAAACCTCTAAGAAATTCGGATTTTGTGGCTGAAATTTGGGGCTGAAAATTCGGATTTAGATAGTAGCTTTGAAAGATTTTTTTGGTGTAAAGGTCCCTAACAAAGCAAGGTGTTTGGAAAAAGCTTATGGGATTTACAACTTGAGGCCTTCTTCCTTGAAGGATTGCTGCTCAAAACCCATCATCATCCTCAAAGTTTCAACCCTTTTGAGCTGCTGAAAGGTAGTTTTTCCCAGCTCATTGTAGCTGTGATTTTATGAATATTTACATATGTTCATAGCTTGCTTATTCACATATAATGATCCTTTTGTTTTGGGTTTGTTTTATACATTTATATGTCCCCATAAAAACATGAAATTTCATCTTTATAATCATGTTTTAAAATATATATCCGCTGCGTTTTTCAGAAAGTTTAAGAGGTTAAACTTGGATTTCATCTTCTAACAAACCCTACAACCATCTCATTCATAACATTCTCATCTTCATGAATTGGAGATTGCACATCAAAATTTACATTCTAAGTGACTGGCTCAGATAACATGGAATCAATGAAATCAAAATCAAAGGTTTGATTATGATCTAAATTAGTATCATTATCTTCTTCATTAACACCAACATTTGCAACATTCTCAGCATCTCCTTGTTGATGCAATTTAGTGTCACCTTCAGCATCATCATTTCCAATATCCTCCTCTATATGATCAGATACAGTTTCTTCACCATCCATATCATGAATAGTTTCTTCTATGTTTCCATATTATCTCCACCTTGATTATCTCCATTATCATCATCATCATCATCATCATCATCATCATTTTGTTCATCACCATCATCATTATCATCATTTTGATCATCACCATCATCATTATCATCACTTGAACTAGCATTATCATCATTATCATCTTCTTCATCTACAATCATTTCTTCAACTACATCATTAATCAAGTCATTTGGGTCCACTGCTCATCCTCAATTATATTAAAGTGCTATTGATGAATATCAACCTCATACATAGCAACATGTCTGAGGTAATCAAACAAAGGGACATTTGGAGCTCTAGTGATAACTACTAATCTCTTATATACAATCTCACACATATGTTCTAGCTTTAGTCTTTCACCTTATACTCCACACATAGACAGATCTAGATGCTCTTCATTAATGATTAACTGGAGAAATCTGGGATACATCAAATATTTGTTTATGTTCCCTTTTTCCCATATTGAAGATGAATCCATTCATAATCCATTTATCCATGTTAAATATTCTATTTGTGGCTAAGGCAACTATTGGTGAAGGAATGTCCACAGGAAAAGAGTTCCATCCAGCACTCCATTTGGACATACAATGTTGAAAGATATAACATATCATCTTCCAATTGTTGTACACTTATGCTCTGAAGAATTGCTTCTTGGGGAAATTATCAGGATGACCCATCAACATAAAATTCTCTCTACACTCACACATAGTGTATTCTCATAAATCTTTTGAATCATTTTCACCCAATCTTAGAGCCACTATGATAGAATGTTCATAAATTTCTATAATTATCACTAGTAACAAATCCCCTTAGAACTTTACTTCCCTCATAATCTCTTTCAACCTCTGTTGTTCTCAAAACTTTTTTATCAGTCTTTCATATATGGCTGGTCTAGCACACATAGCATATATATCTTGTTCTTAGAATAAATTTTATCATCTCCTCATATCCTGCTACTTCTCTTACTTCTTCATCTAAGAAAGCAACCACATTATGCTTTGGATTAAAACTAAGCTCTGCCATATGTCAATCACAAAGAAACAAGTATAAGAATACATGATTTACAAATTAATATTCATAGACTACTTAATATATTTTAAAATTTTAAACTTTGATCAATTTTATTCAAAATTTTCTAAGTATAGAACACTTGAAAACATACTTCTTTATGTTTAATCAAAATTTAAAAAATTATATTCAGTCAAGTATATTGTTTCTTATTAGATTTATGACAATTAAGAGTAATTTGATGTCAAACAATTAGATTTTTAGATGAAAAGCAGCTTGTCGATTCAATTATGGACATTCATTTTTTATTATTATTTTAATAGATGAACACTAAGATCATCAAGGATTTTACGATGGAATATAGTTATGATTATGTTAATCTGGTCACAATCATTTTCAATAACAATTTCTAATTCGATTTGTATCATTTTATCATATTCAATCATCAAATTTTAAATCTTCATCATTCTTAGGTTTGAATGACCAAATAGGGTCCATACGCCCGGTAAAATGTGAAGTTTATGGAATGTGATTTGATGATATACACTCAACAAGATGTTTTGCATCACTGATTATACCTTAATATCACAAGTATTGCAATCAATCAGTCTAAACATGTGAGAATGGTAATAGTCGTTTGTGTATGACAAAGCTCACAGAATGTGGTGAGTGTGGAAGTTCGAATGAAATGAAATTCTATCAAGTGTTGATTTTATATAAGTGTGAAAACCCTTGGACGCATGACCACTATGTAAGCGCATGAGGACTGTTGAGACGCATGAGGTTTAGGCACATTGACACTATACAAGCGTATTATCCATGTTCAACCGCATGAGACCTAGACGCATGATCTAAACTTGTTCAAAATTAATCAAAGGACTTAGGCGCATTGGCACTTTTCAAGTGCACGAGCACTATTTAGGTGCATAAGCACTCTTCACACTTGGTTTATTTTCAATATGGAATGTCTAGAACTGTTTATGCACATGATGATGAATGAAACGCCAACCACTAACCATATTTTCAGACTTATGAACAATGTTTAGGCGCATGAGTTTGTGCCAAAACGCCAAACACTTAATCATAAAACAAAAAAATCATCATACTTAAAACTAGACTTATAATCACTGTTTAGGCATATGAGGACTTTCCATATGTCTAATACTTGGAATTTTTTTCACCAAAAACATTCAAACCCTAAATTTGAATTTTTTAACTATTTTTCATGAAATTTTCAATCCTTGGTCAAAATTTGACATTTTGACTTTGACTTTGACATTGACAAAATAAATGTCACTCAAGAAATGTTTATTTTCTTTTTCAACTAATTTCCCTTCATTTTAGTCTCAAAAAAACTTTAAAAATTTTCAAAATTTTCAAATAATCTCAAATCTTTAATATAAGTTTATATAAGTTGAAATTGAGAAAAACCAATCATTATCAACATGCCTGCACAAATAAACTCATGTAGAAATCAAAATAAAGCTGAATAAAACTCTACGATATGTACGATGAATCATATGCCTGCAGTGAGGTCATATGAGATAATAATCAGCATATTGAACTAAAAGAAACTGTGAATAGTCATAGTGTTCGTCCATTTGATTGAATTTCAATACAAATGATATGTTGAATCATTCAATATGAGAAACAATAACAAACAACAAGATGAAGATGAATAAGAACAACCACAATGTATTCAAATATAAGCAATAAGAATCCAACACAAACAAAGGTATTAAAGCTCAATATATTTCAGTAAAGAACTAGTTACAATAGCCTCTTGCAACAGTAATATTCCATTAGGGTTTTGCAAGGTTGCTCAACAAGGAGCAAGATAAAAACTATTTATAGAAGTCATAGTTTCACTGGTAGTTTCGCTGTCAGCAAAACTATGCTGCGAAAAATGTAGTTTCGCCCGGCAGAGACACAAAGTTTCACTAGGTGAACTAATCAACGGACTATGAGCGAAACAGCAGCTTCGCTCATAGTTCGTTGGGCAACAAACCAACACAAAATAAGCAACATAGAAAAGTAAACTAACATAAAACCTATTACAATGGAATACAAACATAATCTTAATCCTAGGTGAGTCCAACCTATACACTATCTTCGATACTCCCCATAGGTTGGACCTCACCATCTTCATTAGTGTTGATTTGTCTAATCCACTCCGGTCTCTACCGCTGCCTCTAATAATTCTTTTGTAGTTCCTACAACATCTTCCTTTAGGGCTTTAGTCATTGATTCTCAATGGTTAGCTCCAGTCTCTCCAGCTACCTCTAATATATCTTTATCAGCTCCTGCAACAACATCCTTATGATGGGTTTGATAGAACACAAAGTAAACAAGTTCAACCTTTTAAACTTTCTGAAAACGCAGCGGAAGTATAGAATTATAACATGTTTATAATCTGAAAAATCTATGTTCTTAATGATGTTTTAAGATAAAAAACAAACCCAAATCAAAAGGATCTTAAATATGTGAATGAACAAGCCATGAACACAAGTTAAGCAACATAAAATCACAGCTTCAATGAGTTGTGATTACTACCTTATTCCAGCCAAAATGTCGACCAAGAAAGGGTTGAAAATGCTTGTGAATCGGCCAAGACTCCAAGGAAGAAGCCCTCAAGCTTGTATACCCCAAGCCTCCTTGCAATCACCTTCTTGTTAGGAAGATTCACCACCAAAAAGCTTCAAAAACCCTCTAAAACAAGCTGCTAGAACCGTGGTTTTGAGAGAGAGGAGAGAGCTTTTTTTTATCTATTGCATGTCAAGAGATTGGATAGAGGAATCAATGAACAAGACTTGTTAATGTGTGTTTCTTTCAAGGAAAAAGGTCCAATCCCCTAACAAGGGGGGGGGGGGCGGCCGAAATTGTGTTTTAAAAAGGGTTTCCCATCCTTTTTGATTGAACACATACACATAAGTTAAAATGTCTTGTAACTAGACATACAATTAACCATTTAATTGTATGTACAAGTTATATAACTTATACAATTAATCATATAACTTATAAGTTATAATCTCTCATTATTATTTGGTGTCATCTAACCAATTTAAATAACACATCAAATAATATTATTGAACAAAATATCCTAATAAGTTGTTCCCTCTCATATGCAACTTATTTAGAAAATCCAATTTCTAAATTGGTGTAAACATTTAATTGCATGATCATATCATCAATTGAATATTAATTGGTGTTTGCTAAGCTTGTTATTGGGTATAACCCGACTTGGATCATAACGTACTAACCACATCAATATTCTACGTGTCTTGGGCACACAGAATCCAACAATCTCCCACTTTCCCAAGATTCATAGAAGATTGATGCAAGCAGTAAATACCACCTATCAACGGTTTACTGCCCTTAATACGCATGACTTATAGCCATTCAATAACATCATCCCTTTCAAGTACCCTACTTGAAATGATTTAGGTGAATTAATCATCTATCCTTTTGTTACAGATGTCATGTTAAATCCAAGGACACAAAATGATCATTCCTTGTTGATTTAACTTAATCAGGCCTTAGACATCTAACTCTCAACGAATAAGAGGAACAAATTCCATCTTGACCACATACGTTTTTCACATACAATACTAGGAAAGTTATTGTGCTCCCTTATGTACTGTTCACTATTTCAGGACAGTGAAGAATAAGCTCAAGGTATAGCACTTGGTGAATATCAAAACCCAATATGTATCTCAGGTCTGAGGATACCAAATGATATTCACCTTTACTCAAATTTACTTATGATCTATCAATAAGATTCCATGTAATAAAATTTGAGATGCGGGTTAGTCCAATATTTGTATCCCACAAATATCTATGAACCTTGGTAGCAACCCATTGCTCTGTATTCATCCTTATGAATATCAACCAATCCAAGTTCATAATAGTCTTATCCTCAATACTTGTTCCCACAAGTCTGAACGACTACGAACATTTAGAGTAAACAATTTACTCATGGATTAAACATGCTAGATTGGAACATTAATTGAAACATTATAACCAAATAATTTTATTCAAATAATAAAGAGTTCCACATATCCAAATACAAAATTTACAGATCAAATCCAATCACTAGAATATTGAAGTCTCATGGCACAAGTATGACCTTCATGCTTTGCCTTTTCAAGGAGCTTCGTGAGAGGTTCCGCAATGTTCTGATCCGTGTGAACTTTGCGAATACATATCTTTCCCTTTTCAACTTCATCTCGTATGTAGTTGAATCTCCGCTCAATGTGCCTAGTCTTTTGATGAGCACGAGGTTCCTTGATTTGAGCAATCGCACCCTCGTTATCACAAAAGATCTCTAGGGGGTCCTGAATGGAAGGGACAACCCCCAGATCGGCAATGAATTTCTTTAACCATGCAGCTTCTTGAGCTGCCAATGAGGCGGCGACATATTCTTATTCTGTAGTTGATAGAGCCACCACATCCTGTTTGGAGCTTTTCCAAGAGACCGCTCCTCCATTCAGAATAAAAATATATCCCGATTGCGACCGAGAATCATCACGATCGGTTTGGAAACTCGCATCCGTGTAACCCTTTACAACGATTTCCTCATCACAAGATCCATAGATTAAGAACATATCTCTTGTCCTCCTTAGGTACTTAAGTATGTTCTTAACAGCCATCCAATGAATGCTTCCAGGATTTTGCTGGTAACGGCTTGTCATGCTTAAGGCGCATGACACGTCTTGTCGAGTGCATATCATCGCATACATGATGGATCCAATAGCTGATGCATATGGGATAACCTTCATTTTATCTTGCTCATCCTTTGAGCTAGGACATTAAGTCATACTCAATATCGTTCCTCTTTGAATAGGTACGATACCTTTCTTAGAGTTTTCAATCTTGAACCTTTTCAAGATTTTATCAATATACGCACTTTGATTTAAACCAATCAACCGCCTTGATCTATCCCTATAGATCTTTATTCCAGAATATAGGCGGCTTCTCCAAGATCCTTAATGGAAAAACAACTTCCAAGCCAGGTTTTTACACCTTCAAAGGTTGGAATGTCATTTCCAAATAGTAGTATGTCATCAACATACAATACTAGGAAAGTTATTGTGCTCCCACTAGCCTTCTTATACACACAAGCCTCATCAGCGTTTTTGATGAAGCCAAATTTCTTTATCTCCTCATCAAAATGATGATTCCAGCTTCTCGATGCTTATTTCAATCCATAGATTGATTTCTTTAACTTGCATACTTTATTAGGATGTTTTGGATCGACAAAACCTTCGGCTGAACCATATAAACATCTTCCTCAAGATATCCATTTAGGAAGGCGGTTTTGACATCCATTGCCAAATCTCATAATCATAATGAGCAGCTATGGCAAACAATATCCTTATAGACTTTAGCATCGCAACAGGTGAGAAGGTTTCATCATAATCAACCCCTTGAGTTTCAGTGAAACCCTTCACTACAAGTCTAGCTTTATAAGTATCCAAGTTTCCATGCATATCGGTTTTCTTCTTGAAAACCCACTTACATCCAACTACCTTGGAATTAAGAGGTGGTACAACAAGTTCCTAAACTTGATTGTCATACATGGATTGCATCTCAACGTTCATGGCCTCAAGCCATTTGTCACAATCCAAATTGGACACTGCATCATGGTATGTGGTTGGCTCATCTGAATCTACCACATAGCAACCATCCATGAAAAATCCGTATCTTTCAGGTGGATTACTAATTCTACCACTTCTACGAACGTTGTGTGTGTATTGATCAACTTCTTGATCAACTTCAACATCCTCATGTTGAGTGCTAGTTTCAACCAACCGTGCATCGGGTTGTGGTTCTTGATCCTCCTCAAGATCCACTGCTCTACTACCAGTTCCTTCCATAAGGAACTTTGCTTCTAAGAACTCATCCTTTCTGGCAACAAACACCTTTTGTTCCAGTGGATCATAGAAATAATATGCCATAGAATCTCTAGGATATCCAATAAAGATACACTTGGTGGATCGGACTTCCAATTTGTTTGGGGTGGGAGTCTTAACATAAGCCTCACAACCCCAGACCCTTAAGTATGATAGGGATGGAACTCTTCCATCCCATATCTCAAAAGGTGTCCTTTCCACCTTTTTGGTTGGGGCCATATTTACAATATGGGCCGCGGAGAGCAAAGCGAAACCCAAAATGATAGAGGTAATGTGCTTCTAGCCATCATAGATCGGACCATATCTAATAAGGTTCGATTCTTCCTCTCAGACACACCATTGTGTTATGGTGTTCCAGGTGGAGTGAGTTGTGAGAAAATCCCATAACTCCTAAGATGATCTTGGAAAGCATCACTAAGGTATTCACTTCCTCTATCGGTACGGAGAACTTCAATTGACTTGTTGAGTTGATTTTCCACCTCATTCTTGAAGATTTTGAACATTTCAAAAGCTTCATCTTTGTGTCTTAATAAGTACACATACCCATAGCGACTATAATCGTCAGTAAAGGTAATGAAGTATCTTTCACCATTCCTAGTCATTGGCTTAAAAGGACCCCATACATCCGAATGTATGATTCCTAATAAATCTTTTGCCCTTTCGTTAGTTCCACTAAAGGGTGCCTTAGTCATTTTACCTTGTAAACAAGATTCACACACATCAAATGAATCACATTCATTTGTTTTTAAAAGACCATTCTTTTGAAGAGTTTGTATACGTTTCTTGTTTATATGACCAAGACGACAATGCCAAAGATAGGTATCACTCAAATCCAAGTTGAGTTTTTTGGTGTTAGTATGGTACAATGAACTATTTAAAGCATTTTCATGAACCAATTCATAAATACCATTAATGGGTATAGCTTTAAAATAGAACATATTATTTAAAGAAACATGAATATCATTTTCAATAAAAGATAATACATAATCATAAAGTCTTAATTGGGATATAGAAATAATGTTCCTAGTCAAACTAGGAGCATACAAAATATTCTTCAAAATAACATCCAAGCCACTTGGAAGTTTTAGGATGTAGTCCCCAGGAGCTTTAACTTGGACTTTGGTTCCATTGCCCATGAGGAGGCTAACATCCCCTTGATTGAAGTCCCTACTTCTTTTGAACCCCTGCAACAAATTGCAAATATGAGTTCCACATCTGGTATCTAATACCCATATGTTTGAAGATGTAACATTAAGATCAATATGAATCATGTATATTGTACCTGAGGTCTGCTCGGCATCCCTCTTGGCTTTCAACTCTTGGAGATGGACAGGACAATTTCTTGCCCAATGTCCAATCTCCCCACACTTGAAGCATGGGTCATTGGTAGCAACCTTTTGCTTCTTCTCTTGTGGTTTGGGTGGCACCCTCGCCACCGCTTTCCCCTTTCCTGAAACGGGTCCCTTACCCTTGGCAAACTTTGCCTTGGGTGCGGGATGAGGCCTTTTCTTGTTCCCACCTTCATTGATGGTGAGAACGGGTAAAACCCTTTTACCCATGGCCGCCTCGGCCGTTTTCAGCATTGAGTGAAGCTCACCAATGCTTTTGTCCCAAGCATTCATGTTGTAGTTCAACACGAATGTCTCGAACTTCTTGGTAAGGCCATTAAGGATCAAATCCGTGGCCAGTTCCTTCGAGCCAGGACAATTAAGCCTCTCGAGGCGGTCAATATGACTTTTCATCTTAAGAACATAAGATGAAACAGATTGGTTGTCGTCCATACGACATGCATGGAGTGCTCGAACCGTTTCGAAACGCTCAACCCTTGCTTGCATTTGGAATGTTTCCTTCAGCTGGGTTATCATGTCATATGCTCCGTGATGTTGATACTCCTTTTGGAGATCCGGAGTCATGCTAGCTAGCATGAGACAGGACACTTGGACAGAGTCCTTAGTGTACTTGAGCCAATCGTTGTAGGCCTCCTCATCATCCTCAGTAGGTTGATCGGGGACAGGGTCGTCTAAAACATATGATCTTCTCTCTTGCTTGAGAACGATTCTCAAGTTTCGATACCAATCAATAAAGTTGTTATGATTTAGATGTTCCTTTTGGAGGATCGCTCGTAATGGTTGGTTGGACGCGGATGAGTTATCGTGATTTTCAATGTTCGTGGCCATCTAAAAAATTTAACAAAGATCTATTTTAGTATTTTCGATATTGTTATTTTTAATAATTAATGCCTTTTAAGGTCATTTTTATATTAAAGTCTAGAACCCAACATTACATTTAAATTGTGGTTAGGTGACCTTTATCCCACGATTTAAATTAATAAGGTGGTCAACGTTTGACGATTGCAACCATTTGCAATTTCTAGAAATATGGGATCGACTTGAAACATCATATGTAAAGTCGGCATGTTAATCCCATCAACACCATTTGGAAACCACACCGTAGGTGATCCATTTGACATGGTTTGCAAATCAAGATACCCTACTTACACCTACGCGTGATTTTGCCAAAATAAGTGGTTAGGTGACCTTTATCCCACAAACAAGGCATTCTCACCTCAAGTCACAAGTTCCCTCAAAATGGTTAGGTGACCTTTATCCCACTAAAAGTTCCCAAGTGACTCAAGTGTTGTGTAAAAGGACGGTGTTGATCTTGTTTAAAATATTAGAGATTTCATAATACAAGTTTTAGAAAACTCTATGTACTTGTATTTGCATGCTTTCAAATACAAGGTACCCTATGGTCCTTTGATTAAAACCAATTTTTAATCTTTAAAAAAAATATTAAATCAATTTAATAACCTTTTATTACTTTTTAATGATAAAGAACCATTAATTTTCAGCTTGTTAAGTTTGTTAATAAGTTTGTAATCCATGTCAAGATTTCAACCATACAACCAAATAACAAACATTCAAACAACCATAAACATACAAACATGAGTGCATAACCATAGCTAGTAAGTTGAGAACACTTGTTTGCCATCACAAGTGTCATCATATGGTCTTTCCTAAGGGTTGAATCAACACAAATTGAGGTCATCTTAGACCCCCACTTGAACTTGCATCCATATGCTTCAAGTTCCATGTCTTTGATGTCCATCTTTGGGTCTTGATCTTGTGCATCTTCCTTTTACAAAATTGTATCCTAATACATTTTTCTAATAAAAGAAATACACCTAATCTATTAATTACATAACCAAATGAACAAATAATTACAACCCAAATAATAAACACAAATATTACAACCCAAATGAATGAATAAATCCAACCATTCCAAACATCCAAATCAAAAGGCCAAAGGCTAGGTTATGCACACTAACAACCAATGATCATATCATCCAAACATATAATGAAACCCCACTTAAAACCACCAAATTTCAGCCAACATAAACTGAATTTTTTTGGTTTTTAAACATTGTCCAAACAATCAACACTCATAATATGTATATCTTTCAATGTCTAATCACAAGCATGTGTGATTTGGCCTTGAAAGTTGGGGAATCATTCAAACAAAAAAAACAGCCCAAAATCAGCCTATAATAAGTGATTATACATCTTTAAAACCGATTTTAAAGACAAGGAACAAGCAAGTTATCCACATAACCGGCTCTAGATGCCATTGATGGGTTTGATAGAACACAATGTAAACAAGTTCAACCTTTTAAACTTTCTGAAAACGCAGCGGAAGTATAGAATTATAACATGTTTATAATCTGAAAATCCATGTTCTTAATGATGTTTTAAGATGAAAAACAAACCCAAATCAAAATGATCTTAAATATGTGAATGAACAAGCCATGAACACAAGTTAAGCAACATAAAATCACAGCTTCAATGAGTTGTGATTACTACCTTATTCCAGCCAAAATGTCGACCAAGAAAGGGTTGAAAATGCTTGTGAATCGGCCAAGACTCCAAGGAAGAAGCCCTCAAGCTTGTATACCCCAAGCCTCGTTGCAATCACCTTCTTGTTAGGAAGATTCACCACCAAAAAGCTTCAAAAACCCTGTAAAACAAGCTGCTAGAACCGTGGTTTTGAGAGAGAGGAGAGAGCTTTTTTTATGTATTGCATGTCAAGAGATTGGATAGAGGGAATCAATGAACAAGACTTGTTAATGTGTGTTTCTTTCAAGGAAAAAGGTCCAATCCCCTAACAAGGGGGGGGGGGGGGGGGCGGCCGAAATTGTGTTTTAAAAAGGGTTTCCCACCCTTTTTGATTGAACACATACACATAAGTTAAAATGTCTTGTAACTAGACATACAATTAACCATTTAATTGTATGTACAAGTTATATAACTTATACAATTAATCATATAACTTATAAGTTATAATCTCTCATTATTATTTGTTGTCATCTAACCAATTAAATAACACATCAAATAATATTATTGAACAAAATATCCTAATAAGTTGTTCCCTCTCATATGCAACTTATTTAGAAAACCATTTTCTAAATTGGTGTAAACATTTAATTGCATGATCATATCATCAATTGAATATTAATTGGTGTTTGCTAAGCTTGTTATTGGGTATAACCTGACTTGGATCATAACGTACTAACCACATCAATATTCTACGTGTCATGGGCACACAGAATCCAACACCTTAGAAGCTTTAGCCATTGATTCTCGTTGGTCAACTCCTTCTTCATTAGTTCCTAAGGACAAGCACTAGCTTGCTCAAGTTGTTTCATTAAGTCCCACGCATCCATATTCGGATCATCCTTTCCTCTCATCTTCTCACCCAACTCTTTCACCTTAGTTCTCACTCCCCTCACCTTGTTAGACAAATTCATAAACAAACTGGCTTCTTTAGTCTCCTCTCCTGCCCCTACTTTAATGTGATTCTCATAAAGTACCAACAGGTCTTCATCAAAAAGGTAAACAAATCAATTAGGTCAAACAACCTATACTCAATCCCATTCTTCACTCATATCACTGCCTAGTGTTATTGTTGTAGAACCATTTCTCAAAACTTTGTAGTCGTTGGGGGAGGGGATCCGACAGTCTAACCCTGTTCACACTTCTTGGGGGCTTCACCCTCAGCGTGATCTTTCCTTTACTTGTCTCCCGGTCTTTATCCTTCTTTGACCTTCTTCATTCAGCCTACATGAAGCCAAATGACTCAAAATTATCATTTATTATGTTCTTGATTTCCTTCTTTAGCAACATAGCTCTCTCAATAAGATCAACCTCAAGTGATGGTGGCACTGCTAAGCTTCTTAAGTTCCATTTTGGCTAGGTCTTGAATGCCTTCCTCTTATGCATATATGTAATTCCTCCCTCTCTCCTCTTGATCATAAACATCTTGAGGTCAGGGTTATACTTCTAACTAATGATTTTCTTATAAACCTCTTTCTTACTCAACCCTTGCATGTTTCGGAATAGGAGAGTGAACTCCTCAGGCTCTTTCTCCCTCACAAACCATTCCTTCTTTGACATCTCAAACACATCATTCTCATTATCTCCCTTCTTTACTACATAAGTTATTGGTCTCTCGTCCACTTCATCATATTCGGTCTCATAGACATAATAAACTAATTGTTCATCATCTTCTCATCATCCACCAATCCCTTTCTACAGCCTTCTCAACACCTTCAGTACGTTTTGGAAACATCTCTTCTCCTCCAAAGTCATTAATGTTCATCCCTATATCAACAAAACTAGCCTCAAAAACTTGTTCCACCTTGTTCACATTTACCTTCCCTCCTTGTTCATTCTCTTTCTCAAACACCTGCCTCACACCTGAACCCCCTTCCTCCTCACTTGTTGCACTAGACATGCCTCTTTTGCCCAAAAAGATGTACCAATGTTGGGTATTTGGAGGTGTTAGTCAAATCATTTAACTCATGTTGAGTTAGCTGATTGGGCAGGCCACCTGCTATCTTTAGTTCATTTACCTCATTCAACAATCTTTTGATCAATCTTTGCTGATCCATTATCATTCTTGTCATACCTTCAATCATCTCATCCTTCTGTTTCCCATAGTTCTTGATTAGTGAGTTTGGTCTTGATCATAGACAACTCATTAGAGATGAGTTGAGGTTTCTAACCATATCCTCGTCCAATCCTACTCTCTCCTCCCTTCTCGGGGGCTCAATAAAAGATCGATGTCTGTGTTTGGTCCTTCTCTTAGTATCTCCCTCATATGCTTTCTTCTTGGACCTCTTTTCTTTCACAACTCTAGCTTCCTGCGCCATCTAATGAATTTCCTTCTCAAAGTCATAATCTTTTTCTTTCGCACACCTCTTTCTTTTCCTAACAAATTCAGTCTATTTCTGCCTCGTCTCTTCCGCTCTCTTCTCCTACGACTCATTTACCCTCCCCATATAATTCCATCATTCCGAAGGGTACATATTTTCCCATAGATGAGTGGTCTTTCCACTGTAGTAATGTCTAATAGCACAACAATATGCAAATATATGGGTGTTCATCTGTACTAATCCTTGATCTCTCCATATCTTTGAATATTGGGAATAAGATCATCTATGATCATCTGAAGGAATCTAGGGTACAACAACCACTTGTCTTTCTTCAGTGCCATTACATTCTCAGCCATACAATCTAAGATCAATTTTGCAATGTTTGCCTTCTACCCTCTACAACAAATAACCATGGCATTAGCCTAGTCTAGGTTTAACCGTCTCATCCACCTTTTCAGTGATCTAAGCTCGTAATAAACACGTGGGCTATATATCTCCACTCCGTCGAGTGAAGGACTTTTTGATTTCCTTTCTCGTGCCAAACGGAGGTCCTTCATATCCCATAAACCTATAATCCTCAAAAACCTCCTAATCAGATAGCATGACCTCCTCTCCAGTATCCTCATCAAGTCTCAACACCCTCGAGATAACCTTAGTAGTAATAATCACATCATTCCCCAGCACTCTTGCCATAATCTTTTGAGGATTGGCTTTGGTGTCATACTCTGCGTTACGCCGAAAATCTTTAATGTGTGAATCATATATAGTAGAAGAATGTGAGATCGCATAGGCCATAGGAGATCTCTGTAGCGAACGGATGCAATCTCTAAAACCCGCTTCTTTGGGATGAGTGTCATCCAAAAAAGCTGTAATATTATTCTAGAAAAGCGAACGGATGCAATCTCGAATTTAAGATTAGCCATGTAATCTTAAAAATATATTAAACGGATTAGAACAGTATATCAAAAATTAATATTAAAGAAAAACAATTAAAAGAATAAAAATGAATAAAAATCAATTTAAATTCTCTAGGTCAAATTATTGTTTCACTAGTCGAAATATTAGTTTTGGAAGGCGAAAATGTAATTTCGGTAGCTATTATGAGGTAGTTTGAGGAAGATAGTGCAGTAGCTTCCACAGGCCAAAACTATACGCTCGGCGCAGTGAAACTGAAATGTGATCAGCGAAACTATTAACTTTGCTTGGATAGCATAACTGCACAGTTTCGCTGAAAAACCTTTGAACTTTCGTTCAGTTTTGGTGGTCTATCGATACTTTCGCAGCAAGAACTGCAAAGGTACCAAAGAGTCACAATCAAATAGTCCACAATGAGATGATTAAACCTAGATTAAACTAAATTACTTGGTTCGAAACTCACATTCGAAGAGAAAACGAGCATCAATCGAGAAACACAAGCACAAAATCTTACAATGGTAATAAGGTCACGGGAGACTCTCTAGACCATAAAAAACCACGACAAAGCAAAAATGAGAAGTTAATTTCACAAACTGAGTTATATAGGACTTAGTTTTACAGGAAGCGAAACTATAGTTTCGGCCGTAGAAACTCTATCGAAACTAACCTTGCAACATGCGAAAGAGCCGGCAAAGAAATAATTTCATCGTGTGAAACTACCGGCGAAAGTATAATTTCACTGGAAACTTAAAAAATCAATTTAAAAAAGAAATAAAATCAAGTAAAAACTATTTAGAAAAGAATTAAAACAAAGTAAACAATATAAAAAAATCAAAAGAAATTTGCCCCACAAGACCTCACCATACTTCACATATTTAAAAAAAAATCAAGTAAGAGAAAATAGATATGAACGAGAAGCTGAAAAGATCTTCTAGAGAGTCAAAGTTTAGCGAAATTGCTCATATATTTATCCGTTTAAGTCCATGCCTTCTTCGTTTCAACAAGTGCACCACAACTACTGTTATCATGTTTTGGTTATTTTAAAGAAAACATTGAATGACTCAGTCCCCACAGAAATTTGGCAAAGAAACTTATCTTGTCCTCATGATATATTAAACACATGACACGATCTACTTGACTATTCCTCTCAGAAGCAACAAAGGTCCCTTTTCGAACAAAACAAAGCCCTTATAGACATCAAATGATGATAGCTCCAGGTCTATACTTACGTATAATAGAGGAGTTGATCAATTGAGTCTTACGAATGAGAGATTTAGGTCTATACTTACGTTTAACAAAGAAGTTCATCATATTGTACCGAAGAGAGGTCTAGGTTAGTACTATCGTACAATAGAGGAGCTCATCACTCCACCTCAATATTCACACACAGCAGTAGAGATAAGCACCAGAAATAATACAACAAGGAACTTCTTAGATACGAAGATGAGTAAGCATATAGCTTTTGAGATAGGGTGGGAGATTTAGACACAAAGATACTTTAGATAAGAATAACTCAAAACAGAGATATCACGTTCTCAACCCTTATAAAATACGGACTTGAAACTTTGTGAAGGCAAAAATGCAAGGGGATTATCCGAGACATCAATTTTCTTGTCTTATTAAATAAGCTACAAGATTACTGCTTACTACGCTTTATGGCTGAACCTATCAGGCATCTCCCAACATAATACTATTAACATCCTTTACATCGTCTAGGCTTCTCATTTTATTCTACAAAAGAAAACAGGAAAAAAATTTAATATATATTCTCCCCCGAATTTCTACAAATAAGCAAGATGAAGAAATTTCTTATTTATTATTATTATTATTATTATTATTATTATTATTATTATTATTATATTATTATATTATTATTATTATTATTATTATTATAATATTATTATTATTATTATTATTATATGAAAAATGATGATGGACTAGGGAGCGGTCACAATGAAAAGTAAAGAAAGAAAATAAAGAAAGAAATATAAACAATATCTATATGACATAGTTTTAAGGAAAATGGGTTTGTATCCAGAGTGAAAAGATCAATAAAAATGATAAACATAGAGATCAGTTCATAAAAACAAGGTTTATCAAATTTTTTAGTGAAAAGATTAGCTTTTTGATTTTTTGTGTCAACAGCAATAATATCAATATAAGCCTTTTCCTGAGCATCACGAATTGCATGAATCCGTGTCTCAATGTGCTTGGTTAGGAAATGATTAATAGGATTCTTGGCAATGCCAATAGCTGCTTCGTTGGCATAAAACAACAGTGTATGGAGAAATTTGATCCCTTAGTCAATCATCTAACATTGTAT
Source organism: Flaveria trinervia (assembly GCA_025506515.1). NCBI lineage: Eukaryota > Viridiplantae > Streptophyta > Magnoliopsida > Asterales > Asteraceae > Flaveria > Flaveria trinervia. The sequence continues at coordinate 28,921,098 of CM046456.1, forward strand.
CTAGAGCACTTGAGAGAAACGGCTTGAAAAAGCAATGTATTTTGCTTCTCCTATAAAAAGAGAAATAGTGGTCTGTTTCTCGCTCTGCCATGATACCAAACAATTTCCTAAGTACTGACAACCTCCAATAACTGACTATCTGTTTAACCTACAGCCACTAGAATCACTATCCGAATAAGCATGTAAGTCAAAATTCCTACCATAAGGATAGCAAAGCCCTAAACGGGAAAAGCCTATAAGATAACGAAGAATTTGTTTTATAGTCTTTCCATGAGACTCTTTGAGGGCAGATTGGTATGGAGCACAGTATCCCAAAGTAAAGGTTATGTTAGGACGACTCACTATAAGATACATGGAACCGACATGGATCTGTGGAGATGAGATCAACATATTTCCCATTCTCATTAGGAGTGAGGCAAGTTTGAGTAGTGAAACGAGTAAGCTCAGGAGAAGCATCATCCATCTAGAATTTCTTGAGAATGTCTTTAATATACTTCTCCCAACGAAGGAGAATTCCCTAGCTTTTGTTCATCCTGCAACCATGATGCTCATTTCAAAGTGACCACGCATGACTTCCTCCAACTCCGGACACAATTTTGGATTGGGGGAGCCAAAAATAATATCATCTACATAGACTTGTACAATCAACATCTGAAGATCTACTTGTTTCTTGAATAACATCATATCAATAGTGCCACAAGAAAAACCCTTGCTTAAGAGATATTATGTTAAAGTCTCGTACGAGATCCGAGGTGCCTGATGAGGGCCATACAGGGACTTATGAAGCTTGTAAACTTTGTTAGGAAAGTTGGGATCCTCAAAACTGGTGGTTGAGACATGTATATCTTTTCGTTAGTGTCTCCGTAAAGAAATGCACATTTGACATCCATTTGATAAACTTTGAACTGCTTCTGCGTGGCATGAGCCAAAAAGATCCGAATAGCTTCAATATGGGCTATGGGTGCAAAGACTTCCTAGTAGTCTATCCCTTCTTTTTGAGCAAAGCCCTAAACCACCAATATGGACTTATTCCTTACTATAATGCCACAGTCATTGGGTTTGTTCTTGAACACCCATTTCGTTCCAATTGGGCATTTGTTTGGTAGAAGATCAACCAGGGTCCACACCTTGAGTTTCCTAAACTGTTGCAACTCTAATTGCATCGACTCAACCCAACAAGGATCTAGAAGAGCTACATGAACATTCTTTTGAACAATTTGGGATATAAAACAAAAGAATAAGCAGACATTAATCTAACCAGATTGACTTCACGTTTGAACTCCATCAGTGATGGATCCAATGATGTTATCATGAGGGTGGTCTTTGCAAGTTTTGAAATCAGTAGTTATGGATAGGGTATTTGAAGAAGGTTGGCTGATGGGTTGATGGGTAAATGAAGGTGAGGAACATGATAAGGTAGGGTCAATTAGGAAGGTGGTGGGACAAGCTGAGAAGAGGTAGATATAGGTGATGACGGAAGAGATGTAGAGACAGGTGGAGGTGGAATGTCAAAGGATGATGAAGAAGATGCGATGTCAACTCATGTAGCATCGTTTGCTGATGACAGGAAATAGAGCTGGAGGAATGATGTTTGTTTGGACATCAGGGAAGGACACATCATCATTGAAAACTAAAATATTAAAACAGTTAAACACCAGATCAGAGTTAAAGAACCTTGCTGGTTCACATCAAACATCTGAGGAATTAGATTCTTCCCAATCTTCAAAAATGACTCTTCCACAATACGGGTTTTCTTGTTATACACCCGATAAGCGTTCTGAGAAGAAGAATGGCCGCAAAGTAACATTCATCAGACACAACACCGAATTTTGATTTTTGCACCTGGGTATTCACTAAAGTGCACGATCAACCAAATGCTCGATATAAGTCAATCAAAGGCTTCATTTTGTCTTGGACGATCAGCACCATGTTCAGATTATATGAAGCATAATTCACTGCCTCTCCTAAAAAGATAATGGGTAAAGAGGATTCAATCAACATTGTATGAACGACTTCAATGAGAGTGTGATTCTTTCTTTTAGTAACCCCATTCTGTTGAGGAGTTCTCGCAGCACTGAACTGTCTCGTAATTCCCTTACCAACACAAAAAGAATCAAAGATCTGATTTCTGAATTCGGTACCATTGTCACTTGTAATCACCATAACCTTCTCTAGCTTATCATCTCAATAGAAAGATTGAACTTCTGTAGCTCCTTAGCAGCCTCTTCTTTATGGGCAAGAAATATCACCAAGGAATACTTGGAAAAATCATCTGTAATCACAAGACAGAAAGATTTTTCAGCAATTGATTTAACACTAATTGGGCCAAACAAATCAGCATGTAACAACTCGACGGGATTACATATATTGTTTTCAATTTTGGGTTTATGTGTTTCTTATGTTCTTTTCCTTTGGCACACACCATACATTTTTCTACCACTGAAAAGTCCTTTAAAGGTAATCCCCTAGCAAGAGTGTTTTTAACTAATTTGTTAATATTTTTGAAATTAACATGGCCCAATATGCGATGCCATAGGAAAGACTTAGAAGTGGAAGCTTTGGACAAAAGACAAGTGACAGTAGACGTTGACTCCCTTGAACACATGTCAAGAATATATGTGTCATTCTTTCTTGGAGCCCATATTAACACCATCTCTTCTAGAATATCAATCTCTGATTTTAGAAGAGACATTCCTTGGAATTGAACAAGACCGGAATGTCTTTATCACAAATCTAAGAGACACTCAACAAATTAAAAGCAAGTTCAGGTACATAGTTGACTTTCTCTAGAGTAAGAGAGTTGTTGGAAACCTCCGCTTGGCCAACCATTTTCCCTCCTTTCTTGTCACCGAAAAATGGTACATATCATCCATTGATTATTCAAAAATTGGCCAATATATATTTTATCCGTGTCATGTGTCTAGAGCATCAACTATGAGCATTCCATACAAAATCTACAACTTTATTGGATGACTCCTGCAAAAATATCAGCGAACAAATTTACCAGGTGAAACTAGAACCCAAGTTTGAACAAATTTGGGTTTTGGAGAGATTGGCTTCTTACAAATATAGTTATTAACCAATTATGTCAGTCTAGTCCCACAATGAATTCCTACAAACATATCTATGATGTAGCTCAGGACAGTGCTTAACTACATGATCATTTTTACCACACCAAAAACAGTGTGATTTTAATATAGGTCTATTAGGCAACAAGGAAGGATTTCATCAATGTATATTTCCTCATCACATTTAGACAATCTAGAATTGACATCACTTTAAGTCTCATACAAGTCTCTAGGTCTGTTTTTATTTGAAAAACAATGATTATTTATAAAAGAAAATGAGTTTTCATCTGAAGTACATATAGTACTTGTATCACTTGTACTTGCCTTAGATGATGACATTACCCTTTCACTTAGTAAAGAAATATTAGTTGGGTTAAAAGATGGGATAGGATGAGAAAAGAAGTTTTGAAAATAGTTACTTTTAATTTTCTCTTTACTCTTCACAATGGACTTATTCATGATATCAACATAATCAGAAGAGGTATGATCATTACAATGCTCATTATTTAAAGAGGAAATAGAAGCATCACTAGAACAAGATGAGACAATGTCTGCTATACATTGACTTGAAACAAAAATAGAATTTAAACTAGATTTATGGTCTAAGACGGAATGCTAAGATTCAGGTGTACTAAGGCTAGTGCATCCAAGCCCACTGTCGGTCCATAATCATAGTCCTCGCAAACATGCTTAGTGTTCCTACCTTCTAAACCTACAGACATACTGCTAGTATCTATTGTGATAAAATCATTAGAAGGATGAGGAATAGGCATAGGTGAATAATAGTATGTACTAGGAGGAGGATAAACCTTAGCATTTTCATAACCCAAACATGTTTTAATCCTAACCCCCCTTTGAGATTTACATAAATCATCATGTTTAATCCCCGATATTGTCCATTTATCAAGCTTTTACTGACGTTTGCTTGTTTTCAAATTCAGCAAGTGTAACCCTTTTGGTCAAAGTGTCGATTTCAACATTCTTTCCAAAATGATTCTATTTAAATGATCATTTTCTTTCAAAGCTTCGTTAATATAACAAAATTTTTATACTCGTTTGTTTTAAGTTCTTCATTAATTCATTTTAAATCATTTTCATCATCAATTAACAAACTATTAACTTTGTATACCCATAAATAACCTAATTTTGCATGCTAAAGAACACATGACCTGAATTACGTCATAAGGAAGTCCCGTCACCACCTTTTCTGTTGCTAAGGCTTTCTCACATTGGCACACCGGAGTTGTCAACTTGTTGGTAGCAGCATCATCTTTCCCATTACTTGGCTTAGTGGGCTGATGTCCTTCCTTTTGCATTTTCTCATCATTACTTTCTATCACCATTTTATCCTCTTTCACCTTCAAAGATACTTCAGCTTCATTTCTAAATTCTTTGAATGGATCAAAATCATCCTCACTATTCACCTTTTTCTTCTCTTCCATAATCTCAGCCAACAATTCTTGGTTAATTTATTTTCTTGTGTCTTTAACTTCTGCACTCCAATCAAAATTAGAGATCAAAATTGTCTCTTTTTTGTGATTCATTTTTTCTTTATTCCCGCTTAAAACCAATCTTCGGACTCGTGAATTACTAGGATGAGTGACAATTGGCAATGGACATTCATGTGTAAAGTGTCCCAACTGTTTGCAATTATAACACCTCAGTTTAGACTTATCAAATCCCAATTTGGAGTTAGAACTTTGAACTCCGAAGTTCTTCATTCCAGTGCGCTACATGAATCTTCGGGCTCTAAGAGTCAACATTGCTATTTGCTACTGAATTTTAGTCTCTTCAAGATCATCACGATCCACCTGATACATATCCTCCATGGTCATTCCTTTACCTTTCCACTCCCTAGCCACTAACACTTAATAACTCCTTACAAACATACCAAGATAGCCATTGTTTTGGATGGAACTGATAATTCCACATTTGCTTTAAAGTTTTCTTGATCTCTCCCAACACTACCACTACTACTAGAATAATCACCAGTACTCACTCCACCTCACTCCACTTTGTCGAGATGCTTACATCGGAGAGCTTGCAGCGGAAGATAGTAATGCAGCATTCTGAGTGAAACCAGATGTAGGCATCATGGTTTGATTGAATTCCTTTCTCTTCATGTCTAACTCGAAGGACTTAAGCTTATTAGTGATGTCCATAAGCTTGAAGTAAGTGAAACCTCTTTCCTACTTTAATGTTCTCACCTGTAGACTCCACTGAAGTGGGAGAGAGTCTAACAACTTGTTAACTTGTTCACTATTGGAAAGTTTCTTATCATATTTCTTTAGCGTACTCGTAACAGTCAGAAAACGATTTGTAAGATCTGTGAGACTCTCGTCCTTGTATCCCCCAAAAGAGTTAAACTCCTTTTTAGCTTGAATGCCCTTGCCTTTTACCAGCTCATTGTTACCATCATAGTACTCACAGAGTACATCGAATAGAGATTTAGCATTCTTATGTTTAGCAAATCCATTGTAGATGTCTGGTGCAAGACATAGGATTAGTGCTCCATAAGCTTTCTGGTCTCTATCAATCAGCTTTAGATCCTTTTCATTGAACGTGGTTGGGTACACGTTTTGAGACACGACATCATGAATAGTGAAAGTTGGTATATGCGGACCAGAGATGATAGATTCCCATTGGTTGTGGTCGGTGTAGAACAAAAAGGCTTTAAGACATCTCTTCCCATCTTCAAAGTCGTCTCCATTTATTAGTCTCAGAGGTCTATTGGGAGCTACACATTCTAAATCAGCGAGGGTGAGAGTAGTCATCTTTGACATTCTAGTTTTGCAGAAGAAATAACAAATTCGTAAAAAATAGCTAGTTTCTCTGAGGTAGTTTCGCGCGGAAAAGCTAGACTTGTAGTGAATACTAGTTTCGCAGAGCAGATAGTAGTTTTGCTAGAAATTCTAGTAGCAGTTTCTCTAGCCAAAAGCTTGAGACTACTTAGTTTTGCTGACAATTTCGCACCAAACAAGCTTGAACTTTCGTTCAGTGATAAATTTGACAGCAATTTTGCTTGGAAGATGAACACAAGCACTGTTGAACTTTCGTTCAAGGTCACAACTTTCACTGAGATGCTGAAAACAACTACAAAGTGTAAAACACTTGTAGATTCTTCGGATGATGATGACTGTTTCGCTGAATAAGTTGTAAATTCGCTAGATGAATCTAAAAAGCTTTTTCAATACGAAATCAATTTGAAATCGCCTAAATCTCAATGGATTTTAAATCTGATGATTAATAAAGCTTTCCCAACCAATAACAAGAAAAAATCAATAAAATTCCATATCAAATACACTCAAATGTGATCCGGAATTGAGGAAATACTGATGTTGAACAAAAACAACCAAAAACCTCAAACAATAAAGAGCACTAAGGCTCTCATACCATTTTGTTGGTCCATTTTGATTGAATATCAGTACAAATGATATTGAATCGTTGAATATGAGAAACAATAACAAAAAACAAAGATGAAGATGAATAAGAACAACCATATGTATTCAAATATATGTAATAAGTATCCAATACAAACAAAGGTAACAAAACTCAATATATTTCAGTAAAGTACCAGCTTAGAATAGCTTATTGCAATAGTAATATTCCATTAGGGTTTTGCAAGGATGCTAAAAAATGAGCAAGATGAAAACTATTTATAAAAGTCATAGTTTCGCTGACAGTTTCGCTATGAGGGAAACTATGCTGTCGAAAATATAGTTTCGCCCGATAGAGACAAACAGTTTCACAAGGTGAACTAATCAGTTGACTATGAGCGAAACTGTAGTTTCGCTCATAGTTTGACTGGGCAGCCAAACTACACAAAATAAGCAACATACAAAAGTAAACTAACATTAAACCTATTGCAATAGAATATAAATATAATCTTAATCCAAGGTGAGGCCAACCTAAACATGATCTTCACATAAACATTGAATAAATCCTAATCATGTGTGTTCCAAGTTAACGTTACCACAACAAATGTGAAAGTAAATCTAAGGACAGATAATAAGTAATTTGGTAAAACTATTAGCACACTTACTTTTTCTATTCTTGGATTGATTAGGGTTTGATTAGATATAACATTATATGACCCACACTTAGACTTAGAGAGTCCAACCCTCGTCAAGGTATGCAAGAAAGCCTTTTTAATCAACTTAAAAACCTGACATAAATCTATTACCAGATCTCATGTTTAGGTTAATGAGAGAATCATCATGGTAAAACCCTTTGATAATCTCTGAAGAAACCACTATGGTCAAACTATTAGGTAATTCTCGAATCCGTTTCATAAGTAATTGGATAGAGATGATTCATAAGAATCATAGGATATCCATTTTGGACTTTTGAAAGGAATGTGCACATTAGCATCTTTTGTATGAGGTGAGAATATCTTGGTTTATAACGACTTACAACAAAGTATACCTCGTCACTTCACGTCTATGATGACTCATAACAAAGAAGTGAGCATATGCAGTAAATAGGTCTGATCGTTGTTCATATTACCACCAGGTGTGAGTTTGTTACTTGACAAACAATTAATCAGAATAGTCAACACCACTCATAAGAACTAAGATGAATACACAAAAACCATAATGATTTAGTTAAATAACAAGAATATACTTTTGTAGTATAATTGCATGAGATTGCCAGCACATCATATATGATCATGTTACACTTTATTCACGAGTGAAGTATGCAACTGACTAAAACTGATGTACTATCATTCTTCACATATTGAAATGGTAGATTCATTCCTAAAATAAGAAATAGACACCTAAACTATATTTTTTATTTTTCTTTAATAATATTCTATTTTGATGTTTGCAACTTTTTAATGTTGTATTTTCTTTTTCTTTCAGTACACACATAGTATATAAAATTACCTAGTCAACTTTGACAGTTTTTCTTTTAAGATGTTTATACAAGGAGGGATGGTTCTTATCATTTTGTGTTGGACCCTAAAAGTGTCAATGCGGATGAAGACCCTGCAGTAGAAGAACAAGTATTGGCTTACCGCATTTGTTAATGCGGAACGCAAAGAACAAATGTTGACAAGTATTTGTTCTTCCGCATTAACAAATATGGAAGACCAGAAGAGATGCGGACAAGATTTTGTTCATCTACGGATGACCAGACAAGAATGCACAGAAATATTTGTTCATCCGCGTTACCCAATGCGAATGAACAGCATACTAATCCAAAAGACCAAGTGAGGAAATGCTAATCAAGTCCAACTCATCCGCATTTGCCAATGCGTATGAATAAGAAGAAAACTAATGAAGACTTAGACTAGTTCTGATATATAGGTCAGGGGTAGTTTAGTCATTTTGTAAAAAGGCAACGTGTCTGCCTATAAATAGAATAGAAATCATCATACCCTAGGTGATTGAAGATAGACAATCAAATTATTTTGTATTACACATTGTCTAGGTGTATTATTACTTTTCTTGCTAAAACCTTATCATTTATTATAATCAATCACCTTCTTCAATATATACAAAGCATTTATGAGTTTATTTTGAATTAAATGTTTATTGATTGTTTGTTTCTCATGAACCGGTCAATTGGTATTAGGGCTTTGGCTCTTAGTTCTTTTTCACATCTACCCTAGATCCGAATAGAACTTGATTGATCTCGTGATCGAGTTGCTAATAGAGTGTTCTATCACTTCTATTTAGTAAACAAGGAGATAATACTCATCAATAGTTACTTCAAATTCTTTCTTTCCATAATGCAGCAAAAGTCTTGCTTTTCGAAGCAGTGAACAGTTGATATAGCAAACATTACCAACAAGAAACTCAGAAAGGTAACAGATTTGATTCTAAAACCTGTTTTTGGAAGATTTGGACCAGTTGAACTAATTGAACCTAAAACTCATCTAATCTATACATAAACAAGTTAAAACTACCTATTAAAATAGATTCTCATACCTTTTTAGAACTTAGTCATACATCAAAACCTCTCATGCTTAAACATAAATCCGAGTTTAAACAGTGTAAAATCATATTCAAAAACTACATTACAGGTGTAGATCGTGAGTTTTGGATCTCAATATGCAACGGACCACACATCCATGTCACTCTATCTGCAGATCAAGCTACCATCTACAAGACAGCAAGAATACCCATTGAAGATCTGAATCTTGATGATAAAGATTACAAGAAAATCTACATTGATCTCAAAGATTACTCCATCCTCACTCAAGCACTCAAGATGGATGTACTAAAAAGACTGGAGAAGTATGGTACTGGTAAAGCAGCATGGGGTGCACTGCGAATTACGTGTGAGGGAAGTAGTGAAGTTGCAGAGATTAACAAGGATAAACTTGCTAATTAGCATGAAACATTTATTAGTCCAAAGGGGAGTCAATATATAAACAACTGCACAGATTTGTACAATTGGTAAATGACTTGGAAATCATCGAAGTCACTTACAAAGTCAAGGAGTTAAACAAGAAAATGTTGCATAGTCTTCCAGTGCCTGGAAACAAAATGTGACCATGTTAAAGAACACTCTAGATCTTGAGAGTACCACTCCAGATATAATGATAGCCAAGATAGAAGCAATGGAGCAGGAATGAAAGAAGCAGAAACTTGGGAGGACCCAAAGTGATTGAGGCATACAAATTTCCATGAGAATCTCACTCTGTTGAAAATGCCTTCATTACTGAGGAGGATGATTTCATCTTTTCAAGAGATCAACTGAATAACACTGGGTTCATTACAACTCCACCGATTAATCATCCATCAACATCATCCCAAGCATCAGGATTCACTACAACTCCTATAACCACTCCTAATGACAAAATATTTGAGGAACAACAGGCAACTTACAATACCTTTGTTACAAGCTTTGAAGCCTATTTGGGAGGAAGACTCACCTTAGCATATCTGATCCAGGAAGACTTAGAAGAAATGGATCCAGATGATGCAGAAGAAATGGATTTGGACTGGCAAATGGCTATGATTGCGATGAGAGCAAAGACGTTTTTCAGAAAAGGCAAAAAGCTCAGCCTTAATGAAAACACAAAGCTTGGATATGACAAATCCAAAAAGAAGTGCTTCAGCTGTGGCATGACTAGCCATTTCTCAAGAGAATGCAATGCCCCCAAAAGAAACACTTTCAAAAGAATTCTCAAAGCTAGTCATCCTCACAGCTAAACTCAAGATTTCACTTCAATAATCATTAGTAGTAGTATCATCATCCACAATAACACCAATCATATTAGAATCAACCACAACTAACAAACAAAGCTCATGGAAGAAGTCAGTCATCTGCAAATGCTTTTGTGATTAAGCAAGATGGAGTATGTGACTAGAGCCTCTATGCAGAGGAAGTAAACCCTCAATTTCAAATCATGCACTCATGGCTCACATCAATGATGGTCCATCTCCCATGCATTCTAAGGTAAAATATAACCTGCGTAGTGAAAATGCATTACTGAACTGCAAGGTTATAGAAAACATAACCATAAACTTGCGAATAAAATAAAAAAGGAAAGGTTAGTCAAAGATGCTCAAGAGAGAAATAAAAGGCTTTGAAATTAAAATAAAATCTCTCATCTCTAACATTTAAAAATTATATGGTGAAAAGTACAATCTTACAGTTGAGAATGAGCAACTGACTAAAAAGTTGGCTCAATCTAAAGCTGAACATACTCTTACTGAAGTGAAACTAGAAAAGTTTCAACTGTCTTCAGTCAACCTGCAAGAGATGTTTGATACAAAGATTCCCAATGAGGAACACGTCCAAATTGGATGAATTTACAAAATCAATACATTCCAAGTGAATGAACAAAAGAATCCAATCATGGATCACCTTCCAAAGTGAAGTGAAAAGAATACCAATTTGGATCATCATGAAAATGATCAATATAAAAGAATCCCAATGAAGATCAATGAAAATGAAGTCTCACAACTTAAGTAACCTGGTAAGGAAACTTGTGAAAAAGTTCTACCATGCATTAGATAAGGATGGTTGATCATTCCATGCTTTTGTGTGTGAGGTACATATTGAATAATTAAATCAACCAAAAACATGATAAATATCACTTGCATCAAAATATCAACTTGGTATGAGTTTAAGAGGAAAAATATACCTTGATTTAACAAGTTCATAAACATGTCCATTTTTTCATAAAGGATGCACATGTGTAATGTAAGATTGATATGATCCCAACAGAAGATATACTCTCTTCATTATTAATAATATAAATTATATTCAAAAAGTTTTTAAATCTTTAAAGTTTCTATATAGATGTGGATATAAACTTTAGAGCGACTAATTCAAAATTTTTGATTAAGTCTATACAGATTTTTACTATCTTAATCTTCTTTATTAAAAATTAAAAACAAAACAAAAAGAAAATGCATGTGTTGATGCAGAACTTATACCATACTATCTCAGCCTATGCAGATTCTTGGAAGCATGAAAAGTCCAAGAGTAGTCAAACAATGGGGAACTTGTATCACTTCTGACATACAAGTCAATCCAAATAAGAATTGGCACCTCAACAGTCAACAACTTCATTAGAAAAATCAATCAATGACATCCCTTCGTAACAAGAAAAACCAAAACAGAAACATTAAGTTTTGATTTAAGTTCAAAAATTAATGCGGGTAAGTGCATTCGTTAATGCGGGTGATGGTAACCCATGCATATAACCAATGCGAACCATTTATTTCTAAGTGCAACTAATGCGGACAAGGATTAAATTCTACCGCATTGGTGTGTAACAAGTATACATGAAAAAATTGAAGTGTTAAAACCTATGCGGAACAAAAGTGTTCAACCGTATTTGTCAATGTGGAAAAAAATTTCACAAGTGTTCAACTGCGTTTGTCAATATGGATGAAGTTTACACTTCCACATTTGTTTTACTCAATCTGCATTTGTTGATTTCCTCATCATCCGTATTTGTGGATGTGTGTCATCAATTTTCATGTACTTTCAAACAAAATAAACAAGTTCTTAATCTCTTCTGTCAAAATAAATGATGATGATGTAAATATGGAAATTTCCCTTTGCCGCATTTGCTACAGTAAGCAAAATGCTGAACAAGTTCAATCAATCGCATTTGCTAGAATGAGCAACTGCTAAACAAGTTAAATCAACTGCATTTGCTACAGTCAGAAAATGCTGATGAACTTTGTTCTCCCGCATTTTGAACAATGTACAGATGCAGATAGCAAAAAATCTTAAGTATTACTCTTCAGCATTTACTACAGTACACAAACGCGAATGAACAAATTCTTAAGCTTTTCACTTCCGCATTTGCTAAAGTGAACAAATATGGATGCATTAAACACTTCCGTATTTGTTCAGAGACTTGTAAAATTTTGTAAAATGCATTTTTTGACTATTTAAAGCAAGTTCAAAAGGTCATTAATACTTTTCAAATTTGAGAGACTCTATAGTGCAACGAGCAAACACACTATTCATCTTCATCAATTATCTTCTTCATTAACAATCTAAGATCCCAGTTCATTTAACCCAATCTGTCCTCATATTCAATACTACAGAACAATATTATCAAACAAAAGGGTACATGGCTAATATCTCGTGGAGCAAGCTCCACAATGTCAGTGGTTTTCTAGATCATGATGTACCCAAGGCTGAGGGGCTTAGGGACATGATCAAATTCATCCCCACAAGAAGAGTGGCTTATGCTATCACTATCAGACCTATCATATATGAGAAACTATTGGTCCATTTATCGTATAACAGTGCAAATGAGATGAAGAATAGTTCAATATTCAACAAACACACTAAATAACATGAACAAAGAAGATTGAACACAACAATAACCCATTCACAATAAGACAATGAACATCAATAATAAATAACATAGAGCACATTGATATTCTTTGTAATAAGTGCTTCAAAATGATAACTTGCAACAATGATAATCGATTAGGGTTTTGCAAGCTTACCTAACAATGAAAAAGATCAAATGTTTATATAGCGGTCTTAGTTTCGCAGACAGTTTCACTGTCAGTGAAACTGTACTGCCAAAACTATAGTTTTTCCCGACAAAAACAGTAGTTTTGCCAAGCTAACTAATTAGCTGACTCAGTTTCGCTGGACTGCAAAACTACATAAAACTAAATGCATACAAAAGGAAACTAACGAAAGACCAATTATAATCAAAAGTAAATAATCTAAACTAAGGTGAGTCCAACCTATACATGATCTTCAATACTATCCCTAGGTTGGAACTCACCACCTTCACTCGTCTTGATAAATTGTCTTTTCAGCTCCAGTATCCTTTGTTGCCTTAGATTAATCTTTAGAACCTCCTGCAACAACTCCCTCGGAGTCTTCAGCACCTGATTCTCCATGGTTTCCTCCTACTTCATTAGCCTCTTCTCGATGAGCACTTGCTCGCTCAAATTGCTTAGCCAAATCTTGTACATCCATGTTTAGGTCATCTTGAATCATTGTCTACAAGCTGTTCATCATCCTTTTCTTCATCAACTAAACTCTTTTCCTTCTCACCATCTCGGTCTACCGACTTCTCCGTCACCACTTCTTCTCCAACCAAATCCTTCTCAACATCAAGACCCATGTTTATAAACCCAGCCTCCAAAAAATCCTCTTCATTCTCCCTTCCTACATCTTCATTTCTTATTTCACAATCTACGGCATCATCAGTTGCTGCACCAGACGTGCCCTCTACTGCCTTAGACGAAGTACCCATGTTCAGGAACGGGTACTTTGATGTATCAGTCAAATCATCTAACTCAGATTGAGCTAGTTGATTAGGCAGGCCGGCTGCAGCTTTCAGTTGGCCAATCTCTTCAAACAACTTCTTCAGTAGACAGTTTTCATCAACAAGCATCTTCTTCATTGTTAGGGATCGTGTACTAGACGAATACTTACAGATTTACGCGTATACAGAATCAAATAGTGTAGAACCTATTTGATTGGTGATCCAATCAGTGAGAAGGCACGTAGAATCAATTAAAGATTGAAACTAAACGTTAAGAATGATTAGCAATCGACCTACTGCGATCTTTGAAGTTGGAACAAGTTACTAGAGGTCACTGGACGGCTAGGGTACGTCTGGGTATCAAGATATTCAAAGTGTCTCGTTTTCTACGAATTAAGTGGTATTTATAGGTTATGGTTTTTGAATCATGCGACTGGACCATTTGCATGATTCAGTCGTGTGATTGAGTCATGCGGTTGATCCATTCGCACGACTGAGGGTTCAGCAATGCAACTGAGTCAATCTCAAGTTTCAATCATGCGATTGATCCAGTCTCCTGCTTCGTTCGTACGATTGGTTCATTAGCATGAAGTTGTTCATGCGTATGGTCCATTAGCATGAGCCAATCGCATGAGAACTTCATATGATTATGTTTGAATATGTTTCATAGTCATTAATTGATTTAGATAGTATTCAAACAACCACAACCTATAAAGTTAAGTCAATAAGCGTTATTACATACCAACTAATGAAATATTCAACATTAAGCACAACCACATAATGTATTTGATTAAGTACCTGTACAATTACAATTACCTAACTGTAAGACAAAACAAAGATATTACATTAAGAACAGAACCTAGGGACACATATATCTACAAACTCCCCCTTGGACCTAGTTTCGTCTAATGTCTTACATCCTTCATGAGTTCCTCAAATTTCTTGTACTTCTCTTCTCTAGTGACTCCGCCTTGTATCTCAAAAGCAAAACAAAGTCTTATAACATTCTGAAATTGTAGAGCTTGTACAATATCTTGAGAGTCATGGAATAATGGCCACTTGTACAATGTATAAACATCATCTGCTAACAAGTTTGTAAGCCACATTGGGTCAAACACCCTTATGATTTCCATAACACCATTCTTATTCAAAACTACGACTGCCTCTCCTATTTTCCAATCATAGTACCACCATTTGAAGTGTGGAGTAAAATCCTGTGGCATCTCCCGTAGGGGGAACTTTGATATTGTGCGCGGAGGACTCCACTTCAACACTATTTTTGGTTTTCTAGTTATGGGATCAACCTCAGAATGTCTGAGATACCTCGTTGGCTATTGAGGTTTGAAGTTGACCCATCTGGTGTGGTACTCTCTTTAAAGAGCAATCTCAAACCAGCCTGACATTTTCCTTGGGTCAGCGTATAACAATTTTAACTTTGTTAACTGGTTTAGCTCAAATCCAGGAAGAGTTTTCAGGTCATGGGGGAACCTGAAATACTCAATCCCTTTCTCACGTTTAACTGTATAAATGTTGAGGTCTTCAAAATACGCCCATGCTATGATTCTGCCCGACAACTTTTGATGTTTCTTCAATTTATACAGCTTGGTGTAGGCAGTTGACGTTGAAGCACTGCGTTGGGCTTGTATTTCTTCAAAGTATGCAGCCCACTCAGCCTTTCTGATATTAACTTTAGCTTCTGAGGCTTGGGCTGTGTCTTCTTTCTTTTCTGACTCTTCTTCCATTCAATCCAAAGTCTCAAAAGTTTCACTGACAAGGTTGTCGCCCAGATTAGGAATGACATTACATTCAATGTCAATGTACTATGGATAGTGTTGGTCTGTGACATCTTCTATCTCGATTTCATCAACGTCATTAGCTCATCATCACTTTCAACTTGGACTGTTGGAGCATCTTTCATGATCTCATCTGGATTGAGTCGGAAGATTTCTGCAAGCTGCTACTCTGTGAGATCATGAATTATCTCTCCTTCTTCAGGAGTGTAATTCACTGATCTCCTGACAATACCCTGCAGATCAAGAATCATCATGAGCTGAGTCTTGATCTGTTGGAGGGGAGCAACATCATATTCATGTCTTTGGAAGTTTGGATCTGCTTGATTTAAAAACATGTAACGCATCAACCATTAGTCACCAATCAAAGCATTAAACATCAACATTAAATATAAACATTCATTACATTAATTTTATACATGATTCAAATACATATGATTTAATAACATAAACAACTAAGTATTACTCTTGTCTTGTATCATATGCTCCTCTACTGACAAGGCTGAAGTGGAGGCACCTTGGTCTTAATTTCTTTTTGTCCTCCTTTCACTCACAAATGTGGCAGCCGCAGTAGATGTATCCTCATCATCATCATCAACATCATCATCAGCATCATCACCAGCATCAGTATCATCTCCTTGCTCATCACCATCACCATCATCAGTATCATCTCCATCTCCCTCTTTGATCTTTAGTGGCTCCTTTTTAGATCCGTTGAGCCTCAGCATGATGGTCTTGTTGGTGGTCTACAGCTCCTCTATCCTTTTGGCTGATTAGACATGTTGCTCCTGGGGTTGAGACACCTTTGAGCTCTGTGCCGCAATCTGCTGTGCCTGCTGCTCAATCAACTGAGCCTACTGAGATATCTGCTGAGATTTTGCGGCGATAAGATATACTAGCTGATGAATCTGGGCGGTCATCTTATCATCGGCTGCCAACAACTTCAGCATCATTTGGTTAAGTGCTGACAGCTGTTCCTCTACCCCACTAGGAGGTAGAGAGGATCCAGATGGATAGGAGGGGTAAGATGACAGTTCTGCATGGTGGCTAGTGGTGGTGGTAGTGGCAGTGGTGAAGATTGGGGATGGTATAGATGAAGGTGGTGGTACAGTGGTGAGGATTAGGGTTGGTATAGATGAATGTGGTGGTGGAGAGGTTGTGGTAGTAGTGTGTGATGTGGTAGATACTATCGTGGATGGGATGATAGTAGTGGGTGGAGTGGTGGAAGAGGTGGTAGTAGTAGTGGTGGTGATGAAGATCATCCTCCTCTTCTTTTTCTTCAACCCATGGGGCTGAGCCATCCTTTTCTTCCTCGATCCCCTCGAGGTGGATGCTCCCCCTGGAACATTGCTGGACGGATCGGGAGCATAAGAAGGATTAGTGTCAGCTCCCCAGATTCGCCATAGCGTCCACCAACCTCCCGAATACCTTGGTCGGTAGCAACCACCGGCTCCCCAGAGTCCGGGTTAGGGGCTCCTCATCCGTATCTCCTCCTCATCAAGACAAAAGTCCTGATGGAACCCTGCAGCCTTTGCTCCATCTTGGGTGGATGCTGGAGATACTATATCAGCAGTGGGGGCCCTCGGTTGAGTGGGCCCTGCATCTCCACGAGCACGGTTGTCGTCATCATCGGAGTCGTGTTCAGTTAGCTCTAGCTGCTCGACATCCGAGTCACTTTCTACATGATGCCAATTACGCCTCCCTGGCGCCACGTAGTCCACCTTAGGCAGATGGCCTATGAGTCTCTTTACTGGGGGCTTGACCTGCTTTCCCGGGTAAACCTGCATACGACCCCGGGTCGTATCATCAATTATCTCCAATGCCACAACGTTGTGGCTCTCCTTTGGCAGTGTGGGCAGCTTCTCATCAAAAATCATCTGTAAGAACCTAGGGTACATACAGAAACCCTCTTTGCCCTTCACCTCCAAGTTCTCTATCAAATAAGAGAAAATCATGCCAGAAAAGCGAAAAGGGTGGTTCAGAACCAGTGCCACGTAGGCATTTTGAATCTGGTCTGATAGGTCATCGAACCCACCACTTCGCGACGCCAGGCACTTGAGGATGACGTGTGCCAGGTACTTGTACTGGGGACACAAGTTTCTCTTGTTGAGCACCCCTGCATTGATATCCCTAGCGTACTTCATCCTCATGAAGCACCCTCTCACCATCAGTGGGTGAAGTCTGGTGGGGTGGTCTATATCATCTACCAACCCAAGTACATGCTGAATGTCCTCAGCAGTGACCTCTATATCCAAACCAAAGATAGAACTCCTTATGTTGTACGGCTCACGTGATCGATCAACCGATGCATTCTCCGAGAAGGCCTATTGTATAGACTAATAGCGGGTGCATGGTGTAGATATCTCCTTGTGGATCCTTGATCGCTTGAGGAAAGCGATGATCCCTACAAACTCGGCACCATTCCGAGTTGTGGAGTCTAAGTGAGCACAAATGTTGTGCTTGGGGTTGATGGACCACTTTTCTGCCATCAATCTGTAACACAAAACACATAAACATTAGCTAACCACACGACACAAATCAGTTTAAATAGACTGGTTGAATTCATTCTGGTTCACTCATGCGATTGAACCATGCAACTGTGTTCAGTCGGTTGTCTTGGCATGCGACCGGATACTTTCGGGTGACTAAGTATGCGACTGAGTTCAATCGGTTGGCTGAACCTATGATTGGTTTAGTCGGCCGACTGAGCTCATTCGTATGATCCATTCGGCCGATTGAGCCATTCGACCAACTCAATCGTGCAATTGGAGTTCATCCTGGTGTCCAGTCGCATGACCCACTATTCGGTCGACTGAGATTTGATTTTCAACCAATTCTTGAAATTTAAACTTCGTCTAATGGTTCTTTAGACTCGCAATCACTTAACTAATATCCTAATAACCTTAATTTCAACAGTTTAGTTAGTTAGTTAGGTTATTAGTCCATTAAACGGTTCGGTTCTTGTTAGGTCCAATTTCTTGATTTGGAGGCCAATCGATGGAGTTTTTGGCATGGGTACACCGCATTTTACCTGTATAATCAACAACAAAGATTAGAATATACGAATAATCAACACATTTGGGTCAGATGAAAATTTTGCAGAGTAACGGTAACAAGTGCGATATTAGGGCGATTGGGGTGATGAGTTGAATGCGATCGACTGTGGCCCTATTTATACTGAATCTGATTTCAATCACCCGATTGGACCCATTCTCTTGGTACATTCGGGCGAATGGACCTCAGTCTTGCGATTGGCTCAGTCGACCACATTACTAATCATTCGCACAATTCCATTCGGTCGAATGGCTCATTCTCATAAGCGATTCGGGTGAATGGTCCATACTCATGTGTCATTTGGTTGTTTAGTGCATGAGTATGGTCCATTTGCACTGTAGGTCCATACTCATGGTCTATCGTGCGATTGGATCATACTCATGATTTTGACTTTATGAACATTTCTCACTTAACCTTTTTAACTTTTGATTAAACTTTATGTGCATATGATCATCTCAGACATGATTATTTTAACTTGAAAAACTTTTGACCACCTTAGACGTGATCCTTTTAAACAAATTTGTTACCTCAGACGTGACTGATTTTACCATTGAAAAGCACGTGTGGTCATCTCAGACGTGACCCTTTTAGATGATTAAATCCCCTAATGAATTCCATGATGTAGTCCGATAACAAACAAACTGAAATTAAATAAATTAAATTAAATAAAGAAAAAGGCTTAAACTTAAATACAAAACTAACCTTGGTGTTGACTTTTTGTATGAGGCATAAATCCTAATATAGAAATCTAAGGGATTCGGTTTCGGAATAGTCAACTTAATTAATTTTGACCATAACTAGACCAATTTGGAATCATAAAGGCAAGTCAAATCATTTGCGACATGTTATCAAACCTTTTGATGCTTAATTCTTGTTTTTCATCTAGAGTCGTTAGCAAGTTTAGGAAATCATACTAGTACTAATAGATCCACATTGATTTGGACATTCAAGAATTGTAGCCACGATGATTGTCATTATACTGGTCCTTTTAAATCCATACACCGACTTTTGACACAGATTGGTGATAGTTTACGGTTTGATTACTTCAACAAGCATTTGTGGATCCCACACTTATATGGTAATAAATATTCCTCAGGAGATTTTTAAGCGGCCTCAGGGTAATTTTCAAGAAAAAACTATTCTTAGAACTTTCAGAGAGAAGCCAATCCTCAGGTCAGTGCCACCGCACAGCAGAGAGGCGGCAAACAACAATGAAGTCTAGAATATATACGTTATGCTTATCCTCAGGTCAGTACCATAGCACAGCACGGAGGCACATAACCAATCCTCTTGTTTGAGCATTTTTCATCTTTTTGAACAGATCTCACCAACAACAGGAGTTATTAATTTAATTGCTTTTGCTCATATTTTGGTCTTACGCTCACCTTTGTGGCGTTTATTCTGCTCGTCACCCCTTATTGGAATTTGTTGATTGTGTTAACCAGGGATAAGATGTTAACCCACAGCTTGTTGAACAACTTAGTTTGATCTTGAAATCACCAATAAGGTCTAATCGTCTATTGTGTTGAATCTACCGACATATCATCTATGGTCTAACAACCTCTAGGTCTACTTTCTTTATGTTACCTTAGTAGTAGCTAGTTTTACTATCATTTTTCCTTTTATATTGCTCAGACTACACAGACTTATACTTTTGAACTTCACATCTTGTTTTATTTAAACTTTTAAAGTCCCAAGTGATTTGTACCTGTGTACTATGATTTTCCAAAGTCATTGAATCGGTATCGTAGATACGATCTACTTTCTATGAGCTAGCCTCTCCTTCTCCCTCATTTTTTTCTCCCTGTTTTTTTTGTTAATGTTACTAACTGGCCTATTCTCCCCCTAAAATTCTAAAACCGTAACCGATTTACGCTTTTTAGGATTTTAATAGGCAACCAGATAACATTAATTAATTAAGCTACTTAAACCAAATTAAAATTAAAATTAAAAATAAAATAAGCATCAGACTAGACATGGTCATCTTCAAGAATGACCTCACATTCTTTTTAACTCTGTTGACCTCTAACAAATATAAAAAACGTGGTTTGTCAAATGCCTTTGCATAGAGGTCAGCGCGTTGAAAATCTGTATTTATTTTTACCACATCGATTAAATTCTTTTCAAAGCAATCACGTATAAAGTGATATTTAATTCCGACGTATTTGGTCTTAGGATGTTGAACCCGGTTTTTAGTGACAGCAATTGCAGCATAGTTATCAACAAAGATAGAGTAGAAGAGAAATTCAAACCGTAATCCCGCATTTGCCGTTGAATCCATATGATTTGAGAACAGCAGCTTGCAGCAGCAACGTATTCAGCTTCACAGGTTGACAATGCAACCGAGGTCTGCATCTTACACTGCCAGGTTACTAATCTTCTCCCAAAGAACTGACACCCTGCTCATGTAAGCTCAAAGTCATCATCGTGAGGATACCACAACCCAAGTGTGGGTGTGCCCTTCACATAACGAAAAATCTTTTGACCCCAATTAGATGGTTCACCTTAGGCTTTGCCTGATATCGTGAGCAAAAACATGTAGCATACATGATATCAGGTCTTGAGGCAGTGAGGTACAAGAGAGATCCAATCAAACCTCGGTACATGGTGGCATCAACCAGATCACCATTCTCGTTGGGTGCTACATCATGGTTTGTAGCAAGTGGAGTTCCAGCTGCAGAAGCATTCTCCATGTCAAACCGACTGAGAATATCTCCTACATACTTGGTCTGATGTAGGAAAATCCCTTTTAATGTCTAATCCACCTGTAACCGAGAAAGAATTTCATCTCTCCCATGGCACTCATCTTAAACTCAGCCTTCATTACTGCTTCAAACTCTTTACATAGATCTTCGTTCTCTGAACCGAAGATTATGTCATCGACATAGTTTTGAACAAGCAATAAATCTCCATTCTTTTCTTTTATGAACAACGTAGAGTCAATGACACCTCTACGAAAACCGTGTTTTACAAGGCAAGTCTAGAGTTTCTCATACCAGGCTTTGGGAGCTTGATGAAGCTTATATAGAGCCTTGCTGAGTTTGTAAACCCTATCTTGATGATATGGATCCTCAAATCCCTCAGGGTGACTGACATACACTGTCTATCTTATTTCACCATGAAGGAAAGCACTCTTCACATCAAGTTGATAAACTTTAATCTTCATATAAGATGCATAGGCAAGGAAGATGCGGATTGCTTCCATTCTTGCCATGGGTGTAAACACTTCATTGTAGTCAATGCCCTCGACTTGTCAAAATCCTTGGACAACAAGTCAAGCCTTGTTTTTGATGATCACACCTTGATCATCTTTCTTTCATTTCAAGACCCATTTTGTGCCAATGACCTTAGCACCTTTAGCTCTATCCACTAGAGTCCATACACCTAACTTCTTGAACTAAAGAATTCTTCTTGCATGGCACTCACTCATGCCTCGTCATTCAGGGCTTCACTAACATACTTTGGCTCAAATAGACACAAAGGAACCATATGCAACATCATGAACATAACCCTTTTCCATCACCGAGGCATAATCAGCTGAATACAACTGATTTCCGTCTGAACTCCCCATCTCACATCTCAAATGACATTATCCGAAGGATGATACACATTTAGTCGTGAACCAGGAGTGGTTGGAACAACTACCTCAGAATCAAGATTATGAACATTCGGTTCATTATCTGAGGCAGTAAGAGACTGAGGTTCCGAAGACGCAGAGGCATCAATGTCAGTTGCTTGTGGACTATCGGTAGGGGGAACCTGTTGCTCCAGATTGTTCTGATCAGTCTCCACAGCTTCTTCATCAGAGGAAGAGTCACTATCTGCAAGTGCTTTCCCTAAGTTGGTAGATGAATCTCCTTGTATGTTGGATGATGTAGATTCCTAAGATGGTGTGTTTAGACTATCATACATCATCTTTGTTGCCAATTCATCATCAGAAGTGGAGAGTGGTATGTTGAAGGACTTGAAGAATCCATCATAGTTGAAAAAGAAGGGGGGTCCTTTTCTGGCAGGCAGTGTGGTGTATCTCTGAACATCAACATTACACAATTACTTCTACCTGACCCGTTGAGTTGTTGTAGACCCTCTTGTTCGGTATGTTGTATCCTAGAAAGATACCTTTATCAGCCTTTTCGTTGAATTTCCCTTCCTCAATCTTCTTCAGTAGGGTGCACGGAGCGCCAAACGGCTCGAGACACTCTAGATTTGTTTTTCGTCATTGTAGTAACTCGTAGCACGTCTTTCCATGGCGTTTAACTACCAAAACTCTATTTAGTGTATAACATGCATTTGCAACTACTTCATTCTAGAATTGGATAGGCAGTTTTGAGTCTGCTAGCATCGTTCGTGTCGTCTCTATCAAGCTATGATTCTTCCTTTTAGCAACGCTGTTCATCTGAGGAGTGTAGGCAGACGTGAACCGATGCATAATTCCCTTTTCCTTGCAGTAAGCCTCCATCCATTGATTCTTGAACTCGGTTCCATTGTCTGAGCGCACTTGACGTACCTTCAACTTGTATAGAGACTCCAGTGTAGTTACTAACTCCTTGAATGACTCAAATGTCTGTGATTTGGATTTCAAAAACATCACACAAGTGAATCTTAAGTAGTCATAAGTAACTACATAGGAGTACAAGTCGCCTGCGATGCTTCTTGTACAGACTGGACCAAACAGATCCACGTGAAAAAGTTTAAGAGGAAGTTCAATAGAGTGAACTTTCTTTTCCTTATGAGACTTCTTCGTCTATTTTCCCTTCTTGCACGCAACACAGAAATCTGGAAGTTGAAAGTTTTTGATGTTAACTCCTCTCACTAGATCATTCTGGATCAAGTGATTCATCTTCCGTGGATTAATGTGTCTCATTCTCCTATGCCAGGAGATGGATTCCTTCTCAGTAGCTTTTGACAAGAAGCACTGAACTTCATGATCCGTTATGGAGGCCTTTGATAGATCCAAGACATAAAGTCCTTATATCTTGAGGAAGACATTAACACTTGATCCTTCGGGATGATGTAGTCCTTCTTCAGGACATAGCACTTCTTGTGTCAAGCACTACTTTCAAGTCTTTATCACAAATTTGAGAAACATAAAGCAAGTTATTCTGAAGTTGTTGAACGTAGTTTACCTTGTCAAACTTCACTTTCTGATTACCTACTTCCCCTTGAGCTATGATGTACCCACCTTTGTTTCCAGCAAATGAAACGTGACCTCCTTTTATCTGTTTGATGTTTGATAAGAGATCCCTATTCCCTATCATGTGCCTAGATGCTCCGCTATCTATAATCCACGTGTTGGTTTCAGCACTATATCGAACACCCTGCACATTCAATTCAAAACATTAGTTCAGTTGAGGGACCCAAGCCTTCACTGGCTTGGGTTTCCAAGAGGTATCACACATCATAAAGGTAACCCATTGACCGTTCGGATGAGGGAAGTTCAGATGTCTTCTTGTTCTCATTATCAGTCAATGACGTTGATTTCTCCTTCCATAAGCCAGCTTGTGTAAGGCCTATTTGTGATAAACAGACGACTAGCTAATGTGTTGAACTTTCGGTTCACTATCTCTTTTAGGTGGCGTCACTGAGTTCCTCTTAAAAGAGCTAGGTTTTTGTTCAAGAAGTTCAACTTTCCTCCTCGGTGTCTGATAGTAAGGACAATGAGACGCAATGTGTCCATACTCTCCACAACTGTAGCAAGCTCTGCTTTCGACTTTATGATTTAACTGTTTCTATGGAGATGTATGTGACACCCAGGTGACCTCACTTTGTTTGGGTTTCGACTCTCCTTGTTTAGATGTTTTGTCTTGTTTAACAAAGTTAATTGCTTTAACATTTTTAACATCTTTTTCTTTTCTATTTACTGGACTTTGACATGATGCACGTGATTAGTTAACATTATTGGTCTTTTTAGGTTCAGATTTGACAATTGTTGAACCAGAATTTATACTAACCTTTTCAAACTCTTTGTCCATATTAATGCATGGCATTTTACCTTTTTCCTTTGAAGTGGCCTCCTTTTGTTTAGTGACAGATTCATTTGATGAACATATGGAATCTGGATCACTTACAAGAGGAGTAGACACCACATGATCCTTGATTGGATAATCACTAATTGGTTTACATTTTGTGTTCATCAAGATCTCATGTGATGGTGGTACCACTTTATAACCCAATCCCTCCCCATTGTTTCTCTCTCTCACCAAGTTTTGAACCATTTGTGAAGAACTAGTCCAACTATGCAGCTTTTGTTTTAAGGAATTAACTTCTACTTCTAAAACTGCCTTTTGTTTCTTAGTGTCCTCTAGGGAGTTTAGATAGTACCTAATGTCATTAGCTTGGTTAAAGGCTACAACTTCTGTTTCCCTAAGCTATTTGTTCAAAAGGTCTATCTTTTCTTTGTAACTATGCTCATTTTGTTATAAAACTTTATTAGCTTCAGTGCATAGTCTAGATCCTTTACTAAGTTATCATTATGATATAGTAACCTAGGAAATTTTAAATCAATGCTTTCCCTAAATTTATTATAATAAGAACAAGCATGATTATTAAAGAGTTGGTCAGTAGTACTTACCTGAGTGGTTTATGAAGAATCAACCACCAATGCAGAATCTGATGTTTTTGGAGCTGGTGATTCTGACGTTGTAGTAGCTATCCCGTGTTCAGGTAGGTAGGTGACCACTAGTTCAGTTTCTTCTCATGTTGACATCGCAAGTTCGACTGTTATATCTCCTTCACTGGCAGAGTCATCATCGATATCCTCCACACTAGCGATATTGGATTCTCCCGGTGAGACAAACCGAAAGCTCCAGTCCTGTCCTTCATCATCATGGGCAGTCAAGGCTTTGGATCCTTGCTTGATGAAGTAGGACTGCTAGTGGGTTTCTCCTCACGATTGAAGGATGAGAAAGGATTCCCATTGCCAGTCTTCTTTGACTTCACACACTCCCTTTTGAAGTGCTCTTTCTCACCGTAAGTGAAGCAGGCTACCTTGGATTTGTCAAAGCCGAAGGTAGTGTCCTTAGTCGTAATCAAATTTTGTCCGGTCTTTTTGACAAACTTCTTAGCTCTCCGGACTGCACTGGCTAAGGCCCACATTATATCCATCTGCTCCAGCTCTGTCTCATCCACCTGCTCATAATCCTCATCTGCCAGGTGGTAGTTCCCAATCTTACCAGCAACTAGTCTATCATAGGAGTGGACTACTTCAGCTAAGAGACCCATGTGCTCTTTAGCTACCTCAACTGTCATATTGCCGAAGTTCTCGGTCTTTAGCTTTGGTTCATTTGATTCAGGTGCAATATATTGGGTATCATACGACCCTGACGTTTCTGACCCTGAAGTAGAGGTTCGTGAAGGACCAGACGAGCTTGATACAAAAGCTATCTAAAGAGGTGCTCCAGAAGTTTTGGCTTGAGGAGTCGCGTTGTACAGTGCAGGATTCTGATCGTAAGAAGCCTTTTGAGCTCTGTACTTCATCCTCAGTTCTTCTTCTCTCAGTTTCAGAATAAAGTCATTGATGTCTAACTTCGTTAGCATACCATTCTGCCTAAGATTGGGGACAAATGATACCCATTTCTCCAGCAACCCGTCTGCAAAGTTGGACACTTTATGCTCTATTGACGTCGATACTCCATGAGTGTGCATCTCACTCATCAAGTGGTAGAATCTATCACTCACATCATCTAGGCTTTCTCTACCCATTGAGGAGAAGTTGTCAAACTCCTTCATTAAAGCCTTAGCCTTTATGGCCTTCAATGATGTGTTTCCGTCATACCGTTTCTCCAATGCATCCCAGAGTTTTTTGCTTGTGTATATTTCTAGAATTGATGGAAAATATCCTTTGGAATTGACTGTGTGAGCAAAGCATAAGCCTTCATCTCTGCATTGTATTTCACCTTTTGTCCGTCAGTCATGCCACCAAATGTGAGTTTGACACCATCAGCTCCTACAGGCATGCTGTACCCCGTCTCTATAGACTCCCACAGATTGGGATCTACTCCGTTTAAGTAGATCTCGAAACGTTGTTTCCATTGTGGATATTCGTCTAACGTGATCAGCTTTAGGGGTTTGTTGTGATTCTCCACCTCATTCTCCAGTAGTAGTAAATTTTGTATACGTGAGTCTCTCCCGGCTATTAAGGCATATATTGGTCTTCCATTGCTACTAACTTTAATTTTAAACCAAATTTTTGTATAAGTGCAAATGAAGGTGTGCGATTGGGCTATTTAGGCTATTGAACTATGCGGATGGTTCAATCGTGCGACTGAACAAATGCGGATGACTTAGTCGGCCGAATGAACTAATGCAGATGAACAATGCGAATAGTCTTCTCAGTCGGACGAATGGAAGTGCCACTGAGTCCAATTGTGTGTATGGGGAATGCGTATGACCTCAGTCGTGCGATCAAGTCAATTGTACGACTAAACCTATTGGATTTCGAAAATTTCTAGGTTTAAAGTGTTTGAAGCAAAAACATGAATTTTTGCTAACCTTAATTGCCGTATGCTGGAAAAAACTTAACTTTACGATCAAGAGACGTCTAAAACCCGATTTGACAATTGCGTTTTTGAGCGTAAAAACACAATTTTTATATCAAAACGATTGAATCACACTTAAATCTAGAGCCAAAGCTCTGATACCACTTGTTAGGGATCGTGTACTCGACGAATACTAAGAGATTTATGCGTATATCGAATCAAATAGTGCGGAATCCTATTTGATTGGTGATCCAATGAGTGAGAATACATGTAGAATCATTTAAAGATTGAAACTAAACGTTAAGAACGATTAGCAATCAATATAGTGCGATCTTTGAAGTTGGAACAGGTTACTAGAGGTCTTTGGACGGCTAGGGTACGTCTGGTATCAAGATATTCGAAGTGTCTTGTTTTTCCACGAATTAAGTGGTATTTATATGTTAAGGTTTCTCAATCATGCGACTAGACCATTTGCATGGTTCAGTCGTGCGATTGAGTCATGTGGTTGATCCATTCGCACGACTGAGTGTTTAGTCGTGCGACTGTGTCAATCTCATGTTTCAATCATACGACTGATCCAGTCTCCTGGTTCATTCGTACGATTAGTTCATTAGCATGATTT
This sequence comes from Flaveria trinervia, assembly GCA_025506515.1. Taxonomy (NCBI): domain Eukaryota; kingdom Viridiplantae; phylum Streptophyta; class Magnoliopsida; order Asterales; family Asteraceae; genus Flaveria; species Flaveria trinervia. The sequence goes on from CM046456.1 coordinate 28,948,823, forward strand.
GTTCATGCGTATGGTCCATTAGTATGGGCCAATCTCATGAGAACTTCACATGATTAAGTTTGAATATATTTCATAGTCATTAATTGATTTAGATAGTATTCAAACAACCACAACCTATATAGTGAAGTCAATAAGCGTTATTACATACCAACCAATGAAATACTCAACATTAAGCACAACCACATATTGTATTTCATTAAGTACTCGTACAATTATAATTACATAAGTGTAAGACAATACAAAGATATTACATTAAGATCAGAAAGTAGGGACACATGTATCTACATTCATTCCATCTATAATCTCATCTTTTTGTTTCTATCGTATCTCTTGGTTGGTGAGCTTCATCTTTATCATACTCAGTTCATTTTCCAAAGAACTGTCAAGATTACAGATCATATCTTCATCTAGATTTCCTCTTTCTTCCCTCCTCTCAGTGAATGCTTGATGTGTCTGTTTAGTTCGCCTCTTTGAATCTGCTGTATTAGCTTTCTACTTTGACCTCTTCTCTTTTTCTATCCTGATCTCTTCAGCTCTTCTTCAAAATCATATTCTTTCTCTTTAGCATATCTCTTTCTTTTCTTGGTTGCATTAGATTGTTGTGCCCTGGTTTCTTCACTTCTTTTATTATCAGATTCATCCATCCGTCTAATGTAATTCCTTCTCTCTAGTGGATACATGTTCTCCCAGAGATAGGTTATCTTTCCACTAAAATCATGGTGAATAGCACAACAGTCTACAAAGATACGAGAATTCTTTTCTACTAGCCTTTTTACCTCCCCGTGTTTTGGCACATTTGGTATAAGGTCGTCAAAGATCATTTGAAGAAATCAAGGATACAACAACCATTTGTCTTTCTTCAAGGCCATAACATTCTTAGCCATGCAAGCGAATGTCAATCTGGCTATGTTTTCCTTCTCTCATTTACAGCACAACACCATTGCTTTAGCCCTGTCAATGTTTAACCCGCCTCATCCACCTTTACGATGATCTAGACACATGATTAAGAGGTGAGCAATAAATATCCATTCCTTGGAGAGAAAAGACTTCTTGATCTCCTTTCGCGAACCAAAAGCTGGCCCCTCATAACCCATGCTTCTGAATGCTTCGAACACCTGTGTATCAAACATAGCAACCTCTTCACTAGTATCCTCCTGTAGCCTTAGAATCCTCGAAACTATCTGAGCAGTAATAGTCACCTCGTGCTCTAAGACTTTGGCAGTAATTCATTGAGAATTTCCTCTGTGTCATATTCGGCTGATCTCCAGAAATCTTTGATATGAAGGTCATATATGGTAGTGGAAAGAGATCTAGCATAAGATATTGGAGATCTTTGCAGCCATCTAATAGAATCTCTAAACCCGACGGCTTTCGGATGTGTATCATCCAAAATAGCAGTGATGTTGTTTCTCTCGTCGAAATTTAAATTTGCCATTGAAACCTGAGATACAAACCAATGAATTACATTAGAATAAAGAATGAAGAATGAAAACATAAAAAAGGATAAAAATAAAAAAAATAATAAATTCATTGGCCGAAAATATAGTTTCACAAGATTAGATTTAGTTTCGGCAGACGAAAGTATACTTTCACAAGAAAAAGCACATTAGTTTCACCCAAACAAGAAGGTAAATTCGACTGGCTGAAACTATAGTTTCGGCAAAGCGAAATTGAAAGTTAGGCAGCAAAACTATTAAGTTCGCACGGACAGCATAACCTTACAGTTTCGCTGAGAAATCAAGAACTTTCGTTCAGTTTCGCTGGACAATTGGTAGTTTCGCTGAAGGAACAACAAATGTACCGAAGAGTCTCGAGTAAATATACCCACAATGAGATGTTACTAACAAGATTAAAGGATGGTCCTGAGTTCGAAACTCACTTGCAAACTTGAAACAACAAACAATCACTAAAATAAAACACAGAATCACAAAATCGTCAAATAGGGACACGAAGAAGCCCTAAGGGACATCACAGGTCGATACTGCGAAAGTGAGAAAATAATTTTGCAAAAAGACTTATGTAGAAAATAGTTTCGCAGCAAGCGAAAGTATAGTTTCACCCGACGAATCTATAGTTTTGCTTGGAGAATCTGCAATTTGGTCAGCTGAAACTCTGATAGAAAAGACATCGCACAGAATGAGAATGTTGAGCGAAATTTCAATTTCGTTTAGCGAAACAAATAGCGAAATAATAGTTTCGCTACACATATTTATTTATTTATTTGTTTTTAAATCAATAGCACCACAACTGAGATCAAAATTGATCGGAGATCAAATCCTCAGGTTATGTATTAGCACATAGATGAATTTAGTCATCGGCCGACAATGAAATCATACCGATAACTGAATCTAATCACAGTCTTTGAATGCTTTTGGAAATTCTTAAACATATTGATACCGATTGTTGATATGTTTGTCCACTTAAACCCAGGCTTATCTTTTTCAACAAATAGCATATGATTCGTGAAGGTTCAATTAGATGCTTTAGAATTTTAGGACCCCACAAACATTTGACAAAAACCTTCACCCAACCTCAGGATTTCTTGAATTTTATAAAGATCTTAAAGAGCATGGCATGTGCATTAGTGTGCAAGTGATTATCAACAGAGTATTGCATTGTGTGTTGAATTCATCATTTATATGATTTGAACTAACATAGACCAAAATAGTGAGAGCTCCAGGTCTATACTCACGTATAACAGAGGAGAACACCATTTTAAAATGTGCCGAGGAGAGCTCCAGGTCAGTACTACCGTACAGTAGAGGATATCATCATTCCAGGTCAGTATTACCTTACAGCAGAGGAGATTAGCACAAATACAAGACACAAATGTACAGGACAAGGATCTATTCTTAATCCACTTTTTAGTAGGACTCAGTTTTTGTGCAGGCCAAAATGATCGCGTAAATCCATACATCCTTAAGCAGGTATTTAAATTTAAATCATTTTGCTGTTGTATACTTTATTCCTTAGGCTGAGCCTACCAAGCATATCATTGAAGGAGTCTGTTTTCTTGACTTTAATATTCTATTGAAAATAAGATGTAATCAGAGATCAGCATCACTTACCATCATTTCTCATTTGAAGAACCAGTCATGCATAAAATAACATATCCGGAAGATATAAAATCATTTCTTGTCATATCAAATTCAAGACCCAGATTATTTATTTACTCCCCCAAAGTCTTACTTTAAGAAAATTATTATTATTATTTTTTATTTAAAGAAAAATTTAAAAGAGAAAAGAAGGGAGGTTTAAAATGATATTAACCCTAACATAGAGATCAATTCATAAAAGCGACGTTTATCAAACGTTTTCGTGAAAAGATCTGCCTTTTGATGTTTTGTGTTAATAGGAATAATATAGATAAAACCCTTCTCTTGGGCATCACCAATTGCATGAATCTGTGTTTCCATGTGCTTGGTGCGAGAATGATGAGTAGGAGTTTTAGCAATCCCGATGGTTGCTTCGTTGTCACAGAAGAACGGCGTGTGAAGAAAGTTGATTCCATAGTCAATCATGTAGTGTTGTATCCAAGGAAATTGGGAACAACAACTAGAGGCAACAATGTATTTTGCTTCCCATGTAGAAAGGGAAACAATGGTCTGTTTCTTGCTCTGCCATAACACCAGACAATTGCCCAGGTATTGACATCCCCCTGTCACCTTTTTTGTTTAACCTGCAACCATTAGAATCACTGTCAAAATACGCATGTAAATCAAAATTCCCTCCATATGGTTACCATAGACCTAGTGAGAAGAGCCTTTGAGATAGCAAAAAATTCGCTTGACAGCCTTCTCATGAGACTCCTTTGGGGCCGACTGATATCGAGCACAATATCCTACAACAAAAGTGATATTAGGACGACTTGTTGTAAGATACATGAGGGAACCGATCATAGATCTGTAGAGGTGAGGATCAATAGGTTTCCCGTTCTCATAAGGAGTGAGACATGTCTGAGCAGTAAAGGGGGTCAATTGAGGAGAAGCGTCATCCATCTTGAATTTCTTCAAAATTTCTTTAACATACTTCTCCTAATGAATTAGAATTCCTTCATTCTTTTGTTCTACTTACAATCCAAGTAAAAAGCACAATTCTCCCATCATACTCATTTCAAACCGATTACGCATCACTTCTTCGAACTCCCGACATAACAGAGAATTGGTGGAACCAAAAATAATATCATCGACATATACTTGGACAAACAACATCTCACCATTCACTTCATTCTTGAAAAGAGTCATATCGATGGTGCCATGAGAGAAACCATTGGTCAAGAGATACTGGGTCAGGGTCTCAAACCAGATCCTAGGAGCCTGATGAAGATCATACAGAGATTTGTCCAGCTTAAAGACTTTATTGAGAAAATTTGGTCCATTGATCGTATAACAGTGCAAATGAGATGAAGAATAGTTCAATATCCAACAAATACACTAAACAACATGAACAAAGAAGAATAAACACAATAATAACCCATTCACAATAAGACAATAAACATCAATAATTAATAACATAAAGCACAATGATAATTCTCTGTAATAACTGCTTTGAAATTGTAACTTGCAACAATGATAATCGATTAGGGTTTTGCAAGCTTACCCAACAATGAGAAAGATCAAATCCATATAAAGCAGTTTTAGTTTCGTAGACTGTTTCGCTATCACTGAAACTGTATTGCCAAAACTATAGTTTTGCTCGGCAGAAATAGTAATCTCGCCAAGCTAACTAATCAGCTGGCTATGAGGGAAACTATAGTTTCGCTGGACTGCCAAACTACATAAAAGTAAATACATACAATAGGAAACTAACAAAAGACCTATTATAATCAAAGGTAACTAATCTAAACTAAGGTGAGTCCAACCTATACATGATCTTCAGAAACTCATAAGGTCATTCTGGAACTCTGCGGAAGTGATAGATGCTGATGGTGTTAAGACTTTATCTGGGAGGATTGATGATGAGCATACACTAACCATCCCTAAAAAATTGTGAGATAGTGTCTACAGTTTGGTGATGATGTAGATGCACCAATTGAATTAGAAGATGATGACATTACTACTTTCTTTGTTGAGATTGGATATGAAGGGGGTTTTAAAGGAAAACAAGTTGTGAAGGGATTGGTAGACTTGCCATGGAGGTTTATGATCCATATCTTTCAGCACTGCTTATCTAAAAGGCAAACTAGATGGAATGATATCCATGTTATTACTTCATCTGCAATTTGTGCTTTATGCACACATAGTCCATTCAATATGCTAGCTTATGTCTTTAATGGCCTAGTATCCAGTATACAAGAAGGAAGGAGGTATAAGTTCTTAATGTACCCAAGGTTCATCCAATGTCTCATAAATGAAGCCTTCCCTAATCTAGTGGCTGACGGACCAGTTCTAGATATCCCTCAGTATGATGCTAAGTCATATAAGTACATTAAGAAGAGGGATCCTACAAATTTTATAGTGGAGCTCACTCTCCTCTTCTACCTTGGATGCTTCAACAGATCAATCCTGATAAACAAGGTGAAGAACAACATGCTCCTGCTGATGAGCAAATTGAAGAACAAGCTACTAAGGTTCAACACACAGCTGATGAGTGAGCTGAAGACATTGATAGGCCAAGGTCAGTGTCACCCTAGGTTGATGAAAGGGGTGATATTCACACTGAACATGAAATTTGTGATTTGGCATCTCCCTTTTCACCTCTACCAATTCCATCTCAACAAAGAGCCCCACTGCAAACACCTTACTCCTCACAAATTCCATCTCCAAAAAGAACCCCAAGACCTCACAACTCAAAAATACAATCTCCCAAACACAACCCATTACTTCTCCACACTTATCTCTTATTCATCATTCACCTATCCAATCAGCCTAACCATATCCAATTTTACTATTTTACAGAACCTGTTGAGTTTGGTGACTCTGCCAGCTCTTCAAAAAGATCCAAATCATCTTCTTATGAGGAGTATAACCCCAACCACATGTCTGTCAAGAAATTTGTGTCTGAAGTTGCTCCTTCTGAGAGCTATGCTGAATCCGGTATCAACAAACCAGATAAGAAAGATGAGATGATCTCTAAACTTCTACAGAAAGTAGCAAAGATGGAAAGACTGCTAAATAGGAGATGAGGTATCATTGAAGATAGATTGTTGGAACTGGATGAGAAGGCGGCTGAGCTGAAAATCATTGAAAGAAAAATATGAGTCAGAGAAGAAAGATAAGAATAAGAAGATTGAGAAGTTAACAGCTGCTCTTAATCAATCAGGAGAACAAATAGTAGTCATGTTGACAGTCTAGCTATTCAAACCATTGCCATGGAAGAGCAAGAGGAAATAATTAAAGAACAAGCAGAGATTATCACTAATTTTCAAAATCAAATTGAAAATCAAAACAAAAGAGTCTCTGAGCTTGAGATGTTAATTGAAATTAAGAGAAAAGCTGAGGCTGAAGCAAGTGAAAGGGATGAGGAAAGACTTAGAATTGATGGGATACAAACTTCTTCTGAAAGTGATGAAAAAGAAGAAGATACAAGTAAGTCAAAGAACGAAGAGTCAAGCCTAGAGACGGTGATCTATTCTGAAAAATCAGCTGATACACATACTGAAGAATATGAGTTCAATGAAATGATCAAAGCCCTAGACAGATTCACAACTGAAGAATTGATGATTATTTCTAGGATTTTATAGTGGAACAGAGGATAGTTAATGAACCAATATTTGTCATACCTTAATCTCCTATCCTTTTTGAGAAGGAATTGAGTATGCAAATAGTACCTACTGTCTCACTATATGAAGAACAAAAAGATATATTAGAAGATTATGTGAAGAGCAAAAACAACAAGAAGAATCAGCTATTGTTATCCCTAAACAAGAACCACCAAAGGTTGAAAAAGTGTCTATTGAAGCAGAATTACTTGAAACCTCTTCTGGTCCCTTAGTTCAAACCTATACCAGAAAGAGAAAGTATTATCTAAGAAGGCAAAGGGCAAAAGGCCTATAGTGGAAGAAGAGGTTGTGAAGAAAAGCAAACAACATGACCAAAGAAGCCTGGCTAGCTATAGCTAAGTTTTTAAAAGATCATGAACTAGCTGAGGCTCAAATGAAGAAGAAAACTCATTTGTTAGACCTGGAAGAAGGTGAGATTGAAGGAGGATATATGGCCGATGAACCAATGGCTAGTGAGGTCCCTGTGAAAGAAGAAAAGTCTATAGAAGAAATGGTGGCCAAGGCTCAAACAGATAATTTGATGGTGAAAGCCATGTTTCTAATTAATCATGGATATGATCCTAACGAAGTTTTCAACATGACTCTGAGGGGATGAAGGCAGAAACAGAGAAACTAAACAAGTTGCTAGACCCTACAATTGAGACTGAGTATGAGAAAACTCTTTCTCCTAAAGCTGATAAGCCAAAACTATCTTCCATGAAGAAGCAAACTTCCTCTCCTCAATCTTTATATCCTGATCCCTATACCATGACTGTTAAGGATATGAAGGACTATTTATCAAGAAAATGATTTACAAAGAGGCAACTGGGTAACATGAAGACTAATTCAATAAGGGTTGTCATTCTAAGACTGAATACTGAGAAGAAAGAGAGGCTTAAAGCTTTGGAAGAAGAGATCATTAGCAAGAAGCCAAGATCAAGAATCTCTGCTCAAGACATGCCTCTCACTCTTAGAGATCAAGACTCTTTGGCACCCGTTTTTCATAGATATCCGGAGTGGTTTGCTAAGCCTTCACAACTGAAGCTTCAAGAAGGCCTTACCACTATAGCGATGATTAAGGGTGTGTCTACTCCCAAGGGAAAACCTAATCAGAAAATCATTGCTTGGAAGTATCACAGTGATTGGAACATGTTTATGGTCAAGAGGATCTCCAGGTTGTTCCAATTCTTTACAGAGTACTCTGCTCTAGTCTAGAGATCCCTGACTTAATAGAACTAGCCCAATTTGAATTGATCAATCACAAAGCTATGTTCAGAGGCTATGAGTTTGAAGAAATACTTAGAATGTTCAGGAGTACCGAAAACTTCAAGTTTTTGAAAGCCATATGCAGGAGGAAAGACAGATCATTCACAAACCCTCTAGAGAAGAAACAGACAAAACCAGCATAAGAGGTAGTGTTTTCAGAACTGGGACTGAAACCTAAAGAGTCATTAAAAAGAAAAATGGTATCTGGCACTCATTCCACAATACCAATCTCCAACGTTTAATATGATGAGAAGACTTATGAGTTGGTGATTGAGAGGAAGTGGGGAGGGAAAGAAGGTCTAGAAATCAGATTGTTTAGTGGTTATTAAGTGAGACTATTGAATCAATCTTACATCCACTACATCTACACCATGCAATTCAGAGAGATATCTAACAAACTTGGTGAAGAAGATACGCACTTCTTTCTAAAGTGCATCAAGATACTGAAGATGGCATATGGCCATATCATTACCAAAGGGAGAAAACAAAGAAGAGAATGACACCTCTACAGTTAGGCAACATTGTAAAACTAGAGGTTGATGTAGATGTTGCTTTGTTGATTCACAGGGATGGACTGTCTACGGTATCTATTTGGGAACCAGTTTCACTCAAGAAACTACCTTTAAAAGCCATCCATGTTATGAATCAATGAAGATACACGTGCTTAATAGAGAAAAGATGGTTGATGCTAATGACTTTGTTAATATGATAAAGGCTATACTAGACCCATTACAAGGTGAACCTCTGGTGCAATAACAAGATCCAACAAAATCCTCACAACCTCAACCAGCACCAAAGCATTAAAGAACACAGGCTGTATAATCCTTAGGGGGAGTATTGTTGGACCCTAAAAGGATCATACATGCCAATTCAATTGGTGAGTTGATGGTGGTTCAGCTGGAATTCCCATAAGTCCAAGTGTCAATGCGGATGAAGACCCTATAGTAGAAGAACAAGTATTGGCATACCGCATTTGTTAATGTGGAAGGCAAAGAACAAATGCTAACAATTATTTGTTCTTCCGCACTAACAAATGCGGAAGACCAGAAGAGATGCGGACATGATTTTGTTCATCCGCATTTGCCAATGCGGATCACCACACAAGAATACACAGAAGTATTTGTTCATCTACATTACCTAATGCAGATGACCAACATACTAATGTGGAAGACCAAGTGAAGAAATGATGATCAAGTCCAACTCATCTGCATTTGCCAATGCGGATGAACAAGAAGATATGCTGATGAAGACTTAGACTAGTTCTGATGTATAGGTCAAGGGTAGTTTAGTCATTTTGTAAAAAAGCAATTTGTTTGCCTATAAATAGAATAAAAATCTTGGTACCTGAGGTGACTGAAGATAGACAATCAGAATATTTTGTATTACACATTCTCTAGGTGTATTATTTCTGTTCTTGCTAAAACCCTAGCATTTATTGTAATCAATCACCTTCATCAATATGATTAATAAGCCTAATAGACTAAACTAAATACTTAAACCGTCTAGGTAGAAAGGCTTTTGTAAACAGGTCAGCGAGTTGCTTTTTAGTTGAGATTTGAAGCAAAATGATTAAACCTTTTTAAAAGTTTTCTCTGAGAAAATGATATCGAATTTCGAGACGTTTTGGTTTTGAGTGTTGGACAAAGTTAGTTATTACAAACATAGCACCTGTGTTATCAATGTAAATAGGAGTTTTAAGAAAATTGAACCCGTAATATAGTAGTTGGTTTTGTAACCAAAGAATTTGTGAACATCCTGTTGATGCAGCTATGTACCCAGCGTCTATAGTTAAGATTGAGACATTTCTTTGTTTCTTACACTACCATGAGACTAATCTGGGACGCAAAAACTGACAACCACCTATAGTATATTTGCGATCTTGACAACATCCCCTATAATCACTATTAGTATACCCATATAACTCATTTCCTTCATAAGGATACCATAACCTTAGAGCCGTAAGATACATTAAAGATCCTTTGGTTCTGATTGATACCCGGAACAAACAAAAATAACATATATTATGTCTGGTCTAGATGTCGTAAGATACATCAAAGATCCAATCATGGATGTGTAAAATGGTTGATCAACATTTTTTCGTTTGTATGGGGATCTATCTTGGTATTAACATCAGTAGGATTGAACTTTTTCATGAGCTTGTCAACAAACTTCTCTTGATTGATAAAAATACCATCTTTGGACTATTTTATTTGCAATCCAAGAAAGAATTTTATCTCTCCCATAGAACTCATCTAAAAATACGATTTCATGATACCTTCAAATTCAAAGAACAACTTTTGGCTTGTAGAACCAAATATGATATCATCCATATACACTTGCACACATAAGATATCATTTTCATCCTTCTTTATGAATAAAGTTGGATCAACTTTCCCTCTTATGTATCCATATTGTATCAAATGTTGGGACAATGTCTCATACAAGATTCTAGGAGCTTGATGTAGACAATATATAGCTTTTCTCAATTTGTACACTCGACGAGGGAATTCAACATCTTCAAAACCTTGAGGTTGCTTGACATAAACATCATCCGTGATTGGTCGATACAAAAAGGCATATTTGACGTCCCATTGGTACACCTAGAATTTCATATAAGAAGCATATGCTAGGAAGACGCGAATTACTTCAAGTCTAGCAACTGGAGCAAACACTTCATCATAGTCAATTCCTTCCTGTTAAGTGTAACCTTATGCTACTAGTCATGCTTTGTTGCGAACAACTATTCCTCGATCCTTTGATTTGTTTCTAAACAACCATTTTGTGCCAATGACATTTTCTTCTTCAGGCAAATCCACAAGCATCCACACTTCCTGTTTATGGAACTATAGTAACTCTTCTTGGATTGCTTCAATCCAACTACTGTCTTGTAAAGCTCGAGAGATCTTTAAGGGACAATTTGAGATAGGAAACACGAGTATAAGCAAATGTTTGCTTGTTTTGAATGACTTCTCATTGTTCTCTCATTCAAAGGACCAATAATCTGTGATATAGGATGTTTCTTGTGCATACGAGATGTTGGAATCTCATCTTCTTGAACATTCACATCAAGATTTGTTTGGTTCAAGTCAGAGAGCTGATGCAATAGGTTGAAGATATGGAGAGAAATTTGGAACTTGACTTAGCAAGTTAATGAATAATCTAGCCTGTCACTGACATCTACATATCCAGATACAGATGAAGTTCCAGACTCAAGTTGAAGATTTTTTGGTCCATCATTAGAAATTGGTTGAGAAAGTTTGGAATTTAATATAGGATCTCTCACGAACCAGAAAAATGGATAGTCTGTTCTTGAATCATCCATATCATCAGAGTCTAAATCATCATTAAAGGTTCTAAGATCTCCAAATTGTTTCCTGTTGACACAAGAAGATTCAAACAGATTAGAGTTAAAAGAGTTTGACAATTACTTTTAATCAAATAGCCAAGCTGGAGCATTTACAACTGATGGAAATGAATTTTCTTGGAATTTAACATTGAACATTTCAATGATAACATTCATCTTAGAGTTATTAACTCTAAATTCATTAGAAAGTGACACATATCCTAGAAATAATCCATGATCAGATTTTGCTACAAAGTTTCCTAGTTGGTTATTTGAGTTTACAATCAATACCGGACAACCAAAAGATTTAAGAAAATCTATGTTTGGTTTCCTGCCAAATATGAACTCATAAGGAGTTTTCTGTTTGTCTTTCACTAATAGAGTATGATTCTAAATAAAACACGCAGTTGATATGGCTTCATCCTAAAAAGTGATAGGAATCATAGCATGTTCTAACATTGCATGGGTTGCCTTAATCAATGTTTGGTTCTTTCTTTCAGCAACTCCTTTTTGTTGTGGAGTTTTAGGAGCACTAAACTGATGAGAAATCCCTTTTCTTGCATAAAACATGTCTATGTTAGCATTCTTGAATTTTGTTCCATTATCACTTCTAATTATTTTTACTTTTTGATGAAGTTATTTTTCTACTTTAGGGATAAACTCTTTTAATATTTAAGCCATCTCAGAGTTTGCATGCAAAAAAAACCCATGAAAATCTTGTGTAGTCATCAATGATAACTAACCAATATGATTTCTTTCAAATGCTCTTCACCTTAATAGGACCGAATAGATCCATGTGCAACATCTGTAGAGGCTTTGAATTTGAGTTTCTCATCTTCGACTTATTAGACACTGTGTTTTGTTTCCCTATCAAACATGCTTTACAGAGGTTCGATGTAGCAAACTTCTTTGTCGGTATGCCTAATACATGGTTTCTTGTTGCAAGTTTGTTCATGTTGTTGAAGTTGGAATGGCCGAGACGTCTATGCCAAAGCTGGCTTTTATCATTTGAAGGGTGAGCAATGAGGCAAGTTGTTTCAGTTGAAGGATCAACTTGACACATATCTAGTTTGTAGACATCTCTATCACAAATAGCTTTAACAACCACCCACTCCTTGCTAATCTGGAAACCTCGCTTCAAAATATAACAATAAGAGTCATCAAGCAAAGTAGAATACGATTTATCACATATTTAAGAAACGCTTAAAAGATTAAAGTTCAACTAAGCACAATAGTTGACTTAAATGATTAAAGATTAAACTTCCTTTACCGATTATCATTCCACCTGCATCTCCACCAAAACCTACACGAGTACCATCTTTTGTCATAAAGTCTTGAAGTAAGGCCTAATTACCTGTCATATTCCAGCCACACCCCACTATCAACATACCACGTGTTTATTAGACATCATGGGCATACCTGCATTTCAAAGACATTTAAGATGAGTTATCAACCTAAGCCGGGATGGTCTTGGGCTTGTTATATTTATCCATAATGGTAAACTACTAAAATTGAAGTTTGTTCATGTCAGGTCTTTTGAAATTTTTGATTATCAAATCCATTTTGAACAATTTTTTGATTTTCTTTTCTTTGTTATGACCTCAAAGCATTAAATCGATTTTCAAGATCATCATCAAGAAACTTTGAACCAACATTTGAAAAAATTGTTAGAAAAATTTTGCTTGGTAAATGTTCCACTTTTCACTGTCACTGAACATGTAATGAAATCTTTGTTCCATTTTGCTTGTGGTCTCAAAGTATACTAATCATCATAATCTGAATTGATTCCTCTAAGAGTTCTCAAGCCTAATGAAGGTTGTTTTATTAATCCTTGAAAAACATTATTTTGATTCTTTTGAAATCTTTGATTACCAAAATCTTTCCTTGGCGAGTCCTTCCCGAAGTAACAATCCTCAACATTATGATTTTGTTATCACACAAGGCACATTATTTATTGAAATAACAATCAACCATTGAGTGATTTGTCATATCACAAATGTGATAGTACTTATTAAAATAACACTCAGATGTGTTATGATTGTACATATCACATATATCATTGTACCTTTGTGGCTTTCTTAACAACATTTGATTAACCCTTGATTTAGATATGGAAGCCACATTTGAATCTTCTTTAGATTTAGGAGTAGTTAGGTTAATCTGTTGCTTTTGCTTTGTGAGTTTGTTCTTTTGATTTTTAGGATTGTGGTTTTAAACATTTTTAGAATTCTTTAAATCCTTAGACTTTTTTTATGAACAAAAGAGAACTTAGGACCTAAACCTATTTCCAGATCATAGTTAGATTTGATCTTAGGTTTTGATGTTGTTTTAGAGATTTTGTTCATGTTAAAAGTTCCTATAGACGCAAACTTCACAGGTATAAGTTGAATTAACTGATTAATTGGTCCAATTATTTAGCTTTAGCAATTGCTTTTCTTCTTCTTTGATTTCTTGTTCTTGATGAAGTTTTAGTACTTTGGATTTTAATTAATTCTTGAGAAAATTCTTTTCCTCATTCTTTTAGTTTCTTATCACTCTGATTTCATTCGAAAGAGCTTGAATCATCAGAAAAGGAAGTCTTTGATTTCTCTTCTTGTTACTAATTTCATTAACTTTTTAACACCTTGTTCAAGTACACATTCTTCAATAACATTTTCAACTTTTGGTACAAACAACTTTTTGTTCTTTTGTCAAGTTTCATAAGATTTGACTTTTGTTCGATGACTATTCTTACTTTTCTCAGTCTTTCTCCTTGAATATTTCAATATTTATCTTTTTGATTTCACCCTCGATAATAAATTGAACACTTCTTTTCTTTTCTTGAAATTCTTTGAGCTTAGCATTACTTTTTGGTGAATGATCATGAGTATTAAAGTTTCCAGGTAAGGTATTAGAAATAGATTCAAGCATAGGTTCATGTGTGAATCCTAAACCTTTTTTTTATCTTTGTCTTTCCTACCATTTACCAATTGCTCAATAATGAGTTTTGAGCTTTTCATTATGGCTAAATCAATTTGAGTTGCTGCATATGCCAATTTCTCTTGTTCAAGTGTTTTTGTCATCTCTTCAAGTTGTTTCTTAACAAGTTCAAGTTCTTTTAAGGTTTTGTTCCAAGAATTTTGACGAGATTTGATTTTATTATCAGAAATTTTATGATCAGCTTTTAGCTTATTGTGCATTAACTTTTCTTGTTTCAGTTTATCACATATTTTGAATGAGTAGCTTTTGTATTGTTCTACTTATTCAAAACATGCTTTAGTACACATTTTCTCTCTTACTTCAACTGGTATTTCACGATATGAATTTAAAGACGTAGTGTTAGATGATAAGTTTTCAACCTTGGGTTGTTCTAACTGTGCTATAAGAGGAACTTCTTCTGATTCTTCCTTTGGGTCAGATTTGTCACTCCAATCATAGTCTTCCCCATTGTCTGATTCATTGTTTTCCTTTGGATCTTTGTCCTCAGACCAGTCTTCATTGTTAATCTCAGCAATAAGTGCTAAGCCAGGAGTAAGATCTGTTGTAAACTATTCTGCATAGGCACTCCAATCATAACTATCATTGATGCTAACAACTAGTGCCTGCTATGGTTCTTCAGTGGTCTTTGATTTTCTTTCAGTTCTGCCATTGGTAGACTCTGATATGGCTTCTGAAATGTCTTCTAAGCCACTTGAAGATATCTTTGCCTGTTAGAGCTACTTTGACCGTTTCCTCCTTGTGTTCTTAGAGCTTTGCACTCTCTAAAAAAACAGTCATAGTTGTTACGGTTAAAACACGTTGACCTTCACTTATCAAAGCCAACTATTTTGTTTGCACTTGGATATAGTTTCTATTGACATATGAATGATTTTGTGTTCTATAAGCTATCATCACCATTTCCTAGTTGAGATCCATTTCTTTAACATCATCTAGATCCATCTCAAATAGATCCTGCAAAATAAAATCAACATGTGTTAAATGACTAACCTGATATGCTTGAAAACTTGCCATAAAGGTTGTAAAGGTAGATTTGGACTCTTCATCCTATAAAAGGATGTTTATAACATGAAAGGCCCCATTCCCGGGACGCTCACAGTTGTTCATTCATTGCACATAAAACATATATTTTTATTAACTTAACGAAAACATCGCAGCGGAATCATTAAAACAGACACTTCATTTCATTATAAAAGTGTAACTCCAGGATGAACAAACTTGAATCAAATCATGAAGAATTAGATCAAAATATGATGATCACAATCAAACCCCCTTTGATCTCTATTGATTGCAAATAATGTGTTTACATATAATCCCTCAATCAATTGGTCATTCAACCCTTGACCAACACTAATGACAATTAACCTATTTATAGTCTTGACTAATATTCACTAATTGCAGTTAACCCCCTAGACTTAGGCTAATTAATAAAATTACATATAAGCATAAAAATGACTAAAAACAAGTTAAAATATATTTTTTTCACACAAAATATATTTATTACGATAAAACTCCTAGTCATTTAAATCTTCAACGTCTCGTCTCGGTTCCTCGTCTCGAACGTTTCAGGTTTGACTTTTGTTGACTTTGACCGTGACGTTGACTTTTATTGACTTTCACTGTGTTGATAATATAACTATCTTTTACAACTCCAACAATACTCCCCCTTAGTCTATCATTATCAACGTCTTCAAACGAAATCAGCATTGAGAAATCAACAATAGAAATATCTTCAATTTGAATCTTTCTAAATCTGATGAGAAAGATTTTTTATCTCATAAGCTCCCCCTATTTATATGCTCCCCCTTTTCGTGTGCATCCTTTGTAAAGATATTGGAACAACTTTCCCCAATCTCCAATCTCGCGTGCTTGAGAAGATGTAGGAGGAGGATTCCTAGCTCGGTATCTTCCGCAAACTTGAAGAACAGGTTCTCTGATCCGGTGTACTGCTCAACTGATGATCGGCCATCACTTACAGCTAATATCTGAAACACATTCTCAAAACACAATCTTGACATTTCTAATTAGATCATTTCATTTTAACAAAATAAACCCGTGTTTATCTGTGTGTGAAAAATAAGCGAACCCGTGTTCGTTTGTGTGCAATTTCTGTGAAATACATGAAAAATGATAAAATTGTAACAGCATAATATAGAAGACCTAAAATATTTTGAAATGAAAATTTATTATAATTTTAATTTTATTTTATAGATTTATTATATCATTTTTGTATCTATCATTATTTTTTTCTTTTTTTGGTTTTTTTAAAAAAACAAGAACTGAATCGATCATGAGATCATATCCTCAAGATATACTTTAGTATAAAGATGAATTTAAACATCTACAAGCAATGAGATCACACTGATAACTGAATCTAATCATAGTCTTTGAATGAATTTTGAAATTCTAAAAGAGATCAATGATGATTTATGATATGTTTGTCCACTTAAACCCATGCCTTATCTTTTTCAACAAACACATATGATTTGTTAAGGTTCGATTGGATGGTTTAGAATCTTAGGACCCCACAATTATTTGGCAAAAACCCTCACCCAACCTCATGATTTCTTGAATTTTGTAACAATCTTTATAGAGCAAGGCTTGTGCATTAGTAAGCAAGTAATGATTATCAACAGAATATTGCATTCTGTGATGAATGCATCGTTAGATGATTTGACACAACTTAGATTAAAATGATGAAAGATCCAGGTCCATACTCACGTATAACAAAGGAGATGACCATTTAATCATGTGCCGATGAGAGCTCCAGGTCAGTACTACCGTACAGCAGAGGAGATCATCACTCCAGGCAGTACTATCGTACAGCAGAGGAGATTAGCACAAACACAAGACATATAAATACACCAAACATGACTCAAGGATATGGCTTATATGATTTGTATCATAGTGGGTGAAAGATCAATTCTCAATCCAATTTTTGTCGGGACTTAGTTTTTGTGCAGGCCAAAATGATTGCGTAAATCCACACATCCTTAAGCATGATGTTTAATTTAAATCATTATGCTGCTGTCTACTTTATTCTTCAGGCTGAGTCTACCAAGCATATCATTAAATCATTTGTTGGTTTTTCTATAACTTGCACTAAAAATAAGATGTAAATCAAATAACAACATTAGTTACTATCATTTCTCATTTTAAAAACGCAAGTCATGCAAAAACAAGCATTTCAAGAAGATATACAATCATTTCTCAAGCATCTCAAATCAAGTTCCCAGTTCACTTTTCATTTTTATTTACTTATACTCTCCCCCTAAATTTTTATTTTTTTGCAATTTTTTTATTTATTTATATTTTTTATATATATATTTTTTTTTTTAATTTTTTAATATTTTTTAATATTTTTTAAACTATACAAATGTAAAAATTTATAAAAGAAGGTCTTCCAAACTACACTGATATGAAGATAAGTAATGAATTTTCAAGAAATATGCAGTGAATATGAAGTGAGAACTGTGATTGTGTAGATGAGAATCCAGATTGTGGATAAAATACCATGACCTTAATCTGTTTGTTCCGCCTCAAATTTGAATTATGAACAATCCGTGTCAGTAAACCGGATTACTAACAGTCCTTCTAAACTATTCCTGTACTCATTAACAAACTAGTTAGAAAGGGAACCCAGGCCATCGTAGTCCTGGGAGTTCCTTTTTCATTAAGATAAGTAACAAGCTCTACACACAACCATTTAAACAATCAAGGATTGCTGTATCCTTCTTTTTAATTTTCCAAATTTGTTTCGGTTCAATTAATTTGGATTTGAATGAATTAAATTTGGAAATCATTTTCTGTTTAAGACTGGAAGGGAAGAATTTGGTTTTAAACCTTTGGTCATTTTCATATTTGAATCATATGAAACCGGCTTCACCTGAAAAGGTTTGGATGGAGGGTTTTTCATCCAACCATTCAAAGATTTGTGCTTTTTACCTCTTGATCTAGAGAAGCAACCCGTGTTGCCTTTACCATCTGGAACGTTCTTTGTAGACTTACAGCTGGAGAAGCAATTAGTTTTGCCTTTACCATCCGTAGCAAGCCTTTGAGGACATTTCTTTACAACATGACCCTCTTTTCCACACTCAAAACAAGCCTTGAATGGCTTTTGATGCTTGAATGAACCGTGTGATGCAGGTGGGGATGAGGATTGCTTTGAGCTTGTAGCAGATTCTTGCTTGTTTTGGCATTTGCTATGCTGAACAGGGAAAGAGATCTTCACTGATTGACTGGATTGCTTTGAAATTGGAGACGAGATCCGTATTGGTCTTGATTCAGCTTTTGGAAGCTTTCGATACTTGACAAAGTTAGAAGATATCTCGATCTGTGAGGAACCAACACGTTCCTCTGTGTTTGATTCATCATCTGAGCTTATCCAGTCTCGTACACATAGATCTGCTTCCAAAGGATCTTGATTGAAACCTTTTATTGTGTTGGCTTCGCTTATAGGATTCTAATTGCTTGATGATTAAAAAATTGTTCCTTCTCTGACAAACCTGACAGGAATAAACGAAGGAATGTTACCTGATTTGAATTTGTTGAAGAAAGTTGGAGAAGCAACTGAAATTGGTGTTGGAGCATCAGAAGTGGAATCAGCATTAATCTTCTTATCAGACCCTTGCCTGAGGAATCCCAACCAACAGGAGAATCATGCACATCTCAAACCTCTTTAAGATTAATGTTGCTTAAACCTGCATTTAAACTATAAGTTTCTGCAGCTTCAATCAAATCATTAGATGGATGAGGTTGCAGCATATGAGAGTAAGAATGGGTGTTAGGAGGAGGATAGACGTATGGATTTTCACCACAACCCACTCCCGTTTTAATCCTAGCTACCCTCTGTTTACATAATAGCTCTTCCTGTTTTATTCTAGATATGGTCAATCTATCAAGTTTTGTTTTAAGCTTGCTTGTTTCAAATTCAGCCAATGTGACTCCTTCGTTTAAAAGATAATTTTAACATTTCTTTCAAGAAGAATTCGTTTTAAATGATCATTTTCTTTTAAAGCTTCATTTAATTTATGAAATACTTGGCTTCATTCTTTTTAAGTTCTGTGTTTATGGTGGTTAACTCCTTTTGGTTATCTAAAAGTAACCTATTAGTTTTATACATAGCAAATAAATGAATTTTGCAAGCAGAAGAACACATATCCTGAACTGTCTGGTATGGAAGATCTAGGATGACTCTTTCGTTAGTAAGAGCCTTCTCGCAGTTGCAAACTCCGGTATTTCGCTTCCATTCCTCTTCCTTCACAGCATCACAAACTTCAGCATTCAACTCAGCTCCCCCTTTACCCATTGATGTCTGCTTAAGCTCCTCTTGTACCTTTTTAGTTCCAGCTTTTGGTAAACTGTCAGAATTGGTGCTAGAATCTGATCTCTCTTCTGGTTTCTCTTTGGAGTTTGAAGTGATCTTTGGAGTTAGATATGTCGCTTCATAGTACTCACGACGTTTGATATCCAACTCAATCTCTTTCAGTTTGTTGATCACTTCCATCAGTTTGTAATCCCGAAAGCCTCTATCTCGTTGAATCGACTTACAGTGTAAGATCCATTCTGATTGGAGGGAATCAAGTAATCTCAGAACTTGTTCATGATTTCCTAATTAGGCATCAAACTTCTTCAGATTACATGCCACCAACTATAAACGATCAAGAAAATCAGACATCGTTTCATTCTTTAGAGGTGCAAAATTAGCAAACCGGCATTGTGCAATTGTGAGATCATCATATTTAAAGGATTTAATCATTTGTGCAAAAGCCATTTATATTTTTATTTTTATTTTGTTTAACAATTAAACTCCCAAAAAATATTTTTCCCAAAAATTGTAAAATAATTCTCCCCGGGAAAAATATATTCTTAAATGTCACGCTAGACAATCTTAGCAACTGGGGTCAAGCTAAGCTAGTTTCACTGTGAAATTTATTTTTTTAAATCTTGCAAAATTGATGAAAATTTCTTTATCGGGATGAACTTAATTAATCCCAACTAGGGGGAAAAATTATTCTTTAACATTCAAATTTCGCTGAATAAATGATAGTTCCGCCAAAAATATAGTTTCGCAGAGCTAGTTTCACTGTGAACTCTAGTTTCTCTAGCTGACAATAGATTCGCTGACAATTTCGGGAGCATTTTCGCCAGACGAATGTCAAAAATGACTTAGTTTCGCTCATAAGTTCGCACGAAACAAGCTTGAACTTTCGTTCAATGATACTTTCGGCAGCAATTTCGCTTGTAAATCACCCACAAGCAATGTTGAACTTTCGTTCAATGAAACTAGTTTCGCAGGACAGCAAAAAACAACTTCAATGATGATAACCCATGTAGTTTTCCCGGAAGAACTCGTAGTTTCGCTGGAAGAACAACTAATTTTGCTGGACGAAGCTGAAAAGATTTTTCAACACGAAATCAATCTAAAATCGCCCAATCTCAATGGATTTGAAACCTGATGATTAACAGAGCCTTCCCAACCAATAAAAAGCAAACTTCAATCAATTTCCATATCAATAACACTCAAATTTGATCCGAAATTGATGAAAACTTGATATGAACAAAAACACCCAAAACTTCAACTTCTCTCTCTCTAAAAATCTTCAAATCTTTAGTGAATTTGATCCAATAAGGCTCTAATACCAAATCGTAACTCCAGGATGAACAAACTTGAATCAAATCATGAAGAATTAGATCAAAATATGATGATCACAATGAAAACCCCTTTGATCTCTATTGATTGCAAATAATGTTTTTACAAATAATCCCTTAATCAATTGGTCATTCAACCCTTGACCAATAGTAATGACAATTAACCTATTTATAGTCTAGACTAATATTCACTAATTGCACTTAACCCCCTAGACTTAGGCTAATTAATGAAAATTACATGTAAAGCATAAAAATGACTAAAAAAGATAAAATATATTTTGTTCACACAAAATATATTTATTACAATAAAACTCCTAGTCATTTAAATCTTCAACGTCTCGTCTTGGTTCCTCGTCTCGAACGTGTCAGGTTTGACTTTTGTTGACTTCGACCGTGACGTTGACTTTTGTTGACTTTCACTATGTTGATAATATAGACTATCTTTTACAGCTCCAACAAAAAGCTTTTACGAAATAATACATCATCATCAAATTCCAAAATACATGTTGAATTACATCACAAACTCATTATAAAAATGGATGCCATCCAAAAAGAGCCAAGTAGGCGCCCCATGCCATCCTCAACAACCTTTACCTGCTAACTGGAAACACATAAAAGTCAGCGTTACTGAGTGAGTTCTAGTTTTAAAATAAAACATACTTTACTTTCGTTAAAACTGTTCCTTACTTTCTTTCAAAATCATACTATACTTTTGCACATGATCACACATCGTATGTACACATAGATAATAACATTATTATCTTCATCATTCGTTCATTAACTTTTTTTCATTCACCGTACATCATTATCATTCACTTTTGTTACTTACATTCACATTCATTCATACTTTGTTACTTTCATTCGTACGTTCATTACTTTCGATGACATCCACATTACTCCGAACATTGTGCACGAAGCTGATTACTAGGCCTGAGGTCTTTAATAGACCTCGAACATTATGCATGAAGCTGACTCCAGTACCTAGGGCAAGTACATTCACCACTTATCTTTTCTCTTTCGTTTCGGATCAATGCCATATGCTATACCCCGAACATTGTGCACGAAGCTGCTTACTGGGCCTGAGGTGTTTCATAGGCCTCGAAGATTATGCACGAAGCTGACTCCAGTACCTGGGGCAAGCGGCAAGGATCCCATACATATGGTCAATCACAAGGATTGGACCTAGTGTGCATCCTTCTAGGGTAGGTAACCCACACATAGTTGAGCTAACACCCTTCATTGTGTGTGAACCTCCATACATTTGCTTCCAAGCCTTTCATACTTTCATTCATTCACTAATGCATGTATTCTTTTATTACGTTTCTCTTTTCATTATCTTTCACTTTACGTTACATAATTCTTTTCAATTCATTCCTTAACATTCAATGTAAAGCCATGGGAAAATAATCATACATAATAAGGAACATAAACATACACATAAACATACAAACACAACGCCATACAAGGCACCATTACACATGCATAACATTGATTATACATACTATCATGCATAAACATCAATCATACATCATCAAATCATATCATACATCGCCGAATAAATCATCCATGACTTCAAAAAGTCATCTTATATAGCCCCCGGGAACCTCCCAAGTCAAAGCCTACATTTACATTTTCCCCAAAAAATCAGAAAATAATTCTAAGTATTTAGGCGCATGGCCGGTATGTAGGCGCATGAGCACTATGCAGGCGCATGGCCTTTCAGATGTATGAGGAACACTTAGGCGCATGGGGAACTTTCAGGCGCATTAGCACTATTGGGGTGCATGAGCAACACTTACTCTATTCTGCGCAATTCTAGGCGCATGGGCACTATGCAGGCACATGAGTGCCTGGGCGCATGAACTGTCTGGGCGCATTTCTAGGCACATGGGTACTCTTTCGGCGCATGAGGTTTTGGGAGCATGGGAACACTTAGGTAGTTATTTACATTAGGTGTATGAGCTACTATTTGGGTGCATGAGCAGCCTAACTCACACTTGACATCATAATTTAGTCCCCAAATAATCACCTATCATGTTCTAAGCTTAAATCATAAATTCTATGCCTTAGAAACATAACCATAACAACATCAAACACATACATAGCCAAAAACCAAACCCCACCCGCAACATACACACTTCACACATACGGGTATGAACCGAACTTTTACAAAACGTTCATACATGCATTTCCAACCCCAAAGCAGTTAAAACAAGTAAAAAGGGGGTTCTAGAACTCACCTTTGCGGCCTTTGGTTATGACTTCTTCAAAAATCATTTTGCAACAGAGTTCAACCGCGTAGAAACCCACCAAAACACACACCTGAACACAAACAACATACATAAGCATACAACCGAGGATAAAAACACTTAGGAACACTCAAAAACCATGAATTCTTAACATGAATTTGACTCCCTGCATTTTTTCTTCAAAATACCCGAGAGTTTCAGATCTCTTTCTTTCTCTCTCTCAAAAATCTGAATGATGTGAGTGTGTAGACAACATGGGCGGCCATGCCACCTTTTACCCCCACTTTTCAAACATTTTGTCCTTTTTAAACATTTAACCTCTCAACTTGGATTTTATATCTTTTCTTTCTTTTCCTTAGCTTTATCCTTTCTTTCTTTGACATTTAAAATAACCAGGTGTTACATAACATCTTTAACTTTGCTAGGTTTAACAGAGTTAGAAGATGGAGTCTTATTTTGAGTTTTAGGAATTTGATGTTTTGGAGGAGACTATGATTGTGGTTGAGTTAAGTAAAGAGGTGCACTTGTTAAAAATCCTTCTCTCATAAACAAGTCACCCTCATCTTTTAGAGTAGTTTCATCCATGGCAAGAAAATCATTCTCCACAGTATTTGCTAGAAAAGAACATACTTGTATTGAGAAATGGATGCAACTCTGTCATTATTCCTTGAGGTTTCAGCAATTTCCATTGACTTAATTTTTGCAATAAAAACATCAAGATCCATGGGAAACTTTTCAGTATGCTTTAACAAGGTCACAATTTGTTTCCAAGATGATGGAAGTGCATTTAGAAGTCTATCATTTAGGTATTTATGATCATTTTTAATCCCTAAAGTTGACAATTCTATTGTAAGTTGCACATATCTGTTCATCAACTTTTTTTATGGTTTCTCCAGAGATATTCTCAAATAGCTTAAGTTGCCTTTTTATTTTCTATCTTTTGAGATTTTCAATCTCTTTTTCCTCTTTCCCATATAATTTTCAAGGTTTTGTACATAGTATACACAATTTAGTAACCCTCATGTCTTGAGAGTACCTCGAAAGGAAACCCTTTACACATAATAGAATAGGCTTTAACATCATTCTTGACTTTCTTTAGATCATCCCCATGTAACCATCTTCTGGATAAGGGTCTTGTGGTTCTTTAGTGTACCTAAAACCTCTCTCAGGACCATCAGTTGTAAAAGGAATATGAGGTCCTTTTTCTATTAATTTCCATAGATGAGTATCAATAGAGTTTAGGTGGTGTTTCAATCTAAGTGACCAGTTCTTGAAGTTAGCTCTATTCTTTAGCTTTGGAACTCTGTTCTTAGAATTTTTAGACTTAACCATTTTTTAAGATTCAAGTTTAAGAAAAGATATTATTTTTGTTGTTTTAAAAGTTTTAAATTGAAATAAGAAATGACAATATTTTTTGGATTTTAATTTTTGAACATTTTTCTAAGAGTTGAGAGAGAAGTCTGAATTCTAAAGCGCCTGAATAGTTGTGAAACACCCACTTTGACTTAGAAAAGCCTAAGGGAATGCCTTTGTTAATTTTTGAAACGCCCCGAAATAGAAACACTTAAATAGTGTAGAAGTGCCCAAACAATTGCAAAACACCTAAACAATTGTTAAGCCCCCCAATAGTTGCATTACGCCTAAACAGTATCAGAGCGCCTATGAACTTAGTTTCTGAAAAACGTCCAAATAGTGGAAAAACGTCCACAACAGTGTCAAAATGTCCACTCTGAAACGTCTAAAACAATGTTAAAGCACCTAAACAGTGTTCATGTGCCTAAACACTTAGGTGAATTTTAGATGATTCTAACACTCAAAACGGCTAATTCATCATCTTCATAACAACCTGGTCTTAACAAAATTTTCAAAACTTGATTAATTGATCTTAAAATCTTCAATCAAGTGTAATATGCACCGATAATTAATCCTTTAGCATCATTTCTCTCAATTAACAACAATTGGTCTGAATTTTTGTTAAAAATTTAGTTTGAATACGAAGAAAAGTTCACACACAAATTTGATAAAAAATTTAGATCTGAATGAGTGAAATCACTCAATTGTGATTCAATTCATGTTTCTAATGATGAAACACAATTGAAATTAGCAATTAATTGAATAATTGCTATCAAAACACAAATTCAAGTGATTCACAGGGGCCAAAAGTTGTTTAAAACTCCAAAGCACCGAACCGAATGCTCGGATACCATTTGATAGGTTCAAATAGATCAATCTGTATTAGTGGTCTAATGCAATTGATATTTATATGAACAAAGTAATCAAACAATTCAATATAATAAAAATTCACAAAAATGAAAACTAAAGACTAAATGCTAATCTTCAAGGGCTCCAACATGTTAAATTTTTAAAATTTATGCATGAACTTTCATATGGGTGCTTTAATCTATATGTACAATTTCCATTCTATCCTCGTTTCACTTTTATTATAAAAGATATATATAATACTAAAATTATTAAACTCATAATATGCGGTTACAAAAATACTATTACTATTATTATTATTATTATTATTATTATTATTATTATAAATATGAATATATATATATATATATATATTACTTATATACATAAATATTTTAAATTATAAAATACTTAATTTATAGTATTTAGTTATAAAATATAATTAGTAAATATAAATATAAATTTCAGTTTTATAGTATCATAAATAAAATAAAATTTAATGAATTTCATTAAATAGTATCATATTATTAAATAATGTATTATAATCTATACTACTATATAATACATATTAGAAAGATAAAATGGTAATTTGATTCAAAATGTACCACACCTATTCAATATTTTAAGCATAAAGTACAAGTGCCTTACGCAATAGTTCCACTTTTGCTCAAAGTTAATTAACTTCTTCAACTTCTATTTGGAATTAAGACACACATATGAAAAGTCATGCTTAAATTTCAAAGTATTATTCATTTTTTTTTCTATTTATATCTTTACAATAAAGTATAACATATGATACTTATAATACAAATGTTACAACATATACACGTGGCAAAATAAAACTGTCATTTACTTTCAATGCCATTCATTCATTAAGATTGATCACTAATCCATTTTCTCTTTTCTTTTGACAGTTGTTAATAGCTCAATGTGAATCTGATGATCGCATTCAGGAATTATCAGTGTTAGATTGGAATCGATTAAATGATTGTAGAACGATCATTAATCGTTTCTTAATTGATTAATTAATAAAAATCAATGACAATGAATATTAATGCTAAAGAACAGACTGATATCAACACAATAATGGAAGAATAAGATTTGATTCAAAACTATTTCATTAAAACTAATTAATGGATAAAGAAGAACAAATGATGACCGATATAAACAATGATTTCTTCGAACATGTTCATGCTTGAGATGTATTCATGTGATGGCTGCTAGGCTTTTATATTTGATTGATTGTGTGAATTGAAGTGATGTTTGGTGTTTGCCATCTAGTCCTCTCCTTGATGTGAAACCTAGAACTCATATTTATTGACATGCGTGTTTCTGTTAATGAAACAACGAATATCTTAGAGTCTGTGATTCACATGTTGACTTGAATCACTTGTATGATTAATGTACAAGTGTTTGGTCTTCTGCAGCTACTTTGTCTTCCTCAGTTACTTTATCTTCCGCAGCTACTTTGTCTTCCTCACTACTTTGTCTTTCGCTGGAGTTTACTTTTCGTAGAATTCTTCACTTGAATTTCTCATCTCCATGTGAAATATTCATCAACGAGTCTTTGGTCTTGTAGTCTCATCTGTACTGATGTTCATCCATAGCATATGTTCGGATGAAAGTCTTGTAAGGAAGATATCCACGAAAGAACAAAAATTTTTCCGTAAATGTTTATTACACTTGGTCAATTCCAGAAATTGACCAAGTATAATGTTTGTACGTGCAAACATACACATAAATCAACACACATATGGGTTAACCTATATACATAATGCAAACATCAAAATAATGAATTACAAATATTCATTACAAGTATTGATTAAAGTTCTAAGCCTATACAAAATAATCTAGACCTATTGTTCCCAGATATAACGGTTTCTATGACAGTACTCACAAGTTCTATCATTGGGCCTTTAGTCAAGTTTTCTCTTTTGAAGCTAATCTTAGGGTCCACCTAAACATCCAGTTGTCCAATGACCTTTCCTGCTCACATTTGTCTTTTTATTTGAACACTTCAACAATCATGTCTCGTATCATCAATAGAAGTTCAATGTTTGAAAGTTAAATATCCCTTGCTAACTTTGAAGCATATGAAGTATGAAGTCTCTTCTCTCAACATGCTACGCCCACCCTAGTATTTAATTTCATGCTCCCTAGGGTAGGGATGACATTGCCCTTGGAATACCCTCCTCAAAAAAACTCTAAATGAGTGAGTCCGTATCAATGTGAACTTGAGGATGTTGTTGAGTATGGATAATTGCAAGTGAGGGTGGTTAATCCTCTATGTCCATTCCCTATGAAGAATTCCCATGTTTCATGATTGTTAAGACTTTCTTCCCCTTTTTCATAGCATCACCCTCTTTTTTATGTGAGATAGCAATTAGGTCTATGAATCCACATGTTCTAGTGTTCCTGGATGAGCTATCCTTAAAGGTCTCCCAGCTAGTTTCTCCTTGAGATAAGAAATCTTAAGTTGCTCATCATTGACCCTGTTATCTAGGGTAATCACCTGAGATTACAAGTGACTAACCTTAGAGACTAAGTAAGTGCATGCTTTTGACAATTTTTGCACCTTTAGTCTCATGTTCCCCTCAACTTCATGAGAAGAATCATGGGGGGATGAGAGAATATAACCAATGTCTTCTTCCTCATCCCCCTGATAGTGTTCTTGGCTGATGGATTTCCTTTTCTCAATGACAACTTCAGGTGAAGTGTTAATGGGCTGAATTGCCATGGTTGAGGTTTTAATGATGTAATCACTTTCAGAGGTGAAAGCCTTTTCCATATTGATCTCTTGAACAGGTTTAGGAAGATCCTCCTCAGTAATGAGTGAATGATGTGGGATAGACAAAGGAGAGACATGAGTACTCGTCTCTCTTTAATTGGGGGAAGAATAGAAAGAGTCATGAAACTCATTGAATCCAAGTCTTCATCATTATAGAATTCAAGGTTAGGAATTGGTTGGTTCAGATCAAGAGGCTAGGGATGGTAACTTTCCCCTAAAGATTGATCACTAGAGTTTAAGACTCTATAGGAAGGCTTAAGGTGGTACGACTTTTGAGCTCATCAGGCAGAGCATGAGGAACCCCAACATTGATCATTTGAGAGATAGGAGTGGTTTGCTCCTCAAGAGAAGTGGAATCTCTACTGTCCACTTCTTTCTGTATGGGTGATGATATGGGGGCCTTCACAGCATAATAGCTTTTGTAGGGGTTCGTTTGGATTTTCTTTTGTAGGTGATGAGTATTTGTGGCTATTTTGGTGGTTAAGAGGTAAAAGGTGTGGGTTCAACACTAGCTTGTGCTACTAGGTTGTCGCCTTGAGCAATAAGCTCTAACTTTTTGGGGACAAGGGCTGTTTCTACCCTAAGGAAGCCAACAGTTGGCTTTTTTTGTTGTATTAAATATGTCAGGCTTCATTAATCCCGATTTAGGAATATTACATGTTCCCGTCAACTATGAGCCTAGTTCACAGTTAAGAATGTGTTAAACATATCTAGGGAACATGTAATACTCTAAGGAGTTTAAGTTAACAAGTAAATTGGTATACACAATTTATGAGTACCTGAACTTGACCCCTTGAACCATCCCATGAACTATGAAAGAGATATCTTCAGGAATCTGGTCCCAACCTCCATGCTTGTTTGACAAGTTGTGGATGACCGTATGAAGTAGGTACTTCTATTGAGATGAGACCTTCCCTTTTCCGAAGGTCTTTATAGAGAAATCTCCCTCATAGGCAATCTGCTTGAAGGAATGGTTGACAAAAACTTTGGAAAAGCACAATTCACCTTTTATATCATCCCACTGAAGGTGTGCGTTGATGATGGCTGGAGTGATGAAGATTATCCTCCCCTTCCCTATGGAAGACAATGCCTTCTCCCATTCCATAATGACCTCTAAACAGGTCGTCCGAAAATCCAAAATTTGATCCTCGTAGAGAGGAGGATCAATGGTAAGGGAGGTGAAGTAGTTGGGCAAAGTAAGAAAACAACAAAACTGTGAGAAGCTTTGATCTTTCTCAAAGTCCGTAAGGGCAACCTGATTATGCTACTTGAGGTGTTGCATGGACAAATCGGGGTTGTTTCTATGGTTAGGGTTGGCCATTTATGAAAGCTTAAAGGTGAAGGAAGATAAGAACAAAGTCGGTTTTGGGTGAATTTAGGTTTAAAAGTGTTTTAGATGAAGAAGAGAGTGAAAGAGGGGGGAACCGTTGCATACATATATAAGAAATTGATTTGAGGCCAAATTAATGAAAGGGGATAAACATTAAAATCCAAATGTCGGTCTCATATCTGAAAAAGTGCCAAAAAAGGTTGTTATCTTGGAAATCGAAATTCTTCCGAAGGTATTTTCTCTTTGAAAGTTTTGATAAAAAAAATTTCAAAGGTAAAATGGCTTCGGAAGATATTGCAAAGATTGTAAAAAATTTTTCTTCGGAAGATATTGAGACTTGGTGATTTTATTCTAAGGAGAATAAAAGTTCCGAGACTTATATGATTTCGGAAGAAAATGTTCTTCATAAATACATAAGTACTTATAAATTAAATTAAGCTTCGGAAGATATTTTCGAATTTTTTTCCGAAGGCAAATTGACATAAGTAATTATTTGCTTTGATGAAATAATTTTCTTCTAAAGTTAAAGAGATATCTTTCGAAGTAGAAAATGATCAAAATTTTCAAAAATCTAAGTAATAAAGTTTGAAAAAAGTTTTCTTCCAAAATAAACAAAAGCTAATGAAGGTGATGAATTAGACAACTTAAGACACAAAGATTTTTGAAATAATATGGAAGTTAATCATCCCAATAGCTGATATAAGATATTTAATTCTTGTTCATCAAAAGCTTTGGCAAACAAATTAGCATATTGTTCATTTATGTTAACTTTGACTAGTTTGATTATTCCATTTTAAAGAGTTATCGCTAATTAAATGACACCTATTATTGATGTGTTTTGTCCTTGAGAGCTGCACAAGATTTTCTATAATAGAATAACACTATTGTTTTCTATACGGATAGGAGTCTCTTTGAAGTTGAATCCATAGTCCAACAACTAATTTTGAATTCAAAGCACCTGAGCATAGCAGCTAGTAGCAGCAATATATTCAGCTTCAGTAGTTGATGAAGACACACATGATTGTTCCTTGCATTGCCATGAGACAATCCTTCCACCAAGGAATTGACATCCACCAGATGTAGACTTTCCAATAATATTCCAGCCACCGTAATCAATATCTGTATATGCATACAGATTGAAGTCAGAATTATTTAGATACCAAAGTCCTAGTGTAGCAACACCTTTGAGGTATCTTAAAATCCTTTTAACGATAAGCAGGTGAGACATCTTGGGGTTGGCTTGATATCTTACACAAATGCATGTGGCAAACATGACATCATGCTTGCTAGCTATAAGATACATAAAAGAGCCAAACATAGCTCTGTAAAGGTGTTCATCCACACACTCCCCCTCAATGTCTGGTCCAAGGAATTGGTTTTTTGATATAGGTGTCTTTATAATCTTACAGTCAGTCATGTTCAATCTTATAAGTATGTCTAGTACATACTTTGACTGACTTATGAAGATGCCACTATCAACTTGCTTCACTTGAATTCCAAGAAAGAAATTAAGTTCTCCTATGTCACTCATTTCAAATCTATTCTTCATTAGCCTCTCAAAGTCATTATATAGCTTGGTATTAGTTGACCCAAAGATAATGTTATCTACATATACTTGAACTAGCATTAAATCATTCCCTATTTCATTGATGAAAAGAGCTCCTTCTATTGTCTCCCTTTTTAGCCATACTGATAGATATACTGAGATAAAGTCTGATACCACTTCCTTGGAGCTTGGTGTAGCCCATAAAGAGCTTTATCAAACTTGCAGAGATAATTAGGATCGTCAAGATATACAAAGCTAGGTAGCTTTTTGACATATACATCTTCATTAATCATCCCATATAGAAAAACACACTGACATCAAGTTGGTTGACCTTGAAATCCTTGGATGCAGCAAAAGATAGGAATATTCTAACAGCTTCAAATCTTGCCACAAGAGCAAATACATCTATGTAATTAATTCCTTCATCTTGTGTGTGTACCCTTGGATAACTAGTATTGCCTTATTTTTTATGACAAGTCCTCTATCATCCTTCTTATTCCTAAACACTTAGTTGTTTCCTATGGTAGTCTTCCCTTGAGTGATAGGACATAGATTCCAAACCGTTTTCTTTGGAATAGAAGCAGCTCCTCTAGCATAGCTTCAACCCAAGTTCCATCCTTTAAAGCCTCATCAAATTTCTTTGGCATTATAAGATACAAGAAACAAGTGAAGACAAACATTTGTATCATAGGTTTGTCCTCTTATCCTTACCCTTGTATCAATATTTCCAATGATGTTTGTGGTGGGTAAGACTTATGAATCTTGAGTTGAGGGATCATAGCAAGTTGTTTAGAGAGATCTAATTTAGAGAAATTTAGATCAGGCATTAAAGTATCTCCCACCACATTAACACACTTATCAAGAGAGACTTGATCCAATAAGTGTGTAACATAATTTATGTTGTCTTCCATGGAGTGATTGTCAGCATCAAGAAACTCTTAATCACTATAACCACCACCATTTCCTTCCATATTTGAAGCTCCTTCATTTGAGTGTTTTGCCTCTAAGCTAGAATTTTTCGGCACCTCAGATGTATCAACTGTATTTGACATGGTTGTGCTGATAGGAGCTCCATGTGTAGAGTTAGTTACCATTGGAGCTAAAGTAGTATATGCTAAAGGTCTTCTCAGCTTAAATCTTAGGTTAGGACTAGAACGTTTATGGATCCTGAAACATTCTCACAAGATTTGTTAAAAAATTGGTAACTAAATGAAGATCAAATAGCCAATCAGGACTAGAATGTTTCACACTAGGATTATGGGCATTGAATACATTGGCAGACTGCTCAACTACTCTAGTTCTGAAATTGTATACTCTATAAGTCTTAACTTGAGAAAAGTATCCAATAAAGTGTCCATCATCTAATTTCTCATCAAGTTTGATTGTTTGATCTTGTTATTCAAGACTATGTAAGGACATCCAAATGACCTGAGAAAACCAATGAAGGGTTATCTCTTATGACAAAGATCATAAGCAGCCTACCATGAGTCTAACTACTAAAACTCAGTTTTGCATATAGAAAGCAGTGTTTACTATCTTTGCCCAGAGTGTGATGGGCATTTTAGAGTTAGACAACATAGCTCTTGCAGCTTCAATTAGTGTCATATTTCTCGTCTCAGCAACACCTTTTTGCTAGGAGTCCTAGGAGCTCTATATTATGTTGTAATACCCTTTTTATCATAAAGTGTATCAAGGATTTGGTTCTTAAATCTAGTTCCCTAATCACATATTATGGTCTTGACCTTCTGATCACCTTGATTTTCAATCTTTAAGATGAAACTTTTCAAGATCTCGGGAGTCTCATCCTTAGTTCTCAAAAAGAAGACACAAATGAATCCTGGAAAGTTATTAGTGATCACTAAACAATATGAGAGCCTTCATAGACTCATTACACTAGTGGGACCAAAGAGATCCATATGTAATAAGTGTAGGGGTGTAGTGATAGAGTTTTTTTCTTTGGCTTGTGATATACCTTTTGTTGCTTCCCTTTGAGGTATGCAACACAATGGTCATCAATTGAAAAACTATTTTTAGGCATTCCAATTACCAAATCATTCCTAATCAATTTATTCATATTTTTAAAGTTTACATGGCATATTCTTTTATGCTAGAGGAAAGAATCCTCATTATTTACTTTAGACAGAAAACATGAAACTTCTCTTCAAGGATATGTTTTTTTGCAAATCTATCTTGTTCTCTTTCCTCAGGGCTCTGAGCAGGATATGTTCTTAAGGAATAACCACCTCAAGCTTGAAAACAATCCACCCATGCTCAGTGAAAAACATTATGTCTCTGATCACAAAATTCAAGTACACTCAAGAGATTATATCTAAGCTCTTTGACAAACTTTACCTTTTCAATGGTGAGCTTACCATTTGTGACCCTACCACTTCCAGTAATGTAACTATAACACCTCAAAGAGTCAAAATGAGTCGCTGAGGATAATGGGCTTAATTGGTGGATATTTAATAAAGGAAAGAAAAGGGTTTGTGGGCTAATGAGGCTTATGGGCAAGAGGTTAATGGATTACGGGCCCATAACCAGCCATCTTACCCACCTAACCAGCCACCACCATCCTTGTAAGGTCCCATTCCCGGGACTCTTATAGCTGGTGAATCATCGCACATAAAACGCATAATTACATAAACTTTACTAAAATCGTGCAGCGGAAACACATTAAACAAACATTTCATTTCCTTTAAATAAACACTATTGCAAAATAATACACCGTTCATTACATTACAAAATACGTCTTACATTTCAACACAAAAGCATTATAAATATGGATGCCATGCAAAAGAGCCAAGTAGTCGCCCCCTGCCATCCTCAACAACTTTACCTGCCAACTGGAAACACATAAAAGTCAGCGTTGCTGAGTGAGTTCATACTTTACTTTTATTAAAACCATTCTTTACTTTTGCATGCGTTCACACATCATACATACACATAGATAACATCATTATTATCTACATTTACTATTTCCACATACTTTCATTAACTCTTTCTTTCACCATCACATTCATTATCACAATCTAGATAGTGTCATCAGCTATGCCTCGAACAAATGAAGTACTGGGCTGAAGTTCATATTTGACTTCCACACTGCACATAGCCTCGCACCAGCTCTGGGTAAGCAACAAAGATCCCTAACTGCATTCTACACCCCCAACATTATGCATAACTCGAGTACTGGGCCAAAGATCATAAAAATGACTTCCACACTACACATGGCCTGGCACAAGCATTGAGGTGGGTAACCACTATAAACCATTGTATACAACACCCCCACATTATGCATATCTCGAGTACTAGGCCGAAGATCATAAAAATGACTTCCACACTACACATAGCCTAGCACCAACCCTGCGTGTATCCTTAAGGGTTAGCTAAACCACACGTAGTTTAGCTTATGACCTTTTAGGGTCGTGCACCTCCGTACATATTGCTTGCAAGACTTTCCATAACTTCACTTTCATTAACACATGCATTATATCATTATGTTCCTCTTTTCATTATCTTCCACTTTATGTTACATAATACTTTATCATTTCATTAACAACTAAAACACGTAAAGCCACGGGAATGATAAACATACATAATAGGAACATAAACATAACCACACAAAATGTCGCCATACAAGGCATCACATACAAATATAACATACATCATACATATCATCATGCATACACATACCACATCATACATCATCAACCCACCGAATCATGGTCCATAACTTCGAACGTCAACACCTACACTTGTACTTTCCCCGAAAGCCAGATAATAAACTATGTTCATTTCGGCATATGGACCCTATTCAGTCGCATGGTCTTCCATGTGTATGAGAACACTTAGGTGAATGGACTGTATGGGCGATTGAACACCTAGGCATATGGACATCCAGTCGCATAGCCTCAAGTCGTGTGACTACCATTCGTATGAACCTCATTCGCATGGTATTCGGGCGTATGGACCTCAGTCGCATGACCTTCATCCGCATTTCTTTCAGTCGCATAGCCCTCATCTGCATTTCCTTCGGTCGGACAACACTCATCTGCATTTCCTTCAATCGCATGACCATGATGCGTATGACTCTCAGTCGCATGACTCACATGCTAATGAACTTTAGTAGCATGTCCTTGGGTCGTATGGCCTCTAGTAGCTTGCCATTCGGGCACCTGGACCTCCAGTCGCATGAGCCCTAGCTGAGTGCAGAATGCAGTTCATCCCGAACCTAATCTACACTTTTCGGCCTCCAACCCTCCCAAACTTGTTCTAATCCCAAATCAACAATCCTAAACTTAGGAATACATACCACAACCATTGAAGCACACCCAAGCCCGAAATCAAACCCCACACAAATCACACACATACATATACTTACACATATGGGTTTTACACCCAAAATACCAAAAATGATTTGCTATGTGTTCCAGCCCCAAAATAAGTTGAAAACATGTAAAAGAGGGGTCCTAGAACTCACCTTCAAAGCCTCTTCGAGTAGAGCTTCTCACAAACTCGTTTGTCTTCGACTTTTGCACCTCGATTCTTCAAAAACCCTAGGTTTTGCTCTTTCTCCTTTCACTCTCACTTTCTAGTTCAATGAAAGGGGAGAATGGGGGGAGAATGGGCTACCATGTCCCTTTTATACCTCCACTCCTCCACAGATTTCCCCATTTTGGCAAATTGGTCCCTCGACTTTGGGCTTTATTTCTTGTCTTCTTTTTTGTCTTTCCTTAGCTTCAAAGGAAATAACCGGGTGTTACAAGTCCACCCCCCTTAAAGAGGTTTAGTCCCCGAAATCTGTTATTCCTCAAACAATTGTGGGTAGTGCTGCCTCATCTCTTCTTCAGTCTCCCACGTAGGCTTGGATCCCTTCCTGTACTTCCACTGTACACGCACAAGAGGAATCACTTTGTTCCTTAACCTCTTCTTTTTACGATCAATGATCGCTGCTGGTGGATCCACATAATTGAGCCATTCATCAATCTCAATATCCTCCAGTGGTGCAACCATATCCTCGTCTGCTATACCTTTCCTGAGATGAGATACATGGAATGTCGAATGAGTTCCACTTAATTTATCTGGTAGCTCTAATCTATAAGTCACCTCTCCTGCTCTAGCAATGATTTGGAAAGGCTCTATGTATCTGGCTAAACATGGTGCACTTCATCTCGTATTGATAGCGCCCTCACGTCTTTAACGCAAAGACCACGGCTGTTAGCTCCAGGTCGGGTCGGGAGTGGGATAGTTGAGCTCATGAACTTTCAATTGTCGGGATGCATAGCCTATAACCTTTCCTCCCAACATGAACAAACATCCCATCCCTGCATAGGAAGCATCAAAACAAACCACCAAATCTTCACTTCACCTTTGCCGGGTCCACCATAATCCCCCCGGGATTCATTACAGGACCCAAAACTAAACCTCGTGCAACCAGAATGCGCGCTTGTAGAATTTATCATACAACCTCTCTCTTCCCAATACTACCACCGAAATCCCCTTTGGAATCATAGTGACTCAATCAGCGTAAACCGCCACCGTATTCCCGTCAAACGCTGTTAACCGAATCATGTTCTTGCGACGCACGATATTCGCCTAGTAGTCCGCCAACCAATTCATTTATAGGAATCCGTCAAAGCCGCCTAAGGTCATCACAAACGTCTAAAAGGAAACTTGTGACACTCTGGTTCTATGTCACAACCCTCTATCATCTCAGAAGTCTAGGTAGACCCTCCCATGACAGTTTCTACATCAAAGGCGTATCTATATTTCTACTACTAACAAGCAATTTAGCACAGAAAGTAGCATAAATAATACTTTTACTAGCACCAGAATTAAATAAGACAAATACTTTGGTTACTAGATACGTACCTGACATGATATCGGGGTCCGTTCTAGCCTCCCCCTTGCGTCATCGGGAACGCTCTGGCATTTGCCTCTGCCCTTCTACTCTAGCCCTCTTCACTCCCGAACCTTTAGCCCTCAGCTTCTTGAAATCCCTTCTCATGTGGCCTTCCTCCCTACAAGAATAACACCTCCTCACACCGCAGCTCTTCGCCACATGTCCGGTTCTTCCACAACGGAAACAGGCATTGGTCCCCAACCTACATTTCCTAAGGTGTTGTGTCCACACTTGTCACACCTTCTCGACCCTACACTAGATGTGACCACACCCCGGTCATCCACCCGTGCACCTTTGTTACTCGGAGTGGCTCCGCCACGTCCAGGTCGCTTCCTGTCCGGATTCGGATCGCTCCCTCCTTCCTTGCTAGCTTCTGTCACCACCACAGTTCTTTCATTGTATAACCTCTCCGCCATGTCAACTGCCGACCTAAACGTGCTCGGTCGGGCTACAATCATATGCCTTTGGATATCCGCCGGCAAGCCCTGAATATACCTCTTGGTTTTTCGCGACAGATGTGTCACCTGATCTGGCACCAGCCATGCCATTTCATTGAATTTGGTGGTGTACTGCTGATGCGTCATTGTTCCCACCTCTAGCTGCAAGAACTCTCTTTCAACTTTGTCCATCTCACGGTGAGGATAGAACTCCTCAATTACCAACCTTTTTAAATCTGACCACCGCATCCTCCCAATTGCCCGACTACCCTCGACTTGGACTATATTTTCCCACCAACACAGAGCCGAGTCCATAAACGAGTGGGCAGTAAACTTCAACTTGTGGTCTTCTCAACACTCGTTGATATTTAGAAAAGCTTCCATCTCTCTCACCCACTTGTGAGCTATAGCAGTGCTGGTACCATCAAAAGTAAGGGGCTTACACCTTTGAAACACCCCATAGTTGCAGCCTCGAGTCGCCTCCGGCGTAGGCTTTTCTTCTTCCCCTTCGTCTTCATCATCGGACAGAACCGTCTCAGTCTCGAGCTGTATTCTTTCACCCATAAGTCTACTTCTATCCTTTCTCTCCCCATCTCTAACAGCCTTTATCACTTAGGTCACCACAGACGGTAGGATCGTCTGCATGACCTGATGCACTTCCTCCACAACTGGCTCCTTCAATAAGGCTCTCAAATTAGCACTCTCATCACCACCCTCCAGATAAGGGGTCTCTGGTTCAGCACCACGTCCACCACCACCTCCACCACGTGAAGCTTTAAATGATCTACCACCGCCCATCCACTAACACACTGAAAGATTCAAACACCAACACGGTCATTCAAGGGAACAGCTCAGTTTATGTCAACTATAGTAAGTCCCTAAATACAGTGGCCCATTGTGATTAGCCACTTACTTTACTTTTCATACCTTAAGCATTACCAATCCTGACTACATCAATATTTAAATCTACAAACAACACATAACCACATAACATGCGCACATAATACCGGTTAACATTAGGAGAATACCTGATGGCACGTAGCTACTCGGACTGGCATCCCTTCTCTTTCCGTCCCATTTTCAGTTTACAACACCCCCACATTATGCATATCTTGAGTACTGGGCCGAAGATCATAAAAATGATTTCCACACTTCACATAGCCTGGCACAAGCATTGTGGTGGGTAACCACTTTCCACCATGTACCACAACATTGGCCAGTCACAAACACTGGAACCTCTACGTGTATACTAAAGGGTTAGCTAAACCACACGCAGCTGAGTGCAGAATGCAGTTCATCCCCAACCTAATCGCATCGACCTCTAGTCGCACGAGCCCTAGCTGAGTGTAGAATGCAGTTCATCCCCAACCTAATCGGCACTTTTTAGCCTCCAAACCCACCCAAACTCGTTCTATGCCCAAATCAACCATCCTAAACTTTAGGAATAAATATCACAACATCATTCAAGCACACCCAAGCCCAAAATCGAACCCCACACGAATCACACACATACACATACTTACACATACAAGTTTTACACCCAAAATACCAAAAACGATTTGCCATGTGTTCCAGCCCCAAAATCA
This sequence comes from Flaveria trinervia, assembly GCA_025506515.1. NCBI lineage: Eukaryota > Viridiplantae > Streptophyta > Magnoliopsida > Asterales > Asteraceae > Flaveria > Flaveria trinervia. The sequence goes on from CM046456.1 coordinate 28,987,796, forward strand.
GTTGAAAACGTGTTAAAGAGGGGTCCTAAAATTCACCTTGAAAGGCTCTTCAAGTAGAGCTTCTCACAAACTCGTTTGCCTTTGACTTTTGCACCTCGATTCTTCAAAAACCCTAGGTTTTGCTCTTTCTCCTTTCACTCTCTCTCTCTCGCTGAATGAAAAGGGAGAATAGGGGAAGAATGCGCTGCCATGCCCCTTTTATACCCCCACTCCTACAATGATTTTTCCATTTTGGCAAGTTTGGTCCCTCGACTTGGTTTCTATTTCTTTTCATTCTTTTTTTTTTTGTCTTTCCTTCGCTTCAAAGGAAATAACCGGATGTTACAATCCTCACTTTGAACCCTGCTCCTAAAGTCATAGAGAGAGAAAGTAGAGAGAGAGAAAGTGAAGAAAATCAACATTTGAAGCTTCAAAGGTTAAGAGATTGAAGATCAAAGTGTTGGATCATCAAGACCTAAGAAAGAAGCAAGTAATCCATGTAAGAATCAACCTCTAAACCCTTCTTTAGATCAAACCCGGATTCTAGGATTTTGGTTTTGAAAAGTGTAAAGAATCGCATAAAGGTCATATTTTTACGTATGAAAACACATAAAAAGCTTAGATATAGCCTCATGGATGATAAAGTAAGAGTTTGGATGTAAAAAGTTGTGATTTTGGGTTAAAAACGGGTTGGTTCATAATTTATGCGATCTGCGAAATTGCATATGCATCTAGCGAATTTGCATATTCAAGCAGCGAAAGTATGAGAACTTCCTGCGAAACTATAGTTTCACAGGTAGTTTCTCAAACAAGGTTTTCGAATGAAAGTGGGGCGAAACACGCAGTGAAACTGCGAGCGAAGGTGGCGGCGAAACTGTTGGCAAATATAGATGCGAAATTGCTGATCTTGCAGCGAAATTAGGTAGAAATTAACCTCTTTATGTGTTAACTCATCTGCAGGCTTGGTAGGGTGATCCTAGCCTAGAAAGCTTAGTTTAGAGGTTACTCATGTATTTAGGTGAGTTCCAGATCCCCTTATTTGTAAGTTTTTCCATGTTTTGGGGTTATTATGCATACAAAAAATATGTTTCTACATGACCTATATATTAAGGTGTTTTAATAGAAATATTTATTTTTCTTTAAGGAAATGTGTTATATAAATGTTTAGAAATAAAAAATTTCGCGCTGACCTAGCTCCCAGCCAGGGGCGTTGCCCCTTTGACCCGACTAGGGGCTGCTGCCCTAGGGCCCGGTTGTCAGGGGCTGCGGCCCCCGAACCGCCGCTATTCCACGGAGGATTAGTTATGTTTTATGATGATTAGTACTTGGCATGTTGTGTACTTATTAAGTTAAATATTATATAATAAAGTTAAAGACGATATTAATGAAAAGTGAAACATAATGAATGTTACCCTTGGGCCCGTTTGATGATGAAAAGTCTTGCGAGGGCTATGATAGACTTCACTTATGTGAGTCTGATGTATGATGATTGATTCGTATTCATGAGCGGGCTATGTGCCTTGCACTATGGATCAACTATCAGCGGTTAGCAACCGTGATGATGTGTACCGACAGGGATCGACATTCGTTGTCGATCAACATGGAGCTCTTGCTTTGTGCAATCTCATTTATGATGAATTGAATATTATGAAAGAATTAAAGTTAACGAACATGATTAATAAGACACAAATGTTAAGTATTATGATGTATGCATTCATTATATGAAGGATAAAGTTTATATTTTCTTATTTACCTAAACTAGAACTCACTTAGCATACCTGACAAGTATGCATAATAGATGGCAGGTAAACAATGCTGCTGAGGATGGCACAGGTGGGAAGGTACTTGGATGGCAGTGGATGACACTTCTGATTATAAAATCTTTTATTGTAATTTAAGAACAAGTACAAAGTTTTATTTACACTTGAAGGACAATGTATGGGTACAATATGGTTTCCAATAGTTAAATGAATGTCTATTTAATTCCATTGCAATTTTTTGGTTATTAAAAATGATTTTATGCTATGGTTAACCAACTATGAGATTTCCCAAGAACGGGGCCTTACAAGTTGGTATTAGAGCCAAATTTTAAGAGAATTGGGTAAGTAATTTTGAAAACCTAAACTTAAACTGAAAATGTGACCGAATGAATGATGCTAATCCAAGAAGCTACGTGCCATCAGGTAAAAGTTTTAAGTAAAACTGGGATTATATGCGTGTGCTATCTGTTCTATGTGATTCTAGATTTGAATACTGACATCTGTTAGGATAGTGATTGCTTCGGACAGGAGGGTAAGGTAAGTAGTTAATCACACTTGGCCAGTGTAATTAAGGACTTACCGTACTTATAATGATCTAAGCAATTATCTTGAATAACTATTTTGGCGTTTGAATCTTACAGGAATTAGTTATGGCTGGTAGAGAATCAGGAAAGCAACTCGAGGAGGTGCTTGTTGCAGGCGTACTACTGAGCCACATGTCACCCGAAACAAAGCTAAGGCTTCCGAGACTGTTCACAAGGAGTCAGACCTCCATAGTCACTTGGAGGTTGAGGGATCAGCCACCCTCAAATCCCCTGTGAAGGAGGCTATCGCTAACGAAGTCTACAATGTCATGCAAAATGTCTTACCCTCGGTGGTAACTGAGGTGATCAAAGCAGTCAAGGATTGAGAGAAAGCTGGTAAGAAGGGGAAGGAAAATGAGAAGAAATCTAGAAGGTCCACTCGGAGGACGGAGGAATCTAAAGAGGCCATCAAACCCTAAGCTGGTAGTCCATGATGACGACAATGATGCGGAGTCTGAGAGAGAAACGATTAGGAGGTGCAACTATGGGGAATTTCAAAGGTGCAAGCCCCCGACCTTTGACGGTAACGGCAATGCTACTGCCGTTAATCATTGGGTTAGAGAGATGGAAGCGGTACTGGAGATTAGTGAGTGTCGGGAAGACCAGAAGTTAATTTTGCCACTCACCCTTTCTTTGAATCAGTATTGTGCTCGTGGGACAATATTATCCAGGCTGAAAGAAAGTGATCGATAGCTATAATGAGTGGTCTGAGTTGAAGGTGTTTGTGCTGGAGGAGTATTGTCCCCATCAGAATCGGACAAGATTGAGAAGGTTCTTGTATTTGGAGGTTGGGAACATGACTCATCAATATTATACCTCCAAGTTCAATGAATTTGCAAGAATTGTGCCAGACATGGTAACACCTGCATCCAAGAAGATCAAGAGATACATGCAGGGTTTGCCCGTGGATATCAGGAGGTACATGATTGCGGCTAGACCAGGCACGTTTAGGTCTGTGGTGGATTTAGCTGGGAGGTTGTATGATTAGAGAGACCCAATGCCTATACAGAAGAAGGTGGACAAATGGAGTGGGTACAAGAATGGAAATGGGAAGAGGTTCGGAGGTGATAACTTCAAGAGTGGAGAGAAGAGGATGAGAGTCGAGGATTAGTCAGGGAAACGGGGAATATAGGTGAAGGAGGTGCTTGTAGAAAATATGGAAAGGTTCATTCAGGGGAATATAGAGTTGGGACTGGAAAATGTTTTAAATGTGGGGGCGAGGGCCACTATGCTAAGGATTGCAAGGCGGTGAAGTGTTAGTAGTGCGGCGAGATGGGACATGTGGAGAGGGAATGCAAGAAAGGAAAATCAGGAGGATGAGGAGTAGTTAAAGCAGGAGATAAGGGAAAGGGTGACGGCTCAAAGGTGAAGGCGAGGGCATTCAACATAACTCGTGAGGAGGCCAAGGTAGATCCAGAAGTAGTTTCAGGTATGTTTCTAGTAGACAATGAATATGCTTCTGTGCTCTTTGATTCTGGTGCTAGTAGGAGTTTTGTATCTGCTGCCTTTTGTCGTTTGTTCCATGGTAAGAGTAAAAAGTTAGATGAGCCCTTCTATGTAGAAATAGCCATTGGTAAGTCCACTAAAGTAACTAAAGTGGTTGAGGATTGCCTGCTTGAGTTAGAAGATTGTAAGTTCCCTGCTAGGTTGCATGTTATGGCCTTAGGAGGTTTCGATGTGGTGTTAGGCATGGATTGGTTAGCTAGCATGAAGCCAATATAGTGTGTAGTAAGAAGGTAATTCGTCTAACAGCTCCCAATGGTAGATATGTTACGCTTCGTGGGGATATGGTGTGTTGTGTACTGAAGGTCGTGTCGATGATCATAGCTAGAAAGTAGTTGAGGTGTGGGTGTACCACTTACTTCGCCTATGTAAAATATGTGGATGCACCAGAGCCACAATTATCAAACGTGCCGGTAGTGCGCGAGTTTCCTGATGTCTTTCCTAAAGACTTGACAGGTGTACCGCCTGACCGTGAAATAGAATTCCAATTTGATTTGCTACCGGGAGCATAACCCGTCGCAAAAGCCCATATCCATTAGCTCCTTCAGAGGTGGTAGAACTGAGGGACCAATTGCAAGATTTATTGGATAAGAGCTTCATCCGACCGAGTATCTCTCCATGGGGTGCTCCGGTTTTATTCGTCAAAAGAAAGACGGTAGCATGCGGATGTGCATTGACTATCATGAGCTCAATAAGCTGACTGTAAAGAACCGGTATCCGTTACCAAGGATCAAAGACCTATTCGATCAACTACAGGGTGCCATCTGGTTTTCAAGGATTGACCTGCGTTCTGTAACGACCTATCATGAACTCAATAAGCTGACTGTAAAGTCCCCTCCAAACCTCATTCCAAACAAACCAAAAAGGCTACTTAGGGAGTTGAGTCCCCTGATGATGCCCCTGCAACACAAAGGCAGGATGAAACTATGGGTAGTAATCCCCCTGTAGTTTCCAGGATTCTACCAGCTAAAACCGCTCAGGTATCCTCTCAACAAGATCCTGATGCAACCAAAAATGGGGAAACCACATTACTGGAATCTCTCTCACTTGAGAGGATTGGCATTGAAGAGCACCATTCACCCCAGGTGCAATCCTCTTCACACCTATCTCCCACTGAAGCAACCCCTACAAGCCCAACTGTGGTTATTGCACAAGTGTTGACTCAACTACATTCCTCTACCCCTCCCCAGAAACCTATTACCACTGGGAAAACCTCAACAGTTGAGGGAGAGGATTATAATATGGCTGATAAACCACAACACAGGGATTACAGATTTCAATCTCCCTGTGTAGAGGAGGAGATTAGAACATCTGGTGAGGCTGCCTCTTCTCCTGGTTCAGCACATGATCAGGATGAAGATGGTATAATTTCTAAGTCCTCACCAGAGGCAACTGCCAATGAAAGACATCATCCTCAGGCAGGAAGCCTCCAATTCCAAGAAATAGGGGCACATGTGAATACTGATCTACACTCAGCACATGTTCATCCTGATTTCATCAGGAGGTCAGCTGATTCAGCATAGACTAATGATGACCTGGGCTTTTTCTTTGATGTTCTAGTCCACAATACTATTCTTGAGACTGAGGTATGCAGACTACAAGAACTACTTGCCAAAATGTCACAAGAATCAAGTCCATTTGCCCACATTCACCCAATATGGCAGTTTCTCCTGAAACTATCCCAAACACTGAGCCACTCTAAATAAATTTGCCACCAGTCTCTTCTTCAGGTACCATTTTTCAGGGACAGAACCTCCCTGAGCTAATGGTTGCTGCCTTTCAAACATCCTTACCTCTCCTCACTTCCATAATCACAAATCTTCAATCCCTTCTAAGAGACTTTCTGACATTTACACCCCTGAAATCTTCAATCCCTAGTTGATGCTGTTGTTTCTAAGAGACTTTCTGACATTTACACCCCTGAACCCAATGCAACCAAAAGGGGGATTCTAAGTCAGTGAAAGTAGACAAAAGAAAAAGAGCTGAAGAGGAAACAAAAAAAGAGAAGAAAGAACAGGAAATGATCACCAACAAGAGGAAGAAAAGCTCTGAAAAGACTGAAGGTGAGAAAAAGTTAGAAGAATTGATCAAAGAAGCTGATGAGCAACATAGCAGATCTATGGATAAGATTATTGATCAACTCTTCAGACAAGGATTTGACACTACCAAACTTGACTCTGGAATCAGAAGGTTAGAGATTCAAGAGATTGAACAAAGATGGCCAAGTTGGAGTGAGAAAGAAAGGGAAAGACTGGAAACTATGGCAAGATTTATATCAAAACATCTGGGAAGGTCAATTATTGAAGTAAAGTCATGGTCCAGAGACAGTATTTTGGAGATAACCACCAGAATCTGTTCTTCTGAAGTATTTAACAAAGGATTGATCATAGAAGCTCTTTATGAAGCTGGTGCTGGGAAAAAGACTGATATGGCAAAATTATCCAAAGCTTCACTCACATCCAAGATGCTAGAGCAGCCTGCACAATCACCCAAACCAAAACAACCACCCTCACAACCCTCAAAACCAACTCCTTTACCCAATAAACCTACTCAACCCACTACCAATGATGCACCTAAGAGGAAGAGAAGGGTGTTGAGGATGGAAGAAGAAGATGATGATGATGAGGATGATAGTCTGCCAATCTCTGTTGTTCTCAAAATAAAAACGCCTTAGCCTAGGAGTCAACCAACAACAATCACACCTGACTTCCAAAGGCAAATGGTAAAAGTCAAACTTGAAGAAGAAGAACAGCACAAACAACATGATCAGCAGCTGTTAAGGATGATTGATAAGAGTTTCCCAAGTCTTCATCCATACAAGCTATGAAGAAACATGCTCAGAGGTTGTATGCTCTCATATTTACATTCCAATATGAGAAAGAGAGAGTGAGAATTTGGCCTGACCCCAGAGTAAGTGACAGAATTCAGTAAAAAGAAGATTCCAATCAAATACAATGGCCAAGTAAAGAAGATTGTAGATGTTGTGATAATGCTGGCCATTGTAGTGTCACCCTGGGAAATCCTTGATGACTTCAAGAGAGCTTACAAGTCTAAGATGACTCCACAAACTTTACTAGAAAACAAAATGGTAAGAAGGGGTTAATCTACAAGAAGCTTGAAGAAATAAGAAGAAATGAGCTTCAGTTATTGCTTGAAGGCACTCATCCTGATGAGTTTGCATACTGAGAGATAACAACTGTGGAGCTGAAAAATGGAAAGCATATTAAGTACTTATCTGAGTACTATGGGCCTGAGTTCTTCTTTGAAAGTGGAGCCAAAGCACTCATAATGGAAGAACAAGTTGTTTTCCTTGAGGCCTATGTCAGAGAGTCTTACAGACTTATCATTGGGAAGTAGGTTTCATGGATGGGGTAACAGCTCTGTGTCCAATTCCCCAAGACAGAGTTCCCATTCATCCTTTGCCAATGAAACCTTCTGAAACCTATTCCCAGGCCTGAGCTTATATTGAAGATTTCTGAGCTGATCCAGATTTTGTTTCTGCCAATAACTGGGACCTCAATAATTTAAAGGTTTTGGCTGCATTGGTTCAGGGGAGTTTGTTGGACCAAAAGAACCAATGAGCCAGATCATAAAGACCTTTAAGTCCCACAGACATCAAAACAACTGAAGTGATCTACAACAGCTGAAGACAAAGTCTGAAGACAACTGCAAAAGACAAAGTCTGAAGACAAGTCTGAAGACAAAGTCTAAAGACAATTGCTGAAGACAAAGTCTGAAGAAAACAGCTGAAGACAAAGTCTGAAGATAAAGTTTGAAGACAACTACTGAAGACAAAGTATGAAGATCAAGTTCTCAAAAGTTGTCACAACAGCTGAAGTAGTTCTCTTCAGTAGTTGTGATGGTTTACATTTCAGTAGTTTGTAATTAGTAGTTTTATATTATGTAAAACGTCTGAAGTTCTTACACTTCAGATGTTATAACTTCAGTAGTTGTAATGTTAGCTTATACTTAGCTTTTAGTGAAGGTGTCCTCAGTTGTTCTGGACATCTTCAGTAGTTTTGTTTACTTTCAGTTGTTTGTATAAATCAGTTAGATGTCACTATGAAGTGACGTCAGCTGATGTCACATTCCTTATAAAAGGAATGTTGATCTAATTTCCCTATACGGGAAGCCTGTGCATGAATGAAAACATTCTTTTTGCAGAAAACTCTCTCTATAACCGTTACTGTTTGATTGAATATTCTTATTATTCTTGCTAGAATTTCATCTAATTCGTGTGCTATTCCGCTACAAATCCTAATCTAATTGGTCAAACTAGATCTCGATCCCTACACTCATCAGCATTATATCCTCCTTCAATCTCTCCTTCTTCAAGATCAATAAATACAACTGGTTTCTTCAATTGTGTCTCAGCTCTTCCAAGAATTCTGCTATTGCAGCAAGACTTCTAGGATCATCTTGTTTGGTTTCTTTGTTGGTTCTTCTTCTTTCATAGGTCTCTTTTATTTAGCTTTCTCAAATAAGTATTTCCTCTTTCTAGTATTAGTTGAAGTGAATGACCAGAAGAGGATTCAGCCTTTTTCATCTCCTCAGGCATTTTTTCAGCCTTAGTTTGTACTTTTTCCTGATCATCAGCCTCTTTTTCTTCCCTTTCTTTTTCTTTTTCCTAAAATTTCTGATCATATGTTTTTGTTCTTCTGATAATGACACAGCAGGTACCATTTGCATGCTCAACTCTTTCTCTAAGGGAACTAGAGATTGAGGAATGACCACAATGGGTTCAGTGTTGGTCCTCTGGTCTACAACAAAATCCCAAAATTCCTCATCTATTATGAATTCTTTAGAAGTAAAGCTATCCAAAGCACTGATTAGTTCTTCAAATTCAGCCTTCTCAGTTTGAGTAGCATTTGATTGCCCAGAATAAACCACAATTTCCAGACTTGGTTATTCATTCTTTGGTTTGCCTGCATCTTCTTCTTTTTCAACATTCTCAATAGCGGATTGTTTCTCATCGGTCATTACTCTTTCTTCATCCTTTTTACTTTCTTTAGCCTCATCACATCTTTGAATTTCAATTAACATCTCAAGTTTAGAGATTCTTTTATTTTGGCTTTCAATTTGACATTGGAGATTAGAGATGATCTCTGCTTGTTCTTCAATCATATCTTCTTGCTCTTCCATATCTATAGTTTGAATGGCAAGAGTATCAACATGGCCACTTACTTCTTCTCTAGAATGGTTAAGAGCAGCTTTTAAGTTTTCAATCTCTTTCTCTTTCTCTTTTTTTTCAGCTTCATGTTTTTCTTTTAAGTCTTTTAACTCATGCTCCTTTTCATCAAGTTCTAGAATCCTATCATCATTGATTCTAGCTCTCCTATTCAGTATGCTTTCGATCCTTTCAACTTTTTGCAAGAGCTCAGAGATTAACTCATCTTTTTCATCCAGTCTATTTACATTGGATTCAGCAAAACTCTTTGAGGGAGCAGTCTCAGAAGTGACTCTTTTACAAGCATTTGAGTATGTTGATCCTCCTCATCCAAAGATCATTTGGATGCTTTACATGTGCTTGTTGAGTCTCCAAACTTATATGGATTATCATGTGTAGGCAATGGTTGAGGTGGTGATTTTAGTGAGTGATGAGGTGGTCATATCGATGAGTGGTGAGGTGGAGATGTTATTGGTTGGGCTATTGGTGATGGTTGTGGTGATGGTTGCAGAGATGGTTGTGGTAGAGACACAAAGGGAGATGCATAGTCATAAATTTCAAATTCGGTATGAGAATCACCCCTACACCATCCTGGGGTGATACCGACCTTTACCTATCAACACCATCAGCTTGGTCATTAGCAGCTAGTTCTTTAGTGTGATCATAAGCATCTTGTTCTTCTCCTTGTTCTTCTAGATTGATCTATTGAAGCATCCAAGGAAGAAAAGGTAAGTGAGCTCCATTGCAAAAGTTTCTGGGCTCCCTCTTCTTAATGAACTTGTATGATTTTGCATCATAATGAGGAATATCTAGAACTGGTCCTTCAGTAGCAAGATTTGGGAATGCTTCATTTATCAGGCACTAAATGAATCTTGGATACATCAAGAACCTGTATCTCCTTCCCTCTTGTATGTTTGAAACCAGACCATTAAATACATAAGCAGACATGTTGAATGGTCTGTTTGTGCAGAGAGCACAAATTGCTTATGAAGTAATGATTGGAATATCATTCCACCCTGTTTTCGTTTTGGATAAGCAGTGCTAAAAGAGGTGGATTAGAAATCTCCAAGGCAAATCAACTAATCCTTTTACAATCTACTTAGGTTCAAATCCCCCTTCATACCCAATTTCTGTAAAGAAAGTAGTGATGTCATCCTTATCCAACTGAATTCTAGAAAGACCTTATGAGGTTCTCATAGATAGTGGGTCTAACAGTGATAGCATAAGCTACCCTTGTTGTAGAGATGAATCTCATAATTTCTCTCATTCCCTCAGCTTCTGGTACATCACGGTCTAAAAAACCACTAACATTATGGAGCTTGCTCCATGAAATATTAGCCATTTAATCTGCATAAGAGACATATGTGTTAATTTTGAGGAGAAAGCATGTGAACAACTGATCAGTTTGACTTTTAGTGGTCAAAGATGAACGTTTGAAGTCACTATTTCATTATTGTCACATCAAATGGTGAATTTGTTGTAAAACAATCACATTTCTTTGTTTTTCAAGTTTAAATAAACTATTTGTTATATGTTACTTCATTAATTTGATACATATTTTTGTTTTTCATCAGACTCTGTTCTTGTGATGAACATAACTATGAAGGCTTTTCATGCTGGTTGAAATTCCTCTTAGTTTGCATGTTCATTGATGTAAAAAATGTATAACATATCTTTGAATAAATTGGATTTTGTGTGTTCTTCATTATCATTTGGTTCTTCGTTCACTTTTGGTTCAACAGTCTGAAAGTTAGGTCATGAAAATTTATGGAAATTTCACCTTTCTATCAATGCTACTATTGTTTGGAATCGATTACAATAACAGGTTGATTTTAACACACTGAATTCTTTGTTCGTTGATGATGATAATGATCAAAGAAGGTTTACTATGTTTTTGCGCTCGTCTTACTATGTAGTCTCTCAGATTTGAAGACTATTAAATGACCCTTTGAAGTTCCTTTAATAGTCAAATAATGGCTTTTACAAAATTTTACAAGTTTCAGTGCAAATATGGTCATATTTTTAAGTAACTGTAGCAAATGCAGAAGGGTAAATTTTATGTCTTTGGGTCATCCGCATTTGTTTACTGTTGTAAATGCTGAAGTGAAAATTCAATAACTTTGCAATCCGCATTTGTTTGTTGTTGCAAATGCAGAAGAGTTAACTTGTGATTTTGGGCATCCGTATTTACATACTGTAGCAAATGCGGAAGTTTTGTTACTTCTGTTTCTTCCATCCGCATTTGTGCACTGTTGCAAATACGGAAGAACTAAGTTCATCAGCATTTGTTCACTATACGAGAAAAACTTGTTCAGCATTGCTCACTGTAGCAAATACGGTTGAACAAAATTTGTCAGCATTGCTCACTGTAGCAAATGCAGAAGATGTGACTTTGTCAGCATTTGCTAACTGTGGCAAATGCGATAGAATAAAATCCAGATTTGATCAACATTCATTGACAGGAGATTAATCACTATTATTTTTGCTTGAAAATACATGAACATTGAAGATATAAAACAAAAGCAGAAGTGTAAATTTCATCCGTATTGACAAATGCAGTTGAAGACTTAAAAGTTTATCTGCATTGACAAATGCGGTTCAACACTTGAAAATTATTTTATCCGAATTGACAAATGCGGTAGAATAATTTTTGATCCGCATAGGTTTTAGCACTTCAAAATTTCGTGTACACTTGTAACACACTAATGCGGTAGATTACAATCATTGTTCGCATTAGTTTCACTTGGAAATAAAAAGCTACCCGCATTGGTTATAAGCATGGGTTACCTTTACCCGCATTCACCAATGCACTTACCCGCATTAACTTTTGAACTTAATCATAAGTTAATGTGACTGTTTTGATTTTTCATGTTATGAAGAGATGTCATTGATTGAATTTTCTTACGAAGTTGTTGACTATTGATGTTGTCAATTCTTGCTTGGATTGCCTTGTATGTCAGAAGTGATACAACTTTCCCTTTGTTTGACTGATCTTGAACTTTTCATGGTTCGAAGAATCTGCATAGGCTGAGATACTATGGTATAACTTCTGCATCAACACAAGCATTTTCTTTTTCTTTTGTTTTTAATGTTTTAAGAAGGTAATTAAGATAGTAACAATCTATAAAGATTCAATAAAAAATTTTAAATTACTCCTCCGAAAGTTTATATCCACATCTGCATAGAAACTTTAAAGATTTAAAAACTTTTTGACAATTATATACATTGATTATTGATAATGAAGAGAAGTATATCTTTTGTTGGGATCATATCAATCTTACGTTGCACATGTGCATCCTTTATGATAAAATGGACATGTTTACGAACTTGATGATTGAAGGTATGTTGTCCTCTTAAACACATACCCGGTTGATATTTTGATACAAATGATATTTATCATGTTATTTTTGGTTGATTTAATTATTCAATATGTACCTCACACACACAAGCATGGAATGATCAACCATCTTTATACAATGCAAGAACTTTTTCACAACTTTTCTTGCCAGGTTACTTAAGTTATGAGAACTCATTTTCACTAATCCTCATTGGAATTCTTTTACTTTGATCCTTTTCATGATGATCCACATTGGGATTCTTTTCACTTCACTTTTGAAGGTGATCCATGATAGGATTCTTTTGTTCATTCACTTGGAATGAATTGCTTTTGTGATTTCATCCAATTTGGATGTGTTCCTTATTGGGAATCTTTTGGATCATTACATCTACATTATGTGCTTGTATCATCAAGTCTTTGCTCAGAAAAACAAAGATGAAACTTGATGTGGGTGAAAGAGATTGATAAAGCATCATTACCTGGTATCTTTAGGTTACTACACACACATGCACTTAGATAAGCCAATACATACATGTACTTTGTGATGACTGTTTCACTATTGAATAAGATTTTTAATTCATCATTGCCTGTATCTTCTTTTCCAAGTTGAGCCTACCAACATATCTGGTAAGTCATTACAGCCTTGCAATTTTGAAATTAAGCACAGTGGATGATATAACGACTGTAATTATATCATTTCCCATGATATTCTATTCTTCATAAAATTGACCTTTTTGTGTTTTTCTAGTATTTTTGACTTGTTTTTTTATGTTTAGATTATTTTTACTCAAGATTAATCATGCCAATTGACTATACCAGGAATTCAAACCTACCGGTTCAAATGCCTTTAGTAAACAAATCAGCTAATTGATTTTCAATTGGTACTTGAATCAATTTGATTAACCCTTTTTCAGCAAAATCTTTCAAAAAGTGATCTAATTTCAATACGTTTTGTTTTTGAGTGCTGAACTGGATTATTGGTTATGAAAACAGCTCTACTGTTGTCAATGTGAATTGGTGTGTGCTAGAAGTTATAACCATAATCAAGCATCTGGTTTTGAATCCAGAGTAATTAAGAGCAACAGGCTGATGCTGTAATATACTCAGCTTCTGCTATTGATACAACACGTTTGTCTGTTTCTTGCATTGCCAATAGACCAGTCTTGGACCAAGAAATTGACAACCACTAGAGGTGTATTTTATGTTGAAGTTGCATCCTCCATAATCACTGTCTCTGAAGGCATAAAGATTGAAGTCCCCTTCTTTTGGATACCATAATCCAAGAGCTGGTTTGCCCTGTAGATATCTGAATATCCTCTTCACTGCATTCATATGTGATTCTTTTGGATCAGCTTGATATATGGCACACACACAAACACCAGACATAATGTCAGGCCTACTGGCTATTAGATACATAAGTGAACCGATCATATATCAATAGTGAATCTGATCCACTGATTTGCCTTCAAGGTCTGGTCCAATCTTCACTTTAGTATCCACATGAGTTCTATTAGACTAACAGTCCATTTGATAAACAGTGAATTTCATGGATGCAGAATATGCTAGAAAGATTCCGATTGCTTCTAATATGGCAATAGGTGCAAACACTTCGTCATAGTCAATTCCTTCTTCTTGAGTGTATCCCTGGGCCACTAATCTTGCTTTGTTTCTGATGACGATCCCTCTATCATCAACCATCTGGTACCGATAGGATATTGTCCTTAGGAAGATCTACCGGTTGCCATACTTCTTGCTTCTTGAATTAGAGCAATTCTTCCCGTATTGCTTCAATCCAGCTATTGTCTTGAAGAGCCTCTTTGATATTTTTGGGTATTGTTTGACAGAGAAAGCATGAGAACAAACAGATGTTCGCAATACCACACTTGCTTCTTGTCAGCCTCGCATTAAGATCACCAATAATGGTTTCAATTGGATGATTCTTGTGTATTCTGGTGGTTGGAATGGAGTCACCAGCAATAGTTCAAGAACAAACCTGATGATCATGGCATTGTGCTATGAAATAAGTCCCATGTGGTGGTTCAGGGCTTTGCTCAAGAAGAAGGGATTGACTACACGGAAGTCTTCGCTCCCATAGCCCGTCTTGAAGCTATCAGAATCTTTTTGGCTCATGCCGCTCACAAGCAGTTAAAGGTCTATCGTATGAAAGTCAAATGTGCATTTCTTTATGGAGACATTGACGAAGAGATATACATGTGTTAACCACCAGGTTTTGAGGATCCAGACTTTCCTGACAAAGTCTACAAGCTTGACAAATCCCTTTATGGTCTTTATCAGGCACCTCGGATCTAGTACGAGAGTTTAACACAATATCTCTTAAGCAATGGTTTTTATCATGGCACCATTGATATGACTTTATTCAAGAAGGAAGTGGATGGTGAGATGCTAATTGTCTAAGTCAATGTTGATCATATAATTTTTGGCTCCACCAATCAGAAGTTGAGTCGGGAATTTGAGGAAGTCATGCGTGGTCGATTTGAAATGAGCATGATGGGGGAGATGTGCTTTTTCCTCGGGTTGCAGGTTGAACAAAAGCCAGAGGGAAATCTCATTCATCAGTAGAAGTATATTAAGGAAATTCTGAAGAAATTAATAATGGATGATGCCTCTCTTTCTATAGGAGAAGCTAAATATATTACAGCTTCCAACTATTGTTCACAAGTGCTATTGATACAACATCAGATGATTGACTAAGGGGTCAACTTTCTCCATACACCATTGTTCTGTGACAACGAAGCAGCTATTGGCATTCCCAAGAATCATATTGATCATTCTCACACCAAGCACTTTGAGACACGAATTCATGTAATTCGTGATGCACAGGAAAAGGTTTTATTGATATTATTCCCATTGACACAAAATATAAAAAAGAAGAGCTCTTCACTATAACGTTTGATATACCTCATTTTTATAAATTGATCTCCATGTTACGATTAATATTGTTTTAAACTCCTTTTTCTTTAATAAATATAATATATATTTGATGTCCCTTTTGTCTTTCTTTCCTTTTCATATTGCTCGCTCCATAGTCCTTTATCATCTTTCACATATAATATATATATATACACATATGATGGCATTATATAGCTAAATATGTAATTTCTACATCTTGCTTATTCGTAGAAATTTCAGGGGAGATATATTTTAAATGTTCTTTTTGTTTTTCTTCTGCAGAATTAAATGTGAAACCTGGATGATGTAAAAGAGGTTAAGATTATTGTGTAGGATGTGCTTGATAGGTTCAGCCAAAAAGCAAAGTTAATAGTAATCTTGCATCTTAACTAATAAAAACAAGAAACTTGATGACTCGGATAATTCCCTTGACACTTTTGGACCTACACAATGTTTCAAGTCCTTGTTAAAAAAAAGGTTGAGAATGTTATATCTTTGTTTTGAGTTATTCTTATCTATAGTGTCTTTGCATCTATATTTTCCACCCCATCTCAAAAGCAATATGCTTTCTCATCCTCACATCTAAGAAGCTCCTTGTTACATTATTGTTGGTGTTTATCTCCTCTGTTATATGTGAACATTGACCTGGAGTGATGACCTCCTCTGCTTTATGATAGTACTGACCTAGAGCTCTCATCGGCACAATACGATGATCTTCTCTGTTATATGTAAGTATAGACCTTAAACTCTCATCTGTAAGACTCAATTGATCAACTCCTCTGTTATACGTAAGTATTGACCTGGAGCTCTTATCGTTTGATGTCTATAAGGGCTTTACTTCTTTTGTAAAAGGATCTTTATTGCTTCCGAAAGGAATACTCAAGCAGAGTGTGTCATTTATTCAATATACCATGAGGACAGGATAAGTATTTTTGCCAAGTGTCTGTGGGGACTGAGTCATTCAATGTTTTCTTTAGAAGAATCAACGCATGATAGCAGTTGTTGCGATGCACATGTTGAAACTAATAACGCATGGATTTAAGGGGACTAGAATATTAGCAATCCTGTCAAACTGTGACTCTCAGAAGATCTCTTTAGCTACTCATTCATATCCTTTATCATTTGTTTACTTTTGTTTATCCGAGAACGTGAAGTGTGGTGAGGTCTTGTGGGGAGAATTTCTTTTGTCTTCATTTATTTTATTTTTAATTATTCTTTTGCATTATTTATTTATTATTTTATTTTTATTTTAAAAGCAATTTTTTTTATTTTTGTGTTCCAGCGAAATTATACTTTCGCCGGTAGTTTCGCATGCTGAAATTATAGCTTCGCTAGCCTTTTTCGCAACTCGCGTGGTCAGTTTAGACCTAAGCTTATTTGGGCGAAACTATAGTTTTGTTGTCTACGAAACTAAAGTCTATATAACTCCTTTTGTGAAACTATCTTCTCAGTTTCGCACTATCGGGGTTTTAGGTCACCGTGAATGATTCTATGCCTTTGATTTACGATCTTGAGATTTTGTTCTTATTATACTTGATTGATCATTAATTTCTCTTTGCTAGTGAGTTTCTAACTCAGGACCTTAGTTTAATCTAGGTTTCAACATCTCTTAATGAAGTGATTTAATTTGGACTCTTCGGTACCTTCACAGTTCTTACTGCAAAAGTATCGATTGTCTAGCGAAACTGAATGAAAGTTCAAACATTTTTCAGTGAAACTGTGTTGTTATGCAATCCAAGTCAACATAACAGTGTCGCTGACCATAATTCACTTTCGCTACATCGAAACTATAGTGTCGGCGTGATGAATTGTTGATACATGTGTACCTAGTTTAGGAGCTTAATGTAAAATATCTATCATGTCTTACATATATGTAATTGAATGGGTATGAATGAAATACAATGTGTGGTTAATGCTTATAATGTTTAATATTTCATTGGTTATTGTGTGATAACTTATAGTGAACTAACTATATAGGTTTGTGGTTGTTGATCATAACTCTTAGTCAATAATGATTGAGAAACATGTTCAAAATTAATCGTGTGAAGTTCTCATGCGAATGGACCATGCTAATGGACCATACGCATGAATACTTCATGCTAATGGACCAGTCGCACGACTGAACTAGGAGACTGGATCAGTTGCACCATTGAGACATAAGATTGACTCAGTCGCACGACTGAACCTTTAGTAGTGCGGATGGATCAATCGCATGATTTAGTCGCACGACTGAACCATGCTAATGGTTCAGTCGTATGATTGGAAGACCCTAACCTATAAATACCACCTAATTGGTGGAAAAACATAACAATTCGAATACCTATGCACATTATCGTACCCTAGTCATCTAAAGACTCAAGAAAACCTGTTCTGAAGTTCATAGATCACAGTTGATCGTGTTCTAATCATTCGTAACGTTTCACTAATTGTTAGATTGATCTAAACTATGTTCTCCCTGATTGGATTGCCAATCAAATAGGATTCCGCACTACTTCAGTTGGTATACACGCAGAATCAGTTAGTACTCCGTACGAAAACGATCCTAACAAGTGGTATGAGAGCTTTGGTTGTTGATTTTGCATGTGATTCGATCGTTTTGGTGCAAAAATCACATTTTTTATTCAAAAACACCGTCTTTTTGAGTGAAGCAGTGTTTAGGTCTCAAAGTTCACGTTCTTTGGCTTACGGTAGATTAGGGTTCGTGAAAAATCGTATTTTTGTGACAAAGTACCAAAAACCTCGACTTTTCAAAAAAAGTAGCCTTCAGTCACACGATTGTCTCAATCGTGTGATTGAAGGCTACTGGTTTTGAAAATTCGATGTTTTTGGTACTCGATTGACACGACTGAACTCAATCAAACCTCCCGTATGCACGATTGAACTCAGTCGCCAATCCATTCGTACGACTGAACACCCCATTTGCATTGTCCATCCGCACTTGTTCAATTGCACGATTGACTCATCCACATTGGTTCGATCGCACGATTGATTCATCCGCATTAGTCCATCCGCACGATTGACCCAATCGCATCTCTCCATTCGCACTAGTGAAATAGTTTTGTTCTAACTCTTAAAGTTTAAAGAAATGGAAGATCAGTACTCTGCGTTTACTGCAGGTAGGGACTCGCGTATCCAGAACCTATTACTTCTAGAAAATGAGATTGTGAATCACAATAAGCTGCCTAAGCTTATCACGTTAGATGATTACCCACAATGGAAGCAAAGGTTCGAGATATACCTAAATGGAGTTGATCCATATCTGTTGGAATCAATCGAGACATGTTATAGCATGCCGGTTAGTGCTGATGGAGTTAAACTTACCTTGGGGGCATGACTAATAGCCAGAAGGTGAAGTACAATGCAGAGAAGAAGGTGTATGCTCTGTTCACTCAGTCGATACCTAAGGATATATTCCACCAACTTTTTGAGAATAAACAGACAAAGAAATTATGGGAGGCTCTTGAAAAACGGTATGACGGGAATGCAACATTGAAGGCATTAGAAGCAAAGGCTTTAAAGAAGGAGTTTGACAACTTCTCTTCAATAGGAAAAGAGAGCCTGGATGACATCATCGACCGTTTCTACCACTTGATGAGTGAGTTGGACACTCATGGGTAACCACGTCCATGGAAGACAAGGTGTCGAGTTTTGCAGATGGCTTGCCTAAAAAGTGAGTTTCGTTTGTGTCAAATCTAAGACAGATTGATATGCTAGCAAAGTTGGATATTAACGATTTCATTCTAAAGCAAAGAGAGGAGGAATTGAGGATGAAGTACAGATCTCAGAAAGGATCATACGATCAAAACCCGTCACTTTATAACTTATCTCCCACTTCAACAAGTTCTGGAGCACCACTTCAAACGGCATTCGTGTCAAGTTCAGCCGCTCCTTCCCAAGTCACTACTTCAGGATCTAACACATTAAGGTCATCTTGCACGCAATTTATAGCACCTGAAGTAAATGCGACGAAGTTAAAGACCGAGAATCTCAGTAATATTACAGTAGACGTGGCAAAGGAACATATGGATCTCCTGGTAGTGGTAGTTCACTCCTATGATGGTCTAGTTGCGGGGAAGATTGGAAACTGCCATCTCGCCGATGAAGACTACGAGCAGGTAGATGAAACTAAACTCGAAAGAATGGATATTATATGGGCGTTGGCTAGTGCTGTCCGGAGGGCGAAGAAGTTTGTCAAGAAGACGGGACAGAACTTGATAGCCACCAAAGACACTACCTTTGGTTTCGATAAAAACCAAAGTTACCTGTTTTAATCGTGGAAAGAAGGGGCCCTTCAAGCATAAATGTGTTAAGCCCAAGAAGACAGGTAATGGTAATCCATTCTCCACCTTCAATCTTCAAGAAAAATCCACAAATGGTGCTACCTCGTCAAACAAGGACACTAAGGCCTTCACTGCTCAAGATGACAAAGGGCAAGATTGGACCTTTCGTTTTGTATCTCTAGGAGAATCCAACATTCCCTGTGTTGAGGGTTTGGATGACAACTCTGCAAGCGAAGGTGAAATCATAGTGGAACTAGTGGTGTCTAATAATGAAGAAACTACGAATGTGGTCAATCACCTGAATGAAGAAGGTCTCAGAACTACATGTTTAGAATCACCAGCACCCGAACAGTCAAAATCTGCTATGATGGCTGATTCAACTGAATCTTCTCACGTAAGTACCAGAGACCAACAGTTTGATAGTCATGCCTGTAATGAACGTAATAAATTTAGAGAGAGCATAGACTCAAAATTTGCTAGTTTATTAGATTACAATGATAGCTTAGTAAATGACTTACAACTGTGCATAGAAGCAAACTGGATTTTAAAAACAAAATGAGCACAACTATAAAGAGAAAATCAAACTGTTAAATAAACAACTAAGTTAAACCGAAGTTGTTGCTTTTAACCAAGAAAATGACGTAAAGTTCAATTTAAACTCCCTAGAAGAAACTAAGAAAGACAAAGTAGTCATGGAAGTCAAAGTAAATTCATCAAGACAAAAACTGCACAGTTGGACCAGTTCTTCTCACATAGTCTAGCACTTAGTGAAAGAACACAACAACGGGGAGGGTTTGGGTTACAAAGTGGTTCCACCACCACATGAGACCTTGTTGAATGCTAATGTAAACCAATTAATTACAATCCAATCAAGGATCATGTGGTGACCACTCCTCTAGTTAGTGATCCATATTCCACAAGTAAACTAGTTGAATCCGTCACTAAACAGAAGGAGGCCACGCTGAGGTCGAAAGGTAAAGTGCCTATTGTTAATTTGGATGAACAATTTGAAAAGGTTAAGGTAAAGTCAGGTTCAAACATGTCTAATTCTGAACCCAAAAAGACCAAACA
Source organism: Flaveria trinervia (assembly GCA_025506515.1). Taxonomy (NCBI): domain Eukaryota; kingdom Viridiplantae; phylum Streptophyta; class Magnoliopsida; order Asterales; family Asteraceae; genus Flaveria; species Flaveria trinervia. Next base: position 29,008,387 of record CM046456.1, read on the forward strand.
AGTTAACCAATCACGTGAACCATGTCTTAGTCCAAATAAACAAAAGAGTAAAGATGTTAAAAACCTTCAAACAATGAACTTTATTAAAGAATCTAAAACATCTGAACAAGAAGTATCAAAACCCAAATAGACTAGAGTTACTCCTGTGTCATACACTTCCCCACATAAAAAGTTCCACTAACATGTCGAAGTAGATCATGCTACAATTGTGGAATGTATGGACACATTGCTTCATACTATCCTTATTATCAGACACCAAGAAAGAAAATTGAACTTCATGACACTAAACCAAGTTCTTCTAAAAGGAGTTTTATCACTCCACCAAGAAGAATTAGTGAACATAAACTTCAAACCGTAAGCCATTCATCTATTTATCACAAACAGGCCTTACATAAAACTTGATTATGGAAAGAAAAAACAAGTCAAATGTCTGGTAATGAGCACAAGAAGAAGAATGATTTGCCTTCTCCCTCAAATGGACAGTGGGTAGAATTCATGATGTGTGATGCCTCTGGGTCACCCAAGCTAGTTAAGGGTGTCTGCTATAGTGCTTCTACAAATACCTGGATCGTTGATAGTCGGGCATCAAGGCACATGACTGGAAACCTGTCTCTCTTGTCAAATGTTAAACAAATTAAAGGAGGACACGTTTCATTTTCTGGAAATAAAGGAGCATTATGCCCGGGGCCTAGGTGCTGCCGGATGAGAAGAGAGATCATGCTCGATCTCCCCTTGCTAAGAGTCTTGATGCTTATGTTGTAACGAGCTTGTAATCATTAGGTTTTATCAATGAAACCATTTTATTATAGTTCGTGATTATTGTTTGTCTTTTGGTTTTGGTTTTGGTTTTGGTTTTGGTTTTGGTTTTGTTTCCTTCAGTCAAGAACACGCTCAGATGTTTACCGATCTAGCGCCTTCACAATTGGTATCATAGCCAATTAAGGCTTCGGTCCCTAACCTAAACTAATCATTTTCATTAAAAGTCCAGGGTGTCCGCTATAGCGCTTCTACAAATACCTGGATCGTTGATAGTGGGGCATCAAGGCACATGACTAGAAACCTGTATCTCTTGTCAAATGTTAAACAAATTAAAGGATGACAGGTTTCATTTGCTGGAAATAAAAGAGGTTATATCACTGCATAAGGGGAAGTAGGAAACCAGAAAGTGAAATTTGATAAGATAAACTATGTTCAACAACTTCAAAATAATTTACTATCTGTATCCCAGATTTGTGACAAATGATTCAAGATAGTCTTTGACAACAAGAAGTGTTATGTGTTCAAGAAAGAGTATGTAATACCGGAGGATCAAGTCTTAATGTCAGCTTCAAGATATAATGATTTATATGTCTTGGACCTATCAGAAGCCTCTACAACCGATCATCAAGTACAATGTTTCTTATCAAAGGCAACAGAAAAAGACTCCATCTCCTGGAATAGGAGAATAGAACACATTAATCCACGAAGATGAATCACTTGATCCCAGAATGATCTAGTGCGTGGAGTAAATGTCAAGAAATTCCAATTACCAGATTTTTGTGTCGCATGTAAGAAAGGAAAATAGACGAAGAAGTCTTATAAGACAAAGAAAGTTCACTCAATTGACTTGCCTCTTCAACTTCTTCACATGGATCTATTTGGCCTAGTTAGTACAAAGAGCATTGCAGGCGATTTGTACTGCTATGTAGTTACGGATGATTACTCAAGATTTTCTAGGGTGATGTTTCTGAAATCCAAATCAGAGATATTTGAATCATTCAAAGAGCTGGTAACTACATTGGAGTCACTCTACAAGCTATAGGGAAGACAAGATCACTCAGGCAACGGTACCGAGTTCAAGAACCAGTGGATGGAGGAATTCTACAAAGGAAAAGGAATTATGCACCGGTTCACATCTGCCTACACTCCTCAAATGAACGGATTGCTGAGAAAGCATCGAAGCTTGATAGAGACAGCCCAAATGATGCTAGCAGACTTGAAACTGCCTATCCAATTTTCAAACAAGGCAGTAGCTAATGCTTGTTACACCCTCAACCGAGTCTTAGTGGTTAACGTCACAGTAAAACGTGCTATGAGTTGCTCCAATGACGTAAACCAAATCTGGAGTACCTCAAGCCATTTGGCGCACCATGTATGCTGCTGAGGAAAACACAGTCAGGGAAGTTCAGCGAGATGGCCGAAGAAGGAATTTTCTTAGCATACAACATACCGAATAAGAGAGTTTACAACAACTCCACGGGTCAAGTAGATGTGTGGTGCAACATTGATGTACAAAAATACACCACCCCCTTGCAGGAAAAGGACCCTCATTCTTTTTCGACTATGATGGATTCTTTAAGTCCTTCAACATCTCTCTCCCCCTCCTGAGGATGAGTTATCGACCAGAATGATGTACGAAGACTTAAATACACCATCATAGGATCCGACGACTTCAGCATCACAAGGTGAGTCTTTTAGTTCTTCAGGGGGAGCACTTGAGGTAAGTGACTCCTCCTCTAACAATGAAGACGTGACAAATGATCAGGTGACTCAGGAGGAACAGGTACGTACTACTGCAAGTACACAAGCATGAGATGTTGATGCCTCTGACACTTCGAAACCTCACACCCCCACTGGCCTCAGATACTGAACCTGATTTTCACAATCTTGATAATGAGGTAGTTGTACCCATCACTCCTGGATCACCACTAAACGTGTATCATCCTTTGGACAACGTCATTGGAGATGTCCGATCAAGAGTACAGACAAGAAATCAGCTATACTCAACTGATTATGCCTCGGTGATGGAAAAGGGATATCTTCACGATGGTGCATACTGATGTTTTATGTCTCAATTTGAGCCAAAATATGTTAGTGAAGCCCAAAACGACAAGGCATGGGTGGGTGTCATGCAAGAAGAACTTCTTCAATTTAAGAAGTTAGGAGTATGGACACTGGTGGATAGACCTAAAGGTGTTAAGGTCATTGGCACCAAATCGGTATTGAAATGCAAGAAAGATGACCAAGGGGTCATAATAAGAAACAAGGCTCGTCTTGTAGTTCAAGGATTTCGACAAGTCGAGGGTATTGATTACAATGAAGTCTTTGCACCTGTGGCAAGAATGGAAGCAATCCGTATCTTCCTAGCCTATGCATCTTACATGAAGATTAAAGTTTATCAACCGGATGTAAAGAGTGCATTTCTTCATGGTGAAATCCGGGAGTTAGTGTATGTCAGTCAACCCGAAGGATTTGGGGATCCATATCATTGGAATAGAGTTTACATGCTGGATAAGGCTCTCTACGGGCTCCACCAAGCCCCAAGAGCATGGTATGAAAAGCTCTCCACTCATCTTGTGAAACACGACTTTCGCAGAGGAGTGATTGACTATACACTATTCATCAAAGAAAAGGATGGTGACTTACTGCTTGTTCAGATCTATGTTGATGACATAATCTTTGGTTCCAAAAACGAAGCATTATGCAAAGAAAAGCTGAATTTGAAATAAGTGCCATGGGAGAGATGAAGTTTTTTCTTAGGGTACAGGTGGATCAGACACCAAAGGGGATATTTCTACATGAGACCAAGTATGTAGGCGATATTCTCAGTCGGTTTGATATGGAGAATGCTTTGGCAACCGGAACTCCACTTGCTACCAACCACAATGTCGCACCCGACGAAAATGGTGATCTGGTGGATGCCACCATGTACCGAGGAATGTTCGGATCACTCATGTACCTCACTGCCTCATGTACGCGACGTGTCTCTGCTCTAGATATCAAGCGAAACCGAAAGTCAACCATCTCATAGGAGTCAAAAGGATATTCCATTATCTGAAGGGTACTCCAACACTTGGGTTGTGGTATCCTCATGACGATAACTTTGAGCTCACAGCATATAGTGATTCGGTTATGGTGGCTGCAAAATGAACTACAAGTCAACTTCAGCAGGATGTCAATTCTTTAGGAGAAGATTAGTCATGTGGCAGTATAAGAAATAGACCTAGGTTGCTCTGTCAACTTGTGAAGCTAAATACGTTGTTGTTGCAAGCTGCTGTTCACTAATCATCTGGATTCAACAGCAAATACGGGACTACGGTTTGAAATTCTCTAACACTCCTATATTTGTTGATAATTCCGATGTTATAGTCGTAACTAAAAATCCGGTCCAACATCCTAAGACCAAACACATCGGAATTAAATATCACTTTCTCCATGATTGTTTTGAAAAGAATTTAATCGATGTTGTTAAAATTAATACGGACTTTCAATGCGCTGACCTCTACACAAAAGCTTTTGATAAACCAAGATTCTTATATCTATTAGAGGTTAATGGCGTTCAAAAGAAAAGTGATGTGATCACAAAGGATGAAACTGTTTAGTCTGACATCTTTTGCTTTTATTTTCTTTTATTTTTCTTATTTTAATTTCCTATTTTTATAAAATCCAAAAACTCAAAAAAAAATTGGTTTTAGAATTTTAGGGGGAGAATAGGTTAAACTAGTATTAAATTAGTTGTTTTAATTTCAGTACTTAAAATAAAAAAAAACGAGGGAGGAAGACAGTCTAGCTAATAGAAATGAGATCGTATCTGTGATATTGATTCAATGTTTATGAAAAATGATAGCACATAGGGATTAATTTGGGACTTTAAAAGGTTTAACTCCTCATGATGCAAAATTCAATGTTAAGTCTGAATAGTCAAAGCAAAAAAAAGGAAAGATGATAGGTAAACTAGTAGGCTACTATGGTAACATAGAGAAAGTAGACCTAGAGGTTGTTAGCGCATTAGATGATGTGTCGGTAGATTCAACACAATAGATAAGTAGACCTCATTGGTGATTTGAAGCTCAAACTAAGTTGTTCAACAAGTTGTGGGTTCCTATCATATCCCTGGTTAACCCAATCAACAAAGTTCCAATAAGGGGTGACGAGCAAAATCAACGCCACAAATGTGTGCGGATGACCATAAAATATGAGCAAATCACATGAAAAATGCAAAATGCAATCAAGCTAATAACCTATGTTGTTGGTGTGATATGTGCAAAAAGAAAATGATTACTCAAACAAGAAGATAGGTTGTGTGCCTCTCTGCTATGCGGTGGCACTGACTTGAGGATAAGCATAACCTAAATATTCTAGAATTCATTGTTGGTTGCGCCTCTCTACTGTGCGGTAGCACTGACCTCAGGCTTAGCATCTCTTTGAAAGTTCTTAGAATAGTTTCTTCTTGTAATATACCCGTAGACCGCTCAAAACTCTCCTGAAGAACATTGGTTACCATATAAGTGTGGGATCCACAAATGCTTGTTTTAATAATTGAACCTTAATAATCACCAATGTGTGTCAAAAATCTATGTATGGATTTAAGAGGACAAGTATACTGACAATTATCGTGAGCTGCAATTCTTGAAAGTCAAAATCAGTGTGTGCACCTTGTAGCTCTAGTATGATTTCCTAAAATTGTTTTTGTCTATTAGTGAAAACGAGGATCAAGCATCAAAATTGTTTATTAAAATGTCCCAAGTGAGTCTGATATACCTGTATGATTCCAAAATGAATTGTACCAGAAACAATTAACTGGAATTGAAGCTGTGATGTCCATGAAGTAAAATCAATTAGATTTATTCTAATAGGTCGTATTTCGTCTCTAAACAAAAATACAAAAATATGTTTTAGCTTTGTTTTATTTCTAGTTGTTTAATTTAGTTAATTTTAGTTAATTTAGTAGTTAAATGTCGGACTACACATCGGAAGTCAATCTGGGATTCGCTCACTAAAAAGGTCACATCTGAGGTGACCAATGGGGTTTTCAAATGTTAAAAATGAGTCACGTCTGAAGTGACAAATTTGTTTATGTAAAAGGATCACGTCTGAGGTGATCAACAGTGTTTCCAAATTAAAAGGGTCACGTCTGAGGTGACCAAAACATTCAAAATTAAAAATGAATCACGTCTGAGGTGACAAGTTCGTTTAAGTAAAAGGATCACGTCTAAGGTGATCAAAAGTGCTTTCATATTAAAAGGGTCATGTCTGAGATGATCATTGCTGAAAAATGTTTTATCTATTGTTAAAAAGGATAAGTATTTCAAGTGCATAATGTCAATTAACAAGTCAAAGTCATACACACGACTGCACTATAAGTATGGACCATGCAAATGAATGGGACATGAGTATGAACAATTCACACGATTGGATCACAAGACTGAACCAATCGCATGAATGGAGGTGACCGAATGAGTCAGTCGCACGACTGAAACCTAGTCGCACGACTGAAACCTAGTCGCACGACTAAAGGTGACTGACTGAGCCAATCGCACGACTAAGCTCCAATCGCACAAATCCAGTCGCCCGATTGAAGCCAGACTTAGTATAAATAGGGTTAAAGTCGGTCGCATATTTTCATCACCCCCTAATCGCCCGAAAGTAGCGACACTCTGCCAAAATTTGATTAAATCGATTTCTCTTCACCATTGTGTTACTGATGAGTTGTTACATCATCTGCAGGAAATTAACAACCCAAATCGCATAAAATGCACGGTGAGAACAAACCCTAACAGGCCCAAATTATTTAAAATCAAGAAATAAGTGATAACCAATAAACAGACCATATAGACGTGAAAATTGGTTAAAAATGAAAGACATACTGCAACAATTAGGGCTCCTGCGAGTCTAAAGAACCTAAACACAACGTTTAACTTCTAGTTTTGACCTAGATTTAGGTTTAAAGTGTTGAACAGGGACGTATACGACTGGTCACTCCGAATGAACTTCAATCGCATGATTGAATTGGGCGAATGACAATATCGGTCGAATGAACTAGGCGTATGAGCATAATCGCCCGATTGAACTCAGCCGCATGCTCAGTCACCCGATTTAACTCAGACGCATGCTCAGTCACCCGATTGAAGTCGGTCGCATACTCAATCAACCGACTGAACTCAGTTGTATGGTTCAATCACACGATTGAACCAGACTTATTTCTAAACAGTTTAAGTTTCAATTGTTTCTGCTATGAATTTATCTAAGAAAGATGGAAGAAAGGTATACTATAAACACCAAGCACAACATATGTGCCCACCTTGATCCTACATCCTGGAGCACTACTAAGTTCTTGTTGGAGATGTAGAAGATAGTCTATATTATCAACGTAGTCAAAGTAAACAATAGTCAACATCACGGTCAAAGTCAACGCAAAAGTCAAACCGACACGTTCGAGACGAGGAACCGAGACGAGACGTTGAAGATTTAGATGACTAGGAGTTATATTGTAATAAATATATTTTGTGTGAAAAAAATATGTTTTATCTTGTTTTTAGTCATATTTATGTTTAATATGTAATTTTGTATTAATTAGCCTAAGTCTAGGGACTTAAGTGCAATTAGTGAATATTAGTCTAGACTATAAATAGGTTAATTGTCATTAGTTTTGATGATGGTTGAATGACCAATAGATTAAGTGAATTTTGTAAACACATATTTTGCAATCTAATTGAAGATCAAAGGATTTTGATTGTGATTATCATATTTTGATCTAATTCTTCATGATTTGATTCAAGTGTGATTATCCTAGAGTTAGGATTTGGTATCAGAGCCATTTTGGTTCAAATTCACTAAAGATTTGCAGATTTTTAGTGAGAAAAGTTGAGGTTTGGGGTGTTTTTGTTCAATATCAAGTTTTCATCAATTTTTGATCAAATTCAAATGTATTTGATATGGAATTTGCTTGAATTTTGTTTGTTTGTGGTTGGGGAAGCTCTGTTAATCATCAGATCTCAAATCCATTAACTTTTTGATGTATTCAGATTGATTTCGTGTTGAAAAAACTTTTCAGCTTCGTCCAGCGAAATTACAGATTCATCCAGCGAAACTGCTTGTTCTTTGAGCAAAACTACACGTGTTTTACACTTTCTAGTTAACTTTAGCATCTCTGCGAAACTAGTTTCATTGAATGAAAGTTCAACAGTGCTTGTGGGTGATTTACAAGCGAAATTGCTGCCGAAAGTATCATTGAACGAAAGTTCAAGCTTGTTTCGTGCGAACTTGTCGGCGAAACTACGCTATTTTAGGCATTTGGCTAGCGTAACTGCTGCCGAAATTTCCAGCGAAACTACTATCAGGCTCAGCAAAACTAGAGTTCACAGCGAAACTATAATTTCGGCGAAACTATCATTTCTTCAGCGAAATTTGAATCTTAAAGATGACTTTTTTCCCCTAGTTGGGATTAATTGAGGGTCCCGATAAAGAAATTTTCATCGATTTTGCAAGATTTATAAAAAAAACAGCTTGACCCCAGTTACTAAGATTGTCTAGCATGACATTTAAGAATATATTTTCCTGGGGGAGAATTATTTTATAGTTTTTAGGAATAAAAAAATTTTGTGGCGTTTAATTGTTCAAAATTTTTACAATCATGTCATCTTCAGAAGACTTTAAATCAGGTAATCTCATAATGGCACAAAGCCGGTTTAACACTTTTACAGGTACAAAGAAAGAAAAATTGTAAGAGTTAATTGATCGATTTTTGAAAGTAGCAACTAATCTAAAGAAGCATGTGCCTAATCTCAGTAATCATGAACAAATTCAAAAGCTTCTTGACTCTCTTCCATCTTCATGGAATCATCAAGTTAAAATGTTAAAGCAGGAAAGAGGTTATGTCGACACAAAACTTATGGATATGATCAACAGACTAAAATCTCTCCAGTTGGATATCCAAAGAAAAGAATTTCAGCAAGCCATGTTCCCACATCAAACCAACACACTTAATACCAATCTTGTTTCTTCTGTAACAAGCATACTTGATTGAAAAGATGAATTTATTGACAACTGAGTTGGATTCCACTATTAAAATCAATGAAAATTGTTAAGCTCTGAGAGTTGACAATGACAGTAAACCAGAAACTGTGATAACCGATGATGATAAGGCTGGAAAATCTGATAAAAGAGAGAAAGAATCTGAGGCTGGCCAGATGCTGAAGGTCAAAGAAGAGGAACAACAAAAATTCACAAGAGTTTGCAACTGTGAGAAGAGCTTAGCTGTAGAACGAACTATCATGGATCTTCCTTATGAGACTGTTCAAGATATGTGTTCTTCATCTTGCAAAATCCGTTTATTGGGGATTTATAAGGCCAACAGATTGTTATTGGAAAATGAAAAAGAAATAAAAAAATCAATGAGGAATTAAAGAAAAATGAAATTGCTTTTTCAAGAAAACTTAATGAAGCATTGGCCGAAAATGATCTTTTAAGAAGAACTATTTTGGAGCGTAACGTTGAAATTAATATTTTAAGAGAAAGGGATGTTTTAGCTCAATTTGAAACAACTCAGCTTCAAACAAAGCTTGATAAATGGACCCTTTCACACATGAAAAAGGATGAGCTTATTGCTAAACAACAAGGGGCGTGGCTAAAACATGGGATTGTATTTAATTCAGTTCCACCTCCTACTACTTTATGTTATTCACCAATCCCCAGACCTCATTCAACAAATGATTTGATTGAAGCTGAAAAACTAATTGTTTAAATGCAGGATTATGCAGCGTTAATCTTAAAGAGGTTAGAGATATGAAGGATTCTTTTGTAGGTTTGGGGATTCCTCAGGCAGGGGTCTGAAAAGAAGATTTATGACGATTCCACTTGTGTTGCTCCAAAACCAATATCAGTTGCTTCGCCAACCTTCTTCAATAAATTCAAAACATGTAATATTCCTTCATTTGTTCCCGTCAGGTTTGTTAAAGAAGGAACAATTGTTGAATCATCAAGCAAACAGAATCCTATAAGCGAAGCCAACATAATAGGAGATGTCAATCAAGATCCGTTGGAGAAAGATCTGTGTATACAAGACTGGACAAGCTCAGATGATGAATCAATCACAGAAGTGCGTGTTGGTTCCTCACAAATCAAGATGTCTCCTAACATTGTCAAGTATCAAAAGCTTCCAAAAGCTTAATCAAGAGCAACACAGATCTCTTCTCCAACTGCAAAACAACCCAATCAGTCAATAAAGATCTCACACCCTTTCAGCATAGCAAACGCCAAAACAAGCAAGATTTTGCAACAACCTTAAAGCAATCTTCAATTCCATATGCTTCACGCGGGTTAGTCAAGCATCAAAAGCCCTTCAAGGCTTGTTTTGAGTGTGGAAAAGAATGTCATGTCGTAAATAAATGTCCTTAAAGGCTTGCTACGGATGGTAAAGGCAAAACGAATTGATTCTCCAACTGTAAGTCTACAAAGAATGTTCCAGATGGTAAAGGCAACACGGGTTGCTTCTTTGGATCAAGAGGTAAAAATCACACATCTTTGAATGCTTGGATGAAAAACTCTCTATCCAAACCTTTTCATGTGAATCCGGTTTCACATGATTCAAAGTTGAAAATGACCAAAGGTTCAAAACTAAATTCTTTTCCTTCCGGTCTTAAACAGAAAATGATTTCCAAATTTAATTCATTCAAATCCAAATTAATTGAACCGAAACAAATTTGGCAAATTAAAATTAAGGATAGTTTAAATGGTTGTGTGCCAAAATAGGTTTCTTATATTGATGCAAAAGGAACACCCAGGACTATGATTGCATGGGTTTCCCTTTCAAACTAATCTGTTAATGAGTGTAGGAACAATTCACGAGGACTGTTAGTAATTCGGTTTACTCGCAGAGATTGTTTCTAATTTGAATTTGAGGCGGAACAAACAGGTTATGGTCATGGTATTTTATCCGCAATCTGGATTTTTATATACACAATCAAAGTTCTCACTTCATAATCACTATATATTTCTTGATAATTCATTTCTTATCTTGATAATCAGTTTAGTTGGAAGACCTTTTTTGGTAAATTTCTATTTTTGTACAGTTTCATAAAAACAAAATAAAAAAAATTAAAAAAACAAAACAAAAAAAATTTAAAAAAAAATAATAAAAAAACAAAACAAAAAAAAGGTTTACAAAAATAAAAATTTTGGGGTAGTGTATAGTGAATAAAAATAAAAAGAGAACTGGGAACTTGTTTTATATCTTTTTGAAATGCTTGTTTTAGCATGACTTGCGTTTATAAAATGAGAAATGATAGTAACTAATCCTATTATCTAATTTATATCTTATTTTTTATTTTCAAGTGAAAGAAAATCAAACAGATTCTTTAATGATATGCTTGGTAGACTTAGCTTGAAGAATAAAGTAGACAACATCATAATGATTTAAATTTAAATATATGTTTAAGGATGTCAGGATTTACGCAATCATTTTGGCCTACACAAAAACTGAGTCCCAGCAAAAAGTGGATTGAGAATTGATCTTTGGCTCTTGTCCCGTAGATTTGTGTCTTGTATTTGTGCTAATCTCCTCTGCTGTACGGTAGTACTCACCTGGAGTGATGATCTCCGCTGCTGTATGGTAGTACTGACCTAGAGCTCTCATCAGCACATATTAATATGGTGTTCTCCTCTATTATACGTGAGTATAGACCTGGAGCTCTCACTATTTTGGTCTATGTTGGGTCAAATCATCTAAATGATGAACTCATCACAGAATGCATATTCTGTTGATAATCACTTGCACACTAATACACACGCCATGCTCTTTAAAGATCACTATAAAATTCAAGAAATCCTGAGGTTGGGTAAGGGTTTTTGCCAAATGATTGTGGGGTCCTAACATTCTAAAGCATCTAATCGAACCTTAACGAATCATCTGTTGCTTGTTGAAAAAGATAAGGCATGGGTTTAAGTGGACAAACATATCAACAATCGTTATTGATATGTTTGAGGATTTGAAAATTCATTCAAAAACTACGATTTGATTCAGTTATCAGTGTGATCTCATTGCTTGTCGATGTGCTAAAGTATATCTTGAGGATGTGATCTCATAATCGATCCAGTTCTCGATTATATAAAAAAATTAGATAAATAATGATATAATAAATGTATATAATAAAAAAATTATAATAAACTTTCATTTCAAAATTTCTTTTAGGTCTTCCATATTATGATGTTACATTTTTCATGCATTTCATAGAAATTGCTCACAAACGAACATAGGTTCGCTTGTTTTCACACACAGATAAACACGAGTTTATTTTGTTAAAATGAAATGATCTAATTAGAAATGTCGAGATTGTGTTTGAGAATGTGTTTCAGATTTATGCTTTAGGTGATGGCCAATCATCAATTGAGCAGTGTACTTGATAAGAGAACCTGTTACTCAAGTTTGAAGAAGATACCGAGCTAGGAATCCTCCTCCTACATCTTCTGAAGCACTCAAGATTAGAAATTTGGGAAAGTTGTTCCAATATCCTTGCAACAACTGCATTCAAAAAGGGGGAGCACATAAATAGAGGGAGCTTATGAAATGAATAATCTTTCTAATCAAATTCAAAAGGATTAAAATTGAATATCTTTCTAATGTTAACTTCTCGGTGATGAGTTCATTTGAAGACGTTGATAATTATAGACTAAGGGGGAGTATTGTTGGAGCTGTATAAGATCGTCTACATTATCAACATAATCAAAGTCAACAATAGTCAACGACACAGTCAAAGTCAACGCAAAAGTTAAACCGACACGTTCGAGACGAGGAACCGAGACTAGACGTTGAAGATTTAGATGACTAGGACTTATATTGTAATAAATATATTTTGTGTGAACAAAATATATTTTATCTTGTTTTTAGTCATTTTTATGTTAATATGTAATTTTGTATTAATTTGCCTAAGTCTAGGGACTTAAGTGCAATTAGTGAATATTAGTCTAGACTATAAATAGGTTAATTGTCATTAGTGTTGATGATGGTTGAATGAGCAATAGATTGAGGGATTTTTGTAAACACATATTTTGCAATCTAATTGAAGATCAAAGGGGTTTTGATTGTGATTATCATATTTTGATCTAATTCTTCATGATTTGATTCAAGTGTGATTATCCTGGAGTTACAGTGCTCATGGATTATAGCTTTTCTACGCCGATCATGGATCTTTAGAGCTATCTCGACTCGGTGCACACCTTACAGATCCATCCAGCAGTCTTTCTAGGAGAGTGCCAGGGTAGCTCAGCTGAGCCCCATTGTATACGGAGCTCTATCTTGGGTTAAGTGATTGTGATCACGGAGGAGGATTTGAGATCGGTTTTAGGCTTGGGTGAGGATGGAAACCACCCAGCTAAGCTACATCCCCTGACTGTCTCGGGATGCTTCATGAGGATCAAGTACGCCGGCGACTTAAATGTCGGGGTGCTGAACAAGAGTAGCATGTGTCCTCAACATAAGTATCTGGCACATGTGATCCTGAAGTGCATAGCCTCCAGGCATTGAGGATTTGACGACCTCTCTAATGAAATCCAGAATGCTTATGTTTCACTCGTACTAAACCACCCATTTAGTTTTTCCCATATGATTTTCTCCTACATGATCGAGAACATAGAGGCCAAAGGAAAGGAAGGCTTCTGCATGTACCCCCGATTTCTACAGATGATCATTGATGAGAAGCTTCCTTCGCTGCCTAAGGAGAGTCATGATGCAGTCTCTCTTGAGCTCATGGATGACACCACCCTGGGAGGATGAAGGTTTACAAGGGCAAGCAGGTGAAGCCCCCTGTAAGGAGATTGTTTGGGCATTTGGCCCGAGAGGACTACGTGGCGCCAGGTAGGAGGAGGTGGAGTCACGATGATAGTGACTCAGATCCTAAGCCGATTGTGCTCCCATCCGATGATTCTGATATTGATGATAGTGGTGATGGTGGAGATACTGGCCCCACCCAATATAGGGCCACTACCATAGATGCTACATCTCCATCATCCACCCACGACGGAGCTGAGACGACAGGATACCATCAGGATTTTTGTCCTGATGAGGACGAGGAGTCTGATGAGGAGCCATTAGTTCAGACGGTGGGCAGCAAGGTGGTTGCCACCGAGCGAGGGATTAGGGCGGTAGGTGGATGCCAGGGTGAGTCTGGGGAGGCTGATACTGATCCATCTTACACCCTAGACCAGCCCAACAGCCAAGGGGGAGCATCCTCCTCGAAGGGATCGAGGAAAAAGAGGATGGCTCAGCCACACGGTATGAAGAGTAAGAGACGAAGATTCACTTTGATCACCACCTCTACCACCACCACCACAACAGCTACTACCACCACTACCACACCCTCCACCACTGCTACCACACCACCCACCATTACTACCACAACTCCACCCTCCACCATTACTACCACACCACCCACCATTACTACCAGACCTCCACCATCCACTACTACAGCCACACCTCCACCAGCTACACCTATACCACCACCCATCTAGCCAGGACGTCATCTCAGGTCCCACTGAGCTTTGGATCCTCTCTATCGTCCGTTGATTTAGAGAAGCAGCTGGCCAATCTAAACCGGATTGTGCTTAAGCTGCTTGCTATTGATGAGCAACGAGCTACAAAGCTAAACTAGCTCGTGGAGATCAATGCTACTCAGGCTCAACAGATTAGCAGCTCAGAGTCAGTAGATTGCTCAGCTTCATGAGCTTCAGACTTCTTTAGTGCAAAGGATAGATGATCTTGAGGCGAAGAACAAGAAGTTGATGCTACGACTCAAAGGCTCCAAAGATGAGCCTCTCAAGATCCGAGAAGAAGATGATGATGGTGATGATGACGATGATGAGCATGATGAGGATGATGATGATAAGACTAATGAAGAAGATGATGGAGATGAAGGGGAGGAGAATGGAGAAGATGAAGATGAAGGAGATGATGCTACTGCATCTTCATCCACACAGGCTAGAGAGCGATGGTCAAAGATGGCTTAGCATCAGAGAGCCACATCCTCAGCCCTTCGGCTGACGAGCCTGCTATTCAGGGCAAAAGTCATGATTAGATATTTATGTATTTGAAAGCTTTTGTACTTGAATCATATATTAAAATTTTGTACTTAATGTTTATATATATTTAATGTTTAACTGTCTTGATTATTGATTAATGATTGATGTGTTACATCTTTAAATCAAGCAGATCAAATATCTCAACAAGATGAATACCATGTTGCTCCCCTTCAGCAAATCAAGTCTCAACTCACGATGATTCTTGATTTGCAAGGGATTGTCAGATGGTCAGTGAGCTATACTCCTAAAGGATGAGAAATCATTCATGACCTTAACGATGAGCAACTTGCAGAGATGTTCAAGCTGAACCCGAACGAGATTGTCAAGGATGCTCCTACTTTTGAGGTTACAAGTGATGATGAGCTCAACGACATAGATGAAATCGAGATAGAGGATGTCACTGCTGACCATTATCTAGAGTACACTAACTGAGAAGGAAATGTAGTCCCCAACTTGGGTGATACTCTTGGCAGTGATACATTTGACAAGCTGGATCAGATGGAGAAAGAGACTGAGAAGAATGAGGGTCAAGCCCAAGCCTCAGATGCTGATGTTGATGTTTAGAAGGCTGAATGGGCTGCTTGTTTTGCTGAGATCGGAGCCATGCGCACTGCACAAAAAGCCTAACGCCTTCACTAAGCTATATAAAGTCAAGAAACACCTAAAGGTGTCAAGCAAGATCATTGCAGGGGCATATTTTGAGGATCTGAATGTGTATGCATTGAAGAGAGAAAAAAGCATAGAGTACTTTAGATTCCCACACGATATAAAGACTCTCCCTGGTTTTGAGCTCAACTAGCTGGCACGCCTAAAGTTGTTATATGCTAATCCGAAGAAAAATTTAGGATGGTTTGAGGCTGCACTGAGGAAGGAAATACCACACGATGTGGGTTAACTTCAGACCTCAACAAGCGAAGAGGTACATTAGAAGGTCTGAAGTGGATCCCATTACTGGAAAGCCTAAGGTATTGCTGAAGTGTAGTCCTTCGCGTACGATGCACAAAATCCCTCTAAGGGAAATGCCACAGGATTTCACTCCACATTTCAAGTGGTGGTATTATGATTGGAGAACAAGTGAAGCGGTCATAGTCATACAAAGAGAGAGAGAGAGAGAGCAAAATGGAGACTATCCGGGTGTTTTACCCTATGTGGCTAACCAACTTGTCTGCAGACGATGTCTATACCTTTACAAGTGGCCTCTATTCTATGATTCGCATGATATTGTACAAGCCCTCTAGTTTCAGAACGTAATAAGACTCTGTTTTGCATTCAAGATACATGCTGGAGTTACAAGAGAGGAAAAGTATAAGAAGTTTGAAGAGCTAATGAAGAATGTTAGACAATGATGTAAACTAGGTCCAAGGGGGAGCTTGTTGATACATGTGTACCTAGTTTAGGAGCTTAATGTAAAATGTCTATCATGTCTTACATATATGTAATTGAATGGGTATGAATGGAATACAATATGTGGTTAATGCTTATAATATTTAATATTTCATTGGTTATTGTTTGATAACTTATAGTGAACTAACTATATAGGTTTGTGGTTGTTGACCATAATTCTTAGTCAATAATGATTAAAAAACATGTTCAAACTTAATCGTGTGAAGTTCTCATATGAATGGACCATGCTAATGGACCATACACATGAATACTTCACGCTATTAGACCAGTAGCACGACTAAACCAGAAGACTGGATCAGTCACACGATTAAGACATAAGATTGACTCAGTTGCACGGCTGAACCTTCAATCGTGCAGATTGATCAATTGCATGATTCAGTTCGCACGACTGAACCATGCTAATGGTTCAGTCGTACAATTCGAAGACCCTAACCTATAAATGCCACCTAATTCGTGGAAAAACGTAACAATTCGAATACCTACGCATATTATCGTACCCTAGCCATCCAGAGACTCAAGAAAACCTTTTCCAAGTTCATAGATCACAGTTGATCGTGTTGTAATCATTCGTAATGTTTTATTAATCGTTAGATTGATCTAAACTGTGTTCTCCCAAATTGGATCGCTAATGAAATAGGATTCCGCACTATTTGAGTTGGTATACGCGTAGAATCAGTTAGTACTCCGTACGAAAATGGTCCTAACACGAATCCAATGCTCTGTATTGTCAAAACTAATCCATAACTATTGCTGAAATTACATTTTCTCTATTTTTCATCTATTGTGTTTTAATGCTTTTCATCTATTTTTCAGGTTATATGGCCAATCTAAAATTTGACGAGCGGAATAACATTACGGCTCTTCTGGATGACTCTCATCCCAAGGTAGCCGAGTTTAGAGATTTCATTCATTGGCTGTAGAGATCTCCAATCGCCTATGCGATCTCACACTCTTCTACCATATATGACTTACACCTTCGAGCTTTCTAGCGGAAGGTGGAGTATGACACGAGAGCCAATCCTCAAAGGATTGTGGCTAGGGTACTTGAGAATGGCATGATTATCACTTTTGAGATTATATTGAGGGTATTGAGAGTGGATGAGGATACATGAAAGGAAGTGATTATGTTAGATAAGGAGGTGTTCAATGTGTTTAGGTTGATGGTTATGAGGGTCCTTAGTTTGGCACGAGAAAGGAAATTAAAAATCCTTTCCCTCCAAGGAGTGGAGATATATAGCCCAAGTGTTTATCATGTTCTTAGATCACCGAAAAGGTGGATCAGATGGGCTTAACTTGGACTGGGCTAAGGCCATGGTGATTTGTTGTAGAGGACAGAAGGCCAACATTGCTCGACTAATCTTTGATTGTATGGCTGAAAATGTCATGGCTCTGAAAAAGGACAAGTAGTTGTTACACATAAGATACATTCAAGTGATTATAGATGATGTTATTCCAAATATTCCAATGCATGGAGAGATTAAGAGATTGGTGTAGATGAATACCCGTATATATGCAGACTGTTATGCTATCAGACATGATTTTAGCCGGAAGATCACTTATCTTTGGGAAAACATGTACCCTCTGGAATGATGGAACTATATCAAGAGAGTTAATGAATCAGAGGAGAAAAGAGTAAAGGAGACTAGACTAAAACATAGTGAAGCTGTGAAGAAGAGGATGAGATATGCGAAAGAGAAGGACTATAATTTTGAGGAGGAAGTTCATGATATAGCAGAGGAAGCCAGAGCTAAGAAAGAGAAGAGGTCTTAGAAAAAAGTAGATGTGGGAGAGACTGAGAGGAGAAAGAAACAGAGACGTCAATATTTCACTGAGCCCACGAGGAGGGAGGAAATGGCCGGTTTGGATGAGGATGTGATAAGAAACCTCCACACATCACTGGCTAATGAGTTGAGCATGATCAAGACAAAACTTACCAATCAAGAATTAAAGGAAAGACAAAAAGATGAAGTGATTGATGATATGGAGAAAATGATGATAGATGAACAAGGTTTGATCAATGACTGATGACTAAAGTTAATGAACTTAAGAAAGCATCCGGCTTGCCCAAGCAGCTTACTCAACCTAATTTAGATGATTTAACTGACACCTCCAAATACCCATTTCTAAATGTGGGTACATCTTCTCGGGCAGGAGAGGGCATATCTGGTGCTACAACTGAGGAGGTTGTGGGTTCTATTGTGAGACAGAAGAATATTAATGTAGAGAACATGGAAGAGGTGTATGAGGCTGGGTTTGTTGATGTAGGGATGAACTTTGATAATTTTGGAGGAGAAGAAATATTTCTAGAACGTAATGAAGGGGTTGAGAAGTCTGTTGAGAAAGGACTGGTTAATCAAGAAGAGGATGATGAATAGCTAGTAGATTATGACTTTGAGCCAGAATATTATGAAGTGGTGAAAGACCACTAACATATATAGAAGAAGGGAGATGGCGAGAATGATGTGATTGAGATGGAAAAGACGGAGTGGTTCGTGAGAGAGAAAGAGCCTGAAGAGTTAACTCCTCTATTCCAAAACATAGAATGGTTGAGCAAGAAAGAGGCGGATAAGAGAATTATCAGTTGGAAGTATAATCCTGGCCTCAAGATATTTATGATAAAAAGGAGAGGAGGAGGTATTACATACATGCATAAGAGGAAGGCATTCAAGACCTTGCCAAAATAGGATTTGAGAAGGTTGGCGGTGTTTCCATTACTAGATGCCTATTTAAGTGCAAGATCTATGTTGCCTAAGAAGGATATAAAAAATGGATTGAATGATAACTTTAAGTCATTCCGTTTCATGACGGCTGAAAGGAGAAGATCCAATAAGGATATAGATTGGGAGACTAAGAAAGGGAAGATAGTACTAAGAGTGAAACCCCAAAAAACAGTGAATAGGATAAGGTTGTCGGATCCCCTCCCCAAAGACTACAAAGCTTGAGAAATGGTTCTATGATAACAACACGGGGGAGGTTGTGTTCAGGGTGAAAATGGAATTGAGTATAGATTGTTTGAGCCAATGGAGCTGTTTACATTCTGTGATGAGGAGCTGCTAATACTCTGTGAGAATCATATCAAAGCAGTAGCAGGGGAGTAGACAAAAAAAGAAGCCAATATGTTTATAAATGTGGCAAACAAGGTGCAGGGTGTGAGAGCTAAAGTGAAAGAACTAGCTGAGAAGGTGAGAGCTCAAGATGATTTGAATATGGATGTCTAGGATTTATGAAAAGAATTTGAGCAAACTAGTGCTCATCCCAAGGGAGCTAATGAAGCGGGAGCTATCCAAAGCGAATTAGTGGTTGAAGCTCCCAAGGAGGTTGCTGTAGGAGCTGATGAAGATGTATCAGAAGCAACGGGAGAGACTGGAGCCAAGAAAACAAATCAGGAGCAATAAAGGTGGTGAGATCAACCTAGGGGGAGTATTGAAGATCATTTATATGTTGGACTCATCTTAGACTAGATTATGTTTATATTCCTTTGTAATAGGTTTAATGTTAGTTTACTTTTGAATATTGTTTATTTTGTGCAATTTTGCTACCCGGAGAAACTATGAGTGAAATTACAGTTTCGCACAGAGTTAGTTGTTTTAGTTCACCTAGTGAAACTACTGTTTCTGTCAGGCAAAACTATTGTTTCGGCATCATAGTTTAGCTGACAATGAAACTGTTGGCGAAACTATGACTTGTATATATAGTTTTGATCTTGCTTATTGTTGAGTAACCTTCCAAAACCCTAATTGAATATTATTGTTGCAAGTTAGTGTTGTATGTTGTTACTGTGATGAAATATATTTGAGCTTGTTTCTATTGATTTGGATCCTTATTGTTCATTTTTGAATACTTTGTGTCTATTATCACCGTTATTCTTCTTTGTTATTGGGTATTGTTTCTGATATTGAACAATTGAACACATTATTGAACAATTGAACACATTATTGAACTGCAATTTGATCAGATGGACCACCAGGGATATCCACAAATTATCAAGATAGTGACCATTGCACATAATCTTCAAATATTGGTGTTTTAGATGGCCATGAGTACATGAATAAAAGTACTAAAGTAAAGAAAGTAGTTTGGGTATATATCCAAGTGGGATATGGTGGATAGATTAGTTGTAGAACCAAGGTTCAACATCATACCATATTACATGCCTTTCAACATTGGTTGGAGGCTTGTTTTGCTTTCATCCACTTTTTGTTTGTTGATCACTTAGTGCTTTGTAAAGATAAAACAATACTGGTGTAAAAGCCTCAAAATTTTTTATATTTATCTTTAACACAAGCCTTCCAACATTGAAGTAGTTGGTGATTTGGTTTAGAATGCAAAAAAGAAGACAATATTCTAGAGGTTGAATCTTAAAAATATGGGTTTACCATACTTTTTTACCTCGGTGACTAAGTGGTTATATTCTAGAGGTTGTTCCAAGTGGTAAAGAAGAAGAAATAATGTAAGGAAAATGAAAGAAGAAAGTGTTGGATCAAAAAAGGCTGGTGCAACCAAAACTAACACTTAGATACTTTTGGTTCAACTGATGAAGAAATTCCAAAGGCAAATGTTGAGCTTTCAAAGGTTTAGTCTGAAAGATCTTCCAAAGAGGAACTACAACTTCCGAAGACAAAGTCTTGCTTCTTTTGAGAGTTCAACACTTAGAAGAATTCAAGACAATGACTTTCGAAGTACGAAGGCCTGAAGAATGTCTCAAGCCTCGAAAGGAGTAGCCTTTCCGAAGTATAAGTAAGAACATGTTCTTCCAAAGCCAAATAACCTTCGAAACAACCTACGATGAACTACTGGACATAAGTATGGTCCTTGTGACGCTCTGCTGCAAATCTCTTAGATACTTCATCGTGCTTTTCCCACACCCATGTAGTTGACCTTACTTTATTCCACTATTTATTCTTTATCAGTTAGTACAGTACTAACTTTAGTTGGTGACAAAAGGTAAGTTATGAACATGTCATGACTACCAAATCTTAGATACTATTTTATCCAAGATACCTTGTCTTTAGCAATGTAATATTTGATTTAGTCATAGGTTTCCAACTAGTATCAAAGTATATTCGGCTATAGGTACTAGTATATATAGTTTCTCATTGTAACTCAGATGCTTGTATGAGTCTTGTAATATTTTGATTTGAGAAGTAATATATACAAGTACTTTGAAAATTATCTTTTTATATTTTGATTACTAAATATATTATTCTCAACTCTTAGAGAGATTTTGTATCATCTAATCAAGTCTGATTCAGTGAGTTTGAAAGAAAACATTAGTGTTGGGTGACCAATACCAATCCTGCAGAAACTAAGAATTTTTTTAAAAAAAATAAAACTCATAAGTTGTTGAAGTTTTCTTAAAAAAAGATGAAGTTTTTAGATGGATGAATTTATTGGATAAATTGAGAGAGTTTAAGAGTGATAAAGAGATTAAGGAGGGATTTGGGTTAGTAATTATAGATAAAAATAGAATTCGATATTAAAGAAGGTAGTTTGGAAGATAAGTGGAGGGAAATCTTAAACTTTTTAATTTTGGACCCTCAAGTTTATTTTATTGATTGGTTTGCACCATATACTCATGTTTATGCATGGTTTTGGATACTTTAACATATTAACCATAAAACACTCATAAAATTATTTTTTTGAAAAACTGAGCAACTTACCATTGTACTACAACTACTGTTGACGCCGCCACCGCTCTACTACTGATGCTGCTCAATATATTATATTTCCTTTAACTTATCCATGCATGAAAAATGTTGTAAAAAGTCCTTTAAGGTTATATGTATGAACTCTTTTTTAGTTATATGTCTTAGAACAACCAAATATTTGAGTTTCATTAAAAGGATATTATTTGTGGTGTCTACAAGCTTTAATAAGAACATAATACAAAACGAAAACATCAACGATTTCATGAGGCAAATATAATAGTTCCGAGATATCTAAACAGCATAGCATGCATAAAAACAAGAATTAACCAATAAGTAAAATCATTCCAAACACAAAAAAAATACATGACACCTTATTTATAGTAAATAACATCTAAGCTTAGAGATTACCCAAGAAAATAAAAACAATGTACAACCAAAAACATATACAACCACCAAAATTAAATAAATCAATCTTCCAGAATGATAGCAAGAGGCAAACATAAGCTAATGGTAAGGTAATGGGATACCACAATACCCAACATGTAAATGAACTAAAAAGGCACCGGTAACACGAATTTCCTTAACTAATCCCTAAAAGAAAAACAAAAAACAATGAAACACATGCTAAAAAGCAAGCAATGATGACAATAGAAACAACAAAATTCAAAACTAATAAGACGAAAGTTAGCAACACAAACCGAGAGCTTCATATTGTTGAAACATGTCTCTTTGTCTCGTTGTTGCAAATGACAATGATAGAGGTGGGAAAATCGTAATTACCTTGTCCACTTTGTAATCGCGAATTGAATACAGCCAGAATGGGTGTGTTTTCCCACCCTAATCTAAAGTATTTTGTTTTGCCTTTTATAGGGTGGAAGGGGTCACGTATATAGTATGCATCTGTGTTGCCAATATAAATAAGGTCATCAAACGACAGCCTACAAATCATCACAAGCAATACAGATGTTAAGCCTGACAATCTTGTAACCCTGTAATGACATTCAACCACAACAACAATCCCTAGGTTAATCATAGCAATCACACTATGCCTGCATTTAACTCCTTAAAATTTAGTCAACACAACAAGCCTCCAAAAAGAACACTAATACACCACTAAAAAAGAACTAACCACAAAAGAGGTTTGGGGACAAGACAACTGATGACACCATGAAGATTCGTATATGTTCATATTCTATGAACTGGCTCTTAACAAAATCCAACATTTTTAGATCTACACTAATACTGAGGTAGCATAATTGATTTCAAGTGTTCTTTTTACCAGTGGCAAGTTTTGTGGTTCCAAACAAAATTAGAAAAAACTTAAAATAAAACCCAAGATAGTTATTTGTTCATAAAGGTGGTGAATGTTTAAAAACTGTAATGTCCATATAAGAAAGGCATAAAATAGAACCTTCAGGGCCTACTCTATCACCGACAACCATCTTTAACAGGCCTTAGTCGATGCAGATTTGGATCATGCACCCCTCGTGAAACAATGGTAGAAGTTCTCATCTTCCTAACCAAGCCTTACGCCTAAACCCTAGCCCTATCAAAGTATCTGCTACAATCATAAACATCATAGCTTTCCAGGAAAGCAACAAAACAATGAGATCAAAATAAGATCTGAATTTCGGTTAATTTTTTCCTCTCTCTCCCTCTATCGCTATTTCTATCTCTCTTTCTTCTTTCTTCTTTCAACGGTAAAGAAATCATGAAGACATCAACACACATGGATAATGGTGAATGAACTGGTAATACACATAGCTGATAAAGTGAAGAAGGGATGAATTGATGCAGACCCTAAAATTAAGGACTCTATTAAATGTTATTACTCATTCTCATGCTTTTTAAATACATATATAATTCCTTATTCTATTTTATTTAATCAAATTAAATACATAAATTACATTATTTATTAGAAAGTTTAGTAAACCCAAAATTTCAATCGGATCCCTAATCAATATCTAATATTTGTATCATTACTATTCTTACTTAGGATACCATTCGTCAGTTAACCCATGAGAAAACTTTTGGTGTTTATTTTTGTGTTCTAGAATTTAAAAACACTTATATCTATCAATTCAGTATTCATAGCCCCTCTTATATTTTATAATTTGAGAAAAATCATATGAATCATATTCAATATATGGTTATTCATTATTCATTTGATTAAAAGCTCAATTCAATTGTTGTTATGTGTATGGTTTATATAAAGGCTGAAGCATCTAAATTATCCAAAGTCTTCCTGCATATATGCACTAAAGTGTAGAAGTAGAAATGTTTCGGAAGTTTTACACCATGCACAAGAAAATATTCTAAGTGTAAAATCATCCGAAGCCAAGACCAACATCTTCCGAAGCATAAAGTGAAGTCTTCTGATGCTTGAGAGACAAAGTGTTCCGGAGCCAAGAAATGAAGACATATTATCTTCCGAAGACTTTTTAATACATGCTTTATCTCATGTACTTTACCATAAAGCTGGACCACTTTCCGTTGCAACTTTGTTGACTCACCAACTTTCACTAGTTAGTGAAAAGGTCTATACTTTTGGTAAACTATACATTGAGGCCTTCAGTCTGTTCTTTCTACTTTATATACTTTTATCCTTTTTGTAATATATTAGGATGTGAGCAATGGCATGTCATAGTCACTAGTTAAAAGGCAAATTTGTCGTTTAACTCTTGATTTGATTTTGTTGTCTAGTTCAAATGTTTCTAGCTGGCTTTCTAAATATGGTCGGCTACAGGATGTAGTATGAAGTATCTCAGGTCCTTGTAACTTTCGAATATGCTTAACACTTGTAAAAGAACTTGAGAGAAATATACAATATTCTTGAAAACCATTTATCTATGTTGTTTGTTTTTTATTACGTTTCATATTTACTTGTGTTCTTAGCATCATTCTAGCAGGTTAAAAATTCCCCATTTGATTTGCTAAGTATTCTAACATCACTCTTCTCATTTTGTGCTTGTATTGTAAGTGACCAACCCTCCTAAAAGGTTCTATAATTGGTATCAAAGCATTCCAGGCTCTTGATTGTAAGATTTCACTATCTTAAGATCCCTCACAAACAAAATACTTAGCATCTCAAATGGCATCTATCTTTAAAGCTGATATGGAAACTAGAATCATGACGAAGTCCCCACTGATAACTCCTAGAGACTTAGACACTTGGTGCCAACAGATGGAAGGGTTCATCAAAAGACTCCAGGATGTGGGAATCTGTAATCTCAAGGCCTTACATACCAAGCACCGTTCAGCTGCTGTTGGAGGTGATATGATTCCAAATGTTGTGGCTGACTATTCTGATGAAGACATGAAAAGAGTTGCCATTGCTCAGAAAGCCATGACAGGGCTTCAAACTTCTTTGCAAAACTCCATATACAGTGACTTCAAGAAGTGCAAAACGACTAAATAGTTATTGGATGCATTGACGATGATGTATGAGGGGTCAAATGAAGCCAAAGAGAACAGAAGGATCTCCAGAAGTAGCAATTTGAGAATTTCACCTTTAAAACAGGTGAAACCATGATTTAACAATACTTTAGGTATGTTGAGATTGTGGACACTCTAATGGATGTTGGAGTGACTCTTGAGAATAGGGACATTGTAAGGAAGTTCATGTCCTCTCTTCCTAGACAATGGACATATTATTATGTTGTTATCAACAGAACTAAGAACCTTAAGACTAAACTAAGAACCTTAAGACTCTTACTTTGAAAAAGTTGTATGGTATTCTTAGTGAATACTAGATAGATATGAACATGGAAAGCTCATCTAATAACTCCAGCAATCAACTGAGTTCTACTCTCTAAGTGGTTGAAAGGGATAGCATAGAACCATAACATCATCTTATATGCTACCCAGACAAGTCACAGAACAGTCCTTTCATCACCTTCCTAGAGACACCAAGAGAAAGTTACACTCAAGGAAGCCCATTCCAAGAGACAAGCTCTTCACATGCCTCTACGTCTTCTGCTGAGAGCATAGACAACTTTCTCTTTCACACGTGACGACCTGAACTGTATTCATGCACATGATCTGGAGTACATGGAGATAGTCTAGCAAATGGCTCTTCTCAATCATAGAGCCAAGAAGTTTTCCAAGAGGATAGGGAGGAAGTTTCCTAGCAATACAACCAGTGGAAAGTTTGGGCTAGACAAAAGCGAAGTTAAGTGTTACAACTGTAACCAAATGGGTCCTTTTGTAGGGGAGTGCAAGGCGCCTATGACAAATGGTGGCCAAGCACAAGCCAAACCAAACTAGACTGAAAAATCTACCTAGAATGGAAAGCCAAAGCAGCAAGCTACAGTTATTGTTGAAGAAGGATGTTTTGACTAGAGCTTTCAAGTGGAAGATGCATCTCCAAACCAAGCATTAACGGCTAACCATGAAGAAGCAAAGGTATTTGAAGATAATGTATAGGTTGGACTCACCTTAGATTAGATTATGTTTATATTCTTTTGTAATAGGTTTAATGTTAGTTTACTTTTGTATGTTAATTAATTAGTATAGTTTTGCTGTCCAGCAAACTATGAGCGAACCTATAGTTTCACTCATAGTTAGCTGATAGTTTCACGGTGGTGAAACTATAGTATTTGACAGGCAAAACTATATCTTCAGTAGAATAGTTTCGCTGACAGCAAAACTATCAGCAAAACTATCATTTTATATAGTGTTGATCTTGTTCGGTGTTGGGTATCCTTGCAAAAACCCTAATCGAATATTTCTGTTGCAAGTGCCTATTGTAAGCTAGTTCTTTACTGAAATAAATTGAGCTTTGTTTTCTTCAATTGTATTGGATCATTATTTCTTATATTTGAATATATTATGGTTGTTCTTATTCATCGTTGTGCTTGTTGTTTGTTATTGTTCTCATACTGAACGATTCAACATATCATTTGTAATGAAATTTGATCTATTGGATGAACAAAATGGTATTAGAGCTTTAGTGCTCTTGATTGGTTGAGGTTTTTTGTTGTGTTTTGTTCAATATCAATTTTTCATCAATTCCGGATCAAATTTGAATGTATTTGATATGGAACTTGATTGACTTTTGGTTGTTACTGACTGGCAAAGCTCTAATAATCATTAGATCTCAAATCCATTAAGATTTAGGTGCTTTCAAATTGATTTCGTGTTCCAAAATCTTTTTAGATTCATCTAGCAAAACTAGTGCTCATCCAGCAAAACTGTCATCTTGATAGAGCGAAACTAGAGTGTTTTACACTTTGTAGTTGTTTTGAGCATCTCAGCAAAATTAGAGACCTTGAACGAAAGTTCAACAGTGCTTGTGTTCATCTTCCAAGCAAAATTGTTGTCGAAATTACCTTTGAACGAAAGTTCAAGCTTGCTTCGTGCGAAATTGTCGGCAAAACTAAGTATTTTCAAGCTTTAGGATAGCGAAATTGTTGCCGAAATTTCTAGCAAAACTGCTATCTTCTCTATGATAATAGTTCATTCCTGCGAAACTAGTTCATTCCGGTGAAACTAGTTAATTTCTACAAAATTGTTATTCCTTCTACGAAACTAGCATGTCAAAGATGACTGCTCTCACTCTAGTAGATTTATAAAGTAAAGCTCCCAACCGACCTCTGAGACTCATCAATGGAGACAACTTTGAAGATTGGAAGAGATGCCACAAAGCCTTTTTCTTCTACACTAACCACAACCAACGTGAATCCATCATTTCTAGTCCGCACATACCAGTTGTCACTATTGTCGTGTCTCAAACCAAGGACCAATCCACATTCAACAAAAAGGATCTAAAATTGATTGATAGAGATCAGAAAGCTTTTGAAGCATTAAATATATGTCTTGCACTAGACATCTACAATCGATTTAGTGAACACAAGAGTGCTAAGTCTCTCTTCGATGCTCTTTGTGAGTTCTATGATGGTATTGATGAGTTGCTAAAAGACAAGTGTATTCAAGCTAGAAAAGAGTTTAACTCTTTCGTGGGACACAAGAACGAGAGTCTCACTAATCTTACAAACTGTTTTCTGGCAGTTTCCCACACGTTGAAGAAACTTTCTGACAGTGAGCAAGTTAATAGGTTGTTGGACTCTCTCCCACCTTAGTGGAGTTTACAGGTGAGGATGTTAAAGCAGGAAAGAGGTTTCACTAACTAGAAGCTTATGGACATCATTAATAAGCTTAAATCTTTGACTTAGACATGAATAGAAGGGAATTTAATCAAACCACGAGGCATGCATCTGATTTCACTCAGAATGTTGCATTATTGTCTTAGGTTGCAAGCTTTTCAATGTAGGCATCTCAACAAGGTGGAATGAATACTTGTGGTAGTGTTAGTGCTAGGAGAGATCAAGCCAACTCGAAAGCAAATGCTGAAATGTCAGTTTCATTCGAAACAATGGCTCTCTTTGGTATCTTTGTATAGAGTTATAAGGCTTTGGTGGCTGGGAAGTTGAAAGGTAAAGGAATGACAATAGAGGATATGTATCAGGTGGATCCTAAAGATCTAGAGAGACTAAAGGAATAACGATGTTGATTCTCAGAGCCTGAAGATTCATGGAGCGTACTAGAAGGAAGAATTTTGGAGGCAAAGCTTTAATTCCAAATTAGGATTTGATAAACTAAGGTGCTTTAATTGCATACAGTTGGGACACTTCAAACGAGAATGTCCATTACCGATTGTCATTGATCCTAGTAATTCAGGAGTCCCAAGACTGGGTTAAAGCAGAAATAAAGAAGAAATGAAACAAAAGAAATAGATAGCCTGGATCTCTAATTTTGATTGGAGTGCAAAATTTGAAGAGATGAGAGAAGAAAATTACCAAGTGTTGGTGGCTAAGATTGTGGAAGAGAAATAGAAGGTGTACAGTGAGGATGAATTTGATCCGTTCAAAGAACTTAGAGATGAAGTTGAAGAATCTTTGAAGGTGAAAGAGGCTACTGCAGAGTGTATTAAGAGAGACAAGGTTGCTACTTGAATGACGAATGGTGATAGAAAGTAAGGATGAGAAGATACAAAAGGAAGGAAGTTAGACCACGGAGAAAAGTAATTGGAAAGATAATGTTGCTACCACTATTGAGGAAAACAAGTTGAGTACTCCGATGTGCCAATGTGAGAAAGCTTTAGTAGCAGAAAAGGTGATGATGGGACTTCCTTATGAGGTAATTCTCGACATGTGTTCTTCAGCATGCAAAATTAGGTTATTTGGGGTATACAAAGAAAATCGCATGTTAATTGATAGGGAAAAAGATTTAAAACGAATTAATGAAGAACTTAAAATAAAGAAATCTAAATACTTTGTTAAATTAAGTGAAGCTTTGAAAGAAAATGATTATTTAAAAAGAATAGTTTTCGAAAAAAATGTTGAAATTAACACTTTGATTGAAAGGGTTGCACATGCTGAATTTGAAACAAGTAAACTTTAGTCAAAGCTCGATAAATAGACAATATATGGGATGAAACATGATGACTTATGCAAATCCCAAAGGGGGGCTAGGATTAAAATAGGTTTGGATATGACAATGCTAAAGTTTATCCTCCTCCTAGTACGTACTATTATTCCCTATGCATATTCCCCATCCTTCTAATGATTTGATCACAATAGATGCTAACCGTATGTTTGCATGTTCAGAAGGTGTGAACACTAAGCACGTTCATGACGACAATGGTTATGGACCGACTAGCGGGCTTGGATGCACTAGTCTTAGTACACCTGAATTTCAGCATTTTGTCTTAGATCATAAATCTAGTTAAATTTTGTTTTTGTTCTAAATCAATCGGTAGCAAACAATTTCTCATCTTGTTCAAATGATGTTTCTATTTCCTCTTTAAATAATGTGCATTGTAATGATGATGCTTCATCTAATTGTGTTGATGTTATAAATGATCCACTATGAAAAGTGATAAGAAAATTAAAAGCAATTGCTTCAAAAATTCTGTTCTCACCCTATTCCATCTTTTACCCCAACTAATATTTTTTTATTAGGTGAAAAGGTAACGTCATCATCAGAGGCAAGTACAAGTGGTACATGTACTACGTGTACTTCAGATGAAAACTCATCTTCTTTTGTAAATACTCATTCTTTTTAAAAAATAGACCTATAGACATGTATGAGACTTATAGTGATGTTGATTCTAGATTGTCTAAATGTGATGAGGAAATATACATTGATAAAATACTTACCGTGTTGCATAACAGACCTAGATTAAAATCACATTGTTTTCGGTGTGGTAAAAATGATCATGTAGTTAAGCACTGTCCTGAGCTACATCATAGAAATATTAATAGGAATTCATTTGGGGGTAGATTGACTCATTTGGTTAATAATTTCTTTTGTAAGAAGCCAATCTCTCCAAAACCCAAAGTTCTTCAAACTTGGGTTCCAGTTTCACCTGGTTAATTTGTTCTTTGATATTTTTGCAGGATTCATCCACTAAAGATGTAAATAGTGTATGACATGTTGATAGTGGATGCTCCAAACACATGACGCATTTTCCGGTGACAAGAAAGGAGGGAAAATGATTGGTCAAGGAGAGGTTTCTAATGGATCTCTTACATTGGAGAAAGTCAAGTATGTACCTAAACTTGCCTTCAATCTGTTGAGTGTCTCTCAAATTTTTGATAAAGACATTTCGGTCTTATTGAATTCCAATGGATGTCTCTTTCAGAAATCAAAGATTGATATTCTAGAAGAAATGGTGCTTATGCAAGCTCTGAGAAAGAATAATTATCTTTTGACATGGGTTCCAGAGAGTCAACGTCTACCGTGACTTGTCTTCTTTCCAAAGCTTCCATATCCGAGTTCTTTCCTATGGCATCGCAAATTAGGCCACATTAATTTCAAAAATATAAACAAATTACTTAAAATTAATCTTGTTAGGGGATACCTTTAAAGGACTTTTTAGTGGTTGAGAAATGTATGGTATGTGCCAAGGGAAAACAATATATGAAACCACATAAACCAAAATTTTAAAATAGCATATCTAGTCCCCTCGACTTGTTACATACTGATTTGTTTGGCCCAATCAGTGTTAAATCAATTGCTAACAAATTTTCTGCCTTGTGGTTACAGATGATTTTTCGGGCATTCCTCGGAGAGATTTCTTGCCCATAAAGGAGAGGCTACTGAGGAGCTGTAAAAGTTATTCCATTCTATTGAAATGATAAGCTAGAGGAAAGTTATGGCGATTAGAAGTGACAACGGTACTGAATTCAAGAATCAAATATTTAATTCTTTCTATGCTGGTAAGGAATTCTGAGATAATTCAGTGCTACGAGAACACCTCAATAGAATGTTCTTGCAAAAATAAAGAATCGCACTCTCATTGAAGCCGCTCGTATGATGTTGATTGAGTCCTTTTTACCCATCATCTTTTGGGCAGTGGCAGTAAATTATGCTTGTTATGTTCTTAATAGAGTGTTGATTGTTAAAGACAAAATAAAGACTCCTTATGAACTGTATCATAAGATGAAACCCCTGATTGACTTCTTTTCACCCATTCGAATGTTCGTGCACTTACTGAATACCTAGGCACAAAAGATGAAATTCGGTGTTGTGTCTGATGAATGATACTTTTTCGGATATTCTTCCTCTCAAAAAGCTTATCGGGTGTATAACAAGAGACCCCGTATTGCTTAAGAGTCCTTTTATGTTGATTTGTAAGAATCTACATCCTCAGATGTTCAATCTAAACCAGTGTTGGACCAAAAGAACCAATGAGCCTGATCAGAGAAACCTCTAAGTCCCACAGGACATCACAACAGCTGAAGAAGACCTGATCAGCTGTTGTACAAAGTCTGAAGAATACAACTGCTGAAGTATTTCTGAAGTACTGAAGACAAAGACTGAGACAACAGCTGAAGATCTAAAGTCTGAAGACTTCAACAAGTAATGAAACAAAGACTGAAGATCAACAGCTGAAAGACAAAGTCTGATGTCAAGTACTGAAGACATCAGCTGATGCTAACAGCTGATGACAACAGCTGAAGAGGGCTTCTTCAATTGTTGTGATGGTTTTTCTTCATCAGTAGTTTTCTTTCCTTTCAGTAGTTTGTTTTTTTTCTGTAGTTTTGTTTTCGTTTCAGTACTTGTAAACAACTGAAGAGGTTGTTCTTCAGTTGTTGTAGTATCAGTAGTTTTATGTTTTTCAGTAGTTGTAAATAAGATGTTTAACACTTAGGAACATTTGTTAGAAGATGTCAGTTGTTGACATCTTCAGTAGTTGTTAACATCAGTAGTTATAAAACGGGTACATGTCACTTTCAAGTGACATCAGCCTACGTCACTCTTTCCTTTATAAGGAAGGATGACTCACCTGTAATCGTGCCTTTGAGGCCGACAATCTTAATGCAATATTCCTTTTGTCGGATATTTCTCTCTCTATAACAAAATTCTTTTATCGCTTTATATCGAATGTTCTTGCTTGAATTTGTCTAATTCTGAGCTATTCCGCTGCTATATTTGTTCAATCGATTAAACCAAGAGGCTGAGATCCTAACAAATGGTATCAGAGCATGTTAATCATTGATCGATCTAACAATTGATCATTGAAACTGTTCAATCGCTCTAAGTTTAATCGAATTAGCAAATTCGCAAGGATCTGTTATAGAGATTGAGAGTGTATCGCTTCTGGCCGTTTTATTTGAGGTTCTGTGTGTTCTGAGCTAAATTTATTGTGATTTTACTTGAATCTGTCTGATTTTCACAATGACTACTTCTTCGAATGATCCTTTCAATACTGGATCCTCTACCAAGCCTCCGATCTTGGTGAGGAATGAGTATAACATTTGGCAGAGAAGATGCTCCATCACCTGTCTGTCAATAGCTCAGGTTGTTGGACATCTGTGGTACATGGACCACATAAGCCAATGGTGAATGATCCGGAAACAAACCGTTGGTTCCAAAGAAGAAGGAGCAATACTCCGATGAGGACAAGAAGTTGTTTGAAATTGATGCAAAAGCCCATGGAATTTTGGCTATGGCTATCCTAATGAGATTTACTCTGGGCTTCTGCATTGTGAGTCTGCTCATGACCTCTGGAAAGCCATCAAAGAATAATTTGGTGGTACTGATGAGGTTTTAGCAAACAACAGGGAATCCTCGCCCAAAAATATGAGACTTTCTCTCATAGAAGGGTGAGACTCTGACTCAACAATTGAGCGGTTTTCATGTTTAATCTCTGAATTGAAAATGGTTACATGAATATACCAGGAGTCAGATGAACCATAGATTCCTAAGATCACTGCCTGAGAGATGGAACACATATACCATTGTTCTACGCTTAAATGCTGATGTTGATCGCCTATCTCTCACCCAACTTCATGGGAAACTGCTTACATTCGAGAGAGAGATAGAGCAGAAAAGGAAATTGGTTTCATCTGGCAAGCTTACTGAGGATTTTGTCCAAGGGAACACTGCCCTGATTGGACATCAAGAGTCAGAATATGCGTCATCTGAAAGCCAGTATGATGAGCATATTGATTCTCTACAAACACTTCTGAGCCTGCCTTTGTAAGTGTTGATAGTTATTCTGCTGGTAGTAATAGTGACAATCTATGTTTCATCATGGATGATCTCAAGGGGATTGCTGATGATGACTTAGAAGAGATGGATATTTTGAGCCAAATGGCCTTGATAAATATCAGATCTCAGAAGTTCTACAAAAGAACTGGAAGGAAATCCCAGGACTCTCTGGCAAAACCAAAGTTGGTTTTGACAAGAGTAAGTTGAAGTGCCATAAATGCCACAGGCTTGGACACTTTGCAAGAGAATGTAGATCATCTGGATCTAACTCTCCTGCACCTTTTGTGACTTTCCTGGCAATAGTCAACAAAACAGAGGGCAACAACCTGTCAATTCTGGTTATCATCATCAACCACAATCTCCTGCATATTTTGTTCCACAGGGGCCAATGCCATATCCATACCCCTGCTATTACATGCCACAACCAGGCCAGGTTCAAGCACCCACTGCTCAGCAACCACATGCACTCCCTGAGCCTCAACCATCCCAATCTCATCAACCTAATCAACTTCAACAACACAGCTTCTTCACACCAGGAGTTGTTGACTAGAGCAGTTACCAGATGATGTGTCTGGTAATGAACAACTGTTCTCAGGTGCTGGTCAACATGGTGGTGAGCATCCTTTTGGAAATCTAGCTCTCATGACTTTGGAATCCTCTGATGGATCATCCTCAAGTACCTCTTCAACACAGGTATCACAGGTATCCTCTGAGGCTAAGGCAAATTATGTTCTGAAACTTGCATAGCAGCATTTGCCTCTATTAGAGAAGCAAATGTGGCTTTAATCAATAAAAGTGTAGAGCTAGAACAAATAATTTCCAAAAATAAAGCTGAGTTTGAGTCTGTGCTGAAAGAGAAAACTGATGAGATTATAAATAAAATGCCAAATCTTTGATGATAAGGCTAGGGAGGATGTACTCTTAGAGAAGTACAAAGACCTCAAAGATACTCTTGCTGTCACCCAGGTAGAGTGTGATCGATGGGTACAATCTTGCAAGGGCTTTGAAATGCTTCTTAGTAAGCAAACAGCTTCCAATGTGAAGTTTGGAATTGGTTATAATCACACTGCTCCTCCTACAGATTTTGCTTCAAGAGCAGGAGTAGAATCTGATGGAGAAGTAATGACCAATCAACCTCATCATGTGATTCACTACTTGATAAAGCACCATCAGTAGTTGAAGTCAGTAGTAATCCCTCTGTGAACCTATCAGCTGATATTGATGGTTCAACTGCTGACACTCACATGATCAATGAGTGATCAACCCAAGTGTTATCCCTAGAAGTACTGAAGGTACTGGAGAGCAGGGGATAACATCTGGAGTTCAAATCCCAATGAATGACAGCACTGAAGAGAAGAAAACTGTCAGTAGGAAGGATTTGAAGCCTACTAAGGAAGTTGACAAGAAGGCAAAAAGTGCTTCTAAACTGCTGAAGAGCAAGTCTTCAGTAGTTTCATCTTCTTCAGTTGATGATCAACAGAAGATGAAGAAGAAACCATGTGAAATATGTGGTCTATTCAATCATCTCACAGATGATGTTGGTACAAAAAGGGATCCAAACTCAACAAAAGGAGAAAATTAAAGAAAACTTGGCTAAAATGAAAACTGAGTTTGAGTCCAAGTTTGTACCAGCAGCATCAATCCTGTTACTCCTATGTCCAAAAAGAAATCTAAAAGGGAAGGAGTGCAACAGGCAACAGCTGAGGTTGCTCAAAAGAGAGGTGCAACACAAGAACTCATCATCAAACACCAATACCAATGTGTCTGAAGAGCTGAAAGCTCTTTCCCAGAATCAGACACAGCTGGTAATGATGGTTCAACATCTGTTGAGAAGAGTTAACCACTTGATGGCCCTGTGTTGAAACCCCAGAAAAGGAGATCCAAGCCAAAGGATCCTCTTCTACACCATCTTCTTCACCTCAAGCTATTGTGCCCAATAAACCTGTTAGTTTACCATCTATTGATGAGACCAGGCCAAAACCAAAAAGGTTTGGGTCTCCAAAACTAACTGATTGTTTATTAATGCAGGTCTCTTCAACATGCCAAGTAGCATCTGGTATGTAGACAGTGGGGGATCTGCATATGACTGGGAACAACTAACTTCTTATGACTACTCTCCAGGAAGGAAGGGATTTGTTTCCTTTGGCAATGATGCAAAAGGTTACATCATCGGGAAGGGCTTTGTTTCCAATGGGGAAATAAGGTTTGATGATGTCAACCATGTGGAAAATCTCAAGTATAACCTCTTGAGTGTCAGTCAATTGTGTGACAAAGGCAATGTTCCCTTTTCACAAGCCAGAACTGCAGGATTCTGTCATCCAAAGTTCTGAGTTTGATTGACAAGTATTGGATGCTCACACTCTCCTGAAGGCCAACAGGACAGGAAGAGTGTATGCCTTAGATCTTTCCAAGAAAATAGATCTCAAAGGCCATCCTTGCCTATTTTCCAAGGCCTCTCCTCAAGAATCTAATCTATGGCATAGAAGGCTGGGACATGTTAACTTCAAGAACATGAATCAGCTGATACACCATAGTTTAGTAAGGGGAATGCCTATGAAGGAGTTCAAGTGTGAAAACAACTGCATGCTTGTTTGAAAGGAAAACAGCACAAGGTTTCATTCCACCTATTGAAGAACCAAAGTCCACTGCCTGCTTACAACTTCTTCACATGGATCTCTTTGGTCCTGTGAGAGTGATGAGCATGGCAAAGAAGAAATACTGTCGTAATTGTGGATGATTACTCCAGATTTGTATGGACTTTCTTTCTACATTCAAAGGATGAAGCTGCACAGAAGATCATAAACTTTGTGTTGTATGCTGAGAAGCAGTATTCTCTCTCAGTCAAGTGTATTAGAAGTGACAATGGAACAGAATTCAGGAACAGTACACTTGATGAGTTTTACCTTTCCAAGGGAATAAAAGGCAGTTTAGTATTCCAAGAACTCCTGAACAGAATGGAGTTGTGGAGAGAAAGACAGGACCCTCATTGAAGCTGCAAGGTCTATGTTGGCTGATTCTGGACTGCCATTGACCTTTTGGGCTGAAGCTGTCAACACAGCATGCTATGTGCATAGAGTGCTAATAAATCAGAGGTTGATGAAGACTCCATATGAAGTTCTACATCATTTGGCCCCTCTCATTTCATTCTTTAGAGCATTTGGGTGTCCCTTTTCATTCTCAACACAAAGGATCAGCTCCAGAAATTTGATCCTAAGGTGGATGCAGGGTACTTTGTTGGTTATTCATCAACTTGCAAGGCATACAGAGTCTTCAACTGCAGAACAAGATGGTTGAAGAGACTCTACATGTCAAGTTCAATGAATCTCCAAAGGACAAGATTCCACAAAGCCCTGTGGAGCTCTTTGATTTGGACATACTGCAATATGTTCCTATCAATCCTGTTGTTGCTCCTGTCAACAGTTCACCACCTGGTGTTACTGCTGAAGA
The DNA here is from genome assembly GCA_025506515.1 of Flaveria trinervia. Taxonomy (NCBI): domain Eukaryota; kingdom Viridiplantae; phylum Streptophyta; class Magnoliopsida; order Asterales; family Asteraceae; genus Flaveria; species Flaveria trinervia. The sequence continues at coordinate 29,045,214 of CM046456.1, forward strand.
TGATGATGATAGTAGTAATCACCTCTTCAGGTTTAGTGACCAACTGCCTGTGTCCTCTAACCTGATGCTCCTATAGCTCCAGCAGCACCATCCACAACAAATGCTGATGAGATTTCTGCATCCTCAACTTCATTTGAGTTGCCACCATCTTCATGGTTTCAAGAATCTGCATCAACATCTGCTGCTGCTGAAGGTCCTACAAACACTTGCACAGATTTGATTGTTTACAAGAGCTGAAAAATCACCCAATGTCTCAAATCCTTGGTGATATCAATGCTGGTGTTTCAACCAGAAGCCAGTTGTCCAATTTCTGCTTCTATGCTCTCTTCATCAGTGAGCTATAGCCAAAGAACTATCATGTAGCTTTGAGAGACAATGGATGGGTTGAAGCCATGCAGCTTGAGCTTCTTCAGTTCAAAAAACCGCAAGTGTGGGAGCTTGTTCCTCTACCCCCAGGTAAGTGTGCAATAGGCACTAAATGGGTGTTTAGGAATAAACTGATGAAAATGGGCTAATTGTTAAGAACAAGGCCAGACTGGTTGTGCAGGGGTTTGCACAAGAAGAAGGTATTGATTATGATGAAACCTTTGCCCCTATAGCCAGACTGGAGGCAATTAGATTGTTTTTAGCCTATGCTGCACTCCACAATCTTAAAGTTTTTCAAATGGATGTCAAAAGTGCTTTTCTATATGGTACAATAAAGAGAAGTTTATGTGTGTCAACCACCAGGCTTGAGGATAATAAGCACCCAGAATGGGTATATAAGCTTGATAAAGCTCTTTATGGGTGAAACAAGCACCTAGAGCCTGGTATGAGCCTTATCAAACTTTTTCTACAGAATAATTTCACTAGAGGCTCCATAGATAAAACTTTATTTATTAAGAAGGTGGATCAGCATAAGCTACTTGTTCAAATTATGTTGATGATATTATATTTGCATCCTCTGATCCCCAATTGTGTGGGATTTCCAAAACTTAATGCAACAGAAGTTTGAAATGAGTGCAATGGGAGAATTACAGTTCTTTCTAGGTTTGCAAATCAAACAAAAAGCTGATGGAATTTTCATTCATCAGTCTAAATACAAAAAGATCTTTTGAATAAGTTTGATTTACAAAACTGTAAACCCTGTTCTACTCCCATGTGCAACACCACACAATTGGATGTTGATCAGAAAGGTAAAGGTGTTGATGAAGCCCTTTACAGATGTATGATTGGTCCTTGATGTATTTAACAGCTTCTAGACTAGATATTATGTTTGCTACATGTGTTTGTGCTAGATTTCAGGCTGCACCTAAGGAGTCTCATCTGATTGCAGTCAAGAGGATCTTTAGATATCTGCAAGGTACACAATCTCTAGGCTTATGGTATTCCACTGGACATTCTTGCAAATTAGTTGCTTTCTCTGATAGTGACTATGCAGGGTGTAAGTTGACCAGGAAATCAACTTCTGGTGGATATCAATTCCTAGGCAACTGTTTGATTTCTTGGCAGAGTAAGAAACAAACATCTGTTGCTACATCCACTGCTGAAGCCGAGTACATTGCTGCTGCAAGTTGTACATCCCAAGTACTCTGGCTTCAGAATCAACTTTTGGATTATGGCATTACAGAGACTAAGACTCCATTATTAATGGATAGTGCTTCAGCTCTTTGCATTGTCAAAAATCCAGTCCAGCACTCTAGGACCAAACATATAGAAATTAGACATCATTTTATAAGAGATTGTTTTGAAAAGGGTCTAATTAATCCTATGTTTGTGCCTAGTGCTGATGAGCTTGCAGACATTTTTACTAAGCCTTTGGATAGTTCAACTTTCCACAACCTGGTGTTAAGGCTTGGTATGCTGCAGCTAGAATAAGTGACAACTACTGATGATCTCAGTAATTACTGATGATCATTGGTAACCATGTCACATATAAGTACTGATGAGTTATTTTACCCTCAGTAGTTTATAACTACTGAAGGCTAAATGCTTTAAGTACTGTACTTTATCTGTTCTAAACTACTGATGTAGTTACAACTACTGAAATCAATAGAAACAGATAAGTACTGATGTCCTATGAAACAACTGAAAACAGCAAAAAGGCTGATGAGTAAGTGTTGAGGACAGTATGAAACAGCTGAAAGGCTATGAATTGACGACAACTACTGATGAGTACTCTCTCTTCAGTAGTTCACAAACTGCTATTTCCTCATAAACAACTGAAGCAATACCATGTCTTCAGTAGTTTCACAACTACTGATGACTAACACCAAGTCTTCAGTTGTTTACAACAACTGATGGCACAACCAGGGTTTTCAGTAGTTTCAAAACTACTGATGACTAATACCAAGTCCTCAGTTGTTTCAACATCTGAAGTCCAACTTGTCTTCAGTAGTTTTTAAAACTACTGATGCCTAAATCAGAGACTTCAGTTGTTTCAACGTCTGATTGTAAACACCATGTCTTCAGTTGTTTATAACTGCTGACCACACCAATACCATCAGTCGTTTCAAACCTCTGAAAGTTAATACCACGTCATCAGTTGTTTCAATACTGATGACTAACACCAAAACCTTCAGTCGGTTCACACCCGTACCCATATATATCTGATCCCTCTTTCAGAGTTTTTCATTCTTTCACGACCTAAAATTTCAAAAGCTTGAAATCTTTCACCTTCATTCTGGCTGACCATGCAACTCAAGCCTCGACAAACTGTGTCGCGTACCTCACTAAATCGCCCTTCTGGACCAAATTCGATAATGCTATAGATCTTATGGTCCAATCACCACTGAAAACGGCTTTCCTCCTAAATCCAATCATTTATGCCGATTCGCTACATCAGTTTTGGACGAATGCAACTGTTAATGGAGAATCTATCCATTCGTCCATCAACTCTCATAAGGTGGTCATCTCTACTGCTACCATCCGCCAGATATTACTATTAGATGATGCTGCCTACCCTGTTGATATCCTAAGCGCCGAATTGATCTTTCATTTGGACAACATGGATATCAAGGCGATCTTAGTGCTTCGACCATCCTGAAGAAACATTTTCCAGATGCTGAACGATTGATATTTCATATGGTAAATGTTTGCCTGGCCTCGAAGACTTCTTCTTGGGATCAACTGTCTTCCAGATGGCAACAGGTATGTTCTCTATCCTTGAACAAGAACCACTAAACTTTTCTGAAATAATTTTTCTTGAAATCAAGGATATGGCCACAAAACCACTTTCTAACCGTTGGATACTATATCCTCGGTTTATAATGGCCATATAGAGAATCAGCTTTCTGCTGAGGGACTAGTTGGTCTGGGAGTCCCTGCTTTGGCTGTATTGCCGGAGGTATACTCCCGACACAACACTGACCAAACTCTTAAACAGGCTGCCAAGCTGCGCAAACCCACGCAGCTGGAACCCACAGCCTCCACTTCCACATCCAAAGTCCCCTCCAAACCCACAAAGAAGAAGCCTAAGAAGGCTACTCAGGAGTTGAGTCCCCTGAGGATGCTCCTGCTGCACCAAAGCAGGTTATCTCTACTGGAAATAACCCCCCAGTAGAGACTATGACTCCACCAACCGAAGCCGCTCAGGTTTCCTCTCAAAAGGAACCTGATGCAACCAATCAAAGGGAAGCCACACTGCTGGGATCCTCCTCACTTGAGGGGATTACCATTGAAGAGCACCACTCGTCCCGGGTGCACACTGCTTCCACACCCTCTCCTGATGCAACCGCCCTCAAAGCCCTACAATAATTGTTGCAAAAGTGCTGACGCAGTTGCATTCCTCACCCCACCACCACAGACACCATCACTACTGGGATAACTCAACACCTGAGGGGGAGGATCACAATGCTTCTGTCAACCCACAGCACAGGGGTTATCATGTTCCATCTCCTGGTGTAGACAAGGAGGTGCGACCTTCTGGTGAGGCTGCCACTGCTTCTGACTCAGCAAATGACCAGGATGCAGTTGGTAACATCTCTAAGACCTCACCAGCGGCAACAGCTGATGAAGGACATAGTCCTGAGGCTGGAAGTCCCCAGAACCAAGAACAAGGGGCACATGCTATAATTGATCTACACTCAAGGCATGTTAATCCTGACTCTGTCAGGAGGTCAGGTGATTCAGTATCAACTGATGATGACCTGAGCTTCTTCTATGATGTAGTTGCTCAAAACACCATCCTAGAGGATGAGGTTAGCAGACTCAAAGAGCTGCTGGCCAAGATGTCTCAGGATGCAAGTCCATCTGCCACCACAATACACCCACAGATGGCACCTTCTTCTGAAGGTCCCCTAAACACTGAGCCAATACATACTTCCAAGCCACCAGCCTCTGCTTTTGGCACTGATTCTCAGGAACAGAACCATCCTGATCAATCAGTTGCTAACCTTCAAAATCCCTACCTCTCATCACTCCCATGATCACAGATATAGTGATCAAAGCCATTGATGAGAGGCTTCCTACAATAATACAACCCCTGTGGAGGAGTTGGTGACCCAATCACTTTCTACTGCTCAAACCCTTGCACCCAATGCAACCAAAAGGGGGAGAGTCAGTCAGTTAAAGGAAAAAGGAAGAGGACAGATGGGGAGAAGGAGAAAGAATCAGAGAAGGTAAATGAGAAGGAGTTGGCTGTTATAAGTGCGGAGGAGACTGAGTTTGATCATGAGAAGGAGAAGGAGAGTGAGAAGAGAGCTGAAGTGAATGAAAGTCAAAAAGACTTTCATGTCACATATCAAAAGAGGAAAGGAGAGTCTGAGAAGGAGAAGGAGCTGAATGATATGGTGAAAGAAGCTGATGCCAACCATAACCGTTCAATGATAAAATTGATCAGTTATATAGGCAGGTTTTGACATCCAACAACTAGACTCCGAGATCAGAAGGTTGGAGACAGAGGAGATCACTCAAGATGGGCTAGCTATGATGCCTTAGAAAGAGAAAGGCTGGAGATAATGATTAGATTTATAGCCAAATACTTGGGAAGATCTCTGATAGAAATAAGGGCCTGGACCAGGGACAACATCTTGGCAATAACCACCAAGATTTGTTCGTCTGAAGCATACTCCAAGGGTTTAGTGATTGAGGTATTAAATGAAGCTGGGGTTGGGAACCGAAAAGAACTGACAAAATTTACTAAAGCCTCCCTTACAGCCAAAATGCTAAAACAGTCTGAAAAGCCTCTATCCTCAAAATCACTACCTCCACAACCCACTAAAACAACCCTTTACCCTCTAAACCAACCATCCAACCCACAAAACCAAATCCTTTACCCCCAAAACCCACTGCCAGTGATGTACCTAGACAAAAGAAAAGAAAGTACTGAGGGCTGATGAAGAAAGAGGAGGATGAAGACAGACTGCCACTCTCTGCAGTTATCACTTTGCCTAAGGCTAATCCAATGTCCATCACTCCTGCTTCTCAAATGCATGATGTGATGATAAAGATTGAAGAGGAACAGATGCAAAGACATGATGAGGAAATGCTGAAAAGCATTGACAAAGCATATGCCACATCCTCTTCAATGATTAGCATGAAGAAAGAAGTCTTAAGATTGTACACCCTTGCTAATACCTTTCAATACCAAAGGAAAAAAGGATATGGCCTGATCCTAGGGTGGCACACAGATTGTCAAGAAAGAAATTCCTTCAAAATACAAGGGCCAAGTGAAGAGGGTTGTCGACGAAGACATCACTGTGGTTCTTGTAGTGTCCCCTGGGAAATTGTAGAAGAGTTCAAGAAAGCTTATGAAGCCAAACAACCACCCCAAAAGATGTTGAAGAATAATTCATAAAGAAGGGATTGGTTTACAAAAGACTTGAAAACTTCAAACAAGATGAGCTCAACCTGCTCTTAGAAGGGACTCATCCAGATGAGTTTGCTTAGACAAATAACCACGGTTGAGCTCAAGAATGGAAAACAGGCCAAGTACATCTCTGAAGTGTATGGCCGAGAAGGACTGTTTGATGGTGTGCCCGAGGTGCTGACAATGGATGAGCAGATCATGTTTCTAAGGGCTTACACCAGGGAATCATATAGGCTGATACACGGGAAGTAGATCTCATGGTTGGGGTAACAGCTCAGTGTCCAAGTCCCCAATACAGAGCTCCCAACCATATCATGCAAAACAGATCATCAGAGACTTCTTCCCAGGCCGGTGCTGAAAAAGGGTCACTTCTCATCTGATCAAGAGGATAAAAAGACCAATCTATCTGCCAAAATAAGTGGGACTCGTCAATAACTTATAGGTTTTGGCTGCATTGGTTCAGGGGAGTTTGTTGGACCAAAAGAACCAATGAGCCTGATCAGAGAAACCTCTAAGTCCCACAGGACATCACAACAGCTGAAGAAGACCTGATCAGCTGTTGTACAAAGTCTGAAGAATACAACTGCTGAAGTATTTCTGAAGTACTGAAGACAAAGACTGAGACAACAGCTGAAGATCTAAAGTCTGAAGACTTCAACAGTAATGAAGACAAAGACTGAAGATCAACAGCTGAAAGAAAAGTCTGATGTTCAAGTACTGAAGACAATCAGCTGATGCTAACAGCTGATGACAACAGCTGAAGAGGGCTTCTTCAGTTGTTGTGATGGTTTTTCTTCATCAGTAGTTTTCTTTTCCTTTCAGTAGTTTGTTTACTTTTCTGTAGTTTTGTTTCCGTTTCAGTACTTGTAAACAACTGAAGAGGTTGTTCTTCAGTTGTTGTAGTATCAATAGTTTTATGTTTTTCAGTAGTTGTAAATAAGATGTTTAACACTTAGGAACATTTGTTAGAAGATGTCAGTTGTTGACATCTCAGTAGTTGTTAAACATCAGTATTTAAACGGTTACATGTCACTTTCAAGTGACATCAGCCTACGTCACTCTTTCCTTTATAAGGAAGGATGACTCACCTGTAATCGTGCCTTTGAGGCCGACAATCTTAATGCAATATTCCTTTTGTCGGATATTTCTCTCTCTATAACAAAATTCTTTTATCGCTTTATATCGAATGTTCTTGCTTGAATTTGTCTAATTCTGAGCTATTCCGCTGCTATATTTGTTCAATCGATTAAACCAAGAGGCTGAGATCCTAACAACCAGCATGGTTCTTTGACACCGATATGGTGTTTAATCGTTTTAATTTTCCCGTTTTTGATGATGTGTGTCCATCTCAATGACCAACAACACATTCCTCCAAATTCATTACCTATCGTGTCTCCTATTCATTAAGCCCCTCTAATTCCTCAATATTGATGCTATATCAGTTGACATTGCATCGTCTTCATCATCTTTTCCCTCATCACCTACATCTATTTCATCACAGCCTATCCCATCCTTGTCACCATTGACTCTACCTTACCCTATTCATCTATTTCATCTACCCATCAACAACCTATTAGTCACCGACTTCCTCGGCCCTGTCCTTACCACTGATTTCAAAAACCTAAAAGATCACTTCATGATAATTATTGGATCTATCACTCATGGAGTTCGGATGCGGACTCAATCTATTTGATTAATGTCTGCCTTCTCTTGTTTTTATATCCAATCATATTGTATAATGTTTATGCAGCTCTTTAGGATGCTTGATGGGTTCAATTGATGCAATTAGAGCTGCAACAGTTTAGAGCTCTAGTGTGGACCTTGGTTGATCTCCCATCAAACAATTCCCAAGGAACGAAATGGTGTTCAAAACAAACCGGATGACCATGGTATTATGGTAAGAAATAAGTCTAGATTGGTGGTTTGGGCTTTGCTCAAGAAGAAGGGACATTACACAGATGTTTTTTTTGCTTCGTAGCCTGTCTTGAAGCGATTTGGATCTTTTTGGCTCATGCGGCCCATAAGTAGTTTGAAGTCTATCGAGTGGATGTCAATGCGCATTTCATTATGGAGACATTGACGAAGAGATATATGTGTGTCGACCACCCGGGTTGAGGACCAGACCTTCCCGACAAAGTCTACAAGCTTGATAAGTCTCTTTATGGTCTTCACCAAGCTCCTGGAATCTGGTACGAACTCTAACATAATATCTTTGGCTCCACCAATCCTTGCTCTATCAGGAGTTGAGGAGGTTATGCGCAGTCATTTCAAATGAGCATCATGGGGGGAGATGTGATTTTCCCTTGGGTTTCAGGTTGAACAAAGCCTGAGGGAATTCTCATTCTTAGGAGAAGTATATTAAAGAAATTTTGAAGAAATTCATGATGGAGGATGCTTTTCCTGAACTGACTCCATTTACTACTCAAACATGCCTCACTCCTGGTGAGCACAGAAAACCTGTTGGTCCTCATCTCTAAAGGTCCATGATCGGTTCTCTTATGTATCTTATAGCAAGTCCTTACATAACCTTTGTTGTAGGATACTGTGCTTGATACCAATCTAACCAAAAAGAGTCCCATGAAAAAGATGTGAAACGAATCTTTCACTATCTTGAAGACTCCTCTCGTTTAGAACTTTGGTATCCTTATGTGGAAATTTTGACTTGCATGCTTATTCTGATAGTGATTCTAATAGCTGCAGGTTAAACAAAAAAATCGGTTACTGGAGACTGTCAATACTAAGGAAATTGTCTGGTATCATGGTAGAGCAAGAAACAAACCACTGTCTCTTTGTCTACTAGGGAGCCGAGTACATTGTTGCCTCAAGCTTTTGCTCACAAGTGCTCTCGACACAGTATCAGATGATTGACTATGGGATTAACTTTCTCCATACATCGTTGTTTTGTGACAACGAAGCAGCCATTGGCATCGCAAAGAATCATATTCACCATTCCCGAACCAAGCACATTGAGACATGGATTCATGCAATCCGTGCTCCCAAAAGGTTTTATTAATATTATTCCCATTGATACAAAAAATCAAAAAGCAACTATTTTCACTAAAACATATGTTAAACCTCATTTTTATGAATTGATCACCATGTTACGATTAATATCATTTTAAACCTTTTTTCTTAAAAACTTTTCTCGTACATATTGTTTATATTTATTTTGTTATTTTCATTCTTTCTTTTAGTTTTTCTGCTCGCTCCATAGTCCTTCATCATTTTCTTTAAAAAAAATTAAAAATTCTGATATATATATATATATATATATATATATATATATATATATATTATTATGAAATTTCTCCATCATGCTAAGTCGTAGAAATTTCAAGGAGAATAATAAATGTTTCTCTTGTTTTCTTTTGCAGATTCTTCTAAATAAAACATGATGCTTGGACGATGTCAAAGAGGTCAATAGTTTAGTGTTGGGACATGCTTGATAGGTTCAGCCAGAAAGCAAAGTAGACAGTAATCTCGTAGCTTAACTAACAGAATAAGAAACTTGATGACTCGGATAATCTCCTTGACATTTTTGGCCTTCAAAAAGTTTCAAGTCCTTGTTCAAAAAGGGTTGAGAATGTGACATCTCTGTGTAGATTTATTTTTAGAAGAAACCATCCTTGTTTCTATTCGTCATCATATCTCAAGAGCTATATGCTTACTCATCTTTGAATCTAAGAAGCTCATTGTTGTATTCTTCCTTGTGCTTATCTCATCGGCACAATATGATAATCTTCTCTCTTATACTTATGTATAGACCTGAAGCTCTCATCTGTATCACTCAATTGATCAACTCCGTTGTTATACGTAAGTACAGATCTGGAGCTCTTATCATCTGATGTCTATAAGGACTTTGCTTCTTTAGAAAAAGGATCTTTGTTGTTTCTTAAAGGAATAGTCAAGCAGAGTGTGTCCTCGTTCTATATATCATGAGGACAGGAAAGTCTCTTTGCCAAATGTCTGTGGGGACTGAGTAATTCAAGTGTTCTTTAAATGAATCAAAACATGATAACTATAGCTGTGGTTTATTTGTTGAAAAGAAGAAGGCATGGACTTAAAAGGACAAGTATATCAACAATCTCACAAACTATAAGTCTCAAGAAGATCATTTCAGCTTCTCATTCTTCTGTACTTTCTCTTCTTTGATTATGTTAAAACTATATAAAATCTGGTGAGGTCTTGTGGGGCAAATTCTTTTGAATTCTTTATTTTGCATTTGTATTGTTTTAATTCTTTCTAAATAATTTTATTTTATTTTATTTTTTTATTTTATTTTATTTTATTTAATTTTTTTTAAAAAGAGGTAAATAAAATTTTAATTTTCTAGTGAACTTATAATTTCGTTGATAGTTTCACTAGGAGAAGCTATAGATTCGTCGGCTCTTTCGCACATTGCAATGTCAGTTCTGACCAAAGCTTATACGGACGAAACTATAATTTCGCTACCAACGAAACTAAGTCCTATATAACTCATTTGTGAAATTAACATCTCATTTTCGCTTATTCATGGTTTTTATATTCAAGAGTGTCTCCCATGTCCTAAAACTACATTTTAGTGTTTTTAAGTTTGTGTTTCACGTTTGATGCTCATTTTCTCTTCCGATGTGAGTGTCAAACCCAAGACATTAGTTTAATCTAGATTTAATCATTTCATTTTGGGCTATTTGATTGAGACTCTTTAGTACTTTCATAGTTCTTACTGCAAAAGTATCGATAGTCCAACAGAACTGAAGAAAGTTCAAAGAGTTTTAAGCAAAACTATTCAATCATGCGGTCCGAGCAAACATAACATTTTTGCTGATCATATTTTAGTTTCGCTAGGCCAAATCTATAGTTTCAGCATGCCGAATCTATTGCGCTGTCTTGCCAAAACTACTTCATAATAGTTGCCGATATTACATTTTGGTTGCTGAAACTAATGTTTCGGCTAGGGAAACTATAATTTCTCCTAGCGAATTTAAATTTATTTTTATTCATTCTTATTCCTTTTAATTATTTTTCTGTAATATTTATTTTAATATACCGTTCTAATGTGTTTCATCTGCTTTTCAGATTACATGGGTAATCTAAAGTTTGATGAGCGGAATAACATCACAGTCATTCTGGATGACACTCATTCCAAAGCGTCAGGTTAAGACTGCATCCGTTGGCTTCAGAGATCTACTATCGCATATGTGATCTCTCATTCTACTACCGTATATGATCTACATATTAGAGACTTTTGGCATACCGTCGAGTATGACACCAGAGTCAATACTCAGAGGATTGTGGCAAGAGTGTTGGAAAATGATTTGATTATTACTGCTGAGATCATCTCAAGAGTGCTGAGACTTGAGGAAGATAGTTGATTGGAGGTCATGCTCACACATAAGGAAGTTTTTGAGGCTTATAGGTCCATGGGATATGAGATTCCTCTTTTTGGCATGAGAAAGGAAATCAAAAGTCCTTTCTCTCCAAGGAGTGAGATATATTGCCCACATGTTTATTATGTGCTTAGATCACCGAAAAGGTGGATTAGATGGGTTAAACCTTGACTCGGCTAAAGTCATGGTTATTTGTTGTAGAGGGCAGAAGGCCAACATTGCCGAACTTACCTTTGATTGCATGGCTGAGAACGTGATGGCCCTGCAGAAAGACAAGTGGCTGTTGTATCCAGGATTTCATGAGATTATCATAGATGATCTTATTCCAAGACATGGGGAGATCAAGAGAATGGTATCGATGACACATATATATTTGCGGACTATTGTGCAATTAGGCATGACTTTAGTTGAAAGATTACTCATTTATAGGAGAATATGTACCTTCCAGAAATATAGAATTATATCAAGAGGGTGAGTGAGTCTGAGGAGAAGAGGGCTGAGTAGACGAGGTAGAAATAGGCTGAATCTATGAAGATATTAAAAGGTATGATAAAGAAAAGGATTATGACTTTGAGGAGTAAATTCATGAGATTGCATAGGAGGCTAGAGCTAAGAAGGAGAAGAGGTCCAGGAAAAAAGCCGACGAGGGGGAGTCTGAGAGAAGGACCAAACATAGACACCAATCTTTTACTGATCCCACAAGGAGGGAGGAGAAAGCAGGATTGGATGAGGATATGATTAGGAACCTCAACTAATCTCTAGCTAATGACCTGAGCATGATTAAGACCAAATTGACCAAGTAGGAGATAAGGGAGAAACTAAAAGATGAGATGATTGAGGGGATGAAAAGGATGATGATGGATCAATAAAGATTAATCAAGAGATTGCTTACTGAAGTAAATGAGTTGAAAGTAGCAACCGGCCTGCCCAATCAGCTAATTCAACCTGAGTTAAATGATTTGACTGATACTTCCAACTACCCATTTATGAATTAGGGTACATCTTCTCGGGCAGGAGAGGGCACTTTTGGTGCAGCTAGTGAGGAGGTAGGAGGTTATGGTATGAGGAAGGATACTAAGAAAGAAACTGAGGAAGGAGGGAATATGAACGTGGAGAATATGGAGGAGGTGGTTGATGCAGCATTTGTTGATATTGGAATGAATATAGATGATTTTGGTGGGGAAGAGATGTTCCCAGATCGAACTAAAGGTGCTGAGAAGGTTGTGAAAAAGGGATTGGTGGATGAAGAGGAAGAGGATGAACAATTAGTGTACTATGACTCTGAGTCGAAATACTATGAAATGGACAGAGACCACTCACGTATGTAGTCAAGAAGGGAGATAATGAAAATGATGTGATTGAGATGTTGAAGGATGAATGGCTTATGAAGGAGAAGAGCCTGAGGAATTAACTCCCTTATTTCAAAACATACAGAGGATGACTAAGAAAGAGGATGATAAGAAAATCATTAGTTGAAAATACAACCTCGGCCTCAAGATGTTCATGATCAAGAGGAGACGGGCTGGGATTACTTATCTACATAAGAGGAAGGCATTTAAGACCTTGCCAAAATATGATTTAAGAAGGTTAGCTGTGTTGCCACTACTTGATTCTCGTCTTAGTGAGAGAGCAATGATACTGGAGAAGGAAATTAAGAATGGAATGAATGATAATTTTCAGTCATTCAGGTTTATGAAGGTAGAAAGAAGGAGATCTAAAAAGGATAAGGATTGGGATATAGGTAAAGGAAGGTGAAACCCCAAAGACCATGAACAGGGTTAGACTGTCGAAATCCCCCCCCCCTAACTAGAAGATTTTGAGCATTGCTTCTACGAAAACAATACTAGGGAGGTGATGATCAGGTGAATAATGGGATTGAGTATCGGTTGTTTAATCCAATGGAGTTGTTTAGTTTTTGTGATGAAGACCTGCTGGTACTATGTGAGAACCACATTAAAGTAGGGGTAGGAGAGGAGACTAGGAAGAAGCATGTCTATTTATAACTATTGCTAATAAAGTGAAAGGAGTTAGGGCAAAGGTGAAAGAGTTGGCTCAGAAGGTGAGAGCAGAAGATGAATTGAGGATGGATGTGTAGGATCTTACAAAGAAGTTTTCTGAGGCTAGTGCAAGAGCCAAAGAAGATAATAACGAAATAGCTGACCAAGGAGAATCAGTGACTAAAGATTCTAAGGAAGATGTTGCAGGAACTGCAACAGAATTATCAGAGGCAGCGAGAGAGACTAGAGCTAATCAAATAAATTAAGATTAATGAGGTCAGTGACGTCCAACCTAAGGGGAGTATTGAAGATAATGTATAGGTTGGACACATCTTAGATTAGATCATGTTTATATTCCTTTATAATAGGTTTAATGTTAGTTTACTTTTGTACTTTGATTAATTAGTATAGTTTTTCTACCCAGTGAAACTGTAGTTTCACTCATAGTTAGCTAATAGTTTCACCCTGGCAAAACTGTTAGTGTCTGTCGGGTGAAACTATATCTTCCGCAGAATAGTTTCACTGGCAGTGAAACTGTCAGCGAAACTATTATTTCTATATATAGTGTTGATCTTGTTCATTGTTGGGTATCCTTGCAAAAACCCTAGTCGAATAATTCTGTTGCAGAGCCTATTGTAAGCTTGTTCTATACTGAAATACATTGAGCTTTGTTGTCTTTGATTGTATTGGATCATTATTTCTTATATTTGAGTATATTTTGGTTGTTCTTATTCATCATTGTGTTTGTTCTTTGTTATTGTTTTTGATATGAACGATTCAACCTATCAGTTGTACTGAAATTAGATCTATTGGACAATAGTATTGGAACATATCTGTAGACCTGAATGTATTTCTAAAGTTAATAGATACAGTTCCTACAACATAGAAATAAGATCTAATCTTAAGTCCTTAAATATCTTAAAATCTGATTTGAAAAGAGCTGAAAATGATTATAAACTAAAGATAGTGGACTTTGGGAAAACTATAGCATACAAACTACAGGACTCATATAAAAGATCTCATAACCAAGTTGACTGAATGCCAAGTTAAGCTTGTGATCAGCAAAGCCAGGGCAGAAAAATATGTTCTTGAAGAAGAGACTTTCAAGAACATAATATCCTCATCTTTGCATGCAAAAGTTTGTTATCAATATAAGTAGAGACTGGGATCTTGTAAGATAGCTCCTCCACACACGATCTTATCCATAAGATCTCCTAGGTGTGGAACTTATGAAGATGATCTTCCTCTCATAGACCTCATGACTAAAGAGGATGAAGTAGAGATAGTGAAGAATGCCTTTGAGAAGAATGAAAAAGAAGATTCTAAGAAAGGTCACTATCCTTCTAATGAAAGTTAGAAGGTTAGGATGACCAAGTCCATAAGAAAGAACTTGATCAGGAAGAGCAAAAAGAAGGCAAAGAAGGCTCAAGTGATCAAGACCACCTTCAATTCCAGGAAAAACAAGTTTGTATCTCTAGAGGATTTAAGGTGATGAAGAGTAAAGACACTAACTTGAACTCTAGTACCAGGATTTCTAGTTTATGTCCAACTCATCCCAGCAGGAAGAAGAAGGCTGATCAGTTGTGAACCACTGCTACACAACCTGAACCATCCAACTCCAAAAGGAGTTCTCACCCTAAAGGAACTTCCATAGCATTTGCAAAGATGAAGATGGTGAAGGAAAGTGATCAAGTTCAGCTTTGTTCACAAAATAAAGATTTTAGAAAGAAGAAAATGGATTATGTCATGTGTGGGAGTACCTCTCATCTTGCTAAGGATTGTCCTTACAATCGAAAAGGTACTTTCCATATGACCAAGAAAGAGACTTCTAAGAGTTTCAAGAACATTCATGCTTCGGAAGGCAATAATTTTCTTCTCGGAAGCTCCAAAATGAGATGAATACAAGTGCAAAATTGCCTTCTAAAGAAAATTTGGTCCGGAGGAAAGGACTACTTCCAAAGTACTGAAGTCTGCTGTAGTGTTAGCAAGATCTTTCGAAGGCCCAGTCATCAAAACTTCCAAAATCAGCAAAGCTTTTGAAGTATTGAAGGTTAAGTCTAAGCTTCTAAAGGTGGTGTGGAAGACCAAGAAAAGCCAAGTGAGTGAAAGTTTTCCATCAACATCAGGAAATAATCCTCAAAACATGACTATACGATCTATTAATGTTGCATTGTCTTCAACTTCTTTTGATAAGCCCAAGACCTAAGAGGCTTGGGTTTCCAAATGTAACTGACCATCTCCTTTGTGTCGGAACAGCTCAAGACAAAAAAAAATGTATAGATCATTGATAGTTGTTGTTCCATGCTCATGACAGGCAATAGGTCACTATTCTAGAAATTTGAAAAGACTAATGCAGGACTACTAGCTTTTAGTGGAGATGTTAAAGGTTATATTAAAGGAAGGTAAACTTTGTCAAGTAGCTTGTATACAATCTTCTGAGTGTATCTCAATTTTGTTATCAGAGTCATAACATGCTCTTTACTGAACATGAGTGCATTGTTCTTAAGCCCTTGGTGGTCATTCCATATGATCATATCCTGCTCAGATTCCCAGGAAAGGGAATATGTACAAGATGGACTTACAAGAAACATCTCTTTGAAGAGAAGTTTCATGCTTTCTATCTAAAGCAAATACTGAAGACTCTTTCCTCTAGCATATAAGAATGTGTCATGTAAACTTTAAGAACATGAATAAACTATTAAGAATGATTTGGTAACAGTAATGCCAAAGAAAGATTTCACAAGTGATGACCACTGTGTTGCATGACTCAAAGGGAAACAACACAAGGTATCTCACAAACCAAAAGAAATAAACTCCATCACTGCTCCCCTACATTTATTACATTTGGATCTCTTTGGCCCCACTAGTGTAATGAGTCTAGATAGGAAATCTTATTGTTTGGTGATCACAGATGACTTTACAAGATTCACTTGGTCTCTTTCTTAGAACTAAGGATGAGACCCCTGAGATTCTGAAGAATTTCATCTTAAAGATTAAGAATCAAAGTGATCATAAGGTTAATACCATAAGATGTGATAAAGGAACTTAATTGAATAACCATATCCTTGATACATTTTGTGATGAAAAGGGTATGACAGACAATGTAGTGCTCTCGGGACTCTTTAGTAAAAGAGTGTTGCTGAGAGGAGAAACAAGACACTTATTAAAGTTGCAAGAACTATGTTGTCTGACTCAAAAATTTCTATCACCATCTGGGCAGAGGCGGTCAACACGGCCTGCTATGTGCAAACTAGAGTTTTAATAGTTAAGATACATGGTAAGATTCCTTATGAACTTTGTCAAAAAAGGAAGCCTTTTATTGATTTACTCAGGCTATTTGGATGTCCATGCACCATCTTGAATACCTAAGGTCAAATTACCAATTTTTGTTGGACCAAAAGAACTAATGAGCCGGATCAGAAAAACCTTTAAGTCCCACAGACGTCACAACAACTGCTGAAGTCCATAACAGCTGAAGACAAAGTCTGAAGACACAAGTGCTGAGACAAAGTTTGAAGACAAGTGCTGAAGACAAGTTTGAAGACACAAGTGCTGAAGACAAAGTCTAAGACAAGTGCTAAAGACAAAGTCTGAAGACACAAGTGCTGAAGACAAGTGCTGAAGACAAAGTCTAAAGACACAAGTGCTGAAGAGAAAGTCTGAAGACAAGTGTTGAAGACAAAGTTTGAAGACACAAGTGCTGAAGACAAAGTCTGAAGACACAAGTGCTGAAGACAAAGTCTGAAGACACAAGTGCTGAAGACAAGTCTGAAGACACAAGTGCTGAAGACAAAGTCTGAAGACACAAGTGCTGAAGACAAAGTCTGAAGACACAAGTGCTGAAGACAAAGTCTGAAGACACAAGTGCTGAAGACAAGTCTGAAGACAAGTGCTGAAGACAGGTACTGAAGACCAAATATCAGACGTTGTCACAACAGCTGAAGAGGTCTTCTTCAGTAGTTGTGACGGTTTTCTTTCAGTAGTTTTATATTTTCCTTTTCAGTAGTTTTGTAATCAGTAGTTTAGTTTCAGTAGTTTAGCATCAGTAGTTTTATATTTTGTGCTTAGCACTCTCTGATATGTTCTTAGTAGTTGTGAACATTTCAGTAGTTTGTTAAGTGTTAGTTATTTGTGTATAAATTTGCCAGTTGTCACTATCCCGTGATATCAGCAGTGATTGCACTCTATATAAGGAGTGTCAACCTAATTGTAATGGGTGAATGATTGAGCAGAAACATTTTATATTATTGAAACATTCCTTTTCATAGAAATATATTCTCTCGTTACAACCGTATTTGTTCTTAATGCATACGAATATCAAATTCTTGCTATAATTTGTCTAATTCTTGTTCTTATTCCGCTGCGTTACACTCTAATCCATCAAACTTGAGATCACTGATCCTGCCAAATGGTATCAGAGCAGGTTAATCATTGATCGATCTAATAATTGATCATTGAAACTACTATCCAAGATCCATGTTTGATTGAATTAGCATTTTTGCAAGAAACGGTTATAGAGATTGAATTTTCTGTGTTTTTGGTCATTCATCCTGAGATTTATTCTTCATTTTCATTGAGTCTGTTGTGGTCTGTGTAAAATCTTTTAAAAGCTTGAATTAAATTGTATTTGGACTTAAAATGACTACTCCTTCCAATGATCCTCACAATACTGGTTCCTCAACCAATCCTCCAATGGTGGTTAGGAGTGAGTATAACATATGGCAACGACGAATGCTCCATCACCTGTCTGTTAACAGCTCAGGTTGTTGGACATCAGTGGTACATGGTCCACACAAGCCTGTGGTGAATAACCCGGAAACCAATCAATGGTTCCAAAAAGGAGGGAGCAATACTCAGATGAGGATAAGAAATTGTTTGAGATTGATGCAAAAGCCCATGGATTCTGGCCATGGCACTGCCCATGAAATCTATTCTGGGCTAATGCATTATGAAACTGCCCATGACCTCTGGAATCCTTGAAAGACAATTTTGGAGAACAGATGAGGTCTTGGCAAATATAGGAAATCCTTTGCCCAACAATATGAGACATTCTCTCAAGGAAGGGAGACACTGACTCAACAGTTTTGAGCCGTTCTCTTGTTTGTCTCTGAATTAAAAATGTCAACATGAGTACCCAAATACCAGAATGAATAATAGTTTCCAGTCCTGCCTGAGAGATGGACACTATACTATTGTCCTGCTCCAGTGCAATTTGGACAACTATCTCTCACCCCACCCATGGAATTTGCTCACATTTGAATAGAGATAGAATAAAACAAAACTTATCATCTGGAAACTCACTGATGATTTTGTACCGGAACCACTGCTTGGTAAGTCATGATTCAGAGTATGCATGATCAGAATGCCACTATGATGACATATTGATTTTCACATCAAACATTCTGACAGATCAGTGATCACAAGTTGATGTATCAGAATATAAAGCACAGCGGAATACACAAACGATTAGACAAATTGTAGCAAGCAAACAATATATGTAAGCGTTAAGATCGCATACGGTTATAGGGAGAGAATATGAATTTCTGATTTCTAGGAATGTTTATAGATGAGAATATTTCTAATCAAATCAATCAACATTCCATTCAATTGCTCATATCGCTCAATGATTACAATGGGTTGTCACTCCTTATATAGAGTGCAACAGTCACTGCTGTTATCACGGAAAGTGACAACTGGCAGATCCAATACAGAAATAACTAAATCTTAACAAACTACTGAAATGTTCACAACTACTGAGAACATATCAGCAAGTTAAGTACAAAATATAAAACTACTGAAACTACAACGACTGAAGAACAAGCTCTTCAGTCGTTTTACAAAACTACTGAAACATAAAACATAAAACTACTGATATCACAACTACTGAAGAAGTACTCTTCAGCAGTTGTGACAAACTACTGAGGCTTCAGTACTTGGTCTTCAGACTTTGACCTTCAGGCGTTTCATCAGCTGATGACTTCAGTAGATATCATCAGCTGATGTCTTCAGTCTTTGTCTTCAGACTTTGTACATCAGTTGTTGATCTTCAGTACTTGTGAACTCTTCAGCTGTTGTACTTCAGTACTTTGGTCTTTCAGCTTCAGCACTTGTGTTCTTCAGCTGTTGTACTTCAGCACTTTGGTTCTTCAGCTGTTAAGGTCTTCAGCACTTGATCTTCAGCTGTTGAAGTCTTCAGTACTTGTCAAACTACTGATGAGGCTTTCAGCAGTTGTTGTGATACCGTGTGGGACTTAGAGATTTTCTGATCTTGGCTCATTGGTTCTTTTGGTCCAACAAACTCCCCCTGAACCAATGCAGCCAAAACCTCTAACTTATTTAAACTCCCACTTATTGATGGCAAAAATGTTGGTCTTTTTCCTTCTTGATCAGAGAGAAGATGACCCATGTACGCTCCGGCCTGGAAGAACCTCAAATATTTGTTTGGCAGAGTATGAATGGGAACTCTGTTTTGGGGAACTGGACACAGAGTTGTTATCCCATTCATGAGATTCACTTCCCCATAATGAGTCTGTATGACTCACGGACATAGGCCTCAAGGAGAACAATTTGTTCCTCTTGAGAGAGTTCTTCAGCTCCTCCTTCGAAGAAGAACTCTGGACCATAGTACTCTGATAAGTACTTCATGGTCCTGCCATTTTTCAGCTCCACCGTAGTTACCTCCCTGTATACAAATTCATCCGGATGGTTGCCTTCAAGGAGTAACTGGAGCTCATTCTTTTGGATGTCTTCAAGCTTTTTGTATAACACCCCTTCTTAATCATCTTGTTTTCTAGTAAGGCTTGAGGTGTCTTCTTTGCTTGGTGATTTCTTGAATTCATCAATGATTTCCCAGGGTGAGACTACAACGGCCAACATGATGGTAGATTCTATTGTTTTTCGTACTTGGCCGTTGTATCTGTGTGGGATAGTTCTTTTATGGATTCTAGAACTCACCCTGGGGTCTGGCCATACTCTCACTCTCTCCCTCTGATACTGAAAGGTGTGTCTGAGAGTGTACAGCCTTTGAGCATGCCCTTTCATGGCTTGAATAGATGATGACTGAGGAAATTCCTTGTCAACCATCTTCAACAGTTGCTCATCGTGCTGTTTCTGCTGTTCTTCTTCTTCTATCTTTACTCTGACCATTTCCCTTTGAGAGTCGGGTGTGATCATGGATTGACTCTGGGGCTTTGGTAGCTTCAGAACAGCAGAGAGTGGCAGACTATCATCTTCATCCTCTTCTTCTACTTCTTCTAGCCTCAACACCCTTCTCTCTTCTTCTTGGGTGCATCATCGGCTGTTGGTTTAGAGGGTGAGGGAATTGGTTTTGTGGGTTGTGGTTTTGGTAGTTTTGATGTGGGAATGTTGACAGGCTGTTCTAGCATTTTGGATGTGAGTTTGGCTTTTGACTGTTTGGCTAGTTCAGTCCTGCTCCCAGCACCAGCTTCATTTAAAACTTCAACAATTAAACCTTTTGTATATTCTTCAGACGAACAGATCTTGGTGGTTATTGCCAAGATACTGTCCCTGGACCAAGCTTTGATCTCGATCAATGATCTTCCAAGATGTTTTGCTATAAATCTGATCATGATCTCCAGCCTTTCTCTTTCTGACACATCATAACTTGACCATCTTGATTGGATTTCTTCAATCTCTAGTCTTCTGATCTCAGAATCAAGTTTTTCAGTGTCATGGCCTTGCCTAAACAACTGATCAATGATGTTATCCATTGATCTGCTGTGTTCGGCATCAGCCTCTTTCACCATCAGCTCCAAGGCTTTCTCTTTTTCATCCTTCTTCTTTTTTTTGTATGTGACATGAAAGTCTTTTGAACTTTCAGTCACTTTCTCCATGGTAGCCTCCTCCTTCTCTTTTTCCTTCTCTTTCTCAGTCTCCTCAACCAACTCCTCAGTTTCCACTACTGTCTCTTCTGTTTCTTTCTCCTTCTCTTTCCTCTTTCTTTTACCTTTCACTGCTGAACTCTCCCCCTTTTTGGGTGCATTGGTTGCAGGGAATTGAGTAGCAGAAAGTTGTTTGCTCAGAACATTCTCCACCATGGGTTGTAAGACAGAAGAAAGTCTCTCATCAACAGTTTTGATCACCAATTCAGTTAGCTGTGGGGTGATGAGAGATAGGGGATTTTGAAGGATAGCAGCCAGTTGCTCAGGGGGGTTCTGTCCCTGAGGAATGGTGCCAGAACAGAGGCAGGTGGCTGAGATTTTGTGAGTGGTTGTGTGTTTAGGAGACCTTCAGAGGAAGGTGCCATCTGTTGGGTTGATGTGGTGGCAGATGGTCTTACTCCTTGAGAGAGTTGGTCAAGTAGGTTTTGCAGTCTACTGACTTCCTCCTCTAGGATCGTGTTCTGGGCAAGAACATCATAGAAGAAGCCCAGGTCATCATCAGCATATGCTGAATCACCTGACCTCCTGCTTGTAGCAGGATATACATGCTCTGGGTGTAGACCAGATGTAGCATGTGCCCCTTTGTCTTGGAACTGGGGACTTCCAGCCTCAGGACGTTGTCCTTCATCGGCTGTTGCCTCTGGTGAGGTCTTAGTTATGTTACCACCTCAGTCTGATCATTTGCTGATTCAGAAGAGTTGGCAGCCTCACCAGAAGTTCTTATCTCCATATCACACCAGGAGATAGAACAGTTAAACCCCTGTGCTGTGGGTTCTCAGGTGCACTGTATTCCTCCCCCTCAATTGTAGAGGTATTCCCAGTGTAAGTGGTTTCTGGGGAGGGGGTGAGGAGTGCAATTGAGTCAGCACTTGTGCAACTATTAAAGTTGGGCTGTGAGGGGCGGTTGGTTGGGGTACAGGGGAAGAAGCAGTGTGCACCTGGGGTGGATGGTGCTCTTCAATGGCAATCTCCTCAAGTGAGGAAGATCCCAGATAAGTAGGTGCCCCTTGGTTGCTGCAGGTCCTGTTGAGAGGAAGCCTGAGCGGCTGTGGCTGGAGGAGTCATTGTATCCACTAGGGGGTTTGGACTAGTGGATATATCCTGCGTTTGTTGTGCAGGAGCATCCTCAGGGGACTCAATTCCCTGAGTAGCCATTTTGGGTTTCTTTTTGGTGGGTTTGGTGGGGACATTGGATTTGGAGGTGGTGGCTGTGGGTTCCAGCTGCGTGGGTTTTCGCAGCTTGGCAGCCAGTTTGAGTGTCCGGTCGGAGTTGTGCCGGGAGTATACTTCGGCAAAACAGCCGTAGCAGGGACTCCCACGCCAACAAGTCCCTCAGCATTAAGCTGGTCTATTATAATGGCCATATGAACCGTGGATAGAGTATCCAACGGTTGGCAGTTAATTTTTGAGCCATATCTTTGAGCTCTGAAAATATTAATTCTGAAAAGTTCAGTGGTTGTTGCTCAAGGATAGAATACAATACCTGCTGCCATTTGGTGGACATTTGATCCCAAGACGATGTCTTAGGGGCCAAACATACATTGACCATGTGAAAGATCAGGCGCTCAGCGTCATTAAAATGTTTCTTCATGATGGTTGGTGGCACTGAGATCACCTTGATATCCATGCGAGCAAATGATAGATCTATGTGCCCTTCGGATATCCAGCAGGAGAGGTAGCATCACTCAGTTGAAGAATTTTCGGATTGTTGCAGGAGTAATCACTACTTCTTTGTTGTTGACGACAGACCGGAGGGATTGTGTGTTGCTCTCCTCAGTTGTAACGTAATGTTCATCCAAAATTGGTTCAAGGATTCGGCATGTAAAACAGGGTTCAGAAGGAATGCCTTGTTGTATGGGGACTGAACCATAAGATCGATAGCATATCGAACTTAGTCCAGATCGGCGATTTTGTAGGTAGGCAACACAGTTGTGTCGCGGTTTAATTTGCAAAGACGCCATGGAAATTTGTTGGAGAGGAACGTTAGGTTTGAAGAAGATGAAGTATGGAGAGCTCAGGTTAAGGGTATATATAGGGTACGGGTGAGGAAATGACTGAAGGATGTGGTGTTAGTCATCAGTAGTTTTAAACGACCGTTGACATGGTATTATCCTTTCAGACGTTGAAACAGCTGAAGTCGCGGTGTTAGGCATCAGTAGTTTAGAAAACTACTGAAGACCGTGGTTTTGACTTCAGGTGATTGAAACAACTGAGGACATGGTGTTTGTCATCAGTAGTTATGAAACTACTGAAGACAGTGGTTTTGTCATCAGCTGTTGTAAACAACTGAAGACTTGGTATTAGTCATCAGTAGTTATAAAAACTACTGAAGACGTGGTTTTGCTTCAGTTGTTTAAAATGAAACAGCAGTGGTACAAACGACTGAGGAGAAAGTTCTCGTCAGCTGTTTTCGTCAATTCTTAGCTTTTCAGCTGTTTCAAACTATCCTCAACACATTCATCAGTCTTTATGGCTGATTTCAGTTGTTTCATAGGACATCAGTACTTATCTGTTTTTACTGATTTCAGTAGTTATGACTACATCAGTAGTTGTAACTACTTCAGTAGTTTAGAACAGATGAAGTACTTCAGTACTTGTGAGAACTTTTAGCCTTCAGTAGTTATAAAAACTACTGAGGTTAAAAGAGCTCATCAGTACTTATATGTGACAGGCACTCATGATCATCAATATGAATTACTGAGATCATCAGTAGTTGTCACCTATTCTAGCTGCAGCATACCAAGCCTTAACACCAGGTTTTGGAAAGTTGAACTATCCAAAGGCTTAGTAAAAATGTCTGCAAGCTCATCAGCACTGGGCACAAACTTAGGATCAATCAGACCTTTTTCAAAACAATCTCTTATAAAATGATGTCTGATCTCTATATGTTGGTCCTAGAGTGCTGGACTGGATTTTTGACAATGCAAAGAGCTGAAGCACTATCCATTAACAATGGAGTCTTAGTCTCTGTAATGCCATAATCCAAAAGTTGGTTTTGAAGCCAGAGTACCTGAGATGTACAGCTTGCAGCAGCAATGTACTCTGCTTCCGCAGTGGATGTAGCAACTGAGGTCTGTTTCTTGCTCTGCCAAGAAATCAAGCAGTTGCCTAGGAATTGGCATCCACCAGAAGTTGATTTCCTGGTCAACTTACACCCTGCATAGTCACTGTCAGAAAAAGCAACTAATTTACCAGAATGGTTGGTAGAATACCATAAACCTAGAGATGGAGTGCCTTGCAGATATCTAAAGATCCTCTTGACTGCAATCAGATGAGACTCTTTAGGTGCAGCCTGAAATCTAGCACAAACACATGTAGCAAACATAATATCTGGTCTAGAAGCTGTTAAATACATCAAGGACCCAATCATACATCTGTAAAGTGTTTCATCAACCACTTTACCTTTCTGATCTGAGTCCAGTTGTGTGGTGCTGCTCATGGGAGTAGAACAGGGCTTACAGTTTTGTAAATCAAACTTTTGCAAAAGATCTTTTGTATATTTGGATTTGAATAAAAATTCCATCAGCCTTTTGTTTGATTTGCAACCCCAGAAAGAACTGTAATTCTCCCATGGCACTCATTTCAAACTTCTGTTGCATCAACTTTGTAAAGGCATCACACAACTTTGGATCAGAGGATGCAAAAATAATATCATCTACATAAATTTGAACAAGTAGATTATGCTGCCCAGCTTTCTTAATAAATAAAGTCTTGTCTATGGAGCCTCTAGTGAAATTTTTTCCAGAAGAAAGTTTGATAATGTCTCATACCAGGCTCTGGGAGCTTGTTTTAACCCATAAAGAGCTTTATCAAGCTTATACACCAATTAGGATGTTTGTTGTCCTCAAAGCCTGGAGGTTGACATACATAAACCTCTTCTTTAACTTTTCCATACAAAAATGCACTTTTGACATCCATTTGAAAAACTTTAAGTTTTTGATAAGCAGCATAAGCTAAAAACAATCGAATTGCTTCCAGTCTGGCTACAGGGGCAAAGGTTTCATCATAATCAATACCTTCTTCTTGTGCAAACCCCTGAACAACCAGTCTGGCCTTGTTCTTAACAATAAGCCCATTTTCATCAGTTTTGTTCCTAAACACCCATTTAGTGCCTATTGCACACTTACCTGGAGGTAGAGGAACCAGTTCCCACACTTGCTGTTTCTTGAACTGAAGAAGCTCAAGCTGCATGGCATCAACCCATCCATTGTCCTTTAAAGCAATGTGATAATTCTTTGGCTCTTGCTGACTGATGAAGAGAGCATAGAAGCAGAAATTGACAATTGACTTCTTGTTGATACTCCAGCAGTGATCACCAATGATTTGAGACATGGGGTGATTCTTCAGATCTTGATACACAATGAGATCTGTGCAAGTGTTTGTAGCCGGTTCAGCAGCAACAGATGGTGATGGTGAATCATTTCCTTGAAACCAATCAGTGGATGGTAATTCAAAGGAAGTTGAATTCGAAGAAATCTCATCAGCATTTGTTGTGGATGGTGCTACTGGCGCTACAGGAACATCAGGTCTAGTTGACTCAGGCAGCTGATCACTAAACCTGAAGAGGTGAGTACTGCAATCATCATCATCATCAGCAGTACCACCAGGTGGTGAACTGTTGACAGGAGCAACAGCAGGAGTTTGATAAGGAACATATTGCAGTATGTCCAGATCAAATAACTCCACAGGACTTTGTGGATCTTGTCCTTTGGAGATTCATTAAACTTAACATGTAGAGTTTCTTCAACCATCTTTGTTCTGCAGTTGAAGACTCTGTATGCTTTGCAAGTAGATGAATAACCAACAAAGTATCCTGCATCCACCTTAGGATCAAATTTGTGGAGTTGATCCTTTGTGTTGAGAATAAAACAGGGACACCCAAATGCTTTGAAAAATGAAATCAGTGGAGCCAAATGATGGAGAACTTCATATGGAGTCTTCATCAACCTCTGATTTACTAAAACTCTATTTTGCACATAACAAGCTGTGTTGACAGCTTCGGCCCAAAAGGTCAATGGCAAACCTGAGTCAGCCAGCATGGACCTTGCAGCTTCAATGAGGGTCCTGTTCTTTCTCTCCACTACTCCATTTTGTTCCGGAGTCCTTGGAATGCTGAACTGCCTTTTGATTCCCTTTGAGAGATAGAAGTCATCAAGTGTATGATTTCTGAACTCAGTTCCATTATCACTCCTGATACACTTGACAGGAAGGGAATACTGCTTCTCAATGTACAGCACAAAGTGGATAATCTTCTGAGCAGCCTCATCCTTTGAATGTAGAAAGAAAGTCCATACAAATCTGGAGTAATCATCCACAATTACCAGACAGTATTTCTTCTTTGCCATGCTCATTACTCTCACAGGACCAAATAGATCCATATGCAGTAATTGCAAGCAGGCAGTGGACTTGGACACTTCAATAGGAGGAAATGAGACCTTGTGCTGTTTTCCTTTTAAACAAGCAGTGCAAGTTTCATCACAGTGGAACTCCTTTATTGGTAAGCCTCTGACTAAACTATTGTGGCTAAGCTGATTCATGTTTTTGAGATTAACATGACCAAGCCTCCTGTGCCATAGTTTAGATTCTTGAAAAGAGGCTTTGGAAAATAGGCAAGGATTACCTTTGAGATCTATCTTCTTAGAGAGATCTAAGGCATACACTCTTCCTGTCCTGTTGGCTTTCAGGAGAGTGTGATCATCCAACACCTTGTCAATCAAGGGCAAAACTTTGGATGACAGAATCCTACAGT
The DNA here is from genome assembly GCA_025506515.1 of Flaveria trinervia. Taxonomy (NCBI): domain Eukaryota; kingdom Viridiplantae; phylum Streptophyta; class Magnoliopsida; order Asterales; family Asteraceae; genus Flaveria; species Flaveria trinervia. The sequence goes on from CM046456.1 coordinate 29,072,018, forward strand.
TTTGACTTGTGAAAAGGGCAACATGGCCTTTATCACACATTTGACTGACACTCAAGAGGTTGTACTTGAGATTTTCCACATGATTAACATCATCAAATTTGATTTCTCCATTGGAGACAAAGCCCTTACCGATGATGTAACCCCTAGCATCATTGCCAAAAGACAAATCCCTTCTTTCCTTGAGAGTAGTCATGAAGAAGAGAGATGTTCCCAGTCATGTGCATGGATCCCCCACTGTCTACATACCAGATGCTATTTTGGCATGTTGAAGAACCCTGCAAAATAAACAATCAGTTAGTTTTAGAGACCCAAACCTTTTTGGTTTTGGGCCTGGTCTCATCAATAGATGGTAAACTAGCATGTTTATTTGTAACAACAGCCTGAGAGGAAGAAGATGGTGCAGAAGAGGAGTCCTTTGGCTTAGACCTCCTTTTCTGTGGTTTCAACATAGGAGAATCTAGTTGGTTAACTCTACCCAACAGATGTTGTACCATCATCACCAGCTGTGTCTGATTTTGTGATAAAGCTTTCAGCTCATCAGACACATTGCTAGTGGAGTTAGATAAGGTCCTATGTTGCACCTTCTTCTTTTGAGCACCCTCAGCTGTCACCTGTTTAACACCTTCCTTTTTGAATTGCTTTAAGGACTTAAGGGTTACAGGATTTGATGTTGCTGATACAAATGTGGTCTCAAACTCATTTTTCATTTTTACCATTTTCTCATTAATTTCTTCCTTTTGTTTGAGTTTGGAACCTCTTTTGTACCAACAATCATCTGTAAGATGATTGAACAAACCACATACTTCACATGGTTTCTTCTTCATCTTAGGTTGATCATCAACTAAAGATGGTGAAGACTTGTTCTTCAATGCTTTGGAAGCATTGGTTGCTTTCTTGACAGCATCTTTAGTAGTCTTCAAACTTTTTCTACTGCCAGTTTTCTTCTCTTCAGTACTGACAGCAGTTGAAGTTTGAACTTCAGGAGTTGAATCCTGCTCTCCAGTCCTTTCAGGACCTTCAGGATTGACTCCTGAGTTGATCAACTTATTGATCATGTGAATGTCAGCATTTGGACCATCAACATCAGCTGATAGGTTCAAAGAGGACTTGATACTGACTGCTACTTCTGATTGTGCTGTATCAGAAGGTAGATCACATGACTTGATGGATTGGTTATCACTCTCACCATCAGATTCTACCTCTGCTCTTGGGGTAAAATCTGTAGGTGGAGCAGTGTGATTGTAACCAATTCCAAACTTCACATTTGAAGCAGATTGCTTACTAAGAAGCATTTCAAAACCTTTGCATGATTGTACCCATCTATCACACTCGACCTGGGTAACTGCAAGGGTTTCTTTGAGATCTTTGTACTTCTCTAGAAGTACATCTTCTCTAGCCTTATCATCAATTATTTTGCAATTCAGTTTATAAATCTCATCATTTTTATCTTTGAGCACAAACTCAAACTCAGCTTTGTTTTTGGAAATTACTTGTTCTAGCTCAATGTTCTTATTAATTAAAGCTACATTTGCTTCTCTAATGGAAGCAATGCTGCTATGCATTGTTCAGAACATAATTGGCTTTTGCCTCAGAGGATACCTGTGATACCTGAGGTGTAGAGGCATTGGAAGATGAAGTATCAGCAGACTCCAAAGCCATAAGAGCTAGATTCCCAAAGGACTGTCACCACCATGTTGACCAGCACCTGAGAACAGTTGATCATGACCAGACAAGTCATCTGGTAAACTGCTCCAGTCAACAACTCCTGGGGTGAAGAAGCTGTGTTGTTGAGATGAAGGTTGTTGATGAGATGGGGAAGGCTGAGGTTCTGGTAATGCATGAGGTTGTGGTGTCATAGGAACTTGAACTTGACTTGACTGTGGCATGTAATAACAAGGGTACTGATAAGGCATTTGACCCTGAGGAACAAAATATGCCGGAGATTGTTGTTGAGGATGATGACTAGATGTGACAGGATGTTGCCCTCTGTTTTGTTGACTGTTGCCAGGAAAAGTCACAAAGGGTGCAGTAGAGTTTGATCCAGTTGATCTACACTCTCTGCAAAGTGTCCAAGCCGTTGGCATTTGTGACACCTCAACTTGCTCTTGTCAAAACCAACTTTGGTTTTGCCAGAGAGTCCTGGGAATTTTCTTCCAGTTCTTTTGTAGAACTTCTGAGATCTGATATTTATCAAGGCCATTTGGCTCAAAATATCCATCTCTTCTAAGTCATCATCAGCAATCCCCTTGAGATCATCCATAATGAAACATAAATTGTCATTATTACCACCAGTAAACTGACCATCAACACTTACAAATGCAGAATTAGAAGTGCTCGAAGAGAAATTAATATGCTCATCATACTGGCATTCAGATGCAGCATATTCTGACTCATGACCCACCAAGGCAGTGTTGCCTTGAATAAAGTCTTCAGTGAGCTTTCCAGATGAAGACAGTTTTCTCTTCTGTTCTATCTCTCTCTCAAAAGTGAGCAGTTTCCCATGGAGTTGGGTGAGAGATAGTTTGTCCAAACTTGCACTGGAGCGTAGGACAATAGTATATGTGTCCCATCTCTCAGGCAGTGATCTGAGAAATCTGTTATTCATCTGAATATTGGTGTATTCAAGTTTGACCATTTTTAGTTCAGAGATCAAACAAGAAAACCGCTCATATTGTTGAGTCAGTGTCTCACCCTTTCTATGAGAGAATGTCTCATATTGTTGGGCAAGAATTTCTCTATTATTTGCCAAGACCTCATCTGTTCCTCCAAATTGTTCTTTCAAAGCAATCCAGAGGTCATGGGCAGTTTCATGATGCATTAGCCCAGAATAGATTTCATTGGGCAAAGCCATGGCCAGAATTCCATGGGCTTTTGCATCAATCTCAAGCAACTTTTTATCCTCATCTGAGTATTGCTCCCTCCTCTTCGGAACCATTTGATTGGTTTCCGGGTTATTCACCATAGGCTTGTGTGGACCATGTACCACTGATGTCCAACACCCTGCGCTGTTAACAGACAGGTGATGGAGCATACGTCTTTGCCATATGTTATACTCATTCCTAACCAGCATAGGAGGCTTGGTTGAGGAACCAGTATTGTGAGGATCATTGGAGGGAGTGGTCATTTTCAGTTCAAAAACAGTTTAGTTCAAGTTTTAAAAAGTTTTAGACAAACCACAACAAACTCAATGAGAACCAAGAATAAGATCTCAGGATGAATGAGCAGAAATACAGAAAATTCAATCTCTATAACCGTTTCTTGCAAAAACAAAAGCTAATTCAATCAAACTTGGATCTAGAATAGCAGTTTCAATGATCAATTATTAGATCGATCAATGATTAACCTGCTCTGATACCATTTGACAGGATCAGTGATCACAAGTTTGATGTATCAGAATGTAAAGCAGCGGAATACAAAACGAATTAGACAAATTGTAGCAAGCAAACAATATATGTAAGCGTTAAGATAGCATACGGTTATAGGGAGAGAATATGAATTTCTGATTTCTAGGAATGTTTATAGATGGAGAATATTTCTAATCAAATCAATCAAACATTCCATTCAATTGCTCATATCGCTCTATGATTACAATGGGTTGTCACTCCTTATATAGAGTGCAACAGTCACTGTTGTTATCACGGAAAGTGACAACTGGCAGATCCAATACAGAAATAACTAAATCTTAACAAACTACTGAAATGTTCACAACTACTGAGAACATATCACAAGCAAGTACAAAATATAAAACTACTGAAACTACAACGACTGAAGAACAAGCTCTTCAGTCGTTTTACAAAACTACTGAAACAAAAACATAAAACTACTGATATCACAACTACTGAAGAAGTACTCTTCAGCAGTTGTGACAAACTACTGAGGCTTCAGTACTTGGTCTTCAGACTTTGACCTTCAGGCGTTTCATCAGCTGATGACTTCAGTAGATATCATCAGCTGATGTCTTCAGTCTTTGTCTTCAGACTTTGTACATCAGTTGTTGATCTTCAGTACTTGTGAACTCTTCAGCTGTTGTACTTCAGTACTTTGGTCTTTCAGCTTCAGCACTTGTGTTCTTCAGCTGTTGTACTTCAGCACTTTGGTTCTTCAGCTGTTAAGGTCTTCAGCACTTGATCTTCAGCTGTTGAAGTCTTCAGTACTTGTCAAACTACTGATGAGGCTTTCAGCAGTTGTTGTGATACCGTGTGGGACTTAGAGATTTTCTGATCTTGGCTCATTGGTTCTTTTGGTCCAACAAATTCTAATCATGCCTTTGTGGTGTTGATTGTCATTCTAGTAATAATAGTGACAATCTATCTTTATCATGGATGATTTGAGGGCATTGCTGATGATGATTTAGAAGAGATGGATATTTTGAGCCAAATGCCTTGATCATATCAGATCTCAGAATTCTACAAGAGAACTGGCAGGAAATTTCTGGACTCTCTGACCAAACCAAAGTCGGTTTTGACAAGAGCAAGTTGAAGTGTCACAAATGCCACAGGCTTGGACACTTTGCAAGAGGTGTAGATCAACTAGATCTAATACCTCTGCAACCCTTTTTGACTTTTCCAACAACAATTCACATCCAAAGGCAACATTCTGCTGGTTCTAGTCATTCATCACACCCTCAATCTCCTGATATTTTGTTCCTCAGGGTCAAAAGCCATATCCTTATCCCTGCTATATATATGCCACAGTCAAATCAAGTTCAAGCTCCTATAGTACCACAACCTCATGCACTACTAGAACCTCAACCATCTCCATCTCAATCACAACCTCATCACACTTCTTCCCCTGGAGTCGTTGACTGGAGTAGCTTACCTGATAACTTGTCTGGTCACACTGAGCAATACTATGCTGGTGCTAGTCAATATGGTGGTGAACACCCATTTGGAAATCTTGCTTTCATGGCCCTGGAGTCTACTGAGGGTTCCTGTTCAAATGCATCATCTTCAAAGGTAACTCAGGTATCTTCAAAGGCTAAAGCCAAGTTATGTTCTGAATCATGCATAGCTGCCTTTGTCTCTACTAGAGAGGCAAATATAGCATTAATAAATCAAAACTTGAGTTTGAGAAACCATTTTCAAAGAAAGCTGAGTATGAGTCTGCTCTTAACAGTAAAAAGATAAGATTTATAAGCTTAAATGCCAATTAAATGATGAAAAGGCCAAGCTAGAGGTTATTCGGAAGACCACAGGAGTCTCAAAGAAACTTGCAGTGACCCAAGTTGAGTGTGACCGCTGGGTCTCATCATGCAAGGGATTTGAAATGCTCTTAGCAAGCAAACTGCTTCAAAGTGAAGTTTGGTATTGGTTACAACCATACTGCTCCACAATTGACTTTACTCCTAACTCCATAGTTAAGTCTGAAAGTGAAAGCAATATCCAAACCACATTATCGTGTGAATCATTCTCCTGATAATCTAAGATCAGAGAATGAAACCAATGTTAAGAACTCAGCAATAAATTGACTGCTGGTCTAACTACTGCGACTCATATGAAGCTGAGTACTTCAGATGTTGTTCCTCAATGTACCCCAAGTACTGAAAGAGACCCAACATCTGAAAAGCATTTCAAATCAGTTGAATACAAGACTAACACCTGCTGAGGAATCCATCAAACGGTCTATTAGGACGGATGGAAAACTGTTGAATTACCAGTCTTCAGCTGTTACAATCCTTTAGTACCTAGTACTGATAGGAGGAAAGTACTGAAGATCACACTTCAGTAGTTTCCACTTCAGCAGTAGAGATGTCCAAGATGAAAATAACCATGTGAAATTTGTGCTAAATTCAATCATCTATCTGATGAATGTTGGTACAAAAAGGGTTTAAAACTCCAAAGGGATGACTCATTAACTAGAAAATAAAATGAAAACTGAGTTGAGACCAAGTTTGTGCCATAATCATCTGAACCTGATAACCCAAGGCCTTACCCAAATCCACTAAGAAGGATGCGGTTTATCAGAAGACAGCTGATATTGTTCCTCATGATAAGCATAAGACTAAGTCTGTGAAATCTAAGAAGGAGGAAATGGTAGGTCACAGGAACTCATCAAACAAGCTCTGGAGTGTCAATGAACTGAAAGCTCAAGCTTCAAATCAGACACAGCTTGTTATGATGGTTCAGCATCTGTTGGGAGAGTTAACCAACTTGAAGCCCATGTGATCAAACCACTGAAAAGGAATTCCAGGTCCAAATCCATTTCAGCACCATCTCCATCTTCATCAGTTGTTAATCATGAGAACCAGCTATGATTAAATCTGTTGATAAAGTCAGTCCCAAAACCAAACAGGTTTGGGTCTCCAAGCTAACTAGTTTCTTACGATTGTGCAGGGTTCTTCAGCATGCCAAAGAAGCATCTGGTATGTCGACAGTGGAGGATCCATGCACATGACTGGGAGCAGCTCTCTTCTTCATGATTACTGTCAAGGAAGAAGGGATTTGTCTCATTTGGAAATGATGCTAAAGGTTACATCATTGGAAAGGATTGGTGTCTAATGGAGATATTAGATTTGATGATGTCAACCATGTGGAGAATCTCAAATACAATCTGTTAGTGTCAGTCAGATGTGTGACAAAGGACATGTTGCTCTTTTCACAAGCCAGAACTATAGGATTCTGTCTTCCAAGGTTCTGAGCCTGATTGACAAAGTACTGGATGATAATACTCTCCTAAAGGCTAATAGGATAGGAAGAGTATATGCCTTGGATTTGTCAAAGAAAATTGAGTTAAAAGGCCATCCATGCTTGTTCTCCAAGGCCTTCTCCAAGAATCTAACTGTGGCATAGAAGGCTGGGTCATGTTAATCTCAAAAACATGAATCAGCTGATCCACAAGAGTTTAGTGAGAGGTCTTCCAGTAAAGGAGTTCAATTGTGATGAAATCTGCACTGCATGCTTAAAAGGGAAACAACATAAAGTTTCATTCCCACCCATAGAAGAATCCAAGTCTAATGCCTGCTTACAACTACTGCACATGGATCTTTTTGGTCCTGTTGTTGGACCAAAAGAACCAATGAGCCAAGATCAGAAAACCTCTAAGTCCCACATGATATCACAACAACTGCTGAAGGCTTCATCAGCAGTTCGACAAGTGCTGAAGACTTCAACAGCTGAAGATCAAGTACTGAAGACTAAAGTGCTGAAGCTCAACAGCTGAAGAACACAAGTGCTGAAGCTGAAGACTAAAGTGCTGAAGCTCAACAGCTAAAGAACACAAGTGCTGAAGCTGAAGACTAAAGTGCTGAAGCTCAACAGCTGAAGAACACAAGTGCTGAAGCTGAAGACTAAAGTGCTGAAGTCCAACAACTGAAGAATACAAGTGCTGAAGCTGAAGACCAAAGTACTGAAGTTCAACACCTGCAGAGTCCACAAGTGCTGAAGATCAACAACTGATGTACAAAGTCTGAAGACAAAGACTGAAGACATCAGCTGATGACATCTACTGAAGTCATCAGCTGATGAAACATCTGAAGTTCAAGTCTGAAGACCAAGTGCTGAAGTTTCAGTAGTTTGTCACAACAGCTGAAGAGTACTTCTTCAGTAGTTGTGTTATCAGTAGTTTTATGTTTTTACTTTCAGTAGTTTTGTAAAACGACTGAAGAGCTTGTTCTTCAGTCGTTGTAGTTTCAGTAGTTTCTTATCAGTAGTTTTGTAATAAGTAAACACTTAGCTTCTTGTAAGAAGATGTCAGCTGTTAGACATCTTCAGTAGTTTTAGTGTTTCAGTAGTTTGTTAAATAACGGTTAGATGTCACTATCAAGTGACATCAGCCTACGTCATCTTTCCTTTATATAAGGAAGAATGACCTAAATTGTAATTTTGCGAATGCCATGCCAAAGGGTGTGATTGAATGAAATATTCCTTTTGCAGAAACTTTCTCTCTCTATAACTAATTCTGTTCATTGCTATATCTTCGGTATTCTTGCTCGAATTGTGCTAGTTGGTACTCTATTCCACTGCTGAAATCATTCGAATCGATCAAACTAGATGCTGAGATCCTATCAAATGGTATCAGAGCAGTTAATCATTGATCGATCTAACAATTAATCATTGAAACTGCTCATTTGCTCTAAGTTTGATCGAACTAGCAAATTCGCACGAATCTGTTATAGAGATTGAAGTTCTGTCGCTTTTGGCTATTTTATTTGAGGTTCTTAGTGGTTTTGAGCTAAATTTGTTTTGCTTATCTTGAATTTGTCTGAATTTTCGAAAATGACTACACCTTCTAATGATCCACACAATACTAGTTCCTCAACCAAGCCTCCGATGCTGGTTAGGAATGAGTATAACATTTGGCAACGAAGAATGCTCCATCACCTGTCTGTCAATAGTTCAGGTTGTTGGACATCCGTGGTACATGGATCACATAAGCCAATGGTGAATCATCCGGAAACAAATTAGTTGATTCCGAAGAAGAAGGAACAATACTCTGATGAGGACAAGAAGTTGTTTGAGATTGATGCTAAAGCCCATGGAATTCTGGCCATGGCACTGCCTAATGAAATCTATTCCGGGCTTATGCATCATGAAACTACTCATGACCTTTGGAATGCACTGAAAGAACAATTTTCTGGCCATGGCACTGATGAGATCTTAGCAAACAACAGGGAAATCCTCACCCAACAGTATGAGACTTTTGCTCATAGAAAGGGTGAGACTCTGACTCAGCAGTTTGAGCGGTTTTCATGTTTAATCTCTGAGTTGAAAATGGTTAAACATGAATATACCAAAAGCCAAATGAACCACAGATTCCTCAGATCACTGCCTGAGAGATGGGACACATATACAATTGTCCTACGCTCCAGTGCAAATCTAGATAGTCTATCTCTCACCCAACTTCATGGGAAACTGCTTACATTCAAAAGAGAGATAGAGCAGAAAAGGAAACTAGCTTCATCTGGTAAGCTCACTGAAGACTTTGTACCAGGCAACACTGCCTTGGTTGGTCATGAGTCAGAATATGCTTCATCTGAATGCCAGTATGATGAGCATATTGATTTCTCTTCAAACACTTTTGATTCTGCATTTGTGAGTGTTGATAGTCAGTTTACTGGGTGTAATAATGACAATCTATGCTTCATCATGGATGATCTCAAGGGGATTGCTGATGATGACTTAGAAGAGATGGATATTTTGAGCGAAATGGCCTTGATAAATATCAGATCTCAAAAGTTCTAAAAAGAACTGGAAGAAAGTTCCCAGGACTCTCTGGCAAAACCAAAGTTGGTTTTGACAAGAGTAAGTTGAGGTGTCACAAATGCCAAAGGCTTGGACACTTTGCTAGAGAATGTAGATCATCTGGATCTAATTCTTCTGCACCCTTTGTGACTTTCCCTGGCAATAGTCAACAACATTGAGGGCAACATCTGTCAATTCTGGTCATCATTCTCAACCACAATCTCCTGCATATTTGTTCTCAGGGTCCAATGCCATATCCTTACCCTTGTTATTACATGCCACAAACCAGTCAGGTTCAAGCACCCATTGCGCAACAACCACATGCTCTTCCTGAGCCTCAACCATCTCAATCTCATCAACCTCCTCAACGTCAACAACATAGCTTCTTCACCCCTGGAGTTGTTGACTGGAGCAGTTTACCAGATGACATGTCTGGTCATGAACAACTGTTCACAGGTGCTGGTCAACATGGTGGTGACAGTCCTTTTGGGAATCTGGCACTTATGGCTCTGGAGTCTGCAGATGGATCATCCTCAAATGCCTCTTCATCACAGGTATCACAGGTATCCTCTGAGGCTAAGGCCAAATTATGTTCTGAAACATGCATAGCAGCATTTGCCTCTATTAGAGAAGCAAATGTAGCTTTAATTAATAAGAACATAGAGCTAGAAAAGATCATTTCCAAAAGAAAAGCTGAGTTTGAGTCTATGCTTAAAGAGAAAAATGATAAGATTTATAAACTTAAATGCCAAATCACTAATGATAAGGCTAGGGAAGAGGCACTTTTAGAAAAGTACAAAGACCTCAAAGAAACCCTTGCAGTCACCCAAGTAGAGTGTGATCGATGGGTATGACGGAACTCTTCGAGCTGCTACCATACTGAAGAAGAACTTCCTTGATGCTGAACGATTAATATTTCATATGGTGAATGTTTGCTTAGCCTTGAAGACATCCTCATGGGATCAAATGCCTTCCCGGTGGCAACAGGTATTATATTCAATTCTAGAACACCAACCTTTAAATTTTTCGCAAATTATGTTTCTAGAAATCAAAGATCTGGCACAGAAACCTGTGGGAATAAGGTGGCTATTATATCCCAGGTTTCTGATGGCCATAATTTTAAATGAATTACAAACTGATGGCCTTGTTGGCCTTGGGGTCCCTGCACCAGCTGTTCTAGCTGAGATATACTCCAGGCATAACTCCGACCAATCTCTCAAAGATGCTGCCGTTTGCTCAAACCCAAGCAAAGGGAACCCACAGCTTCAACTTCCAGATCCAAAGTCCCCACCAAGCCAAAATCCAAACCCAAACAAGCTAATCAGGGAGATGAGTCCCCTGATGATGCTCCTGTACCACCCAAACAGGATCAACCTACTGGTTCAAACCCACCAGTAGTGTTAAAGACTTAACCAGCAACAGCCGCACAGGTATCCTCTCAAAAGGATCCTGTTGCAACCACTTTAGGGGAAACCACATTACTGAGACCTCTCTCACTTGAGAAGGTTATCATTGAAGAGCATCCCTCTCCCCGGATGCAATCAGCTTCTATCCCCTCTCCCCATGCAAATGCCCCGCAAAGCCCAACCATTATAATTGCCAATGTGCTGACTCAGCTACATGCCTCTCCTCCTCCCCTACAACCACCAACAAAGGGGAGAACCACAGATATTAAGGAAGAGGATCACCATGCTTCTGACAACCCACAGCACCGGGGTTTAAATGTTCTATCTCCTGGTGTGGATATGGAGATCAGAACATCTAGTGAGGCTGCCACCTCTTCTGAATCAGCATATGATCAGACTGAGGTTGGTAACATAACTAAGACCTCACCAGAGGCAACAGCTGATGAAGGACAAAGTCCTGAGGCTGGAAGTCCCCAGTTCCAAGACAAAGGGGCACATGCTACATCTGGTCTACACCCAGTGCATGTACATCCTGCTACAAGCAGGAGGTCAGGTGATTCAGCATCTGCTGATGATGACCTAGGCTTCTTTTATGATGTTCTTGCCCAGAACACAATCCTAGAGGAGGAAGTCAGTAGGCTGCAAAAACTACTTGACCAACTCTCTCAAGGAGAAAGACCATCTGCCACCACATCAACCCAACAGATGGCACCTTCCTCTGAAGGTCCCTTAAACACACAGCCACTACAAAATTCTCAGCCACCTGCCTCTGTTTCTGGCACCATTTCTCAGGACCAAAACCCCCCTGAGCAAATGGATGCTATCCCTCAAAATCCCCTATCTCTCATCACACCGTAGCTAACCGAATTTGTTATTGAAACTGTTGATGAGAGACTTTCTTCTGTCTTACAACCCCTAGTGGAGGATGTATTGAGCCAACAACTTTCTGCTACTCAATCCCTTGCAACCAATGCACCCAAAAAGGGGGAGAGTTCAGCAGTGAAAGCTAAAAGAAAGAGGATGGAGAAGGAGAGAGAGAGAAAGAGAAGGATAAAGAGGTGGAAAAAGAGAAGGATTGTGTGTATGAGGCTGAAAAAGAGAAGGAGAATATGATTGAGAAGGGAGCTAAAATTGAAAAAGTACATGAAAGTCAAAAAGATTTTCATGTCACATACAAGAAAAAGAAGAGTGCTGAGAAAGAGAAGAACTTGAACGAAATGGTTAAAGAGGCTAATGCTGAACACAGCAGATCAATGGACAATATCATTGATCAGCTGTTTAGGCAAGGTTTCGACACTGAAAAGCTGGATTCTAAAATAAGAAGATTAGAGATCGAAGAGGTCCAACAAAGATGGGCCAGCTATAGCACTATGGATAGAGAGAGACTTGAGATCATGATCAGATTTATCAGCAAATACCTTGGGAGATCATTGATCAAAGTAAAATCATGGACCAGGGACAGTATCTTGGCCATAACCTCTAAGATCTGTTCGTCTAAGGCATATACTAAGGGATTAGTAATAGAAGCTTTGAATAAAGCAGGAGCATGGAGCAGGACTGAGCTAGCCAAACACTCAAAAGCCACACTTACCTCCAAAATGCTAACTCAGCCTGTCAGCATTCCCTCTCCAAAACAACCACAACCCACAAAACCAACTCCCTTACCCTCAAAACCAACAGCCGATGATGCACCTAAGCAGAAGAAGAGAAGGGTGTTGAGGCTTGTGGAAGAAGAAGAAAATGATGATGAAGAAGATAGGCTGCCGATCTCAGCTGTTCTGTAGTTGCCTAAGGCCAAAGATCTCTCTCTTGCAATAACTCCTGAGCAACAAAGAGATGCAATCAAAGTGAAATCAGAAGAAGAAGAACAACACAGATTACATGATGAAGAGTTATTGAGGAGAGTAGATAAAGCATATGCAGCCACTTCCTCCATCATTAATATGAAAAAACAAGCTCAGAGGATTTACACTCTTAGACATACTTTTCAGTATGTGAAAGAAAGAGTAAGAATTTGGCCTGATCCCAGGGTGGCTCATAGAATACAAAAGAAAAATATCCCTCAGAGATACAATGGGCAAGTGAAAAAGATTGTAGATGAAGTGATCTCCTTAGCCCTTGTAGTCTCACACTGGGAAATCCTAGAAGATTTCAAAAAGGCCTACACCTCAAACATGCCCCCCAAAAGATGCTGGAGAACATAATGATCAAAAAGGGGCTGGTGTATAAGAGGCTGAATGAGATCAGAAAGGATGAGTTACCACTGTTGTTAGAAGGTCATCATCCTGATGAATTTGTTTACAGACAGATTACAACAGTGGTACTCAAAAATGGAAAACACGTCAAATTCCTATCTGAGTACTATGGGCCAGAAGGATTCTTTGATGGTGAGGCAGAGGAGCTCACCATGGAGGAACAAATTGTATTTTTGGAGGCCTACACCAGGGAATCCTACAGGCTCATAGTTGGGAAGTGAGTCTCATGGATGAAGGAACAGCTCAGTGTCCAATTCCCCAATACAGAGCTCCCATCCATACATTGCCAACCAAATCATCAGAGACTCATTCCCAGGCCAGTGCTTATATGGGTCATCTTCTCAATTGATCAAGAAGGAAAAAGACCAACCATTCTACCAACAATAAGTGGGAAAATAAATCAATTAGAGGTTTTGGCTGCATTGGTTCAGGGGGAGTTTGTTGGACCAAAAGAACCAATGAGCCAAGATCAGAAAACCTCTAAGTCCCACATGATATCACAACAACTACTGAAGGCTTCATCAGCAGTTCGACAAGTGCTGAAGACTTCAACAGCTGAAGATCAAGTACTGAAGACTAAAGTGCTGAAGCTCAACAGCTGAAGAACACAAGTGCTGAAGCTGAAGACTAAAGTGCTGAAGCTCAACAGCTGAAGAACACAAATGCTGAAGCCGAAGACTAAAGTGCTGAAGCCGAAGACTAAAGTGCTCAAGCTCAACAGTTGAAGAACACAAGTGCTGAATCTGAAGACTAAAGTGCTGAAGTCCAACAGCTGAAGAATACAAGTGTTGAAGCTGAAGACCAAAGTACTGTAGTTCAACAGCTAAAGAGTCCACAAGTGCTGAAGATCAACAACTGATGTACAAAGTCTGAAGACAAAGACTGAAGACATCAGCTGATGACATCTACTAAAGTCATCAGCTGATGAAACGTCTGAAGTTCAAGTCTGAAGACCAAGTGCTGAAGTTTCAGTAGTTTGTCACAACAGCTGAAGAGTACTTCTTCAGTAGTTGTGTTATCAGTAGTTTTATGTTTTTACTTTCAGTAGTTTTATGTTTTTACTTTCAGTAGTTTTGTAAAACGACTGAAGAGCTTGTTCTTCAGTCGTTGTAGTTTCAATAGTTTCTTATCAGTAGTTTTGTAATAAGCAAACACTTAGCTTCTTGTAAGAAGATGTCAGTTGTTAGACATCTTCAGTAGTTTTAGTGTTTTAGTAGTTTGTTAAATAACGGTTAGATGTCACTATCAAGTGACATCAGCTACGTCATCTTTCCTTTATATAAAGAAGAATGACCTAAATTGTAATTTTGCGAATGCCATGCCAAAGTGTGTGATTGAATGAAATATTCCTTTTGCAAAAACTTTCTCTCTCTATAACTAATTCTGTTCATTGCTATATCTTCGGTATTCTTGCTCGAATTGTGCTAGTTGGTACTCTATTCCGCTGCTGAAATCATTCGAATCGATCAAACTAGATGCTGAGATCCTATCACCTGTGAAGGTAATGAGTATGGCTAAGAAGAAATACTGTTTGGTAATTGTGGATGATTACTCTAGAGATGTATGGACTTCTTCTTGCATTCAAAGGATGAGGTTGCTCAGTCTATTATGAACTTTGTGTTACATGTTGAGAAGCAGTATTCCCTACCAGTTAAGTGTGTGAGGAGTGACAATGGTACTGAATTCAGAAACCACACTCTTGATGAGTTTTACTTGTCAAAGGGAATCAAGAGGCAGTATAGCATCCCAAGGACTCTAGAGCAAAATGGAGTAATGGAGAGAAAGAACAGGACCCTCATTGAAGCTGCAAGGTCCATGTTAGCTGATTCTGGTCTGCCACTGACCTTTTGGGCTGAAGCTGTCAATACAGCCTGCTATGTACAGAATAGAGCCTTAGTAAATCAGAGGTTGATGAAAACTCCTTATGACGTTCTTCATCATTTGCCCCTTTGATTTCATTCTTTAGAGCATTTGGGTGTCCCTGTTACATTCTCAACACCAAGGATCAACTCCAAAAGTTTGATTCTAAGGTGGATGCAGGGTATTTTGTTGGGTATTCATCCTCTTGCAAGGCTTACAGAGTATTCAACTGTCGGACAAAGATAGTTGAAGAAACCTTGCATGTGAAGTTCAATGAATCCCTTATGGATACAATTCCACAAAACCCTGTGGAGTTGTTTGATCTGGACATTCTGCAATATGTTCCTTATCAACCGCCTGCTGTTGCAGATCATATGAATCCATCATCTTCTGTAGCTAGTCTTCCATCTGGTGTTACTGATGATGATGATGATATCAGTAATCACCATTTCAAGTTTAGTGATCAACTGCCTGATTCAGCTAGACCTGATGTTCCTGTAGCTTCAGTAGCACAATCCACAACAAATGCTGATGAGATTTCTACAACTTCAACTTCCTTTGAATTACCATCTACTGATTGGTTTTAAGGAAATGCTTCACCATCACCATCTATTGCTACTGAGCCTGCTACAAACACTTGCACAGATCTTATTGTGTACCAAGATCTGAAGAATCACCCTATGTCTCAAATCATTCGTGATATCAATGCTGGCGTTTCAACCAGAAGTCAATTGTCCAATTTATGCTTCTATGCTCTCTTCATCAGTCAGCTAGAGCCAAAGAATTATCATGTTGCACTTAGAGACAATGGCTGGGTTGAAGCAATGCAGCTTGAGCTTCTTCAGTTCAAAAAGCAGCAAGTGTGGGAACTGGTTCCTCTACCCCCAGGTAAGTGTGCAATAAGCACTAAATGGGTGTTTAGGAACAAAACTGATGAAAATGGGCTTATTGTTAAGAACAAGGCCAGACTGGTTGTACAGGGGTCTTCACAAGAGGAAGGCATTGATTATAATGAAACCTTTGCCCCTGTAGCCAGACTGGAAGCAATTCGATTGTTTTTAGCTTATGCTGCTTATCACAACCTTAAAGTTTTTCAAATGGATGTCAAAAGTGCATTTTTGTATGTGAAAATTAAAGAAGAGGTTTATGTATGTCAACCACCAGGTTTTGAGGATAATAAACACCCTGAATAGGTATACAAGCTTGATAAGGCTCTTTATGGGTTGAAACAAGCTCCTAGAGCCTGGTATGAGACATTATCTAACTTTCTTCTGGAAAATAATTTCACTAGAGGCTCCATAGATAAGACTTTATTCATTAAGAAAGCTAGGCAGCATAATCTACTTGTTCAAATTTATGTAGATGATATTATTTTTGCATCCTCTGATCCACAGTTGTGTGATGCCTTTACAAAGTTGATGCAACAGATGTTTGAAATGAGTGCCATGGGAGAATTACAGTTCTTTCTGGGTTTGCAAATCAAACAAAAGGCTGATGGAATTTTCATTCATCAGTCCAAATACACAAAAGATCTTTTGGAAAAGTTTGATTTACAAAACTGTAAGCCCTGTTCTACTCCCATGTGCAACACCACACAACTGGATACAGATCAGAAAGGTAAAGTGGTTGATAAAACACTTTACAGATGTATGATTGGGTCCTTGATGTACTTAACAGCTTCTAGACCAGATATTATGTTTGCTACATGTGTTTGTGCTAGATTTCAGGCTGCACCTAAGGAGTCTCATTTGATTGCAGTCAAGAGGATCTTTAGATATCTGCAAGGCACTCCATCTCTAGGTTTATGGTATTCTACTAGACATTCTGGTAAATTAGTTGCTTTTTCTGACAGTGACTATGCAGGGTGTAAGTTGACAAGAAAGTCCACTTCTGGAGGATGCCAATTCTTAGGCAACTGCTTGATTTATTGGCAGAGTAAGAAGCAGACCTCAGTTGCTACATCAACTGCTGAAGCAGAGTACATTGCTGCTGCAAGCTGTACATCTCAGGTACTCTGGCTTCAAAACCAATTATTGGATTATGGCATAACAGAGACTAAGACCCCATTGTTAATGGACAGCTCTTCAGCTCTTTGTATTGTCAAGAATCCTGTCCAGCACTCTAGGACTAAACATATTGAAATCAGACACCATTTTATTAGAGATTGTTTTGAAAAAGGTCTGATTGATCCAAAATTTGTTCCTAGTGCTGATGAGCTTGCAGACATTTTCACTAAGCCCTGGATAGCACAACTTTCCAAAACCTAGTGCTAAGGCTTGGTATGCTGCAGCTAGAATAAGTGACAACTACTGATGATCTCAGTTCACAAGTACTGATGATCATTAGTTTATTATTGTCATATATAAGTACTGAAGTTATCCTCCCTTCTGAAGTTTTTAAAACTACTGAAGCTTAAGTAACTTCTCAGTACTCAAGTACTTTATTTGTTAAAACAGCTGATGTAGTTACAACAGCTGATGTAGTCACAACAGCTGATGTAGCTACAACTACTGATGTCAGAAATGCAGATAAGTACTAATGACCAATGAAACGTCTGAAACTCAGATCTAAGTCTGATGAGTAAGTGTGGAGGTCAGACTGAAACAGCTGAAAAGCTATGAATTGACAAAAACAGCTGATGAGAAATTTCTCTTCAGTCGTTTATACAACTACTGTTTCATTAAAACAACTGAAGCCAAAACTATGTCTTCAGTAGTTTACAACTACTGAAGACTAACACCAAGTCTTCAGCTGTTTCAACGTCTGATGGTCAAAACCAAGTCTTCAGTTGTTTTACAACAACTGATGACAACACCACCACTGTCAGTTGTTTTAAACCTCTGAAGGTTAAAACCATGTCATCAGTAGTTTCAAACAGCTGATGACCACACCAAAACCTTCAGTAGTTTTCTTTCAGCCTTTTCCTATCCCACCCTATAAATACCTGTCTTCTCCTTCAAACGTTTCATTAGCCGTTATTTTCTGACCTTCTCTCTCTCAAACATGGCGACCATGAGTCTAAAACCACGACATAACTGCGTTGCATACCTTACCAAGTCGGCTTTCTGGAACCAATTTGATAATGCCATTGACCTAATGGTGGATTCCCCATATCGCACAGCCTTTCTCTGAATCCGACCATCTACCCTGAATCTCTCAGTCAATTCTGGTCAAATGTTTTTGTTCATACTGATGAGTATACTGGCCAAATCTCTGTTCGGTCCCTCGTCAACCAGAAACCAATGGTTGTTACAGCCGACATCATTCGTCAGGCATTACACTTACATGCCTCCACCACTGTGACTGAATACCCAAAGGGCACACTGGATATGTCCTTTATCGATAATGGGTATGAAGGTGATCTTCGGGCTACAACTATTCTGAAGAAACATTTCCATGATGCTGAAAAACTTATCTTTCACATGGTAAATGTATGCTTAGCTTCAAAGACATCCTCTTGGGATCAAATGTCATCCCAATGGAAACAGGTATTGTATTCTATTCTAGAACATCAACCACTAAATTTCTCTAAAATCGTGTTTCTAGAAATAAAGAACTTGGCTCAGAAACATGCGGCAAACCGCTGGCTATTATATCCCAGGTTTCTGATGGCCATTATTTTAAATGAATTAAAATCTGATGGCCTTGTTGGCCTTGGAGTCCCTGCACCAGCTGTTCTGGCTGAGGTATACTCTAGGCACAACTCAGACCTCACTCTCAAAGAAGCTGCCCGAATGCTAAAACCCAAGCAGAGGGAACCCACAGCTTCCACTACCAGATCCAGAGTCCCCACCAAACAAAAACCAAACGCCCCAAAACAGCTATTCAGGGAGATGAGTCCCCTGAAGATGCTCCTGTACCACCAAGGTAGGATATACTTGCTGGTTTAAACCCCCCAGCAGTATCAGAGACTCTACCAGCCAACACCGCACATGCATCCTCTCAAAAGGATCCTGATGCAACCTTATCAGGGGCAACCACATCGCTGAGACCTCTCTCACTTGAGGAGGTTATCATTGAAGAGCATTCCTCTCCCCGGATGCAATCAGCTTCTATCCCCTCTCCCCATGCAAATGCCCCCCAAAGTCCAACCACTATAATCGCAAACGTGCTGACTCAGCTGCATGCCTCTCCTCCTCCCCAACAAACACCAACAAAGGGGAGAACCACAACAATTGAGGAAGAGGATCAACATGCTTCTGACAACCCACAGGGTTTAACTGTTCTATCTCCTGGTGTGGATATGCAGATACGAACATCTGGTGAGGCTGCCACCTCTTCTGAATCAGCACATGATTAGACTGAGGCTGGTAACATAGCTAAGACCTCACCAGAGGCAACAACTGATGAAGGACATTGTCCTGAGGCTGGAAGTCCCCAGTTCCAAGAAAAAGGGGCACATGCTAAAACTGGTCTACACCCGTTGCATGTACATCCTGCTACAAGCAGGAGGTCAGGTGATTCAACATCTGCTGATGATGACCTAGGCTTTTTCTATGACGTTCTAGCCCACAACACCATCCTGGAGTCTGAGGTAAGTAGACTACAAGAACTGCTTGCCAAGAAGTCTCAGGATGTAAGTCCATCTGCCCCCACTAACCCACAGATGGCACCTTCATTCAAAGGTTCCCCAAACACTTCACCCTCTCACTTCACTGAGCCTCCAGCCTCTGCCTTTGGCACTATCTCTCAGGGACAGAACCCCCCTGAGCAGATGGTTGCTGCATTCCAACAATCCTCACCTCTCATCACTCCTATCATCAATGACATTGTTCATAAAGCCATTGATGAGAGGATCTCCTCAAGTCTACAACCACTCATTGATGATGTTGTGCACAAGAAACTTTCTGCGATACAAACCCCTGCAACCAATGCATCTAAAAAGGGGGAGAGTACAGCAGTGAAAGAAAAGAAAAGAAAAAGAACTGAGGATGAGAAGGCACAAGAGAAAACCAAGGAGTTGGAGAAGGAAAAGGAACAACAACTGATCACTTACAAAAGAAAGAAAAGTGCTGGTGATCAAAAGAATGCTGAAGAAAAATCCTTGGAAGAGCTGATAAAAGATGCAGATGAAGCACACAGCCGATCCATGGACAAAATCATTGAGCAACTCTTCAAGCAAGACTTTGATACAACAAAACTAGACAGTGAGATCAGGAGGTTGGAAGTAAGTGAAATCCAAAACAGATGGGCTGGGTACAGTGTGCTGGAGAAAGAGAGATTGGAGATCATGATTCGATTCATAGCCAAATACTTAGGAAGATCACTAATGGAGATTCGTTCATGGACCAGAGACAGCATTCTGGCTATAGCCACCAGAATCTGTTTGTCTGAGCAATTTCATAAGGGGATAATTATTGAAGCACTTGATGAGGCTGGAGCTGGGAAAAGGCTTGAAATGGCAAAACTCACAAAAGCCAAACTTACAACCAAAATGCTTGAACAACCTTCTCAATCACCCACTCAAAAACAGACTACCCCTCAAATCTCCAAACCAATCTCAAAACTCAAATCCAAACATCCTCAACCCTCAAAACCAATTCCTTTACCACAAAAACCAACCCAACCATCATCCAGTGATGCACCTAGAAGGAGGAGAAGGGTGCTGAGGATAGAAGAAGATGGTGAAGATGATAGTCTGCCACTCTCTGCTGTTCTAAGGGTACCAGAACCCAGGAGTCAACTCATGATCACACCTGACTCACAAAGGAAAATGGTTAAAGTCAAAATTGAAGATGAAGAACAGCAGAAGCAACACGATGAGCAACTACTGAAGATGGTTGACAAGGAATTTCCCCAGTCATCATCTATACAAGCCATGAAAGGGCATGCTTAGAGGCTGTACACTCTCAGACACACATTTCAGTACCAAAAAGAGAGAGTGAGAGTATGGCCAGACCCCAAGGTCAGCTCTAGAATACACAAAAGATCCATTCCACATAGATACAATGGCCAGGTTAGAAAAACAATAGACTCTACAATCATGTTGGCCATTGTAGTCTCACCTTGGGAAATACTCGATGAATTCAAGAAGGCTCATCAATCAAAAATGACCGTCAAGCCTTACTGGAAAACAATATGATCAAAAGGGGTTATTATATATGAAGCTTGAAGACATTAAGAAGAATGAGCTCCAGTTACTCCTTGAGGGCACCCATCCTGATGAATTTGTCTATAGGGAGATAACTACTATGGAGTTGAAAAATGGCAAGACTGTAAAGTACCTATCTGAGTACTACGGTCCAGAGTTCTTCTTTGAAGGAGGAGTAGAAGAACTCTCTAAGGAGGAACAGGTTGTTCTCCTTGAGGCCTATGTTCGTGAGTCTTACAGACTCGTAAATGGGAAGTAGGTTTCATGGTTGGGATCACAACTCTATGTCCAGATTCCCCAAAACAGAGTTCCCCTCCATGCTTAGCCAAACACATGATTAGAAACCTCTTCCTGGCCTGTGCTGATCCGATTCTCTGAAGCTGATCAAGAGAAGTCTTTGCCAACAATAAGTGGGACCTCAATAAAGTTAAAGGTTTTGGCTGCATTGGTTCAGGGGGAGTTTGTTGGACCAAAAGAACCAATGAGCCGGATCAGAAAAACCTTTAAGTCCCACAGACGTCACAACAACTGCTGAAGTCCACAACAGCTGAAGACAAAGTCTGAAGACACAAGTGCTGAAGACAAAGTCTGAAGACAAGTGCTGAAGACAAAGTCTGAAGACACAGTGCTGAAGACAAAGTCTGAAGACAAGTGCTGAAGACAAAGTCTGAAGACACAAGTGTTGAAGACAAAGTCTGAAGACAAGTGCTGAAGACAAAGTCTGAAGACACAAGTGCTGAAGACAAAGTCTGAAGACAAGTGCTGAAGACAAAGTCTGAAGACACAAGTGCTGAAGACAAAGTCTGAAGACACAAGTGCTGAAGACAAAGTCTGAAGACACAAGTGCTGAAGACAAAGTCTGAAGACACAAGTGCTGAAGACAAAGTCTGAAGACAAGTGCTGAAGACAAGTCTGAAGACACAAGTGCTGAAGACAAAGTCTGAAGACACAAGTGCTGAAGACAAAGTCTGAAGACACAAGTGCTGAAGACAAAGTCTGAAGACACAAGTGCTGAAGACAAAGTCTAAAGACACAAGTGCTGAAGACAAAGTCTGAAGACAAGTGCTGAAGACTGGTACTGAAGACCAAGTATCAGACGTTGTCACAACAGCTAAAGAGGTCTTCTTAGTAGTTGTGACGGTTTTCTTTCAATAGTTTTATATTTTCCCTTTTCAGTAGTTTTGTAATCAGTAGTTTAGTTTCAGTAGTTTAGCATCAGTAGTTTTATATTTTGTGCTTAGCACTCTCTGATATGTTCTCAGTAGTTGTGAACATTTTAGTAGTTTGTTAAGTGTTAGTTATTTTTGTATTAAATCTGCCAGTTGTCACTATCCCGTGATATCAGCAGTGATTGCACTCTATATAAGGAGTGTCAACCTAATTGTAATGGGTGAATAATTGAGCAGAAACATTTGCTATTATTAAAACATTCCTTTTCACAGAAATATATTCTCTCGTTACAACCGTATTTGTTTTTAATGCATACGGATATCAAATTCTTGCTATAATTTGTCTAATTCTTGTTCTTATTCCGCTGCGTTACACTCTAATCCATCAAACTTGAGATCACTGATCCTGTCAAGTTTCTTGAGAAATCAAATGATGGGCATTTCATTGGGTACTCTTCTCATGCCAAGGCTTATAGAGTATACAATCTCATAACTAGAGTAGTTAAGGAGTTAGCCAATGTGAACTTCAATGAACACACTCATAGTATAAATGGTTCTGGTCCTAATTGGTTATTTGATCTTGATTTAGTTACTATTGTTTTAACAAATATTGTGACGATGTTTTAGGGTCCATAGATATACTGCCTACAAATGATTCTGATCCAAGATTTGAGCTGAGAAGACCTTCAACATACACAATATTAGCTCCAATTGTAACTAACACTGCAAATGGAGAACCTATCAGCATAACAATGTCAAATTCCGCGGATACATCTCAAGGTGCCTTCCAGGTTAGAGGCACAAAACTCAGATATAGGAGCTTCAAATGTAGGAGAAAATGGTGATGGTGATTGTGATCAAGAATTTCTAGATGTTAATAATCATCCCATTAAAGACAACATCAATTATGTCACACACTCACTGGATCAAGTTTCACTTGATAAGTGTGCTCATGTGGTGGGAGAAACATTAATGCCAGATATAATTATTTCTGATTTAGATCTCTCTAAATAACTGGCTGTGATTCCTCAGCTAAGGAATCACAAATCTCATCCTACCAGAAACATCATTGGAGATATTGATTCAGGGGTAAAGACAAGAGGACAGACCCATAACGCAAATATCTATCTTCACTCTTGTTTCTTATCCCATATAGAGGCTAAGAAGATTGGTGAGGCTTTGAAGGATGGAAGTTTGGTTGAAGTATACAGGAGGAGCTGCTTCAATTCAAAAGGCAAAAGGTTTGAAACCTATATCATCTTCCTCAAGGGAACACTACTATAGGAACCAAATGGGTTTTTAGGAATAAGAAGGATGATAGAGGACTTGCCATCAAAAACAAGGCAAGACTAGTGGTTCAAGGATACACACAAGAAGAAGGAATTGACTACACATAATCTTTTCTCCTGTTGCAAGACTAGAAGCTGTTAGGATATTCTTAGCTTTTGCTGCATCCAAGAACTTCAAGGTTTACCAATTTGATGTCAAGTGTGCTTTGCTTTATGGAGTGATTGATAAGGAGGTGTATGTCAAACAACTACTAGGGTTTGTAGATCCTGGTCATCCTAATGATCATCCTAATTATGTTAGCAGGCTTGATAAAGCTCTTTTTGTGCTACACCAAGCACCAAGGGAGTGGTATGAGGCTCTATCTCAGTATCTCTATCAACATGGTTATAGAAGATGTACTATAGATAAAACTCTCTTTATCAAAGGAATAGGGAATGGCTTAGTGCTAGTTCAAGTATATGTAGACGACATCATATTTGAGTCAACTAATCTGAAGCTCTTCAAATACTTTGAGAAACTAATGAAGGATAGATTTGAAATGAGTGCCACAGGGGAACTCAATTTCTTTCAACGATTCCAAGTGAAGCAAGTTGAAGATGGCATCCTCATAAGTTAGTCAAAGTATGTTCAGGACATACTTAAAAGATTTAACATGACTAACAGTAAGGTTGCTAAGACGCCCATAGCAAGAAACCACTCCTTTGGTCCTGATCCTAAAGGGGAGTGTGTAGATGAACATCTTTATACAACTATGATTGGGTTTCTTATTTACCTCGTAGCTAGCAGGCCTGATATCATGTTTGCTATATGTATTTGTGCAAGATATCAAGCCAACCCCAAGATGTCAAACCTAATTAGTGTCAAGAGAATTTTAAGATACCTCAAACGTACCTCAATATTGGCCTTTGGTATCCAAAGAATTCTGACTTCAATCTGTATGCATATACAGATAGTGACTATGATGGTTGTAACATGACTGCAATGTCTACATCAGGGGGATGCCAGTTCTTTGGTGGAAGGGTTGTCTCATGGCAATACAAGAAACAATCCTGTATATCTGCATCAACTGTTAAAGTTGAATACATTGTTGCTGTAAGTTGCTGTGCTCAAGTGCTTTGGATTCAGAATTAGATGCTAGACTATGGATTCAATTTCAAAGAGACTTCTATCCATATAGATAACAATAGTGTTATTTCTATCACAGAAAATCATGTGCAACATTCAAGGGCAAAACACATCAATATCAGGTATCAGTTGATTAGAGATAACTTTGAGAAGGGATTAATCAAACTAGTCAAAGTTAACACAATGAACAATACGCTGATTTGTTTACCAATGTTTTGATGAACAGATATTAAATATCTTGTTTAAGCTATTAGGATGATTAACTTTCAGTAATTTTCTTAAAACTTAATCATATATTTTTAAAATTTGTGTGTCCTAAGTTGTCTATTTTATCACTTACATAAGCCCTTGTTTTACTCTGAAAGGAAAAATCTTTTTAGATGACATTCCATAGATTTTTTAAAATATTAATCCTTTATCTTTCAGAAGATTTTTACTAACCTTTGGAAGAAATTTAAGTCTTCAAAATAAACAACTACTTAAGAATATATACCTTCACACGAAGATTAACCTTTTCTTAAATATTTGTATGTTTTTAAAGAACAACTTTCTTCTGAAAGCAATTAAATCTCGAAAGTTTTTACCAAAACTTTCAAGTGTTAATCTCTTACGAAGCAAAATTTTCTAAAGTCTTTGGAATATCTTCCGAAGCTATTTTGGCTTCGGAAGCTTTTCATCAAAACTTATGAAAAGAAATTACCTTCGGAGGATTTTAGAATTCCTAGAAAACTAACATTTGGGCAAAAGAAAATTATTTTTTCAGAGGTAAGACCGATATTTGAATTTTAAAGTTTATTATTTTTTATCTTTGTCTGAGATCCATTTCATGTATATACCTAATGGTTCCCCCTTCTTTCATTATTTTCTTCCTTCGTTCCTTTGCAAAACTTAAATTCACCCGGAGGCCGCCTTTGTTATTCATTCCCTTCACACTTAAGCTTTCTCAAATGGCCACTACAAATGGTGAATTACGTAAATGTTGAAACTTGAAGAAGGATTAAAAGCCTATGAATGAACATTTTTGTGTTTGTATGTATCCGGTTGGTATTTTAACATCCGGTTTTGATTTTCTATATGTGCTACAATAGTTTTAATCATCTTGCTACTAAACCTAATTTTTTTATTTTGTTTTTGGATATTATGATTAGCTAAATTTGTTATGCTACCCAGGTTATGGACGAAAAGTAACTAAATTGGTCATTTCGGATCTAGCTATATAATGGATGGATAATTAAGGGAATCTAGTTTGATTATAGTCTTCTGAATGTATATGCATGCTAATTACAATTTTCATACTGCTTGTTTATAAATCTTATGAATTTTAGTTTTATAACTTTGTGTCTAGCAATTAAGGTTACAATCTAGGTTTGAACTTTGGTTTGAACAATTGTGATAGTTGATCTAGTACGAGTTACCTATGAGGTAGACTTTATTTGTGTTCTTAAGTTGTGTTCTATCAATTTTGAAATCACAAGGAGATAGGTTATTGATTTCATTTAGTTGCTAGATTGGTAAGGTTGGAATTACATGGGAGTGTGTTTTTGCCTAGTTAGCCTAGTTAAGTGTGTTTTCTTGTTTTGATTATATTCAGTCAGTATATTCATTTACCTTATTGAGTTGATGGGACCAATTCTTAGGGTAACGTGCCTATGAGGCCAGAAGAAGAATTAACATTAGGATCCTATAGTAACTCGGTTGTGGTTTAACTGTTCTTTAAGACTGTATGCGTCACACCATCTTTAGGAACATTTAGAAGTGTTGGTAAGACATGTGTCGGGCTTAGAATCGATAAGTGTTTCGTTTTGGTTGTATTCATAGATCTGGTGTCATTAGATCATTTAGATCCGAAATTAACTTGTTTATCAATTGGATACATGTCTAAGTATTCTTTTCAACACTTTTGGTCAACTAGTTCCAATGATGAGTTAGTGATAGGATCCCTTTCATTGACAATTATCCTCTCTTTTCGTCGCTAAATGTCTTCTGCATGTGGTCTTACATGATAGCAGACACTATTAAGTCAAACCACCTCTAAGATGGACATCCATAACCATATACAATCATACTACATTATTTGTTTAGTAATTTAATAGCGATTCAAGATAGTAATTTTCAAGATTTGCATTCTTTTTCCATAAACAAAATAGATTTGTATACAAATTATATAACAATTAAAGTTGCACTGAATTCAAAAGCAATCAATTTACATTTAGTTATGGAAACACCAACATCAAACAGTGGAAACCTTCATCATCTACACCTTATTCCAACAATCCTTTTGCTAAATTGATTCTTTAGAGCTTTCATAACTTGTGTTCAGAAACATCCTCCGGAAGCAAACCCTACCCTTCCTCCAGGAATATCATACACAACCGCCATCGTCTTCTGTTGAACATTGCCAAATATACCAATGTCGGTATCGTCGCCATTTGGGGCAAAAGCTAAGCACACTTGTTCAACGCCATTTGGGTAAAGTATCCCTTGTGGTGCAATCTCCACATTTGTATTCCCACCCCAAAACAAGATTATCTTTGGTATTGTTATTGTGGTAAAATTGCTTAGATCATAACATGTATCAAGTATAGACAATGCTTTAGTTAACGGGTATTTCGTCATTTGCTCTCTAAATGTCTTACGTAGAGCCGAGTAGGCTGTAGGAGGGAACCGTGTGATAACTGTTCCTGAGTCTATGATCATACCTGATGTTTGAAACACAGTTGAACTTATTGGTAGTTTGGTTCCACCAACAGACATACCTAATAAATTAAGACCATAGAAAGTACTCCCTTGTGAGGTTGAGAATGGGGTGTACTTAACGTTGCTAGCAACGCCACCACTTCCAAACGTTAAGTACCCCGTGGAACTTGGTTTCGATGGGAGACAATACGAGAAAACTTTCCCGTATTTAGTTGCGGTTTGCGACACAATGGACAACTTTGCACGGCCTAGTCCTATCAACCCTGCAGCACCACCAAAGAGTCCTTGGTTGTTTTGACCACACCCAAAATAGAAGTCATTAATTTCATCTTTTGCAGTTAGTGTAAGTTTCTCTTTTCCAAAGAATCCAACTGAAAAAGATTGATCACCATACTGAATGCCATACACGCATGTCGAGGCGCTGCAACCGGGCGTGTTCCCGGTTGCGGCGGTGAGGTCGGAGCAATAAGTTGAGGTGCATGAAATGTTGCTATATGTGGTTGATGAGGAGGGTGTAAATATGGGTTCCTGTTGGCTATAACATGATCTTGCACATGGTTGGCATTGGGTCCAGGTTAGATCACTCCCTGTGTCAAAAATTAGCGAAAGGTCTTTTTTCGGTGTGCCTAGTCCAACAGTTACAATGTAGTTACCGGATCCGATTGTGCTACCTGATTTTGCAGGGAGAGTGGTCTTGGACCCGAGTGCGTCTTTTTTCCCGGTGTTGATGGCTAACCGATACCTGATCGAGTCGACTCTGGATTGATCATGGCTAAAGATTTCGTCCACACTCAAGGGTTTAATCATATGTTTATTCAACTTGGAACATGGTCCATGTTTGTGAACTACTTCTAGTGATCCACTTTTTTTGCCACCTGGTTCATGGATTTAGATATTATTTAGTGAATAATTGTTCGGAAATAGTGTCAAGAAACAATAATTATTACTTAAAAGAAAAATCTCAACCGTTATTAACATGCTACAACTACAAATAAAAAATAGTAGCAAAAAAAATTATCCTGATTTTACGATGTAGCGATAGTTTTGTGATAGTTGATGAAGGGTGAACATTAGAAATTAGTTTAATGAATAAATAATCTATATTAATAAGAATAAGAATTCTCTTATTCTGTAAACATATTAACATATTATCTGTTAGAAAGAGGTTTGGGTCACTAGTATGTTTAAAGCTACGAAAACCATATTGTTATATACAGTAGATGACACATGTATATAATATAAGGCGCTCATTATTTATGTAACATCAATAAATAAATTTATAGGAGTTAAGATAATAAGATTAAAGAAAAAATAGATTGAGATAAATAACCAATTTTTTTATCTAAAGTTTTTTCATTGAAGTATATAATCTTGTGATTTTTAACATACTATTGTTTATTCAAAAATAAAATAAGATGAGTAGGCACCCACATCGGTGGGTATAATATATGCATAAAAGAAAATGACATTGACTTAATAATTAACGGCGACTTAGACTGATACGTTTGTCTTTTAGAAAACGAGTTAAACAATAGTAGGATATCCTTGTTTTCTTATATGAGACTTGTTATTTGATATTTAGCTAAGATTCCAAACAAAACCAACCAAGCAAAGACAGCTTATTCAACTTATTATATGAATATGAATAAAAGGCAGGCTCCTTTCCATGTGAATCTTTAATAAAACTAAATCCCAAAACCAAAACTGTGTTTGACATTTTTGTTCTCAAGTGACTCTATATATTGTTGTCCATGTGTTTATGATATTTTTATGTTCAAAATCATATTAAGTATTCAGTTTTGTCTATGGTTTTATCCGTAAATAGTCACCAAGAAGTTAAATCCAATATGACAAATATTCTATCACAGATCAATAGATATTACATGGAGCATGTGCATAGGAGTTTGAAAAATATATAAAAAGAAGTATATTTTTAAAAATATAAATCAATAACAAAAGTTCAATGGTGTTCAGATAGTGTAGTGTGTAAAAGTTTAGTGTTTTGAAGCATCACGGTAACAAAGATTAAATACACTACAATATATAATAATTGCGAAGAATCCACCGTACCAAAGATACCATAGCTGTATAATCTTAATTATGAATATTATTATATAGTTTGATTGATCTCGTCTTATTTTTTTTAATAATGTACCTTTTAAGGAAAGCCCCTCCAATCAAACTTGTCTAAATGATGCTTCTCTTTTAATCATTTCATTTTGCATACAAGAACTCTGGTAGTATACTCATATCAAGTAAGTTATATCTTTTTGAATTTAAGTTTTCAAACAATTATTTTTGTTTTAATTTCTATATAGCATCTACATATACTTGATACTTCCATTGAACTAAACCAGTGATATATTTATCTTGTGGTGGAACATATGATTTCATTAAATTATTGAGTTTTTTCTCTTCAAAATGTGTAGAAAACATGTAGTCTTTTTAAGAACCATAACATATTCATGAAAAATGATATAAAATATCAACAAAACTTACCCATCTTTTTAAAGTTTAATGATAATGACATTAAGAAAATATCTAATAAATATTTAACTACCAGCCTAAAATAACATTTTATTTCGTGGAATAAACATAATATAGATTGGTAGTTAATGGAAGTGTGTGGGCATTCACTATCCTAAAGTCCCAATAATCTCATCATGGTGGTTGCCTAATTAGCCATCCCGGGGTCCAATAAATTTCTTTCATGAAAGAGACATTGAAAGATATTAACTTATTTTATTAGAAAGAAAATAACACAGTCATTTACTGTCATTTATGTTATTCTAATTCCACTTCACAATTGATTTACATCAATTTATTATAAGCGGAGCTCAAATCGTTAAACTTAAAAAAACTTCACCACTTCAAATCTAAAGATTATATTATTCGAACAAACCATTCACATCAATAGAATGAACCCTTTACTTGAAAAAAAAACATATGCCCATCTATGTTAAAAACTAAAGGATATTATACTAAATTAGATGAATAAAATTAAATTAGATGAATTAAATTAAATTAGATGGTTGGTCATACCTATTTAGACAGTGAAATATAAGATTTATAGTTAAGAGTTTGCGTTAATTAGTTGACGGGTCACATAAAACTTCATGTCCTGTGGTCACTTTTCATTTAATCAAATCGTCAAAAACTAATGAATATTCATGATTTGTGACAGAAAACTACTTGATATCAACTTTTTAACAAATAGTTAAACCAAAATTTTATCATTTATAGTGAATTCATTGCAAACTATTAACAAAACTAATATTAATCACTACAAGTTTCTCCACATGTTATAAAGAAATTCATCTACATAAAAATTAAGAATTAACAAAGTATCACACTAAGCATATAAAAGGTTTAAATAAGTAACATTAAATAATTCACTGGTTAGTGAGCTTTTAGTAACGGCCGACATATACACGGAAAAATTTTCTTGTTGAAAGTTGCAGTCAGCTTTCCAATAAGATATACCATTTAATTCAGTATCCAAATATGTAAGATACAAAATAAGAGTTAATCTAAAGACATGATCTTGATGTGTTAAATAGTACCGTGATCAATCTAGTCTTTAGAGATCAATCCAACTATGCCACTGGCAATCATCCTTGTATTCACAACCACAATGACTAAAAACTAATACAGGATTCATTTATTTTTCATAGTTTATATTTCTTAAATTATACACTACATACACATATATATTTATATAAGGTGGTAGTTTGTTAAGAGGCCGTAGGTTGTCCAGATTTATTAGAAGTATCTGATGAACACATGTTAGCTCATGTGCTTAGAGTAATAAGATGGTCACTGTGGACATACAAAAGCCAAACGGTAATCACATACTCTTTTGATTTACTGAACGTACGTAGGAGGTGATCCTCACATAATTAAGTACACACACTTGCACCAACAGTATATGAGAGGTGATCTTTTAGGCATACACCAACAATTTAATATTTGTAAATATTTTTACCCTTAACCAAAGTAATTGGTATATGTTAAAAATAGTAAACTTTCTATAACTAAGACGTTTGAGGTATCAACCATCTTCACAAGTCCGAATACATAAACAAAATTACATATATACATATACATATAAACACACATACATATGCATGTATGTATATATGCACATATACTATATAATTAATTTAGGCATATAATTGCGATATCAACATAAACATATGCATTTATTACTTTTACTATATCTGTTTCGTATTTCGTACAGATATTTATACTATTGAAAATGCCTCCAGAGAGAGGGAGAGAGTTTGAAATAGAAAAACTAACCTATAGCGGAAGGGTTACAAATAGAAGATGGTAAAAAAGAACTTTGTTGAATGGTATGAAAGTTGTGTGCTTCCAAAGTAAGTTCTTTTCTTGCAACAACCAAAACAAAGAATAAAGAGCAGCAAGAAAGAAACAAGATGAGAGAGTTGGATGATGCCATTTCTCCTTTCTCAATGATGATTCACACACTCCCTCGCACACCATTATTTATAGCCATTATGACCTCATATTTTAAACATACATATCTGACCTCTTTCAATTTACATGATGGAATATTATAAATAATATGTATGTACGTATGTCATTAATCAAACACTTCCGTACAAGTACTAAAAACAAGTTAATGAACATATAAAAATCAATACTAGTGTTAGGCCTCGTTCTCGGGACACTTACAGTTAGATCATCATCGCACATAAAATATATAATTACATTTGCCTTATCAAAATATTGTAGCGGAAACATAATAAAAATAATTTTTTATATCATTATAAATGCTTTTGCACGTTAATACAAACGTTCATTTCAAAACATTATTCGTTCGCATTACAAATCAAAACCATTAACAAAAGAATGCCATCCAAAAGAGCTGAGTAGCCGCCTCGTGCCATCCACAGCAACGTTTACCTGCCAACTGAAAACGTATAAAAGTCAGCGTCGCTGAGTTAGTTCTAGTTTTATAATTAAACATACATTTCAATCGTTAAAACCGTTCTTTACTTTCTTTCAGAATCAAACTATACTTTTCATTCGTTCGTGATCATACATAATACGTACATACATATAATATCATTATTATCTTCCATTACATTCGTTAACCTCGTTCATTTTATACGTTCATCCTTTCGAGTCAGTTGCGACAACAGGGTCTCTCACCTCATTAACAATCACAACGATTGCATGCTATCCGAGTCTGTTGCAACCATAGGGTTGCTCACCCCAATTGGCACTTTCAATGATAGCATGCTATCCGAGTCTGTTGCAACCGTAAGGTCACTCACCTCATGGAAACTTCACGATAGTTCGCTATTCGAGTCTGTTGCACCCATAGGGTTGCTCACCGCAATTGCCACTTTCAATGATAGCACGCTACCTGAGTCTGTTGCAACCATAGGGTTGCTTACCTCATGGCAACTTCACGATAGCACGCTGTCCGAGTCTGTTGCAACAACTGGGTTGCTCACCTCAAATATGTGCTTGCAAGCCTTCCTTCATTCATTCGTTATTCAATAATGCATGCATTCTTACTTCGTGTTCCTTTTTCATTATCTTTCACTTTACGTTACATAATACTTTATTCATTCATGACATGACACGTAAAGCCATAAAAAAGATAAACATACATCACATCAGGAACATATCATACAATCATACCTAACCACCAATCATACATCACATCATACAACATAAATGACTTCAAAAAGTCAACTTACATAGCCCCCGGGAACCTCCCAAGTCAAAGCCTACATTACACTTTTTTCCCAAAAATCAGAAAATATTCTAAGTCATAGGCGCATGGGCACTATACAGGCGCATGGGCACTATGCAGCGCATGGGGAACACTTAGGCGCATGGGCATCTTTCAGGCACATGGGCACTATGCAGGCGCATGAGTGCCTAAGCGCATGGGAATCCTAGATGTCTGGACACTTAGTCATTCCAGCCCAATTCTAGGCGCATGGGTACTATTCAGGCGTATGAACTTAGGCGTATGGACTAATCAGTCGTATGGACTCTTAGGGGCATGGGCCACGTAGGCGCATGGCTATGCTTAAACCTTTCTAAGGCAAATTCAGGCGCATGAGCCTTATCTAGGCACATGAACTCCCTGTAAAACATGTTTCTAGGATGTTTTCAAACCCAATCATCAAATCCATCTGTTCTAAGCTTATCAAGGCTATTCTAAACATGAACAACCTATAAGCATATAAGAATCATCATCCAACATGCATAATAAATACGTGTATACATACACAAAAATTGTAAAAATCATTTTAATACATTTTCAGCCCCAAAGATCTTTTAAACAAGTAGAAACCGGGGTCTAGAAACTCACCTGATGCAACTTGGGTGTATCTTTGTAGAGATTAATGAAGAGGCTAATGCAACCTAACATATTTAGTCTTTCCTGCATGTTGCACAAGTGCATTAAAGAAGAAGCTTAGGAAGTTTCACACATGAAACAGAAAATACTCTAAGTGTGAAATCTTCCGAAGCCAAGACCAATATCTTCCGAAGCCAAACATGAAGTCTTTCGAAGTCTCCGAGACAAAGTCTTCCGAAGCTTCAAGTTCATGAAGACAGATTTCTTCCAAAGACTTTTAGTAACATGCTTTATCTGATGTACTGTTCTATAAAGCTGGACACCTTCCGCTGTGCCTCTGGAAGTCACCAACTTACATGGTTGGTGAAAGGTCCATGCTTTTGTTAACTGTACATTGAGGTCTTGAGTCTGTAACTTTCTACTTATGTACTTTATCCTTTTTGTAATAGATAAGGATGTGAACTATGGCATGTCATAGTTACAAGTCAAAAGGCTATCTGCCTTTTGACTCTACAATTGATTTTTTTGTGTCTAGTCAATTGTATCCAGCTGGCTTTCAAAGTATAGCCGGCTGTAGGATGTAGAATAAGTATCTCATGTTCTTGTATCTTTCGAATATGCTTTGTAACACTTGTAATAGAACATAGAGAAGGCAATATATTGCATTCTTGAAAACCAAACACTTGTGTTCTTTGTTTTCTGTCTCTTGCATTACTTGTGTACTAAGTATCTTATCTTGGTTAATCCAGTTTACTGTTTGATTAAAATTTAGTTAATCTCCTCTTTGTGTTGTTGTGTTGTAACTAGCCTTCAATGATCCTGCATTTGGTATTAGAGCATGTCAGGCTCTTGACATAAGATCTCACCATCTTAAGATCCCTCACACACATAAATACTAAAACTTTAAATGGCAGCCATTTCCAAAACTGATATGGAAACTGGAACCATGAACAAGTCCCCACTGATCACTCTTGATGAGTTTGATACCTGGTGTTTAAGAATGGAAGGTTTCATCAGGTCTCTTGATTCAAGAATATGGGAGTCTGTTGAGAATGGACCGTTCATACCCAGCACCCCTTATGCTACTGGTGCTGGTATGATTCCTAAAGATATGGCTAACTACTCTGATGAAGATAGGAAGAGAGTAGAGATAGACAGAAAAACCATGATAGCTCTTGAAACTGCCCTTCCTAACTCTATATACAGAGGTTTCAAGAAGTGCAAAACAGCCAAGCAGCTGTGGGATGCACTGAAATTGATGTATGAGGGTTTTTCTCAAGCCAAGGAGAACAAGAAGGATCTCCTGAAGCAGCAGTTTGAAAACTTCACTTTCAAAACAGGTGAAACCATGACTCAACAATACTTCAGGTATGTTGAGATTGTGGATACCCTAGTGGATGGAGGAGTTTCTCTTGAAAACAGAGACATTGTAAGGAAGTTCATGTCCTCACTTCCTAGGCAATGGACACACTACTGTGTGGTGATCAAGTGAACTGAAAATCTCAAAACTCTTACTCTGATAGAGTTATATGGGATTCTCAGTGGCTACCAGATGGAGATGAACATGCAAGGTTCATCTCGAAACTCCAACAATCAGATGGGTTCAGCCCTACATGTGATTGAAAGGGATAGCATAGAACCCGAACATCATCTCTTATGCTACTCTAACAACTCACCAAAGGGTCCTTTCATCACCTTCCCAGAGACACCAAAGGAGAACTACACTCAAGGAAGCCCATTCCAAGAGACAAGCTCTTCTCAAGCTTTTGTGTCTTCTGATGAAAGCTGTGGCAACTCTCTTTTCACTCTTGAAGACCTGGATTGTATCCATCGAGATGATCTAGAATATATGGAAATAGTCCAGCAAATGGCTCTACTCACTTACAGAGCCAAGAAGTTCTACAAGAGGACTGGAAGGAAGTTTCCAAACAATGCAACCAGTGGAAAGTTTGGACTGGACAAAGGCAAAGTCAAGTGTTACAACTGTAACTTGATGGGCCACTTTGCCAGAGAGTGTAAGGCACCTAGAACAAATGGTGGCCAAACACAATCCAAACCAAACTACACTAACAAAGCTCTTCATAATGAGAAGTCAAACCAGCAAGCTGCTGTTGCTGTTGAAGAAGGAGGTGTTGGACCAAAAGAACCAATGAGCGGATCAGAAAAACCTTTAAGTCCCACAGACGTCACAACAACTACTAAAGACCACAACAGCTGAAGACAACAGCTGATTACAAAGTCTGAACACAAGTGCTGAAGACAAAGTCTGAAGACACAAGTGCTGAAGACAAAGTCTGAAGACACAAGTGCTGAAGACAAAGTCTGAAGACACAAGTGCTGAAGACCAAAGTATCAGACGTTGTCACAACAGCTTAAGAGGTCTTCTTCAGTAGTGTGATGGTTTACCTTTCAGTAGTTTTCTTTGTTTCAGTATTTGTAAAACAACTGAAGAGTATGTTCTTCAGTTGTTATAGTTTCAGTAGTTTCTTTTCAATAGTTGTAATAATAGTTAACACTTAGCATTTTGTAAGAAGATGTTAGCTGTCTGACATCTTCAGTAGTTGTGTTAACTATCAGTAGTTTGTGATAAATTCTATTAGATGTCACTATCAAGTGACATCAGCAGACGTCACATCTCTTATATAAGAGGTGTCGACCTAATTGTAATTGTGACATTCCGTTACCACGAAAGCGAATATTGAATGAAATATATCTGCAGAATTCTCTCTATCTATAACCGTTTTTGTTCTTACATTGAATATCTCTTTGTTCTTGTGAATTGGCTAATTCATTGTTAGAATTCCGCTGCTATACTCTCTAATCAATCAAACGTAGATCACTGATCCTAACAAGTGGTATCAGAGCGGGTTAATCATTGATCGATCTAACAATTGATCATTGAAACTGCTAATTGATATCTATGTTTGATTGAATTAGCATATTTGCAAGAACTGGTTATAGATTATTGAATTTTTGACGCTTTCGTTCATTTATTTTGAGATCTGTCTTGGTTCAATTGGTTGTTGTGTTTTTGTTCTAAATCTGTTATAGCTTAATTGAATTTGATTGAATCTGAGATGACTACTCCTTCTAATGATCCTCACAATACGGGTTCCTCAACCAAGCCCCCGATGTTGGTTAGGACCGAGTATAACATATGGCAGCGAAGAATGCTTCATCACCTATCTGTTAATAGTTCAGGTTGTTGGACATCTGTGGTACATGGACCACATAAGCCTATGGTGAACAATCCGGAAACCAATCAAATGGTTCTGAAGAAGAAGGAACAATACTCTGATGAAGATTAGAAACTGTTTGAGATTGATGCTAAAGCCCATGGAATTCTGGCCATGGCACTGCCTAATGAAATCTATTCAGGGCTTATGCATCATGAAACTGCTCATGATCTCTGGAATGCCCTGAAGGAACAATTTGGTGGCACAGATGAGGTCTTAGCAAACAACAGAGAAATCCTTGCCCAACATATGAGACATTCTCTCATAGAAAGGGTGAGACACTGACTCAACAGTTTGAGCGTTTTTCCTGCTTGATCTCTGAGCTGAAAATGGTGAAACAGGAATACACCAACAGCCAGATGAATAACAGGTTCCTCAGATCACTGCCTGAGAGATGGGACACATACACTATTATCCTACGCTCCAGTGCAAATCTGGATAGCCTATCTCTCACCCAACTTCATGGGAAACTGCTTACATTCGAAAGAGAGATAGAGCAGAAAAGGAAACTGTCCTCATCAGGAAAGCTCACCGATGACTTTGTACCAGGGAATACTGCCTTGGTTGGTCATGAGTCAGAATATGCTGCATCTGAAAGCAATTATGATGAGCATATTGATTTCTCTTCAAATAGTTCTGATTATGCATTTGTTGGTATTGAGAGTTATTCTGGCAGTAATAGTGACAATCTATGCTTCATCATGGATGATTTAAAGGGAATAGCTGATGATGATCTAGAAGAGATGGATATTTTGAGCCAAATGGCATTGATTAATATCAGATCTCAGAAGTTCTACAAGAGAACTGGCAGAAAATTTCCTGGACTCTCTGGCAAAACCAAAGTTGGTTTTGACAAGAGTAAGTTGAGGTGTCACAAATGCCAAAGGCTGGGACACTTTGCAAGAGAGTGTAGATCAACTGGATCTAACTATTCTGCACCCTTTGTGACTTTTCCTAGTACTAGTCCACAAAACAGAGGGCAACATCCTGCTGGTTCTGGTCATCATTCACACCCTAGATCTCCTGCATACTTTGTCCCCCAGGGTCCAATGTCATATCCTGTTCCTGCTATTACTTGCCTCAGTTAATCCAATTCAAGCTCCCATTTCACAACAATCACCTACATTGCCTGAACCTCAACCTTCCCAATCTGATCAACAAATTCAACCTCAACAACACAGCTTCTTCACCCCAGGAGTTGTTGACTGGAGCAGTTTACCAGATGATTTGTCTGGTCATGAACAACTGTTCACTGGTGCTGGTCAACATGGTGGTGACAGTCCCTTTGGAAATCTAGCTCTTATGGCTTTGGATTCTGCTGATACTTCATCCTCTAATGCCTCTACACCAAAGGTATCACAGGTATCCTCTGAGGCAAAAGCCAAACTACGTTCTGAATCATGCATAGCTGCATTTGCATCTATTAGAGAAGCAAATGTAGCTTTAATCAACAAGAACATTGAGCTAGAACAAATAATTTCCAAAAGCAAAGCTGAATTTGAGTCTGTGCTTAATGATAAGAATGATGAGATTTACAAACTTAAATGCCAAATAACTGATGATAAGGCTAGGGAAGAGATACTTCTAGAGAAGTATAAAGATCTCAAGGATACACTTGTAACTACCCAGGTAGAGTGTGATCGATGGGTAAATTCTTACAAGGGTTTTGAAATGCTTCTTAGTAAGCAATCTGCTTCCAATGTGAAGTTTGGCATTGGTTACAATCACACTGCTCCACCTACAGATTTTACTCCCAGAGCAGAGGTAGAATCTGATGGTGAGAGCAATAACCAATCCATTTCATCATGTGATCTACTTTCTGATACAACACCATCAGAAGTAGAACTCAACACTAAGCCCTCTCAGAACCTATCAGCTAATGTTGATGGTTCCACTGCTGACACTCACATGATCAAAGAGTTGATCAACTCAGGAGTTAATTCTGAAAGTCCTGAAAGGACTAGAGAGCAAGATTTAACACCTGAGTTCAAAGTCCACTACTGTCAGTACTGAAGAGAAAAACTGTCAGTAGAAAGAGTTTGAAGACTATTAAAGGAAGTCAAGAAAGCAAACAATGCTTTCAAAGTACTGAAGAGCAGTCTTCAGTAGTTTCATCCTCTTTAGTTGATGATCAACATAAGATGAAGAAGAAACCATGTAAAGTATGTGACTTGTTCAATCATCTTACACATGATTGTTGGTACGAAAGAGGATCCAAACTCAAACATAAAGAGGAAACTAAAGAGAAAATGGTTAAAATGAAAACTAAGTTTGAGACCACATTTGTATCAGCAACATCAAATCCTGTAACCCTTAAGTCTATAAAGAAATCCAAAAAGGAAGGGTTTAAACAGGTAACAGCTGAGATTGCTCAAAAGAAAAAGGTGCAACATAGGAACTTATCAAACTCCAATGCCAATGTGTCTAATGAGCTGAAAGCTTTATCACAAAATCAGACACAGCTAGTTATGATGGTTCACATCTATTGGGAAGAGTTAACCAATTAGATGTTCCTATGTTGAAACCACAGAAAAAGAGGTCCAAGCCAAAGGATTCCTCTTCTTCACCATCTTCTTCCTCTCAGGCTGTTGTTTCCATCAAACCTGTTAGTTTACCATCTGTTGATGAGAACAGGCCCAAAACCAAAAAGGTTTAGGTCTCCAAAACTAACTGATTGTTTATAATTGCAGGGTTCTTCAACATGCCAAAGTAGCATCTGGTATGTAGACAATGGGGGATCTATGCACATGACTGGAAACAGCTCTCTTCTTCATGACTACTCTCAAGGAAAGAAGGGGTTTGTTTCTTTGGCAATGATGCTAGGGTTACATCATTGGAAAAGGCTTTGTCTCCAATGGAGAAATAAAGTTTGATGATGTTAACCATGTGGAAAATCTCAAGTACAATCTCTTGAGTGTCAGTCAAATGTGTGATAAAGGCCATGTTGCTCTTTTCACCAGTCAGAACTGTAGGATTCTATCATCCAAAGTTCTGCATTTGATTGATAAGGTGTTGGATGATCACACTCTCCTGAGAGCCAACAGGACAGGAAGAGTGTATGCCTTAGATCTTTCCAAGAAAATAGATCTCAGAGGCCATCCTTGCCTATTTTCCAAAGCCTCTCCTCAAGAATCTAAACTATGGCACAGAAGGTGGGTCATGTTAATTTCAAAAACATGAATCAACTGATTCACAATAGTTTAGTCAGAGGCTTACCAATAAAGGAGTTCCACTGTGATGAAACCTGCACTGCTTGTTTAAAAGGAAAACAGCACAAAGTCTCATTCCCTCCTATTGAAGAGCCTAAGTCCACTGCCTGCTTGCAATTACTGCATATGGATCTATTGGGTCCTGTGAAAGTGATGAGCATGGCAAAGAAGAAATACTGTCTGGTAATTGTGGATGATTACTCCAGATTTGTATGGACTTTCTTTCTACATTCAAAGGATGAGGTTGCTCAGAAGATTATTCACTTTGTGTTGTATGTTGAGAAGCAGTATTCTCTTTCAGTCAAGTGTATAAGGAGTGACAATGGAACTGAATTCAGAAACCATACACTTGATGAATTCTATCTTTCAAGGGGAATCAAAGGGCAGTTTAGCATCCCACGGACTCCGGAACAAATGGAGTAGTGGAGAGGAAGAACAGGACCCTAATTGAAGCTGCAAGGTCCATGTTGGCTGACTCTGGTTTGCCACTGACCTTTTGGGCTGAAGCTGTTAACACAGCTTGCTATGTGCAGAATAGAGCCTTAGTAAATCAGAGTTGATGAAGACTCCATATGAAGTTCTCCATCACTTGGCTCCTCTAATTTCATTTTTCAAAGCATTTGGGTGTCCCTGTTTATTCTCAACACAAAGGATCAACTCCAAAAATTTGATCCTAAGGTGGATGCAGGGTATTTTGTTGGTTATTCATCTACTTGCAAGGCATACAGAGTCTTCAACTGTAGAACAAAGATAGTTGAAGAGACTTTTCATGTGAAGTTTAATGAATCTCCTATGGACAAGATTCCACAAAACCCTGTGGAGTTGTTTGATTTGGACATACTGCAATATGTTCCTTATCAACCTCCAGCTGTTGCAGATCATGTGGATAAATCATCTTCTGCAGCATGTCTTCCACCTGGTGGTATTGATGATGATGATGATAATATCAATACTCACCTATTCAAGTTTAGTGACCAACTGCCTGTGTCTGCTAAATTTGATGTTCCTGTAGCTTCAGCAGTTCCATCCACAACAAATGCTGATGAGATCTCTGATTCCTCTACATCTTTTGAGTTACCATCTAATTCTTGGTTTCAAGAGTCTGCATCAACATCTGCTGCTGCTGAAGGTCCTACAAACACTTGCACAGATCTCATTGTTTATCAAGAACTGAAGAATCACCCAATGTCTCAGATTATTGGTGATATCAATGCTGGAGTTTCAACAAGAAGTCAATTGTCTAACTTCTGCTTCTATGCTCTCTTCATCAGTCAGCTAGAGCCAAAGAACTACCATGTTTCTTTGAGAGACAATGGATGGGTTGAAGCCATGCAGCTTGAGCTACTTCAGTTCAAGAAACAGCAAGTGTGGGAACCGGTTCCTCTTCCCCAGGTAAGTGTGCAATAGGCACTAAATGGGTGTTTAGGAATAAAACTGATGAAAATGGGCTTATTGTTAAGAACAAGGCTAGACTGGTTGTATAGGGGTTTTCACAAGAAGAAGGTATTGACTATGATGAAACCTTTGCCCCTGTAGCCAGACTAGAGGCAATCAGATTGTTTTTAGCCTATGCTGCATCCACAATCTTAAAGTTTTCAAATGGATTTCAAAAGTGCCTTTTTATATGGTAAAATAAAGGAGAAGTTTATGTGTGTCAACCACCAGGTTTTGAGGATAATAAACATCCTGAATGGGTGTATAAACTTGATAAGGCTCTTTATGGGTTAAAACAAGCTCCTAGAGCCTGGTATGAGACACTTTCCACTTTTCTTCTTAAGAATAATTTCACTAGAGGCTCCATTGATAAAACTTTGTTTATTAAGAAGGGGATCAGCATAAGCTACTTGTTCAGATTTATGTTGATGATATCATTTTGCATCCTCTGATCCCCAGTTGTGTGATGATTTTACAACATTAATGAAAAAGAGGTTTGAAATGAGTGCAATGGGAGAATTACAGTTCTTTCTAGGATTGCAAATTAAACAAAAGGCTGATGGAATCTTTATTCATCAGTCAAAATATACAAAAGCTCTTTTGAATAAGTTTGATTTACAAAACTGTAAGCCCTGTTCTACTCCCATGTGCAACACCATACAACTGGATGCAGATCAGAAAGGTAAAGCTGTTGATGAAACACTTTACAGATGTATGATTGGGTCCTTGATGTATTTAACAGCTTGTAGACCAGATATCATGTTTGCTACTTGTGTCTGTGCCAGATTTCAGGCTGCTCCTAAAGAGTCTCATTTGATTGCAGTCAAGAGAATCTTTAGATATTTGCAAGGTACACAATCTCTAGGTTTATGGTATTCTACCAGACACTTTTGCAAATTAGTTGCCTTTTCAGATAAAGACTATGCAGGGTGCAAGTTAACTAGAAAGTAACTTGTGGTGGTTGTCAATTCCTAGGCAACTATTTGATTTCTTGGCAGAGTAAGAAACAAACATCTGTTGCTACATCAACTGCTGAAGCCGAGTACATTGCTGCTGCAAGTTGCACTTCTTAGGTACTCTGGCTTCAGAACCAACTTCTGGATTATGGCATTACAGAGACTAAGACTCCATTATTAATGGATAGTGTTTCAGCTCTGTGTATTGTCAAAAATCCAGTCCAGCACTCTAGGACCAAACATATAGAGATCAGACATCACTTTTTCGGGATTGTTTTGAAAAAGGTTTGATTGATCCTAAGTTTGTGCCTAGTGCTGATGAGCTTGCAGATATTTTTACTAAGCCTTTGGATAGTTCTACTTTCCAAAACCTTGTGTTAAGGCTTGGTATGCTGCAGCTAGAATAAGTGATAACTAGTGATGATCTTAGTAAATAAGTACTAACGATCATTAGTGACCATATCACATATTGTATTGCTTCTGTTACAACAACTGATAAAGTAACAACTAGTGATGTAGTTGTAACTACTGATGTTGTCAAAACAGATAAGTACTGATGTCCTATAAAACAACTGAAAACAGCTAAAAGGCTGATGAGTAGGTGTTGAGGACGAGTATGAAAGACTGAAAGGCTAGAATGACAAAAACTACTGAAGAGAACTTTCTCTTCAGTTGTTTCTACACTGCTGTTTCATCCTAAACAACTGATGACAAAACCATGTCTTCAGTAGTTTCACAACTACTGATGACTAATACCAAGTCATCAGCTGTTTACAACAACTGATGACAAAACCATGTCTTCAGTAGTTTCACAACTACTGATGACTAATACCAAGTCATCAGCTGTTTACAACAACTGATGACCAAACCATGTCTTCAGTAGTTTCATAACTACTGATGACTAATACCAAGTTATCAGTTGTTTTCACAAATCTGAAGTCAAGAACATGGTCTTCAGTAGTTTTATAACTGCTGATGCCTAAAACCACGACTTCAGCTGTTTCAACGTCTGAAAGGGTAATACCATGTCAACAGTCGTTTAAACTACTGATGACTAACACCAAACCCTTCAGTCGTTTTCTAACCCGTACCCTATAAATATCCCTGACCTAATCCTTCAGAGCCTCATCTTCTTCAAACCTAACGTTCATCTCTCCAAAACTTCTCTCTCATTAATGGCGACCATGCAGCTCAAACCGCGACACAACTGTGTAGCTTACCTCACCAAATCGCCATTCTTGGCTAAGTTCGATAATGCTATTGATCTTATGGTCCAGTCACCCTACAAAACGGCCTTTTCTCTCAATCCAATCCTTCATGCCAAATCCCTTAACCAGTTTTGGATGAACGTCACCCTCACCACTAGGGAGAACAACACAGAGTCTCTCCGGTCGGTCATCAACAACCACCAAGTGGTCATCACTCCCGATATACTTCGTCAAACCCTACACCTGGATGATGCCACTTTTCCTGCTGGATATCCAAAGGGCACAACTGATTTATCCTTTGCCCACCATGGATATCAGGGAAACCTTAATGCCTCGACCATACTGAAGAAACATTTCCATGATGCTGAACGTCTCATATTTCACATGGTAAATGTCTGTTTGGCTCCTAAGACTTCCTCTTGGGATCAAATGTCTACATGGTGGCAGCAGGTAATGTACTCCATCCTTGAGCAACACCTTTAAATTTTTCGGAAATACTATTTTCAGAGTTCAAGGATATGGCTCAAAAACAAACTGCTAACCGTTGGATATTATATCCTCGGTTCATAATGGCCATATTCAAACAAAACACTTCAAGCTGAGGGACTTGTTGGCCTGGGAGTCCCTGCTATGGCTGTATTGCCTGAAGTA
Source organism: Flaveria trinervia (assembly GCA_025506515.1). Classification (NCBI taxonomy): domain Eukaryota; kingdom Viridiplantae; phylum Streptophyta; class Magnoliopsida; order Asterales; family Asteraceae; genus Flaveria; species Flaveria trinervia. Next base: position 29,116,130 of record CM046456.1, read on the forward strand.
TACTCCCGGCACAACTCTGACCAATCACTCAAAATGGTTGCCAAGCTGCGCAAACCCACGCAGCTGGACCCCACAGCCACCACCTCCAAATCAAAAGTCCCCACCAAACCCACTAAAAAGAAACCAAAAAGGCTACTCAGGGAAATGAGTCCCCTGAGGATGCCCCTGCAACACAAACGCAGGCTATCCAGTGGTTATAACCCCCTAGTGGATATAAGGACTCTCCCAGCCAGAGCCGCTCAGGATTTCTCTCAAAAGGAGCCTGTAGCAACCACAGAAGGGGTACCCACCAATCTGGGATCTTCCTCATTTGAGGAGATTGCCATTGAAGAGCACCATTCTCCCCAGGTGCACACTACTTTTACCCCATCCCCCATGCAACCGCCCCCCAAGTCCTACATTACTTGTTGCACAAGTGCTGACTCAATTGCACTCCTCACCCCCTCCCCAGATACCAATTACTACTGGGAATACTTCTACCATTGAGGGGGAGGACCAAAGTGCAGCTGAGAACCCACAGCATAGGGGTTACAATGTTCCTTCTCCTAGTGTAGCAATGGAGATTGGAACTTCTGGTGAGGCTGCCACTTCTCCTGCTTCAGCATATGATCAGGTTGTAGTTGGTACCATACTAAGACCTTACCAGAGGCAACTGCTGATGACGGACAAAGTCCTGAGGCAGGAAGTCCCCAGTTCCAAGACAAAGGGGCACATGCTACAACTGAGCTACACTCAGTGCATGTTCATCCTGATCCTATCAGGAGGTCAGGTGATTCAGTAACTACTGATGATGACCTGGGCTTCTTTTACGATGTATCGCCCAAAACACCATCCTGGAAGAGGAGGTGAGCAGACTCAAAGAGCTGCTTGCCAAAACTTCTAAGGAACAAAGACCATCTGCCTCTATCACCTCACAGATGGCACCTTCATCTGAAAGTCTCCCAAACACTGAGCCACCCAACAACTCAACCACCTGCCTCTGCTTCTGGCACTATTTCTCAGGAACAGAACCCTCCTGAGCAAATAGTTGTATCCTTCAAAATTCCCTCCCTCTCATCACACCCATAATCACTGACATAGTGATCAAAGCCATTGATGAGAGGCTTTCCTCAGTAATACAACCATTGATAGAGGAGGTTGTGGGCAAACAACTTTCTTGCAATCAAACCCTTGCAACCAATGCAACCAAAAAAAGGGAGATTAAGTCAGTGAAAGCAAAAAGAAAGAGGAGTATAGAGAGAAAGAAAAGGAGAAAGAAACAAGGGATAGTAGTGGAAAAGGAGTTGGAGTTGAATGTGGAGACCGATAAAGAGAAGGAAAAAGAGAAAGCCTTGGAGCTACTGATAAAAGAGGCTGATGCCGAACACAGCAGATCAATGGACAACATCATTGATCAGCTGTTTAGGCAAGGCCATGACACCGATAAACTTGACTCTGAGATTCGACGATTAGAGATTGAAGAAATCCATAATAGATGGGCAAGTTATGAAGTGTTAGAAAGAGAAAGGCTTGAGATCATGATTAGATTTATTGCAAAATATCTTGCAAGATCAATGATCGAAATCAAAGCTTGGTCTAGGGACAGTATCTTGGCAATCACCACCAAGATCTGTTCGTCTGAAGCATATACTAAGGGACTTGTTATTAAAGATTTGAATGAAGCAAGAGTAGGGAGCAGGACTGAGCTAGCCAAATACTCAAAAGCAACACTCACCTCTAAAATGCTAACTCAGCCTGTCAACATTCCCTCTCCAAAACAACCACAACCACAACCCACAAAACCAACTCCCTTACCATCTAAACCAACAGCCGATGATGCACCTAAGAAGAAGAAGAGAAGGGTGTTGAGGCTAGAAGAAGAAGAAGAAGAGGATGATGTGGAAGAAGATAGGCTCCCTCTGTCTGCAGTCCTAACATTGGCTAAAGCCAAATCCATGCCCATCACTCCCACCTCACAGATGGAAGTTGTGAGAGTAAAGATTGAAGAAGAACAGCAGCAAAAGCTTCATGATGATGAAATGCTGAAAAGCATTGACAAAACTTATGCTGCTTCGTCATCAATAATAAGTATGAAGAAAGAAGCTCTGAGGTTGTACACCCTTGCCAACACATTTCAATATCAGAAGGAAATGTGAGAGTATGGCCTGATCCTAGGGTGGCACACAGGATTGTAAAGAAAGACATTCCTTCGAGATACAAGGGCCAAGTCAAAAGGATCGTAGATGAAGAGATCATAGTGGTCCTTGTAGTATCACCCTGGGAGATTGTAGAAGACTTCAAGAAGGCCTATGAGACTAAACAACCACCCCAAAAGATGTTAGAGAATAGAATTATTAAAAAGGGGTAGTCTACAAGAGGCTTGAGAACTTCAAACAAAATGAGCTCAGTCTGTTACTTGAAGGGACTCATCTGATGAGTTTGCATACAGACAGATTACAACAGTTGAGCTCAAAATGGTAAACAGGCCAAGTACATCTCAGAGCTGTATGGGCGTGAAGGATTGTTTGATTATGAAGCCGAGAACCTGACCATGGAAGAACAAATTATGTTTCTCAGAGCATACACCGAGAATCCTACAGGCTTATACATGGGAAGTGAGTGTCATGGATGGGGGAACAGCTTAGTGTCCAATTCCCCATACAGAGCTCCCATCCATACATTGCCAACCAAATCTTCAGAGACTCATTTCCAGGCCAGTGCTTATATGGATCATCTTCTCAACTGATCAAGAAGGAAAAAGACCAACCATTCTGCCAACAATAAGTGGGACCTTAATAAAGTTAAAGGTTTTGGCTGCATTGGTTCAGGGGGAGTTTGTTGGACCAAAAGAACCAATGAGCCGGATCAGAAAAACCTTTAAGTCCCACAGAAGTCACAACAACTACTGAAGACCACAACAGCTGAAGACAACAGCTGATTACAAAGTCTGAACACAAGTGCTGAAGACAAAGTCTGAAGACACAAGTGCTAAAGACAAAGTCTGAAGACACAAGTGCTGAAGACCAAAGTATCAGACGTGTTGTCACAACAGCTGAAAAGGTCTTCTTAGTAGTTGTGATGTTTTACCTTTCAGTAGTTTTCTTTGTTTCAGTATTTTGAAAACAACTGAAGAGTATGTTCTTCAGTTGTTATAGTTTCAGTAGTTTCTTTTCAGTAGTTGTATAATAGTCAACACTTAGCATTTTTGTAAGAAGGTCAGCTGTTTGACATCTTCAGTAGTTGTGTTAACTATCAGTAGTTGTGATAAATTCTGTTAGTGTCACTATCAAGTGACATCAGCAGACGTCACATCTCTTATATAAGAGGTGTCGACCTAATTGTAATTGTGACATTCTGTTACCACGAAAGCGAATATTGAATGAAATATATCTACAGAATTCTCTCTATCTATAACCGTTTTTGTTCTACATTGAATATCTCTTTGTTCTTGTGAATTGCTAACATTGTTAGAATTCCGCTGCTATACTCTCTAATCAATCAAACGTAGATCACTGATCCTAACAAGGAGGCTTTGACGGAGCTTTCAGGTGGAAGATGCTTCTCCAAACCAAGCACTAATGGTTGATCATGATGAATGTTGGACCAAAAGAACCAATGAGCCAAGATCAGAAAACCTCTAAGTCCCACATGGTATCACAACACTGCTGAAAGACTCATCAGCAGTTTGACAAGTGCTGAAGACTTCAACAGCTGAAGATCAAGTGCTGAAGACTTCAACAGCTGAAGAACTAAAGTGCTGAAGTACAACAGCTGAAGAACAAAGTGCTGAAGCTGAAAGACCAAAGTACTGAAGACAACAGCTGAAGAGTTTACAAGTGCTGAAGATCAACAACTGACGTACAAAGTCTGAAGACAAAGACTGAAGACATCAGCTGATGAATTACTGAAGTCATCAGCTGATGAAACATCTGAAGGTCAAAGTCTGAAGATCAAGTACTGAAGCCTCAGTAGTTTGTCACAACTGCTGAAGAGTACTCCTTCAGTAGTTGTGATATCAGTAGTTTTATATTTCTAGTTTCAGTAGTTTTATGTTTGAGTAGTTTTGTAAAACGACTGAAGAGCTTGTTCTTCAGTCGTTGTATTTTCAGTAGTTTAATCAGTAGTTTTATATTTTGTACTTAACACTCTGTTATGTTTCTAGTAGTTGTGAACATTTCAGTATTTGTTAAGAGTTGGTTATTTTGTTAGATCTGCAGTTGTCACTTTCCGTGATAACGGCGTGATTGTTGCACTCTATATAAGGAGTGACAACCTATTGTAATAAAGTGAATGTCGTGAATGAATGAATGATTTGATTAGAAAATTCCATATCTATAAACATTCCTTGAATCAGACATATATTCTCTCCCTATAACCGTATGTGCACTTAATGCATACAAGCATCGACTTCTTGCTACAATTTGTCTAATTCTATTCTTATTCCGCTGCTTTGAACTCTAATACATCAAACTTGTGATCGCTGATCCTGTCAAATGGTATCAGAGCAGGTTAATCATTGATCGATCTAATAATTGATCATTGAAACTACTATTCAAGATCTAAGTTTGATTGAATTAGCTTGTTTTTGCAAGAAACGGTTATAGAGATTGAATTTTCTGTATTTCTGGTCATTCATCCTAAGATCTTTTCTTGGTTTTCATTGAGTTTGTTGTGGTCTGTGTAAAACTTTTAAAAGCTTGAACTAAATGTTTCTTTTGAACTGAAAATGACTACTCCCTCCAATGATCCTCACAATACTGGTCCTCAACCAAGCCACCAATGCTGGTTAGGAATGAGTATAACATATGGCAAAGACGAATGCTCCATCACCTGTCTGTTAACAGCGCAGGTTGTTGGACATCAGTGGTACATGGTCCACACAAGCCTATGGTGAATAACCCGGAAACCAATCAAATGGTTCCGAAGGAGGGGAGCAATACTCAGCTGAGGATAAGAAGTTGCTTGAAATTGATGCAAAAGCCCATGGAATTCTGGCCATGGCACTGCCAAAATAAAATCTATTCTGGGCTAATGCATCATGAAACTGCCCATGACCTCTGAAATGCCTTGAAAGAACAATTTGGAGGAACAGATGAGGTCTTGGCAAATAATAGAGAAATCCTCGCCAACAATATGAGACATTTTCTCATAGAAAGGGTGAGACACTGACTCAACAATATGAGCGGTTTTCTTGTTTGATCTCTGAATTAAAAATGGTCAAACTTGAGTACACTAATTCAGATGAATAACAGATTTCTTAGATCACTGCCTGAGAGATGGGACACATATACTATTGTCCTACGCTCCAGTGCAAGTTTGGACAAACTATCTCTCACCCAACTCCATGGGAAACTGCTCACGTTTGAGAGAGAGATAGAACAGAAGAGAAAGTGTCTTCATCTGGAAAGCTCACTGAAGACTTTGTACCAGGCAACACTGCCTTGGTGGGTCATGAGTCAGAATATGCTTCATCTGAATGCCAGTATGATGAGCATATTAATTTCTCTTCAAGCACTTCTGATTCTGCATTTGTGAGTGTTGATGGGTGTAATAATGACAATCTATGCTTCATTATGGATGATCTCAAGGGGATTGCTGATGATGACTTAGAAGAGATGGATATTTTGAGCCAAATGGCCCTGATAAATATCAGATCTCAGAAGTTCTATAAAAGAACTGGAAGAAAATTCCCAGGAGACTCTGGCAAAACCAAAGTTGGTTTTGACAAGAGCAAGTTGAGATGTCACAAATGCCAAAGGCTTGGACACTTTGCAAGAGAGTGTAGATCAACTGGATCTAACTCCACTGCACCTTTGTGACTTTTCCTGGCAATAGTCAACAACACAGAGGGCAACATCCTGTCACTTCTAGTCATCATCCTCAACAACAATCTCCGGCATATTTTGTTCCTCAGGGTCAAATGCCATATCCGTACCCTTGTTATTACATGCCACAGTCAAATCAAGTTCAAGTTCCTATGGCACCACAACCTCATGCACTACCAGAACCTCAGCCATCCCAATCTCATCAACAACCTCAAACAACAAACAGCTTCTTCACCCCAGGAGTTGTTGACTGGAGCAGTTTACCAGATGACATGTCTGGTCATGACCAACTGTTCTCAGATGCTGGTCAACATGGTGGTGACAGTCCTTTTGGGAATCTAGCTCTTATGGCTTTGGAGTATGCTGATACTTCATTTTCTAATGCCTCCACATCTCAGGTATCACAGGTATCCTCTGAGGCAAAAGCCAAATTATGTTCTGAACCATGCATAGCAGCATTTGCTTCCATTAGAGAAGCAAATGTAGCTCTAATTAATAAGAACATTGAGCTAGAACAAATAATTTCCAAAAACAAAGCTGAGTTTGAGTACGTGCTTAAAGATAAAAATGATGAGATTTATAAACTGAAATGCCAAATAATTGATGATAAGGCTAGAGAAGAGGTACTTCTAGAGAAGTACAAAGATCTTAAAGAAACCCTTGCAGTTACCCAGGTAGAGTGTGATAGATGGGTACAATCATGCAAAGGTTTTGAAATGCTTCTTAGTAAGCAATCTGCTTCAAATGTGAAGTTTGGAATTGGTTACAATCACACTGCTCCACCTACAGATTTTACCCCAAGAGCAGAGGTAGAATCTGATGGTGAGAGTGATAACCAATCCACATCATGTGATCTACCTTCTGATACAGCACAATCAGAAGTAGCAGTCAGCATCAAGCCCTCTTTGAACCTATAAGCTGATGTTGATGGTTCAAATGCTGACACTCACATGATTAATGAGTTGATCAACTCAGGAGTTAATCTGAAGGTCCTGAAAGGACTAGAGAGCAGGATTTAACACCTAAAGTTCAAACTTCAACTGCTGTCAGTACTAAAGAGAAGAAAACTGCGAGTAGAAAGAGTTTGAAGCCTACTAAAGAGGCAGTCAAGAAAGCAAACAATGCTTCAAAAGCATTAAAGAACAAGTCTTCAGTTGCTTCACCCTCTTTAGTTGATGATCAACCTAAGATGAAGAAGAAACCATGTGAAGTATGTGGTTTGTTCAATCATCTTACAGATGATTGTTTGTACAAAAGAGGTTCCAAACTCAAACAAAAAGAAGAAATTAAAGAGAAAATGGTAAAAATGAAAACTGAGTTTGAGACCACATTTGTATCGGCAACATCAAATCCTGTAACCCTTAAGTCCTCAAAGAAATCCAAAAAGGAAGGGGTTAAACAGGTGACAGCTGAGAATGCTCAGAAGAAGAAGGGGCAACATAGGAACTTATCAAACTCCACTGGCAATGTGTCTGATGAGCTGAAAGCTTTATCACAAAATCAGACACAGTTGGTTATGATGGTTCAACATCTGTTGGGTAGAGTTAACCAACTAGATGCTCCTATGTTGAAACCACAGAAAAGGAGAGCCAAGCCAAAGGACTCTCTTCTACACCATCTTCTTCCTCTCAAGCTGTTGTTTCAAATAAACCTGTTAGTTTACCATCTATTGATGAGACCAGGCCCAAAACCAAAAAGGTTTGGGTCTCTAAAACTAACTGATTGTTTACTTTGCAGGGTCTTCAACATGCCAAAGTAGCATCTGGTATGTGACAGTGGGGGATCTATGCACATGACTGGGAACAGCTCTCTTCTTTGACTACTCTTAAGGAAAGAAGGGATTGTTTCTTTTGGCAATGATGCTAGGGGTACATCATGGTAAAGGTTTGTTTCCAATGGAGAAATAAAATTTGATGATGTTAATCATGTGGAAAATCTCAAGTACAATCTCTTGAGTGTCAGTCAAATGTGTGATAAAGGCCATGTTGCTCTTTTCACCAGTCAAAACTGTAGGATTCTGTCATCCAAAGTTTTCACTTGATTGACAAGGTGTTGGATGATCACACTCTCCTGAGAGCCAACAGGACAGGAAGAGTATATGCCTTAGATCTTTCTAAGAAAATAGATCTCAAAGGCAATCCTTGCCTATTTTCCAAAGCCTCTTCTCAAGAATCTAAACTGTGGCACAGAAGGCTTGGTCATGTTAATCTCAAAAACATGAATCAGCTTACCCACAATAGTTTAGTCAGAGGCTTACCAATAAAGGAGTTCCACTGTGATGAAACCTGCACTGCTTGTTTAAAAGGAAAACAGCACAAAGTCTCATTTCCTCCTATTGAAGTGCCTAAGTCCACTGCCTGCTTGCAATTACTGCATATGGATCTATTTGGTCCTGTGAGAGTAATGAGCATGGCAAAGAAGAAATACTGTCTGGTATTGTGGATGATTACTCTAGATTTGTATGGACTTTCTTTCTACATTCAAAGGATGAGGTTGCTCAGAAGATTATTCACTTTGTGCTGTATATTGAGAAGCAGTTCCCTTGCAGTCAAGTGTATTAGGAGTGACAATGGAACTGAGTTCAGAAATCATACACTTGATGACTTCTATCTTTCAAAGGGGATCAAAAGGCAGTTTAGCATCCAAGGACTCCAGAGCAAAATGGAGTAGTGGAGAGAAAGAACAGGACCTCATTGAAGCTGCAAGGTCCATGCTGGCTGACTTAGGTTTGCCACTGACCTTTTGGGCTGAAGCTGTCAACAGCTTGCTATGTGCAAAATAGAGTTTTAGTAAATCAGAGGTTGATGAAGACTCCATATGAAGTTCTCCATCATTTGGCTCCTCTGATTTCATTTTTCAAAGCATTTGGGTGTCCCTGTTTTATTCTCAACACAAAGGATCACTCCATAAATTTGATCCTAAGGTGGATGCAGGGTATTTTGTTGGTATTCATCTACTTGCAAGGCATACAGAGTCTTCAACTGCAGAACAAAGATGGTTGAAGAAACTCTCTGGTTATTCACATGTTAAGTTCAATGAATCTCCAAAGGACAAGATTCCACAAAGCCCTGTGGAGTTATTTGATTTGGATACTGCAATATGTTCCTTATCAAACTCCTGCTGTGCTCCTGTCAACAGTTCACCACCTGGTGGTACTGCTGATGATGATGATGATTGCAGTACTCACCTCTTCAGGTTTAGTGATCAACTGCCTGATTCAGCTAGACCTGATGTTCCTGTAGCTCCAGTAGCACCATCCACAACAAATGCTGATGAGATCTCTTTGAATTCAACTTCCTTGAATTACCATCCACTGATGGCTTCAAGGAAATGATTCACCATCACCATCTGTACTGCTGAGCCTGCTACAAACACTTGCACAGATCTCATTGTGTATCAAGATCTGAAGAATCACCCTATGTCTCAAATCATTGGTGATATCACTGCTGGAGTATCAACAAGAAGTCAATTGTCAAATTTCTGCTTCTATGCTCTCTTCATCAGTCAGCAAGAGCCAAAGAACTATCACATTGCTTTAAAAGACAATGGATGGTTGATGCCATGCAGCTTGAGCTTCTTCAGTTCAAGAAACAACAAGTGTGGGAACTGGTTCCTCTACCTCCAGGTAAGTGTGCAATAGGCACTAAATGGGTGTTTAGGAACAAAACTGATGAAAATGGGCTTATTGTTAAGAACAAGGCCAGACTGGTTGTTCAGGGGTTTGCACAAGAAGAAGGTATTGATTATGATGAAACCTTGCCCCTGTAGCCAGACTGGAAGCAATTCGATTGTTTTTAGCTTATGCTGCTTATCAAAACCTTAAAGTTTTTCAAATGGATGTCAAAAGTGCATTTTTGTATGGAAAAATTAAAGAAGAGGTTTATGTATGTCAACCTCCAGGCTTTGAGGACAATAAACATCCTAATTGGGTGTATAAGCTTGATAAGGCTCTTTATGGGTTAAAACAAGCTCCTAGAGCCTGGTAAGAGACATTATCAAACTTTCTTCTGGAAATAAATTCACTAGAGGCTCCATAGATAAGACTTATTCATTAAGAAAGCTGGGCAGCATAATCTACTTGTTCAATTTATGTAGATGATATCATTTTTGCATCCTCTGATCCAAAGTTGTGTGATGCCTTTACAAAGTTGATGCAACAGAAGTTTGAAATGAGTGCCATGGGAGAATTACAGTTCTTTCTGGGGTTGCAAATCAAATAAAGGCTGATGGAATTTTCATTCATCAGTCCAAATACACAAAAGATCTTTTGCAAAAGTTTGATTTACAAAACTGTAAGCCTGTTCTACCCCCATGTGCACAACACACAACTGGATACAGATCAGAAAGGTAAAGTGGTTGATGAAACACTTTACAGATGTATGATTGGGTCCTTGATGTATTAACAGCTTCTAGACCAGATATTATGTTTGCTACATGGTTTGTGCTAGATTTCAGGTTGCACCTAAAGAGTCTCATCTGATTGCAGTCAAGAGGATCTTAGATATCTGCAAGGCACTCCATCTCTAGGTTTATGGTATTCTACTGGACATTCTGGTAAATTAGTTGCTTTTTCTGACAGTGACTATGCAGGGTGTAAGTTGACCAGGAAATCAACTTCTGGTGGATGTCAATTCCTAGGCAACTGCTTGATTTCTTGGCAAAGCAAGAAACAGACCTCAGTTGCTACATCAACTGCTGAAGCAGAGTACATTGCTGCTGCAAGTTGTACATCTCAGGTACTCTGGCTTCAAAACCAACTTTTGGATTATGGCATTACAAAGACTAAGACTCCATTGTTAATGGATAGTGCTTCAGCTCTTTGCATTGTCAAAAATCCAGTCCAGCACTCTAGGACAAAACATATAGAGATCAGACATCATTTTATAAGGGATTGTTTTGAAAAAGGTCTGATTGATCCTAAGTTTGTGCCTAGTGCTGATGAGCTTGCAGACATTTTACTAAGCCTTTGGATAGTTCAACTTTCCAAAACCTGGTGTTAAGGCTGGTATGCTGCAACTAGAATAAGTGACAACTACTGATGATCTTAGTAATAAGTACTGATGATCATTAGTAACTATGTCACATATAAGTACTGATGAGCTCTTTTACCCTCAGCAGTTTTTATAACTACTGAAGGCTAAATGTCTCACAGTACTGAAGTACTTCATCTGTTCTAAACTACTGATGTAGTTACAACTACTGATGCAGCTACAACTACTGCAATCAGTAAAAACAGATAAGTACTGATGTCCTATGAAACAACTGAAATCAGCCAAAAAGGCTGATGATGAATGTGTGAGGACAGTATGAAACAGCTGACAAGCTAAGAATTGACAAAACAGCTGAAGAGAATTTTCTCTTCAGTCGTTTCTACAACTGCTGTTTCATTCTAAACACTGAAGCAAAACCATGTCTTCAGTAGTTTTATAACTACTGATGACTAATACAAGTCTTCAGTTGTTTACAACAGCTGATGACAAAACCACTGTCTCAGTAGCTTCATAACTACTGATGACAAACACCAAGTCCTCAGTTGTTTCAATCATCTGAAGTCAAAACCACGGTCTTCAGTAGTTTTCTAACTTCTGATGCCTAACACCACGACTTCAGCTGTTTCAATGTCTGAAAGGATAATACCATGTCAACGGTCGTTTAAAACTACTGATGACTAACAACACATCCTTCAGTCGTTCTCTTACCCGTACCCTATAAATATCCCTGACCTAAGTCTCAATGCTTCATCTTCTTCAAACCTAACGTTCCTCTCCAAAACTTCCCTCTTCTCAATGGCGTCCATGCAAATCAAACCGCGACACAACTGTGTGCCTACCTCACTAAATCGCCTATCTGGACTAAGTTCGATACTGCTATCGATCTTATGGTTCAGTCCCAATACACTACGGCATTTCTTCTGAATCCATACTACATGCCGAATCCTTCAACAATTTTGGATGACGTTACTATTACCACTGGGGAGAACAACACCCATCTCTCCAGTCGGTCGTCAACAACAAAGAAGTAGTCATCACTCCTGCAATAATCCGCCAAATTCTTCATCTAAATGATGCTAGTTCTCCTGCTGGATATCCGAAGGGCACCACAGATCTATCCTTTTCCCAACATGGGTATCAAGGCGATCTCAGTGCCTCCACTATCATGAAGAAACACTTTCCTGACGCTGAACGCCTAATTTTTCACATGGTGAATGTATGTTTGGCCCCTAAGACGTCGTCTTGGGATCAAATGTCGTCAAAATGGCAGCAGGTAATGTATTCTATTCTTGAGCAACAACGCTAAACTTTTCAGAAATAATATTTTCGGAGCTCAAGGATATGGCTCAAAAACTAACTGCCAACCGTTGGATACTATATCCACGGTTCATAATGGCCATCATTACAAACCAGCTTAATGCTGAGGGACTTGTGGCTTGGGAGTCCCTGCTACGGCTGTTCTGCGGAAGTATACTCCCGGCACAACTCTGACAGACACTAAAAATGGCTGCCAAGCTGCGAAAACCCACGCAGCTGGAACCCACAGCCACCACCTCCAAATCAAAAGTCCCCACCAAACCCACCAAAAAGAAACCCAAAACGGCTACTCAGGGAATTGAGTCCCCTGAGGATGCCCCTGCAACACAAACGCAGGATATATCCACTAGTCCAAACCCCTAGTGGATACAATGACTCTTCCAGCCATAGCCGCTCAGGCTTCCTCTCAACAGGAGCCTGCAGCAACCAGACAAGGGGTACCTACATATCTGGGATCTTCCTCACTTGAGGGGATTGCCATTGAAGAGCACCAACCTCCCCAGGTGCACACTGCTCTATCCTTCACCCCATACAACGCCCCTCACAGCCCAACTTTAATAGTTGCACAAGTGCTGACTCAACTGCACTCCTCACCCCTCCCCAGAAACCTATTACTACTGGGAACACTCTACAATTGAGGGGGAGGAACACAGTGCACTTGGGAACCCACAGCACAGGGGTTTACCACTTCTATCTCCAGGTGTAGACAAGGAGCTTAGAATATCTAGTGAGGCTGCCACCTCCTCTGACTCAGCACATGATCAGAATGAGGCTGGTAACATTGCTAAGACCTCACTAGAGGCAACAGCTGATGATGGACACTGTCCTGAGGCAGGAAGTCCCCAGTACCAAGCACAAGGGGCACATGCATCAACTGGTCTACACCCAGTGCATGTAAATCCTGCTCTAAGCAGGAGGTCAGATGATTCAGCTTCGGTTGATGATGACCTGGGCTTTTTCTACGATGTTCTTGCCCAGAACACAATCCTTGAAGAGAAAGTCAGTAGGCTGCAAAACCTACTTGATCAACTCTCACAAGGAGAAAGACCATCTGCCTCTACCCACCCACAGATGGCACCTTCACTTGAAGGTTCCCCAAACACTGAGCCACTCCAAACTCAACCACCTGTCTCTGCTTCAGGCCCTACTTCTCAGGAACAGAACCCTCCTGAGCAAATAGGTGCTGTACTTCAAAATTCCCTCCCTCTCATCACACCCATAATCACTGATATTGTGAATAAAGCCATTGATGAGAGGCTTTCCTCAACTTACAGCCCTTGATTGATGCTGCTGTACAAAAGACTCTTTCTGCGGTACAAACCCCTTCCTCCAATGCATCCAAAAAGGGGGAGAGTACTGCAGTGAAAGAAAAGAAGAGGAAAAGAACAGAGGAAAAGAAAGAAGAGAAGCAAGCCCAAGAGGAGGAGAAAGAAAAGCAACCTCTGCTCACTTACAAGCGAAAGAAAATTGCTGATGATCATACTGCTGAAGACAAATCCTTGGAGGAGCTGGTAAAAGAAGCTGACACTACACACAGCCTATCCATGGATAAAATAATTGAACAACTCTTCAAGCAGGGGTTTGACACAGCCACACTGGATAGTGAGATCAGAAGGTTGAAGTGCAAGAGATACAAACCCGATGGGCAGGGTATGATGCTCTGGAAAAAGAGAGGTTGGAAATAATGATCCGCTTATTGAAAAGTACTTAGGAAGATCGTTAATGGAGATTCGCGCATGGACCAGGGACAGTATTTTGGCTATAGCCACCAGAATCTGTCTGTCTGAGCAATTCAACAAAGGGATTATTGTGGAAGCCCTTGATGAGGCTGGGGCTGGTAAAAGGTTAGAGATGGCTAAACTCACAAAGGCGAAACTAACTACAAAGATGCTGGATCAACCTTCCCTTCCACCCACTCAAACAGATCCTATCCCTCAAATCTCCAACCAATCTCTAAGCCAAAATCCAAACATCCTCATTCTTCAAAACAATTCCTTCACCAACCCAACCATCATCCAGTGATGCACCTAGAAGGAGGAGAAGGGTGCTGAGGATGGAAGAAGAAGACGAAGAGGAGGATGAAGATGATAGTCTGCCACTCTCTGTTGTTCTAAAGCTACCAAAACCCCGAAGTCAACCCGTGATCACACCTGACTCTCAAAGGGAAATGGTCAGAGTCAAGATAGAAGAAGAAGAACAGCAGAAACAGCACGATGAGCAACTGTTGAAGATGGTTGACAAGGAATTTCCTCAGTCATCATCTATTCAAGCCATGAAAGGGCATGCTCAAAGGCTGTACACTCTCAGGCACACCTTCAATATCAGAAGGAGAGAGTGAGAGTATGGCCGGACCCCAGGGTGAGTTCTAGAATCCATAAAAGAACTATTCCTCATAGATACAATGGCCAGGTACGAAAAACAATAGATTCTACCATCATGTTGTCCATTGTAGTCTCACCTTGGGAAATCATTGATGAATTCAAGAAAGCTCACCAAGCAAAGAAGACCCCTCAAGCTTTACTAGAACACAAGATGATAAGACGGGGTTGTTATATAAAAAGCTTGAAGACATCCAGAAGAATGAGCTCCAGTTACTCCTTGAAGGCAACCATCATGATGAATTTGTATATAGGGAGGCAACTACGGTGGAGCTGAAAAATGGCAGGACCATGAAGTACTTATCAGAGTACTATGGTCCAGAGTTCTTCTTCGAAGGAGGAGTAGAAGAGCTCTCTCAGGAGGAACAAGTTGTTCTCCTTGAGGCCTATGTTCGAGAGTCATACAGACTCATTATGGGGAAGTAAATCTCATGAATGGGATAACAACTCTGTGTCCAGTTCCCCAAAATAGAGTTCCCATTCATACCATGCCAAACAAATATCTGAGATTTCTTCCCAGGCCGGAGCTTACATGGGTCATCTTCTCTACTGATCAAGAAGGAAAAAGACCAACATCTTGCCAACAATAAGTGGGATAATGAATAATTTAGAGGTTTGGCTGCATTGGTTCAGGGGGAGTTTGTTGGACCAAAAGAACCAATGATCCAAGATCAGAAAACCTCTAAGTCCCACATGGTATCACAACAACTGCTGAAAGACTCATCAGCAGTTTGACAAGTGCTGAAGACTTCAACAGCTGAAGATCAAGTACTGAAGACTTCAACAGCTGAAGAACTAAAGTGCTGAAGTACAACAGCTGAAGAACACAAGTGCTGAAGCTGAAAGACCAAAGTACTGAAGTACAACAGCTGAAGAGTTTACAAGTGTGAAGATCAACAACTGACGTACAAAGTCTGAAGACAAAGACTGAAGACATCAGCTGATGATATCTACTGAAGTCATCAGCTGATGAAACATCTGAAGGTCAAAGTGTGAAGATCAAGTACTGAAGCCTCAGTAGTTTGTCACAACTGCTGAAGAGTACTCCTTCAGTAGTTGTGATATCATTAGTTTTATATTTCTAGTTTCAGTAGTTTTATGTTTCAGTAGTTTTGTAAAACGACTGAAGAGCTTGTTCTTCAGTCGTTGTAGTTTCAGTAGTTTCTAATCAGTAGTATTATATTTTGTACTTAACACTCTGTTATGTTCTCAGTAGTTGTGAACATTTCAGTAGTTTGTGAAGAGTTGGTTATTTTTGTATTAGATCTGCCAGTTGTCACTTTCCGTGATAACAGCAGTAATTGTTGCACTCTATATAAGGAGTGACAACCTATTGTAATAAAGTGAATGTCGTGAATGAATGAATGATTTGATTAGAAACATTCCATATCTATAAACATTCCTTGAATCAGAAATATATTCTCTCGCTATAACCGTATGTGCTCTTAATGCATACAAGCATCGACTTCTTGCTACAATTTGTCTAATACCTATTCTTATTCCGCTGCCTTGAACTCTAATACATCAAACTTGTGATCGCTGATCCTGTCAATGAAGCCAAGGTATTAGAACATCTCTGTACTCCTGAATGCATTGCTAAAGTTAACAGGTATAGGTCCTACAACTTGGAACTGAGATCTGACCTTGAGTCTTTAAACATTTTAAAATCTGATTTTAGAAAATCTGAAATTGATTATAAGCTGAAAATAGAGGACTTAGAGAAAACCATTTCAATTCTAAAACATGAACACACAGATTTTAGGACTCAAATGAAAGATCTCATAACCAAGTTAACTGAGTGCCAGGTTGAGCTTGTGATCAGCAAAGCCAGGGCAGAAAAGAGTGTTCTTGAAGAGGAGACCTTCAAGAACATGATATCCTCATCCCTGCACAAGAAAGTGTGCTATCAAAATAGGCAGGGACTGGGATCCAATGAGATAGCTCCTCCACACATAATCTTGTTAGTAAGATCTCCTTGGTGTGGAACTTGTGAAGATGAGCTTCCTCTCATAGATCCTATGAGTGAAGAGGATGAAGAAGAGATAGTGAAGAATCTCTCTGAAAAGAGTGAAGAGGAGGATTCCAAGAAGGGCCACTATCCTTCTGAGGAGAAAGTGAAGACTGTGATGACTAAGTCCATGAGAAAGAACTTGATCAGAAAGAGCAAAAGAAAGGCAAGGAAGGCTCAAGAGATCAAGGCTACTTTTGACTCTAAGCATAAACAAATTTTTATCTCTGCAGGGTTTAAAGTGGTAGGGACTAAAGACATCAACCAAAACTCTTCTGCTAAGAGTTCTGGTTCTTGTTCAACTCATCTCAGCAGCCAGAAGAAGATTGATCTGCTATGTACCACTGCTGCACAGCCTGGACCATCAAACTCCGAGCACAGTCCTCAGCCCAAGAGGATTGTCTCATCATCTGCAAAGATGGAGGTGGAGAAGGGATGTGACCAAAGACAGTCCTATTCCAAAGAAAAGGCTCTTGTGAAGAAGAAAATGATTTGTTTCATGTGTGAAAGTACCACTCACATTGCCAAGGATTGTCCCTTCAATCCTAAAGGTACTGTCCATATGACCAAAACAAAGGCTTCAAAGAGTTCTAAAAAGATTCATGCTTCGGAAGGAAAACCTGTTTCCTTCGAAAGCTCCAAATCTAACAAGAAGGGAAGTGGAAAATTCCCTTCGGAAGAATATTTGGTCTCGGAAGAAAGGAATTCTTTCGAAGCACTGAAGTCTGCTGCAGTGTCTGCAGAATTGTCCGAAGGTTCAGTCATCAAAACTTCTGAAGTTCCAAAAGCTTCTAAAGTTTTTAAGGTCAAGTCCAAGACTCCAAAGGTGGCGTGGATGTCTAAGAAAGACCAAGTGAATGAGATTTCTCCATCAACAACAACTCAAGATCCTCTTAGTACAACCATAGGATCTATTACTGTTGAATTACCTTCTGCAAATGAGCCCAAGACAAGAAAGGCTTGGGTTTCCAAATGTAACTAATCATTCTCTTCATGCAGGAACAGCTGAAGACAGACAGAAATATCTGGATCATAGACAGTGGCTATTCCAGGCACATGACAGGCAATAGGTCACTACTCCAGAACATTGAAAGGATTGATGGAGGACCAGTTGCTTTTGGAGGAGATGAAGGCGGTTACATTTCTAGAAGGGGCAAGGTCACAAATGGTAAGCTCAGTATAGAAAAGGTAAACTTTGTTAAAGAGCTTGGATACAATCTTCTGAGTGTATCTCAATTTTGTGATCAGAGTCATAACATGCTCTTTACTGAGAATGAGTGCATTGTTCTTAAGCCTGGTGTGGTCATTTCTCATGAGCATATCCTACTTAGAGCCCCCAGGAAAGGAAACATGTACAAGATGGATTTGTAAGAAACCTCTCCCTTTGGAGAAGTTTCACGTTTTCTGTCTAAAGCCAATAGTGATGAGTCTTTCCTATGGAATAAAAGAGTGTGCCATGTAAACTTTAAGAACATGAATAAATTAATTAAGCATGATTTGGTAACTGGAATGCCAAAGAAAGAGTTTACAAGTGATGACCACTGTGTTGCATGCTTGAAAGGGAAGCAACAAAAGGTATCTCACAAGCCTAAGGAAACGAACTCCATCACTACACCCCTACACTTATTACATATGGATCTCTTTGGCCCCACCTATGTAATGAGTTTAGGAAGGACCTTATACTGTCTAGTGATCACATATGACTTTACAAGATTCACGTGGGTTTTTTCCTTAGAACTAAGGATGAGACTCGTGAGATTCTGAAGAACTTCATCTTAAAGATTGAGAATCAGTCTGATCACAAGGTCAAGATCATAACATGTGATCAAGGAAACGAATTTAAGAACCATATCCTTGATACATTCTGTGATGAAAAGGGTATTTCAAGACAATTCAGTGCTCCCAAGACTCCTCAGCAAAATGGTGTTGCTGAAAGGAGAAACAAGACACTGATTGAAGCTGCAAGAACCATGCTGTCTAACTCTAAACTGCCTATCACCTTCTGGGCAGAGGCAGTCAACACTGCCTGCTATGTGCAGAACAGAGTTTTAGTAGTTAAGACTCATGGCAAGACTCCTTATGAACTTTGGCACAAGAGGAAACCTTTCATTGGTTTTCTCAGGTCATTTGGATGTCCTTGCACCATCTTGAATACCAAAGATCAAATTGCCAAGTTTGCTGAGAAATCAGATGATGGACACTTTATTTGATACTCTTCCCAAGCTAATGCTTATAGAGTATACAATCTCAGAACTAGAATTGTTGAGAAGTCAGCCAATGTGACTTTCAATGAACACACACCCTGTGTTGCTGGTTCTGGTCTGGATTGGTGTTTGATCTTGATTTGGTTATCAACTGTTTTAACAAATCTTGTGAGAATATTTCAGGATCTACAACAAATTAAATATTTCCTTATCTAAGATTTGAGCTAGGAAGATCCTCAAGACATATATCTTTAGCTCCAGTTGGAACCACTTCTGCAAATGAGGTTTCTATCAGTACAACAATTACAAATTTAGCTGATACATCTGGTATGCCTTCAAATTCCAGCTCAGAGGCTCTACAACCAGATAAGAACACCTCAACTATGGAAGACAACAATGGTGGTGGTGACAGTGACCAAGAATTTCTTGATCCCACTAACCACACCATTGATGAGAACATCAATGATGTCACACACTGCTTGGATCAAGTTTCACTTGAAAAGTGTGCTAATGTGGTGGGAGAAACTTCCATGCCAGATCTAAATTCTCTAATTTAGATCTTTCTCAACAACTTGCTGTGATCCCTCAGCTTAGGAACCATAAGTCTCACCCTACCACAAACATCATTGGAGATGTTGTCTCAAGGGTAAAGACAAGAGGACAAACCCATGAAGAAAATGTTTATCTTCACTCTTGTTTTCTATCCCAGATAGAGCCAAAGAAAGTTGATGAAGCTAAAGGATGGAAGTTGGTTGAACCTATGCAACAAGAGCTGCTTCCAATTCAAAAGGCAGAAAATTTGGAACCTTTGTCCTCTTCCTTCTGGGAAGACTACAATTGGAACCAAATGGGTGTTTAGGACAAGAAAGATAATAGAGGCATCATCATCAAGAACAAAGCTAGACCGATTGTTCAAGGATACACACAAGAAAAAGGGATTGACTACACTGATGTCTTTGCTCCAGTGGCAAGATTAGAAGCTATTAGGATATTCCTGGCATTTCCTGTATCCAAGAACTTCAAGGTCTTTCAACTTGATGTGAAGTGTACCTTTTTGTATGGAGTGATAGATGAAGAGGTTTATGTCAAACAACCACCTGGTTTTGTAGATCCTCATCATCCTGATTATGTCTGCAAGCTTGACAAAGCTCTCTATAGGCTGCATCAGGCACCCAGGAAATGGTATGAGACACTATCTGAGTATCTTTGTAAACATGGATACAGGAGAGGTAGTATAGATGGAACTCCCTTCATCAAAGAACAAGGAAAAGACATATTGCTAGTTCAAGTATATGTGGATGACATCATCTTTGGTTCAACTAATCCAAAGCTCTGCAAAGACTTTGAGAAGCTGATGAAAGACAGATTTGAAATGAGTGCCATGGGGGAACTCAAATTTCTTTCCGGGAATTAAAGTGAAACAAGTTGAAGATGGCATCCTCATAAGTCAGTCAAAGTATGTTCAGGACATACTCAAGAGATTCAATATGACTGACTTCAAGATTGCTAAGACACCCATAGCTAGAAACCACTCTCTTGGTCCTGTTCTTGAGGGGGAGTGTGTAGATGAGCACTTATATAGGGCTATGATTGTGTCTCTTATGCATCTTACTTCTAGTAGGCCTGATATCATGTTTGCTACATGTATTTGTGCAAGATATCAAGCCAACCCTAAGATGTCTCACCTCATCACTGTCAAGAGGATTCTAAGATACCTCAAAGGTGCATCAACACTTGGACTATGGTATCCTAAGAATTCTGACTTCAATCTGTATGCCTATAGAGATAGTGATTATGGTGGTTGCAACATGAATGCAAAGTCTACATCTGGGGGATGTCAATTTCTTGGTGGAAGGGTTGTCTTATGGCAATGCAAGAAACAATCCTGTGTCTCTGCATCAACTGCTGAAGCTGAATAGATTGCTGCTGCAAGCTGTTGTGCTCAAGTAGTTTGGATTCAAAATCAGATGCTGGACTATGGGTTAAACTTCAAGAAGACTCCTATTCACATAGACAACAACAGTGCTATCTCAATCATAGAGAACCCTGTGCAACACTCAAGGACAAAGCACATCAATGTCATGTATCATTTAATAAGAGATAACTATGAAAAGGGATTAATTAAACTAGTCAAAATTCACACAGATGAACAATATGCTGATTTGTTTACAAAGGCCTTGATGAACAGAGATTTAAATATCTAATATCAGCTATTGGGATGATAAACTTTGAGTAAGCTTTCTTAAAACTAATTCTTATTATTTCTTTAAAATTTATGTGTGTCCTAAGTTGTCTAGTTCATCACTTTCATAAGCTCATGTTTTTCTTTGGATGAAAATTTCTTTTTGAAGACTTTCCTTAGACTTTTGAAAATTTATAATACTTCGGAAGTTATGCTTTTAACTTCGGAAGTAAATCATGCCTTCAAAATAAATAACTGTCTACGAAATTACCTTTGGAAGAGTCTTCAAATTTATCTTCCGAAGCTTAAATACTTGTCTCAGACACTTACTCATTTTCAAGGACCATTTACTTTCGAAGCAAAATTAACTCTCGGAAGCTTTGTTAGTTTATGTACAAAGCACTCAAGTTTTAATTCTTCTTCGAAGCAAAATTCTCAAACCTCTCAGGAAATTCTTCCGAAGTCATTTTAGCTTCATAAGCTTTTTAATTAAAGCTTCCGAATTAAATTAACCTTCGGAAGTTTTTTGACTTCCAAGAAAACTACTTTTTGGGCAAAAGTAAACTACTTTTTTAGAGGTGGGACCGACATCCGGATTTCAAAGTTTATCCTCTTTCATTAAACTTTATCTGAAATCCTTCTCACATATAAACCCAACGGTTTCCCCCCTCTTTCTATCATCTGTTCTTCCTCCAAACCTAAAACCCCAAATTTTCCCCTGAAATTTCATTCTTTCTTCTTTCTTCGTCCCTAAGCTACTTTAAAATGGCCAATCTTGCTCACGGAAATGATCCCAACTTTACCATGCAGCTACATAGAAAACACAATCAGGTTTCTCTGTTAAGCTCTGAGAAAGATCCTCGTTTCTCAGAGGTTTGCTGTTTCCTAACTCTGACAAACTACTTCACCTCCCTAACCATTGATCCTCCACTCTATGACGATCAGTTGCTTGAATTCTGGAAGACCTGCCAAGAGGTCATTCTGGATGGGGAGAAGGCACTGTCTGCTACAGTGTAGGGGGGAGAACAATCTTCATCACTCCGGCCATCATCAACCGATATCTTCAGCTGGATGATGAAGAAGGTGAGGTGTTTTTCCCAAAGGAAGCTGCTAATCATTCCTTTGAGCAGATGGGATATGAGGGAGATTTCTTTGTAAAGACCTTTAGGAAAGGGAAGGTCTCATCCCAATGGAGATTCCTGCTCCATGTGGTCATCCACAGCTTATCAAACAAGCATGGTGGATGGGACCAGATTCCTAAGGATCTCTCCTTCATAATCCATGGAATGGTTCAAGGGGTCAAATTCAGGTATTCACAGTTTGTCTATACAAATTTACTTGCTAATTTAGACTCCTTAGAGTATTACATGTTTCCTAGATATGTCCAGTACATTCTTAACTGTGAACTGGGCTCACAGTTAGGGAAACAGGTAACATTCTTAAATTGGGAAAGATGAAGCCCAACATCTTTAAATACTAAGAAAGCCCACTGTTGGATTCTCTGGGGTAGAAACAGCCCTAGTCCCAAAAATGTTAGAGCTCATTGCTCAACGTGACAACCTAGCAGCACAAGCTAGTGTTGAACCCACACCTGTTTTTTCCCAACCACTCTCATAGCCTCAAATCTCCATCACCTACCAAAGAAAATCCAAACGAACCCCCGCTCAGACTAGTCAGTTTGTGGAGGCCCCCATATACTCAACCATACAGGAGAAGTGGACACTGGAGCTCCCACTTCTCCTGAGGAGCAGACCACTCCCATCTCTTCAACAATCAGTGCTAAGGTTCCTCATGCTCAGCCTGATGAGTTCATTAGCCCTATTGCCTTAAGCCATCACTCCGAGTCTCAACACTCAAGTGATCAACCTTCAAGGGACAGTTACCATCCCCAGCCTATAGATCTCAACCAACCAATTCCCAACCTTGATTTCTACACTAATGAAGATATAGGTTTCAATGAGAATAATGAATCTCTCTTCTTTCCCTCTACTCAAAAGAGATGAGTACTCCTGAGTCTCCTACATTTATCCCACATCAGTCACCTACAACTAAGGTGGACACTCCTGAACCTGTTCAGGATGTCCATATAGAAGAGGCTCTCACTTCTAAAAGTGATTGCATCATTAAGACCTCAACCATGGCAACTCAGCCCACTAACATCTCAACTGAGACTGCCAGTGAGCAGAGGAAAACCAGCAGCCAAGAACCTCAAGCTGGTGGTGAGAGAGAGGACTCTGGTCCAATCATCTCATCCCTCAATGAATCTTCTGATGAAGATAAGGGGAATTTGAGACTACTGGTGCAAAAATTTTCTAAAACATGCACTTACTTAGTCTCCAAGGTCGGTCACCTTGAATCTCAGGTGACTTCCTTACACAACAGGATCAATGATCAGCAACTTGAGATTTCATATCTTAAGGAAAAACTAGCTGGGAGACCCTTAAAGAGTGCTCAACCAGGAACACAAGAACCTGTGGATGTGATTGACCTATCTTCCAGCTCACCTATGCAAGTGGGTGATGCTACCAAAAAGGGGGAGAAAGTCATTACAGCCACATAACCTTGCACTACTATAAAGGTCTGGATCTAGTCAACATGCCACTTGTCAACCCAAGCCAATCAAGACAAGCTGACAGACTAGCTAATAGAATCCAAGATAAGATCATTGCAGAGTTCAGCTTAAGAAGGAGACTTAGGCAATCAGGCAATGTCATTGGTCAACTAGATGTTGAGGCAGACCCTAAGATTAGCTTCATAGGGGAAACCTTGACTGAAGGCCCAGTGACAAAACCTGAGAGCCCTTTCTCATCATCTCCAATTGCTGCATAGATCCATATTCCTTCTGAGACACCTGCTGGTGAAGGTGCTTCTGAACCTCTCTTGGCCTGAGCTTAGATGCTGCAACAAGCAATGAAGGCCAAAGCTCTCTCCACCCTGAGTCACAAAGGTCTGTGAGTGACAAAGGGAAAAGAAAGATGACATCTGAGGAGATTAAGGAGGAGGAGAGAGAGAGGAAAAGGAGGCTAAGGGGAGAAAGTTCCTCTACCGAGTCTCCAAGACTCATGGAGTCTACAATCAGGGCTGCCCCCAGACTAGATACTCAGAATGATGAGTTAAGGGCAGTCACGATTAACTATATGCAGACTAGGAACTATGACATAGATAGTGTCATTTCTCTTCCCTTGGATGAATTGAATGAACTGGTTGACCTGGAAAGGTCAAGAGAGAAGAAGGAGGCAGAAGATGCAGAACTCCTAGTACAAGTCAAAGAAGAGAGAAGAAGAAAAAGACTGTACAAAGGTATGCCTACCCTCTCACCAGTTCAAGAAAGTCCTGAACAAGAGGATGTGGTTTAACAAGAACCTCAGGTAGATAAGGAAAAAGACAGAATCAAGATGATTAACTACCTGAGTGCCATAGGCCTCTATTAGGTAGATGCACTCCTTCCCTTACCTTATGACTATATTGAGTTTGAGTACTTAAAACAACTTGAGCTTGAGCTAGTCAAGGAAAGAAAGACAACAAAGAAGAAGCTAAGGGAAGAAGCTGCAAAATCAAGAGCCATCATCCAAAAGAGCATGAAGAAGTTTGCTGATAGGCAGAGGATGATGAGCTTCTTGAAGCTGTATGGATTCTCCGGAAGGAGACTTGGACCCATGTCTCTATCCACTATGGATGAGCATATCAAGGTAATCAAGAAGAAGATTAAGAGTGGAGAGCTCACTGACTTACACTCCACTCCAAGTCAGGCTCCACCTGAAGTGGAGGTTAAGGTTGAATAACCAAACACAACACAACCCGACCCTCTTGCTAATGCTCAACAAGCTTCATCTTCTGATCCACAGTAGGGTCAACCTCCCTCTCCATCTAAACATGAGAGAGAGGAAGTCCCAACTGAGAAAGACAGTGAAGATCAATCTGGTGCTGCAGGCCAGTCTTCTCAGTTAAAATTTGGAAAGATAAAGAAGAGGATGGCTTCTAGACCAAAGCCTAAGAAGAAGAAGAAGCCTGCATCCCCTTCTAAACATCAGGATGAATCTGAACAGCATGTGCAGCCAGAGGATGCTACACCAACTCCAATTCAAACAGCTCCTCTAGCATTAGGAAGACTCATCTTGTCTTGGACATACACCACAAATCCAGAAAGTTGGCATGTTATTAGAGATCAAGACATTGAAGACATTTATACATGGCAAGATATGTTTCAGTTGCCTCTGTATGACCTCTTTGACATGAGAAGACACTTTGATAGCCTGAAGGATCCTGATCATCTTATGAAGAAAGGAATGGTGATCATCCTAATGAGGACTGTTAATATCTGAAGTTTTCAAAGTGTTTTGGTAGCATCAGCCTAGGGGGAGTTTGTAGAGATTAATGAAGAGGCTGATGCAACCTAAACATCTTTAGTCTTTCCTGCATGCTGCACAAGTGCATTAAAGAAGAAGCTTAGGAAGTTTCACACATGAAACAGAAAATACTCTAAGTGTGAAATCTTCCAAAGCCAAGACCAATATCTTCCGAAGCCAAACATGAAGTCTTTCGAAGCCTCAGAGACAAAGTCTTCCGAAGCTTCAAGTTCATGAAGACAGATTTCTTCCAAAGACTTTTAGTAACATGCTTTATGTGATGTACTGTTCCATAAAGCTGGACACCTTGTCGCTGTGCCTCTCCAAGTCACCAACTTACATGGGTTGGTGAAAAGGCCCATGCTTTTGGTAACTGTACATTGAGGTCTTAAGTCTGCAACTCTTTATTTTATGTAGTTCATCCTTTTTGTAATAGATAAGGATGTGAGCTATGGCATGTCATAGTCACAAGTCAAAAGGAAATCTGCCTTTTGACTCTACAATTGATTTTGTTTGTGTCTAGTCAATTGTATCCAGCCGGCTTTCAAAGTATAGCCGGCTGTAGGATGTAGTATAAGTATCTCATGTTCTTGTATCTTTCGAATATGCTTTGTAACACTTGTAATAGAACATAGAGAAGGAAATATATTGCATTCTTGAAAACCAAACACTTGTGTTCTTTGTGTTCTGTCTCCTGCTTTACTTGTGTACTTAGTATCTTATCTTGGTTAATCTAGTTTACTGTTTGATTAAAGTTTAGTTAATCTCCTCTTTGTGTTGTTGTGTTGTAACTAGCCCTTCAACGATCCTGCAATCTTCCTTCTAACCTTTTGCAAATGAGTTTAAACACCTAAAAGCCCCACCAAACACACACACCTGAACACATACAAACATATAAGCATAAACCCGAGACCAAAACCCAACACAAACACTTAAAAACCATGAATTCATACCTTAATTCGACCTTCTTCTTATTTGTCTTCTTCTTCCGAGAGTTTCTGCTCTCTCTCTCTCTCTCAATCCGAATGAAAAGTGATGTCAAGGGGAGGGTGGGCGGCCATGCCCACCTTTACACCAACTTTTGAAAGATTTTGTACTTTTGGACACTTTTAGTCGCTCTACTTGGACTTTATTGCTTTTCTTTCTTTTATTCTTCATTTCTTGTCTCTCTTTTTTTTAAATAACCGGTGTTACAAGTCCACCCCCTTATTTAGGTTTCATCCCCGAAACCTGTTATTCCTTGAACATATGAGGATAATGCTGTCTCATCTCTTCCTCGGTCTCCATGTAGATTCGGATCCCTTCCTGTGCTTCCACTGTACACGCACAAGAGGAGTCACTTTATTTCTCAGCCTTTCTCTTTACGATTGATGATCGCCACTGGTTGCTCCACATAATTGAGTCATTCATCCACCTTGATATCTTCCAGTGGTACAACCATATCCTCCTCGGTTAAGCACTTTCTTAAGTGAGATACATGGAATGTCGGATGAATTCCACCTAGCTCACTGGGCAACTTCAATCTATAGGCCACCTCTCCTACTCGAGCAATGATTTGGAAAGGCCCTATGTATCTCGGGCTCAACTAGCCCCGCTTCCTGAATCGGATAATACCCTTCCAAGGTGAGACATTCAACATAACCCGGTCACCCACCTGGAACTCGATCGGTCTGCATCGTTTATCGGCATACGACTCCTGTCTATCTTTGGCTGCCTTCATGAACACTTTAATCTTTTCTAGCTTCTCAGTCGTAGCCTCAATCACCTTAACACCTCCTAATTCTTTTTGCCCAATGTCTCTCCAACATACGGGCGTTCTACATCTTCTACCTATAGCATCTCCTATGGTGGCATGCCAATAATGGCATGATAACTGTTGTTGTACGAGAATTCAGCTAACGGTAAGTGGTCATCCCAACTTCCCCCAAAATCAATCACACATGCCCAAAGCATGTCTTCCAGTGTCTGAATGGTCCTTTCTGATTGACCATTAGTTTGGGGATGATAAGCGTGCTAATATGTAACCTCGTCCCCATGGCATCATGGAATTTCTTCCAAAATTTAGAGATAAACTGGGTGTCACGATCAGACACAATGGACACTGGCACGCCATGATGAGTTACAATCTCCTTGATGAACAGGTCAGCCAACTCTTGGATGAATATGTCTCGCGGATCGGTAGGAAGTGGGCACTCTTCGTCAAACGGTCAACAATCACCCATATGGCATCGTACCCCTTCGGAGTACGTGGCAACTTCGTAATGAAATCCATGGTGATGTGCTCCCACTTCCATTCCGGTATATCCAAAGGTTGGATCTTCCCATACGGCTTTTGATGCTCGGCCTTCACTTGCAAACAAGTAAGGCACTTACTCACATACCCCACCACATCGTGCTTCATACCCGGACACCATAATCCTTCTTCATATCTTGATACATTTTTGTGGCACCAGGGTGGATGGAGTATCGAGTTTTGTGGGCTTCATCCATTATCTTCACCTGTTGATCCCCAAAACTAGGAATCCACACTCGTCCAAATCGGGTTTTAACACCGAGTGTGTTTTCACCCAATTCCCCAACCAGACCTCTCATTCTTTCAGTGTTTAGATGATCTTCTTTTAATGCCTCATCTTGAAACTCCTTGACTTGCTTCATCACATCAGAGGTCATGATTAGTTGATAAGCTTTCACCCGAATCGGTTCAGGTCTCTCCTTTCGGCTAAGGGCATCCGCCACCACGTTAGCTTTGCCCGGATGGTAATGGATCTCACAATCATAATCCTTTATGAGCTCCAACCATCATCTCTGCCTCATATTCAGGTACTTTTGCTCAAAGAAGTAGTTTAAGCTCTTGTGGTCGGTGAAGATGGTGCACTTCATTCCATACAGATAGTCCCTCCAAATCTTTAGTGCAAAGACCACGGCTGCTAGCTCCAAGTCATGAGTAGGGTAGTTGACCTTATGAACCTTCAGTTGTCGGGATGCATAGGCTATAACTTTTCCCCTTTACATTAACACACACCCCAACCCTGAGTAAGAAGCATCTGAATAAACCACCAAATCTTCGCTTTCATCGGGTAACGACAAGACAGGAGCTCAAGTCAACCTCACCCTTAACTCCTCGAACGCTTGTTCTTGAGCTTGACCCCATATATACTTTACATCCTTTCGGGTCAACTTGGTCAGTGGAGAAGCGATCTTGGAAAATTCCTGAATGAACCTTCGATAATACCCCGCCAACCCCAAGAAACTACGAATCTCGGATGGCGTCTTTGGAGACTTCCATTGCATCACCGCCTCCACCTTTGCTGGATCCACCATAATCCCCTCGGGATTCACCACATGACCCAAGAACTAAACTTCGCGCAACCAGAATGCGCACTTGGAGAATTTTGCATACAATTTCTCCCTTCTCAACATCTCCAACACCTCTCGAATGTGATCGGCATGCTCCTCCTCACTCATTGAATAAATCAGGATATCATCAATAACACTATCACTGACTTATCTAACATCGACCGACACACTCAATTCATCAAGTCCATAAAAGCAGCTAGCGCGTTGATCAAACCAAAAGACATAACGAGGAACTCGTAGTGTCCATAACGCGTGCGAAAAGTTGTTTTAGGAATATCCTGCTCCCTCACCTTCAACTGATGATAACTAGATCGAAGGTCTATCCTTGAAAACCACTAGCACCCTGGAGCTGATCAAACAGATCATCAATTCTTGGTAAGGGGTACCGATTCTTACCGTCAACTTGTTCAATTTCGGTAGTCGATGCACATCCTCATGCTACCGTCTTTCTTCTTCACAAACAGGACCGGAGCACCACAGGGAGAGATACTCGGCCTAATGAATCCCTTATCGAGCAACTCTTGCAACTGCTCAATCAGCTCTTTCATTTCTATCGGAGCTAACCGATACGGTGCTTTGGCAATGGGTTGAGCATCGGGTATCAAATCAATTTGAAACTCAATCTCACGATCCGGTGGCACACCTGGTAAGTCTTCTGGAAGCACATCCAGAAAGTCACACACAACAGGTACATCAGATAGTTGTGGTGTTGGCCGTCCACATCCTTTACGTAGGCCAAGTAGGCACTACATCCACGCCTCATGCACTTTCCCGCCACCGCCATCGAAATCACTTTCGGGATCGTCATGACTCGATCGCCATAAAACGTCACCTTATTCCCGTCAGGCACTGTCAATCGGATCATCTTCTTGCGACACACAATATTTGCTTCGTAGTCCGCCAACCAATACATTCCTACGACTACATCGAAACCGCCTAAGGTCATCACGAATGGTCTAACAGGAAACTTATGATCGTCTAGTTCTATGTCACAACCTTCTATCACCTCAGAAATCCTCGTAGACTTACCTATGGCAGTTTCTACCTCGAAGGGCTCATCAATACATCTACTCTTAATGGGAAACTTAGCACAAAAGGAAGCAGAAATGAAACTCCTACTAGCACCAGAATCAAACAACTCAGATGCAAGAGTTTGGTTCACTAGAAACATACCTGACACCACTTCGGGGTCTGTCCTAGCCTCCTCTTGAGTTATTGTGAAAGCTCGGGCGCTTGCCTTCTGCCCTTCTCCTCCGGCCTTCTTCGCTCCCAAACTTTCAGCCCTTGGCCACTTACAATCCCTGCTCAGATGACCATTCTCCCTATAGTTGTAGCACCTGCCAACCCCACAATCTCTAGCCATATGGCCAGGCTTCCCACACTTGAAGTAGCTGTTTGATCCCTATTTGCATTCTCCCGAATGCTCCTTCCCGCATTTACCACACTTCTTCAATCCTGCACCAGATGTGACCACACGTCGGTCAACCACCTTCGCCACCTTATTGTTTGGAGCGGCTCCTCCACGTCCAAACCGTTTCCCATTCCAGTTCCGGTCACCACCCTTCTTGCTCACCTCAGCCCTCATCACCTCGCGCTCATCATATAACCTACCAGCCAAATCAACCGGCAACCTAAAAGTGCTTGGCCGGGTGGCGATCATATGCCTACGGATATTCGTAGGCAACCCCTAGATGTATCTCTTAATCTTTCATGATAGTGGTGTCACTTGATCTGGCACCAGCCGCACCATTTCATTAAATTTTGTGATGTACTGTTGGTGTGTCATTGTTCCCGCCTCCAGCTGCAGGAACTCTCTTTCTACCTTGTCCATCTCTCTGTGAGGATAGAATTTCTCAATCACTAACTTTTTCAGTTCAGGCCATCTCATTCTCCTAATGGCCCTGCTACCCTCGGATTGAACAATGTTGTCCTAGCATCACAAAGCCGAGTCCACGAAAGAGTGGGTAGCAAACTTCACCTTTTGGTCTTCACGTCACTCACTGATGTCGAGAACAGCCTCCATTTCCCTCACCCACCGGTGAGCAGCTGCAGCAGTGTCGTTTCCATCGAAAGTAGGGGCTTGCATCTCATAAACGCCCCGTAGTTACAGCCTCAGGCCGCCTCCGGTGCATGCTCCTTTTCTTCCTCCTCTTCATCATCAGAGAAAACCGTTTTCGGCTCTGGTTGCTCCCGTCCTCCCGAGAACCTGTTTCTCTCCTTTCTTTCCCTTTCCCTTACTGCTTTGATCACTTCGGTCACCACAGATAGTAGAATCGTCTGCATGACCTGATGAACTTCCTCCACCCCAACCTCCTTTACTAAGGCCCTCAGATTGGCGCTCTCGTTGCCACCCTCCTGATGAGGGGTCTCTGGTTCATCATGAACCACCTTCTCAACTCTGGGTCTCCCTCTCTTGGGTCGCGGTTCAGCACCGTGACCTTGTCCACGTGAAGCTTTCAAGATCTACCACCGGACATCATGCGCACACTGAAAGATTCAAACACTAACACGGTCATTCAAGGAACAGCTCAGTTTATGTCAAGTATAGTAATTCCTAATTACAGTGGCCAGTTGTGATTAGCCACTTACTTTACTCTTCATACCCCAAGCATTACCTGTCCTAACTACATCAGTATTTAAATCTACATACAACACATAACCACATACCATGCGCACATATACCAGTTAACATTATGAAAATACCTGATGGCACGCAGCTACTCAGATTGGCATCCCATTCCCATTCTGTCCCATTCTTAGTTTAAGTTAAGGTTTATTTTGAAAATTTACCCATTTCACTTAGACTATGGCTCTTATACCAACTTGTAAGGCCTCGTTCCCGGGACACTTACAGTTGGATCCTCATCGCACATAAACCATATAATTACATTTGCCTTATGAAAATATTGCAGCGGAAACATAAAAAATAACTTTTCATATCATTATAAATGTTTTTGCAAGTTAATACAAGCGTTCATTTCAAAACATTATTCGTTCGCATTACAATGCAAAAACATTAACAAGAGAATGCCATCCAAAAGAGCTGAGTAGCCGCCTCGTGCCATCCTCAGCAACGTTTACCTACCAACTGAAAACGTATAAAAGTCAGTGTCGCTGAGTGAGTTCTAGTTTTATAATTAAACATACATTTCAATCGTTAAAACCGTTCTTTACAATCTTTCAGAATCAAACTATACTTTTCATTCATTCGTGATCATACATAATACGTACATACAGATAGTATCATTATTATCTTCCATTACATTCGTTAACCTCGTTCATTTTATACGTTATCCTTTCGAGTCTGTTGTGACAACAAGGTCGCTCACCTCATTACAATCACAACAATTGCACGCTATCCGAGTCTGTTGCAACCATATGGTTGCTCACCCCAATTGGCACTTTCAATGATAGCACGCTATCCGAGTCTGTTGCAACCGTAGGGTCGCTCACCTCATGGCAACTTCACGATAGCTCGCTATCTGAGTCTGTTACACCCATACGGTTGCTCACCCCAATTGCCACTTTCAATGATAGCATGCTATCCGAGTATGTTGCAACAATAGGGTTGCTCACCTCATGGCAACTTCACGATAACCCGCTGTCCGAGTCTATTGCAAAAATTGGGTTGCTCACCTCAAATATGTGCTTGCAAGCCTTTCCTTCGTTCATTCGTCATTCAATAATGCATGCATTCTTACTTTGTGTTCCTCTTTCATTATCTTTCACTTTACGTTACTAATAGTTTATTCATTCATTAACATAACACGTAAAGCCATAAGAAAGATAAACATACATCACATCAGGAACATATCATACAATCATACCTAACCACCAATCATACATCACATCATACACCACATCATACAACATAAATGACTTCAAAAAGTCACTTACATAGCCCCCGGTAACATCCCAAGTCAAAGCCTACATTACACCTTATCCCGAAAAATCAGAAAATATTCTAAGTTCTTAGGCGCATGGGCACTATGCTGGCGTATAGGCACTATGCAGGCGCATGGGGAACACTTATGCGCATGGGCATCTTTCAGGCGCATGGACACTATGCAGGAGCATGAGTGCCTAGGCGCATGGGAATCTTGGACGTCTGGACACTTAGTCAATTCCAGCCCAATTCTAGGCGCATGGGTACTAGGAGTATGAACTTAGGCGTATGGACTAATCAGTCACATGGAGTCTTAGCCGCATGGGCCACTTGGGCGCATGGCCATACTTAAACCTTTCTAAGGCAAATTTAGGTGCATGAGCCTTATCTAGGGGCATGAACTCCCTGTAAAACATGTTTCTAGGATGTTTTTGAACCCAATCATCAAACCCATCTATTCTAAGCTTACCAAGGCTATTCTAAACATGAACAACCTATAAGCATCTAAGAATCATCATCCAATATGCACAACACATACGTGCATACATACACAAACATTGTAAAAATCATTTTAATACATTTTCAGCCCCAAAGATGTTTAAAACAAGTAGAAACCGGGGTCTAGAAACTCACCTAGTGCAACTTGGGTGTATCTTTCTTCTAACCCTTTTGCAAATGTGTTTAAACACCTAAAACCCCCACCAAACACACACACCCGAACACACACAAACATATAAGCATAACCCGAGACCAAAACCCAACACAAACACTTAAAAACCACGAATTTATACCTTAAATTCGACCTTCTTCTTCTTTTTCTTCTTCTTCTGAGAGTTTCTGCTCTCTCTCTCTCTCAATCCGAATGAAAAGTGATGTGAAGGGGAGGGTGGGTGGCCATGCCCACCTTTACACCAACTTTTGAATGATTTTGTTCTTTTGGGCACTTTTAGTCCCTCCACTTAGACTTTGTTGTTTTTCTTTATTTTATTCTTCATTTCTTGTCTCTTTTTTTTAAAACAACCGGGTGTTACAATATTCTTTGAGAAAACAGAATTAAAACAAAAATACCTTGAATGTCAAATGAAGTAATTGTTTGTTATCTTGGTACAAATTTATAAGAGTATTCACAGCTCATTTCCAATATTTTTTGGGTATGTTTCCCATATTATATGATATGGTTATAAGTGGTTGTGAGTGAAATATATGGTAAATTTGCTGTTTAATTGTATTTTGGGGAATCATTGTTTAAAAACCATATAATGATTTTAATATATTTTAAATGATTTTGAGTGAATGAGAGATAAAAAGTAATGATAAAATTAAAAAGGACATAAAAAATAGTGATTTTTAGTTTGATTATATGGATAAAGATAGAGAGTGAGTTGTGAATGTTTTAACCTATGATAAAATACTAACTATGAATCTATATGATGTTTTTATATGTTGTCCACTTAATTGGCACGTCTACATTACTAAATGTCGCTACATCAATCAGGATATATAAGAAATTATAATGACCAATAATGAAGAATTAGAATTATAAAGTTATATTTTAAAATATGATATAATTAAAAATCTTATAATTTAGTAAATCATAATAAATTATTAGCATAAGAAGAGTTACATTAATTATATATATATATATATATATTATATATATATTATATATATATATATATAATATATATATATATATATATATATATATATATATATATTATCTTTATATAGTTGTTTATTGTTTATTGAAAACCCCTATGATTTAATATCTTTAAGAAACTTAATGGTAACTAAGAAAATTAATTATCACTAATTAAACCACTTAAACAAAATAAAGAAAATGATTTAAAATTAATATTAGAAATTTTCATCGATTGATTGCATAAAGAGATAAAAAGTTTATTAATCTAAAATGAAAAAGGGAAATACAGAAAAGAAAATGAGAACTTTATACAAGAAAAAGAAAATGTGATATTGAAAATCATTTTAATTATAATATGTATATGATTTTAGAGAGAGAGAGAGAGGGGGAGATCAACTTGAACTTGAGAATGCATAAAATCACATAAATTTTGATTTATTAAAATAGATAAATTAATTAAATACTCTCTACTTTATTTTAGACAAGTAGATTAAAATTTTATTTCATTTTTTGGCAAATAAATTAATAATTAATTTTTATATCTATCAATATATTTTTTTAAGCCATCAGCTAAATTAATAAATCATATATTTTTTAAGTCTACATACCAAAAACGATTTTATAGACAAAAGAGTTGCGAGAAAAAACTTCAAACATATTTTTATATATTCAAAATATAATATTTGGTGAAATTTGTTAAATCACATGATATTTTTTATCATATTATTGTAGCCGAAAGTATTTACATATTTAAATTCATTTCATTCCCATTTTATTAATAATTTAAATATAGTTTATAAAAACTTTTTTATAATCTAATTATTTTTTGTCCTAATTCCTAAAATTTCTTATAACTATAAAAAAGAGATATTTTATAATTCTGTTTTAGTTCAAAATTTTTAATTTAATATTTTTATTCAATCATGTAATGTAATAAATTGGTATCTACCCTACTTGAACATTAAAGTTGTTAATAATTTCTTCAAGGGTTATGTAAAGAAACACTAAAAATTCCTCACAAGTTATAATATGCCTTAAACCACCTCAAATAACATGAAACCATCTTAAAAGTCAACTTTTTGGAGCCGCTTACAGGAAACACGGTAAAAGAGCATCTCTTGCACCGGTTTACTACATATGTCTTTCAATAATTTATGTTTTTTTTTATTTTGGTGTTCATGATATATGTTTTTGTGAATATCCCAATTGTATAAGAATAAACTTTGACGAAAATTGTTTGGGGGTTCAAATGTACGGTACTTAATAGCTAGTCATTTTCTTGAATGACTATAAAACAAGTTAAAAGAAACAATCATTGCTAGACAATAATTTGAAAGAAAAAATGTAACTAACATGGATGTACCTAATTGTAAATAGTGGTACACCCTTAAGCCAATAAACATTTGCCACCTTTTAACAAACCACTAGGATGATAAACTCATCATTAGGTTCTCTTATGATTTATGATATTCCTACATACATATGTATAGACATACATATATACAGACAGATTATAAGCATATCATTAGGCCCTTTTATATTTAATCATATACATGTGTTAGTCATGTTTAACGCATCAATGGAAAATAATATTTATAGTTGTAATCATGTGTTGATTCCGAATGTCTGTGAAACTTTTTTATGAGGTAGCCTCATAGAATTCCAATAATTTAGATGTTAAAAATAAGAAATCCTTGTACTGATAATAACTTGAACAATTCATGAAGTAACTGATGCTAAAACATAAAATAATATCAAAAAAAATATACTACACAAATTTTTTGGAAGTGATATGTGAAATTCTAATCCTAATTTGGCAATAACGTCGTGGTGGCAAGATCGATCACATGGGGAGGCTAAGGATAAGATTAAAGATAGTGTTTGCCTAGTTATTTTATCAAGTTTAGTTTGAAAGCTCAGTTATGGAGTTATAGCATCAGTAGCCTTGTTTATTTTCGTATTATAAATAGGATCATGCCTATACCATTTTCTGAAGTTATGAGTATTAAAAAAGTATTGGAAGAGTTTTCCTAATAGAGAGTTCTATGTTAAAGTATTTTAATATCAATGGTTTCTCCAACAATTGGTGTCAAAACCTAGGAGATCTAGGACTCCAAGGTGTGAGGCGATTAACAATATGGTACCTTCATGACGGTGCGTCTAATCACGTGCCCAGCCAATTTTAAAGAAATCGATGTAATTATAATTGGTCTGATAAAATTTGGTGATGGATTATAAGTGATGATTAAAGAGAAAGGCTTAATATTTGACTGCATGAATGGTGAGTATTGTGCGGTTCACGATGTATATTACATATCACCACTATGGTGAGTAATGTGCGGGTCACATGCAAGTTCTCAAACACATATCATGTTATATCTAAGGAACACTAAATTATGGCTTAGTCTATGAACAAGCATGAGATTTGAAACTAGTCATTTATTGTGACAGTAGTTATACTACCATTCAAATCGATGGAAGAAGACCTTTTAGCATGGTATATTTGTTGTCGATGATAATCAGAAGAGAAGAACTGAATAATTGTTTTTTTATTGTTGTGTATCTTTACAAGCATACATATATGAGTATAAATGGCCTATACAATTTATCTAAGTAAGGAAAAACAATCAATTAGCATTGAAAAGGATGGCTTGCAATAGCTGGAACCAGAGAATCATGCTTGAAAGGTGTTGGTTGGTTTTTGCAATGTCAATTACCTATTTTGGGAGATGATGGAAACTGATCCCATAATTCTAATCAAATATTTCAACATTCCTCCTCAAGTTGAGTAGTGGGATTTCTGATACTCAACTTGCCAAGACAATGATTAAAGACTTTTCCATTGACAACCTATGTTAATATATCTGCACGTTGATCTTCTGAGCGGACAAATGGAAGTTCTATAACTCCTGTTTCATGTTTTTCCTTGATGAAGTGTTGATCTACCTCAATATGTTTGGTGCGATCATGTTGAACCGAGTTCTTTGAAATTTGAATAGCTGCCTTTATCACATATAATTTTGCTAGGCTGAGTTGGGGGAAACCCAATTTCTATTAAAAGTTACTGTATCCATAGTATCTCTGCTAGGTCTCGTGCTATTCCTCGAAATTCTGCTTCTGTGCTTGAGTGTGCTACCACCTTTTGTTTCTTACTTCTCCAAGTAACTAGATTCCCACCAACGAGGGTAAAGTAGCTGGATGTTGATCTCCTATTTCATTTATCTCCGGCCCAATCTGCATCAGTATATATTTGGGTTTCTAGGTGTCCATGTTTTTTGAACAGAACTCCGTGACCTGGTGTCCCTTTTAGATATCTGATAATTCTCCATACTGCTTCCATATGGGTTAGTTGAGGTTGATGCATGAATTGACTCACAACTCCCACTGGATAGGCAATGTCGGGTCGGGCATGTGAGAGATAGATTAGTTTCCCTACTATCCATTGATATCTTTTCTTGTCAACCAAAGTTGCATTTTCCTCCATATAAAGCTTTTGGTTTACTATCATAGGAGTGCCAACAGGTTTGCTGTTGGAGCATATATAGTCATATATAGTGTGTCCGTCGCTTGTCGAATAGTCTAGGCTTAATGTAATGCACCTGATATGTTGTAAACACATGAAACTGGGTCATTCGTAAGAGCATATGCGAATGAGACTCAGTCGTACGACTGAGCCATGCTAATGGACCAGCCGT
Organism: Flaveria trinervia; assembly: GCA_025506515.1. Lineage (NCBI taxonomy): Eukaryota > Viridiplantae > Streptophyta > Magnoliopsida > Asterales > Asteraceae > Flaveria > Flaveria trinervia. The sequence continues at coordinate 29,153,940 of CM046456.1, forward strand.
GCGACTGAGAGATGCGATTGGGACATTCGTAAGACTGAACCATATGAATGGTCCAGTCGTACGATTGAACCATATGCATGGTCCAGTCGTACGATTGGACCATACGCATGGTCCAATCGCACGAATGGGCCCAGTCGCATCTGACATGGGCCGAGGCCTATATATACCAGTTTTAATGTGTAGAGAAAAAAGGGGGTTAAGATAGGAGTCTGCCCGGAGCCTAGGGCTACCGGATGAGAGGGGAGATCATGCTCGATCTTCCCCTTGCCAAGAGTCTTGATTCTTATGTTGTAACGAACTTGTAATCATTAGGTTTTATCAATGAAACCATTCAATTATAGTTCGTATTATTATTTGACTTTTTGGTTTGTGTTGTTGTTTATCCTTCCGTCAAGAACATGCTCGGATGTTTACCGATCCAGCAACTTCACATTTGCAATCAATTATTCCTGTTTCTACCAGTAGATCAAGGACATATTTTTTTGACAGATAAAAATCCCTTGTCTTGATCTCAGGACTTCAATCTAAGGAAGTATTTGAGTCTTCCCAGATCCTTCATTTCGAACTCTTTGAATAAGTTTGCTTTTAATCTTGTCATCTCTTCAACATCGTTACCTGTGATTATCATCAACATAAATAAGTAAGCATGTTACACGCCCATTCTATGTTTAAGAAATAGAGTATGGTTCGAGTTACTCTGTTTGTAACCATATTTATTCATGGCTAAAGTGAATCTGCCAAACCAGGCTCCAGGAGATTGTTTTAAACCATATAGCCATTTCTTCAATCGACACACTTCTTTAGGGTTGGAGTTTTCCATGAATCCAGGAGGGGTTTCCATATAGACTTCTTCTTTAAGCTCCCCGTGCAAGAAAGCATTTGTTACGTCAAATTGATGGAGGGGCCGGTCTTCATTTGCAACTATAGAAAATAGGACTCTTATTGTGTCTATTTTAGCCACGGGAGAAAATGTCTCGGAATAGTCAATTCCGTATGTTTGGGTGTACCCTTTTGTAACAAGCCAGGCTTTGTACCTCTCAATGGTTCCATTCGGCTTATATTTTATATTGAAGACCTAACGATATCCTACTGGTTTTTTTTCTAGGAGGAAGGATACATTTTTCCCATGTGTCATTTTTAGTTAGTGCATCCATTTCAACTTTCATTGTTTTTCTCTAGTTCTTAGATTCGAGGGCTTGTTCAACGGTAGCTGGAATTTCTTCAGAACATAGAGTTGTCGCAAACGCCTGGGCTTCTGGAGATAAGTTTCCGGCTGCTGTGTTTGCTATCAGATATCAAGAACTTTGAGCTTTCTTCTCAGGAGAGTATCTTTTTGGAGGAATTCCTCTGTTGGATCTTGTGGGTAGAATGTATTTGGCTTGTTCAACCTGTGGTGACTCATGTTCTGTTCTATAGTTAGGAAGATCAGGATTTTCAACATGCTCATGAGTTTCACAATTAGTAGACGAATCAGAGTAACATGCTCATGAGTCTCATTTTTAGTAGATGAATCAAAACTAATAGGAGAATAATGTTCAAGAGTTTGAGAATTACTTACCTCTGTGGTAAGGTTGGGATTGTTGGATCTTGTATGCCCAAGACACATACAAGATTGATGTGGTTAGTACGTTATGATCCAAGTCGGGTCATACCTAATAACAAGCTAAACAAACACCAATAAATGTTTATTTGTTGATGAGATCATACAATAAACATTGACACCAATTTAGAAAATGGGTTTTCTAAAACATTGCTTTGTAATACAATAATACTATATGGATAGTTTGTTCATGAGATATTATGTTTCATTATTTAAGTTGGTTAAATAATAACAAAAAAAAGTGTGTTATTGTTATAAAACTAAAAGAGGTTTTAAATTTATAAAGTTAAGAGTTAAGAGAGTAATTTTATAGAAAACTAAAATGGGGGGGAACCCATTTTGGATACACCATTTGGCCGCCCAAAGGGGCCATTAGGACCAGCCTTTATCTTGTCTTTGAATGTGTTTTTCCTCTCTTACACTCAATCATCATTCACAATTTTTCTCTCTACAACACAAGCAATAGAACTTCCAAAACCAGGGCTGATTTTCGGGTTTTAGAAGCTGAAAAAGGGGCTGGATAATTTCGGTTTTGGAGGAGCAAAAGAAGAGCTATATCTGGTGTTGCATCCTAACAAGCAAGGTGTTTGAAGAGCTTGTGGGTATAACTTCTTGAGGCCTCCTCCTTTGAAAGCTAGACACATTCAAGAACATCATCATCTACCTATTTTCATCTACAACATCTTGTTCTAGAAAGTTTTTTCTATGAATACCCTATGGTTATGATCCTTATTCTTGGGTTTTATTAGTGGTTTAATATGGAAAAAAATTTCAGATTATAAACCATATGTTAAACCTCTTATTCCGCTGTGTTTTCATAGTTTAAATGGTTAAACTAAGTGTTTTACGTGTGACAAAACCAAAAAATGGCATCTAGAGCCGGTTATGTGGAATGTGTGCTTCAAAAGGTCTTGAAAAGTTAGTTTTCATGGACCTTTTCAACCCATTAGGGGCTGTGTTTGTTGTGGGTGTATGAATCCTTTATGTTTCAAGGTTTAAACTTGCATGCTTTAGTATAAACCTTGAAAGAATTATGTCAAATGGTTGATTATGTTGTTTGGACAACGTTACAGTTTTAGTTTATGTTGGCTGAAACTTTAGGGCTGAAATAAGGGATTCATTGTTGTTCTTAGATGTTGAATATGTTTCATATTATGATGCATAACATAGCTTTGGCCTTATGTGTTTGGTTTTGGTTGATTGTTGTATGTCATGTTGGTGTTGTTCCTTGTAAGGGTTGTAATTTGTGTTTTGTATCTTGGGTTGTAATTAATTTATTCATTTGGTTATGTAATAAATAGATTAGGTGCATTTCTTTTATTAGAAAAATTGTATTAGGACATGATTTTGTAAAAGAAGATGCACAAGATGAAGACTTAAAGAAGGACACAAAAGACATGGACACTTGAAGCATTTGGATGTGGATTCAAGTGGGATTCATGGACACATTTTGATGTGTCATCTTCACCCTTAGGAAAGACCTTATGACAACACTTATGATGGCAAACAAGTGTGGTCACTTAGTGGGTATGGTTATGCACTCATGTTTATATGTTTATGCTTGTTTGGATGTTTGTTGTTTGATTGTTTGGTTGATATTTGGATATGCATTACAAACTCATTAACCAACTTAACAAGCTGAAAATTTGATGGTTTTTTATCATTAAGTGGTTAATAAAGGTTATTAAAGGATTAATGGTTTTAATTAAAGAGGTTTTATTAAAAGTGAACCGTAGGGTACCTTGTATTTGAAAGCATGCAAATATAAGATACATAGACTTTTCTAAACTAAGATTATGAAAACTTTAATTTCTTTTTTAAACAAGTTTAACACTATCCTTTTGCACAACACTTGAGTCATATGGAAACTCTTAATGGGATAAAGGTCACCTAACCATTTTGAGTGAACTTGTGACTTGAGGTGGGGATACCATATTTGTGGGATAAAGGTCACCTAACCACTTATGTTGGGCAAGTCACATGTGTGTGCAAGTAGGGTAACTTGATTTGCAAACCATGTTAAATGGATCACCTACAATATGGTTTACAAAGGTGTTGATGGGATTAACATGCCGACTATACATATGATGTTTTAAAGTCGATCCATACCCTAGTAGTTGCAAAGGGTTGCAATTGTCAAAACGTTGACTACCTAGTTAATTTAAATAATGGGATAAAGGTCACCTAACCAATATTTAAATGTAACATTGGATTTTAGATTTAAAATGATGTAAGACACTTAAAGAGGGTTTTAATTATTAAAATATGAACAATATCGAAATTACTAAAATTGAACTTTGTTATATTTTGTAGATAGCCACCAACAATAATGATAACAATGAAATCCTGACTGCTCACTCACTATCACTAAGAACCATTCTCCAAAAGGAGCGTCTAAACCATAATAACTTTATTGATTGGTTTCGAAACTTGAAAATTGTTCTCAAGCAAGAGAAACGATCATACATATTAGACGATCCAATTCCCGATCAACCTAGTGAGGATGATGAGGAGGCTGTAATAATTGGGTGAAATACACTGAGGACTCAGTCCAAGTGTCTTGCCTTAAGTTGGCAAGTATGACTCCTGATCTCCAAAAGGAGTATGAACATCATGGAGCGTACGACATGATAACCTAGTTGAAGGAAATGTTCCAAAAACAAGCACGGGTTGAGCGCTTCGAAACGGTTCGAGTACTCCATGCGTGTCGTATGGAAGACACCCAATCTTTTTCATCTTATGTACTTAAGATGAAAAGCCGCATTGACCGCCTCTAAAGGCTGAATTGTCCCGTATCGAAAGAGTTGGCTACGGATTTGATCCTCAACTCTTGTCAAAAAGTTTTGACAATTTGTCATGAATTATAACATGAACGGATGAGACAAGAACATATGTGAGCTTCATTCTATGCTTAAAACTGCCGAGGCGGCCATGGGTAAAGTGGTTTTACCCGTTCTCACCATCAATGAAGGTGGGAACAAGAAGAGGCTCACCCCGCACCCAAGGCAAATGTTGCCAAGGGTAAAAGGCACATTAGGGGAAAGGGAAAGGGAGTGGTAAGAGCGCCACCACCAAAACCAGTGGAGAAAAAGCAAAAGGTTGCTTCAAATGACCCATGCTTTAAGTGTGGGGAGATTGGACATTGGGCATGAAATTGCCCAGTCCATCTCAAAGAGTTGCAAGCAAAGAGGGATGCTGGGAAAACCTCAGGTACAATTTTCATGATCCATATTGCTCTAAATTTAATATCCTCTAACACATGGGTATTGGATACCAGATGTGGAACTCATATTTGCAACTTATTGTAGGGGTTCAAAAGAAGTAAGGACTTCAAGAAAGGGGATGTGAGCCTCTACATGGGGAATGGGGCAAAGGTTCAAGTTAAAGGCCGAGGGGACTACATCTTGAAGCTTCCAAATGGTTTGGAAATCATTTTGAACAATATTTAGTATGCTCCTAGTTTGACTAGGAACATTATTTCTATTGCCCAATTAAGACAATATGGTTATGTTTTGTCATTTATTGAGAATGAAATTTATATTTCTTTAAATGGCACGTTTTATTTTAAAGCTAATCCCATTAATGGTATTTATGAATTGGTTCGTGAAAACACATTATATGATAGCTCATTGTACCAAATCTCCACTAAGAAACTCAAATTGGATTTGAGTGATACCTATCTTTGGCATTGCCGTCTTGGTCATATTAACAAGAAGCGCATACAAAGACTTCAAAAGGATGGTCTTTTAAAAGCAAATGAATATGATTCATTCGATGTATGTGAATCTTGTTTACAAGGTAAAATGACTAAGCCACATTTTAGTGGCAAGTCCGAACGGGCAAAAGATTTATTAGGCATCATACATTTGGATGTATGTGGTCCCTTTAAGCCAATGACTAGATACCATGAAAGATACTTCATTACCTTTACCGACGACTATAGTTGATATGGTTATGTGTACTTGTTAAGACACAAAGATGAAGCTTTTGAAATGTTCAAAATCTTCAAAAATGAAGTAAAAAATCAACTCAATAAGAAGATAAAGATTCTCCACACCGATAGAGGAGGTGAATACCTGAGTGATGCTTTTAGAGATCATCTTAGAAGTTGTGGTATTGTCTCACAACTATCTCCACTGGAACACCACAACATATTGGTGTGTCTGAGAGGAGGAATCGAACTCTATTATATATGGTTCGATCTATGATGGCTAGAAGCTCATTGCCTCTATCATTTTGGGGTTTCGCTTTGCTCTCTATGGCCCGTATTTTGAATATGGCCCTAACCAAGAAAGTGGAAACGACACCTTTTGAAACATGGCATGGAAGAGTTCCATCACTGTCATATTTAAAGGTATGGGGTTTTGAGGCTTATGTTAAGACTCCCACCTTAAACAATCTAGAAAGTCATTCCACTAAGTGTATCTTCATTGAATATCCCAGAGATTCTATGGGATATTATTTCTATGATCCATTGAAACAAAAGGAGTTTGTTGCCAAGAAGGCTGAGTTCTTAGAAGCTAAGTTCCTTACAGAAGGAACTAGCAGTAGAACTATGGGTCTTGAGGAGGATCAAGAACCACAAACCGATACGCGTTTGGTTGACACTAGCACTAATCATGAGGATGTTGAGAATGATCAAGTGGTTGATCAATATACACAAAATGTTCACAGATCTGGTGGAATTAGTAATCCACCTGAATATATGGATTTTTCGTAGATGGATGCTATGTGGTAGATTCCGATGAACCAACCACCTATCATGATGCAATGTCCAATTTGGATTGTGACAAATGGCTTGAAGCCATGAACGTGGAGATGCAATTCATGTATGACAACCAAGTGTGGGACTGGTTGAACCACCTCTTAACTCCAAGATAGTTGGAAGTAAGTGGGTTTTCAAGAAGAAAACCGATATGCATGGAAACATGGATTCTTATAAAGCTAGACTTGTATCAAAAGGTTTCACTCAAACTCAAGGGGTTGATTATGATGAGACCTTCTCACCAGTTGCAATGCTAAAGTCTATTAGGATATTATTTGCCATAGCTGCTCATTATGGTTATGAGATTTGGCAAATAGATGTCAAAACCGCTTTTCTAAATGGATATCTTGAGGAAGATGTCAATATGGTTCAGCCTGAAGGTTTTGTCAACTCAAAACATCCTAACAAAGTATGCAAGTTAAGGAAATCAATCTATGGATTGAAGCAAGCATCAAGAAGTTGTAATCACCGTTTTGATGAAGAGATAACCAAATTTGAGTTCATCAAAAACACTCATGAAACATGTGTATATAAGAAGACTAGTAGGAGCATCACAATTTTCTTAGTATTGTATGTCGATGACATCCTACTATTTGGAAATGACATTCCAACCATGGAAGGTGTAAAAACCTGGCTTAGAAGGTGTAAAAACCTGGCTTGGAAGCTGTTTCTCCATTAAGGATCTTGGTGAAGCTGCCTATATTTTAGGAATAAAGATCTATAGGGATAGATCAACGCAGTTGATAGGTTTGTATCAAAGTGCATACATTGATAAGATCTTGAAAAGGTTCAAGATGGAAAACACTAAGAAAGGTACCGTACCTATTCAAAGAGGAACAATATTGAGTAAGACTCAATGTCCAAGCTCAAAGGATGAGCAAGACAAAATGAAAGGAATCCCGTATGCGTCTGCTATAGGATCCATCATGTATGCAATGATAAGCACTAGACCGGACGTGTCATGCGCTTTGAGCATGACAAGCCGATACCAACAAAATCCAGGGAGCAGTCATTCGATGGCTATTAAGAACACACTTAAGTACCTAAGGAGGACTAAAGATATGTTCCTAATCTATGGATCTTGTGAAGAAGAGCTCGTAGTAAAAGGTTACACAGATGCAAGTTTCCAAACTGATCGGGATGATTCACGATCACAATCGGGGTACATTTTCATCTTGAATGGAGGAGCAATCTCTTGGAAGAGCTCTAAGCAAGATGTGGTGGCATTATCAACTATAGAGTCAGAATACATTGCCGCTTCATTAGCAGCTAGGAAGCTGCATGGTTAAAGAAGTTCATTGCCGATCTAGGGGTGGTCCCTTCCATTCAGGACCCCCTAGAAATTCTTTATGATAACGAGTATGCGATTGCTCAAATCAAGGAACCCCATGCACATCAGAAGACTAGGCACATTGAACGGAGATTCAACTACATATGGGATGAAGTTGAAAAGGGAAAGATATGTATTTGCAAAGTTCACACAGATCAAAACATTGCGGATCCACTAACGAAGCTTCTTGAAAAGGAAAAGCATGAAAGTCATTTTGTGCCATGGGGCTTCAATATTCTAGTGACTGGATTTGATCTTTAATTTCTGTAATGAGATATTGTAACCCTTTATTACTTGAATGAATTATTCGGTTATAATGATTCAACTAATATTCCTATTTTGCGTGTTTAAAATCCACGAGTAAAGTTGTTAGGATCTCAGCCTTTTGGTTTAATCGATTGAACAGATATAGCAGCGGAATAGCTCGGAATTAGACAAATTCAAGCAAGAACATTCGATATAAAACGATAAAAGAATTTTGTTATAGAGAGAGAAATATCCGACAAAAAGGAATATTGCATTAAGATTGTCGGCCTCAAAGGCACGATTACAGGTGAGTCATCCTTCCTTATAAAGGAAAGAGTGACGTAGGCTGATGTCACTTGAAAGTGACATGTAACCGTTTTATAACTACTGATGTTTAACAACTACTGAAGATGTCAACAACTGACATCTTCTTACAAATGTTCCTAAGTGTTAACATCTTATTTACAACGACTGAAAAACATAAAACTACTGATACTGCAACAACTGAAGAACAACCTCTTCAGTTGTTTACAAGTACTGAAAAGAAAAGTAAACAAACTACTGAAAGGAAAAGAAAACTACTGATGAAGAAAAACCATCACAACAACTGAAGAAGCCCTCTTCAGCTGTTGTCATCAGCTGTTAACATCAGCTGATGCCTTCAGTACTTGAACATCAGACTTTGTCTTTCAGCTGTTGATCTTCAGTCTTTGTCTTCAGTACTTGTTGAAGTCTTCAGACTTTAGATCTTCAGCTGTTGTCTCAGTCTTTGTCTTCCGTACTTCAGAAATACTTCAGCAGTTGTATTCTTCAGACTTTGTAGAACAGCTGATCAGGTATTCTTCAGCTGTTGTGATGTCCTGTGGGACTTAGAGGTTTCTCTGATCAGGCTCATTGGTTCTTTTTGGTCCAACAAAAGTATTCACTCAGAATTTCCGTAGTTGTTCATACTTGTGGGAACAAGCATGAAGGTATACTATTATGGATTTGGATTGGTAGACATTCATATAGATGAATGTAGAGCAAAAGGTTGATGCCAAAGTTCATAGATATTTGTGGGATGCAAATATTGGACTGACCTGCATCTCAAATATTACTACATGGAATCTTCCTGATTGATCATAAGTAATTTTGAGTAAAGGCGAACATCATTTGGTATCCTTTGACCTGAGATACATATTGGGTCTTGATATTTACCGAATTTATACTTTGACTTAGCTCTTTTCTGTTCTAATATGGCAGTACATAGTCTAAGTTCATGTATGATATAAGGTAATTGTGAGAGACGTATGTTGTCAAGATGGGATTTTCCCTCTTATTCATTGAGAGTAAGATGTCTCAGGCCTGATAAAGTTAAATCAAAGGAGAATGATCACTCTATGTCTCTAGGATTTCATGTCATTTGCGACAAAAGGTAGATGATTGATTCACCTAAAACTTTTCAAGTATGGTACTTGAAGGGGATGATGTTATTGAATGGCACTTAGTCATACGTATTAAGGGTAGTGAACCGTTGTTAGGCGGTATTTACTGCTTGCATCAATCTTTTATTAATCTTGTGCAAGTGGGAGATTGTTGGATCTTGTATGCCTAAGACACATACACGATTGATGTGGTTAGTACGTTATGATTCAAGTTGGGTCATACCCAATAACAAGCTAAACAAACACCAATAAATATTTATGTTGATAAGATCATACAAATAAATATTGACACCAATTTAGAAAATGGGTTTTCTAAAACATTGCTTTGTAATACAACAACTATATGGATAGTTTTTTCAGGAGATATATTTGTTTCATTATTTAAGCTGTTAAATAATAACAATAAAAGTGTGTTATTGTTATAAAATTAAAAGAGGTTTTAATTTAATAAAGTTAAGGGTTAAGAGAGTAATTTTATATAAAACTAAAATGGAGGGGGGGGGGGGAACCCATTTTGGATACACCATTTGGCCGCCCACAGGGCCATTGGGACCAACTTTATCTGGTCTTTGAAAGTGTTTCTCCTCTCTTACACTCAATCATCATTCACACTTTTTCTCTCTCTCAACACACAAGCAATAGAACCTCCAAAACCAGGGCTGATTTTTGGGTTTTAGAAGCTGAAAAAGAGGCAGGATAATTTCGGTTGTGGAGGAGAAAAAGAAGAGCTATCTTTGGTGTTGCATCCTAACAAACAAGGTGTTTGAAGAGCTTGTGGGTATCACTTCTTGAGGTCTCCTCCTTTGAAGGCTAGACACATTCAAGAACATCATCATCTACCTATTTTCATTTACAACATCTTGTTCTAGAAAGGTTGTTTCTATGAACACCCTATGGTTGTTTCGATTTGTTTGATAGCACAGTATTTCATATATGATTATGATCCTTATTCTTGGGTTTTGTTGGTGGTTTAATATGGCAAAAATTTTCAGATTATAAACCATATGTTAAACCTCTTATTCCGCTGCGTTTTCATAGTTTAAATGGTTAAACTAAGTATTTTACATGTGATAAAACCCAATGGGGATGATCATTGTTCATGGTACCGGCTTCAGGACTAGTGGATTGTGATGTGGCTGGAGTTTCAGGAGTACTATCACAAAAGGATGGTAACCATTTTATCCAACTCAATGTGTCATCATTTCCTTTTTCCTCCTGACCATTAAGTTGGGTATTATAGAAGTATTTGGTTTCAAGGAAGTCACAGTTCATTGTGGTGTGCATTTGGCATTTGTTTGGATTATAACATCGATACCCTTGTTGGTTGACACCATAACCGACAAACACACATTTCTCAGCGCATGCGTAAAGTTTGGAGCGTTCTGTTTTTGGAATGTGAACGAATACAGAACAACCGAAGACACGAGGTTCAAGAGTAAGGGTAGATGGTGGTTTGTGGAATTTTGACAAAACTTGGAGGGGAGTTTTGAAGGCAAGAGTTCTTGTTGGGAGACGGTTCACAAGATAGGTTGCTATGACAAGAGCTTCGGTCCAGAAAAACTTTTGAACTTGGGATTCAATCATGAGTGCACAAGTTATTTCTAAAAGGAATCAGTTTTTTTCGCTCAGATGCCCCGTTTTGTTATGGGGTATGAGCGCATGAGTTTGATGATTTATCCCTTTTTCTTGGCAAAATTGTCTCATGGAAGTATTTACAAATTCTCCCCCATTATCGGACCTAACAATTTGTATATCGCTTTTGAATTGGGTTTTAACCATGGCATAAAAATTGTAAATTTTGTAAAAACTTTAGATTTATTTTTTAAGAGAAATCCAGTCATGCGGCTGCAATCATCTATAATGTTACAAAATAATGACAATTTTCCCCCCCTTCAACCTTTGCTGGTCCCCACACATCCGAATGAATTAGTAAAAATGGATAATCAACCTAGGTCATTTGATTTGAAAGTGTGTCTATGCCTCTTAGCCAAAAAACATGTCTCACAATTCAAGATTTTATTGTTGGAAATGTTAGGATCGTGTACTCGACGGATACTAACAGATTACGCGTATACCGAATCAAATAGTGCGGAATCCTATTGATTGGCGATCCAATCAGTGAGAACGCACGTAGAATCAACTAAAGATTGAATCTAAACGTTAAGAACGATTAGCAATCGATCTACTACGATCTTTGAAGTTGGAGCAGGTTACTAGAGGTCTCTGGACAGCTAGGGTATGTCTGGGTATCAAGATATTCGAAGTGTCTAGTTTTTCCATGATTTAAGTGGTATTTATAGGTTATGGTTTCTCAATCGTGTGACTGAACCATTTGCATGGTTTAGTCGTGTGATTGAGTCATGCGGTTGATCCATTCACATGACTAAGTGTTCAGTCGTGCGATTGAGTCAATCCCATGTTACAACCATGCGACTGATCCAGTCTCCTGGTTCATTCATATGATTGGTTCATTAGCATGAAGTTGTTCATGCGTATGGTCTATTAGCATGGGCCAATCGCATGAGAACTTCACATGATTAAGTTTGAATATGTTTCATAGTCATTCATTGATTTAGATATTATTCAAACAACCACACCTATATAGTCAAGTCAATAAGTGTTATTACATACCAACTAATGAAATATTCAACATTATGCGCAACGACATATTGTATTTCAGTAAGTACCCGTATAATTAGATATGTTAGACAGTACAAGCATATTACATTATGTTCAGAAACTAGGGATATATGTATCTACAAACCCCCCTTGGACCTAGTTTCATCTAATGTCTTACATCCTTCATGAGGTCCTCAAACTTCTTGTACTTCTCTTCTCTAGTGACTCCGACATGTATCTCAAAAGCAAAGCAGAGTCTTATAACGTTCTGAAATTGTAGAGCTTGTACAATATATTGAGAGTTAGAGAATAATGGCCACTTGTACAATGTATAAACATCATCTGCAGACAAGTTTGTAAGCCACATTGGGTCGAACACCCTTATGGTTTCCATAACACCGTGCTCATTCAAAACTATGACTGCCTCTCCTGTCCTCCAATCATAGTACCACCATTTGAAGTGTGGAGTGAAGTCCTAGGGCATCTCCCGTAGAGTGATCTATAACATTGTGCGTGGAGGACTCCACTTCAGCACT